>OY755207.1:38805918-39458418 GCA_963576765.1 Draba incana
GGTTTTCCTTTGAGCCTTCAGTTTCTGCAACCACTACCACCGATGCTTGCTCTTCTTGCGGCTGCGTCCATCTTCTCAACTGTTTCTTCTTCTTGGTTCTCATCCTCAACAGGAGGCTCGACTTCCTCGGGATTTAGCAGTAGATTCAGTTTCCAATACCGATATATCACTAGGATGATAAAAACTGCAAACACGTGAAAGAGTTTTTGGTTATACTTTGGTTAGTATCAACTACGAAACAGTACACTGCCAAGCGTTGATTGGGTAAGTTACCGGCAAAGATTCGGGTTTCCAAAATGCAGGAAAATTGTTACTTATAATTGGCACTTCCCGGTCTTTGCTCTTCTTAAATGAAACACTTGGAAATGCAGCTTTCCTATGCTCCACGGAACAGTCAAACCGGAAAACTCCATGCTCCAAAAATGGTTGAAATATCATATCGGTTGGAATTGGATCCATCTCTATACTTTCCGAGCTATCTCCTCTTACAGTCATCCTAACTAAAGATTTCTTTCCCTTCCTTCCAAATCCCTCCTACACGAGATGAAACAACATTTCAGAAACAGAAATAAATATAACGCAGAGAATGCTGCTCGCTATAACAGAGGAACTGATGCAGCGGGGGAATCTTTGCCCCATTGTTTGTTTATACCAACATTCATCGTATACATTAAATGCGCATGTGTGTGAGAGATTGTGAATGTAAACTAAGTCAAGAATGTGATATGACGCTTATAGAAAGGTTAAAGAAAAGAGGAAGAAGCATATATAAACCCATCAAACGAAAGACTTACTTACTGGGTGGTCGTTCCTGAATCAGCCTAACACTTTCTCCAATGTATTTGTCTATGATTGCACTACTAGATACAACCTGACGAGGGGAAATGAATTTGATTTAAACCTCAGGAGATGCCATACCATTAAACTAAACAGCATAGCACAAATATAAACCTTGAAGAAGTTGGTATCCATGTTGCTGGCAATAGCCCTAGCTCTAGTACCCGGATACAAAAGGACACCCTGCATTGAGATGTAGAAAAACTTAGCATCCTTGGCAATTATCAAATAAAATGATTAGTAGTTGATACTAAAAAGGTACAGCCTGGAATCCCTTGCTTGATACACAATAATTACCTTTAATCCCTACTCTGAGGAAAAGTTGGGGATTCATGAGAGGTAGCTTGTCTAATCTGATCACCTAACCCGGAGTAGCTAATGTTGCTGGGGTCTTCAAGAATCATGTTATAAACAAGAGGATCAACCTATCACCAAATGAAAACCACATGTTTTGTCAGGATATATACACACTACAAAGGGCACAGGACCTAACACATGTCCAGATCAAAATTACTTCTTGAGGAAGGGCTTGCATTATTGTTCATATCCAGGTGCTCATAAGTTCCTCACAAGGGTTTTATTGAATTACTTTTAAGATGCCCTTAAGATTCTCCCTAGCTACAAGAGTACATACTCAGTGTTGTAATCACAAGCCATTTAATTCACTCAGACAGAGCAGAAGAAATAACAAAACAAAGCTATACGTCAATGGAGTAGAAAAATACACTGCACATAAACATTTGGAACGAGAACTAGAAAGGCTAACATCATGTCCAGAGAACAAAGGGGCATAGTTAAGCAATTCAGAAATAAATCCTAGAATCGCGAGCTTAATCTGAGCAAACAAATCTCTGATGCCCCAAACTGAGGATGGTTAAAGAACCCTACATTTAACGATTGATTATAGGAGGAACATTGGAAATCGAACCTGTTTGAACACAACATCCAAGCTCCTTATGCTGGAGAAGCTTCTTCCGGTACGAGTTGATCGGAGATTATAACTACCGTCTCGCCGGGAGAATCCCAGCTCCGGCCTCGATGCGTCTCCGGAAACAAGAGTAGACGGAAAAGCCAGGTCACCGTCACCAAGGGGTAAAATGGTCTTTTGGATACTTAAGAGCTCCACGTGCCAAAATAATAATCCTTGTAAATGATTTTGGTTTCTGCCTAGCCTTGCCAAGTTAAAACCGAACCGATGAGTTAACCGGAAAATTGATTAGTTACACGGTTTTATTTCAATTTTAAATATTGTATTGTGGTGTGTATTCTTTGGTTATGTTGACTTGGGCAAATATAACTGGAACCGAAAATCCGAACCGGAACCAACCCAAAATTACTCAAACCGAAACTGAACCAAATTTCTAAAAATATCCAATGGGTTTTATATGATTAGAACCAAAAATACCGAAACCAAACCGAATGGTACCCGAAATATCCGAAATATAACTTAATCTATAGATATGTATATATAGTTTGGTTATATTGTATAATTATTCTTTGTATGTTTAGGATTCATTCGGTTAGTTCAAAATTTTTAGTTATTGGCAAATAGTTCGGATAAAAATAGCTTTTTTATTAAAATCAAATATTATTTTTCGAATGATTTAAGATAGTTTGAATAAAAAAGTAGTCAGATAATTTGCATTCATTTAAACTCTTTTTCCAATATGCTCTATATTTTTGTTTTTTTAACACAAAGGTCTTCTATTTTTCTTTAGAATTTGATATTTCGGGTATAACCGAAACCGAACCGAATTTTCGTCGGTATCTATGGGTATTTATATTCGATATACCCAGACCCGATTGATTCTGAACCGAAATTGAACCGAATATCCGGTTGCCCAGTTCTAATGTTGACAGTTGCTTCTTTTTCGAAATATTAGCTTTTTTCATGTGGCTACATGCCTACATGGTTCTTTTTGGCACATATTTGCGCCAAATGATTTGGACCAAATCTGATCGAAAAGCTTTAATTTAAACTCCTTTGAACAGAAGACTCGATAGACAACAAAAAAAACACACCAAATCATACCTTCTTTTTTTTTTTTTTAATAAAAGGTTTCCAACTTAAAATGTATTATATGGTATTATATGATTTTGAGATCATATAGTTTAAGAGAGATTTTTTATGATAAAACATAAAAACTACAACAAAGTATACTCTAAAGACAGTAAGAGAAGATTAGTGAAGAAACTCTCTAAAACTCGACATACCTTTGACTCGACAAAAATCATACCTTTGACTCGCCATAAACGTACAACAACGATGATATCGACATGATAGATTGTATCATGACTTGATATTGTTCCTTATAAATCTATCTATCATATTTTTTTTTTTTTTTTGATAACTCAGGGTAAATCCCGAACCACACAGGCTCAGACTAATCCTTGGGGAGAGGTTGGCCCACGGATAGGTTACCCCCCAGGTTTGCAAATGGGCCGAAAGCATGGGCCCATATCCGTGTGGGTGTCCTTGGAAAATCTATCATATTTGAAGTAAGAATAAGTTAGTATACAAGAGGGGTTGGACACAAAACGCCCATGGAATTCAACTTTATTTACAACAACAATAATAATCGCGATGTATGTGATAAACTTACTTCCAACTTGGATGGAGGAAGAAAATGAAAGACGTAGATTGATAAATTGGCGCACATTTTCTAACATATTCTATTTCTAAATATAGTCCTACTAAAAATGTGAAAACAAAACAGAATAAATCAACCCGAAAGCAAAAGCGAAGTCACTTATGTTGTTTCACTCGCTAGAGAGTTACTATTTTGTAAGGAATTTGATGTTATTATTGTTGTAAGAAATACGGATATATATAACGTTTGTATAACATAATTAAAACTTGTTCAGGTATATAAATCATCTTCTTCATTCACCAGCTTGATTTCTGTAATTTTTTAACTCTCATTCGTATGTGTAGTTTATTATGTAAACATATTATCCAATTTTTGAAACCGAATTCGCATTCTTTCCTTGTTTTTGCGCAGATTTGCTTATACCAAACACTTACTATATCATATTTTTCTTCTAGAATTAAACCTATTCATTATTGTTCTTTAACACCAATATTTCTAAGCTTACAAAAAAAAAAAAAAAAAAAACTCAACTATAACATAAGAAAAACCAAAGTAATGGAAATTGCATTGTAGTTTAAAATAAGCTTGATGGTAGTCTTCTAGATGAGTGAGTAAAAACTGGGCCGCTCTCTTCCTCCGCTAACAAAACCTCAACAGTAGCCACAAAAGCCTTGACCGCCACAACGGTTGTAATAAGACCAAGGACCTTCACTGTTACCATCAGGGTCGTTAAAAGGCCCAGGACCGCCTCTGGGTATGGTAAAGGGCCTAGGAGGACGTAAATTGTTACCATCAGGGACGTTAAAAGGCCTAGGATCGCCTCGGGTTACAAAAAAAGGCCTAGGCGGACCTTTACTGCTACCATCGCCGAAGTTAGAAGGCAAAGGACCACTAGAAGGCAAAGGACTAGGACAGTCTCTACCACGGCCGCAGAAGTTATAAGACCAACGACCTCTACTGCTACCATCAGGAGTATTCTTGGCATATTTTTCAGCCTTTTTCTTGGCATGTTTTTCATCTTCCTCATCAGGATCTTCGTCTGATGAATCTCTAGATGCAAATTTCTTTGCAGAAGAGTTGATATATGAGCCCTTGCTGTTACAAGGGGCCTTAGGAAGAGGATTCATGGCAGGAACTTGCTTAAAAACCGCCTCTAAATCAGCCTTTGTAGCCAACAAATCCACCTTTGCTTCGATCCACCCAAGACGATCATCCTTAGTCACCAACATATCCACCTTTGCTTCGAGCCGTTGAAGATGATGAACCAATCCTTCCATTGTCTCAAGCAAGAGATTCACTTTGGTCTCCAAATTATCTTCTTGCTCTCTCTTAAAGAAAGCCTTTGCGTTGCTAGACTCGCCCATGATCAAGGAGAAGAATAGAGAAGAGCGTTTGTAGTAGACTTGTACGAGAGACCAAAAAATAAGCCCTAGCTTGCTCCTTAAGATAAATATTAGGTCAATATATATAGGCAGTTAGAGATATTCACGTCGGCATAATTACATAGTACATCCGAGGCATGGGCTTTTGAGACCGAACTGAATTTTCCTTTTATATGTGATGTTTTGTAAGATTATATAAGGAAATATTACTTAGCAGTAAAAAGTAATATTACTAGTAGTAGCATTGGTAGGGTAAGAGTTACATGAGATCTTGAATGTGTTTTGGAACATGAAACTGTTCATTATTATTGGAATCTACTGAAAAAAATATAAAACAGAGGAATTGACATACAAAACAGAGAGATTCTTTAGTTTTGTTCTTGTCTCAAGACTCTCAACGGTAGAGACGATAGGTAGGGCTGTACATGCTACTCTCTGCACACTTGAAGATATCTTTAGGCCGTGGAAGCCGCCCCGCCACTCCTGAAAACCAACATATTCCGCGTCAAAATTTAAACCGAAAAATTTAAGGCTGAATGCAATAGAACAGAGAGAGAGAGGGAGACCTAATTCGTACGCCTTGGTTGCTACATCGGCTGCGATATGAGCTGATATTTTGCGGATAGAGGAGAAGGGAGGGTATATCATTCCTTTATCATAGTTTTCTTTGCTTACTTGTCCAGCTAATGCCTCAGCTATATTACACAGAACATAACAACAAAATTTTTTAGAGCTTTTGCTAGTTTTAGATTTCTTGAGATTTTCA
This sequence comes from Draba incana, assembly GCA_963576765.1. NCBI lineage: Eukaryota > Viridiplantae > Streptophyta > Magnoliopsida > Brassicales > Brassicaceae > Draba > Draba incana. The sequence continues at coordinate 38,811,495 of OY755207.1, forward strand.
GGCGTTTGAAATACTTACCTGCGGTTAGAAACATATCGTCATGTACTCGTATTGCTCCTGAGATAACCAAACCAAGTCCAAAACCTGGGAATATGTACGCATTGTTCGACTGTGTAGATACAAACACATTTCCTTCGTACTCAACCGGATCAAACGGACTTCCACTTGCGAAAATTGCACGACCCTTCATTCGAAAGAAGATCAGAATTTCGTTTCAGGGGAAGCCATGTAGAAATAATGGTGCAGTGCAGAGATACTTACCTTACTCCAAGTATAAGCTTCTTCAGCTGTACATTCTGATTGTGTTGTCGGGTTAGAGAGAGCCATTATCAAAGGTTTCTGCAAGAACATTATGTTGGTTTCTCTTCTTATTTAACCAAATGATCACTTTATACAAAGAATAATAAATACCTCATTAATGGAAGACATGGCTTCAATCACTTCTTTCGTAAATGCCCGTCCAATGCCAGCCGATCCAATCAGAGCAGTCGGTTTTATGGCCTGATGGTGAGATATATATAACTTAGTGGAAAGAAAACAGATCGAGATAAAGGTCGTGGGTCACGACGCTTAACCCGAAGAAATCTATAAAGGTACCTTGATAGCACCTAAGAGATCTTTGACTGGTTCATGTTCATGAGCCCATGGTTTCTTGAATTCTTGAAGTGAATCTTTACGCGAGTTAACAATCAGTCCCTGTCACAAGAAAAAACTAAACTTCCTTCAAAACTATAGTTCAACAAAATCTCTTATGTTTAGTTTTTTTATTAGTTCCACCTTGGAATCAACAAGCCAAATCTTCTTGCGGCTTTCCTCTATCGAACCATTCATCTGCAGAAGAAAATATGAAATAAATTTGACTGGACCAAACATTTCACAAATTCTAAATTCCAAAGAATATTAATTACCTGTTTCGATATATAGAGAGCTATAAGTTCTGCTATTCCAGTTCCAGCCTGCAATAACCAAATGATAGATATGACATAACAAAAAAAAATTGAGCATATATGGACTCAAAAGATTCAGAATGTGATGCCAAAAAGTTGATTCTTACTTCACCAGCACCAAGAAAGAGGAAGGTGTGCTCTGCAAGTGGACTATTCATCAACTTTTGTGCGGAAACTAATCCCGCTAAAACCACTGATGCTGTCCCCTGAAACGAAACGCAAAGACAAAACTCTTTCAAAATATGAAGAGAACAGGAAAAAAAAACAAAAAAGAAGTCTTAGAATCTTACCTGTATATCATCGTTGAAGACTAGATGTGTGTCGCGGTATTTTGCAAGCAACTTAAATGCATTATGATTAGCAAAATCTTCAAACTGTGTCAAAATGGAAGATAACAGAGGATTTAAAAAGCCATACAAATACCCGAATTATAGAAGCAAGAACCAATAATTCAATATATTGTACCTGTATAAGAACATTTTCGCCATAGTCTGTTTTACAGCACTCATGAATTCATGCAAGAGTTCACTATACTCCTGCAAATTATAATATGAAAAAAAATCTCAAACTTTTCGAAGTTTAAGTATCGTAAGAAAAGACTACCGTGCAAGACGAAAAAAAAGAAAAAAACCTCTCCCGTTGCTCTCTTTTGTTTGAGTCCTATGTAAAACTCATTATTCAACAGTTTCTCATTGTTTGTTCCTACATCAATAGTGACAGGTAAACACTGCAAGAAAAACCAATTTAGTCCGACTCATAAAATACCGTAAAAAAAACCCTTTGTACACTTAAGCCATTACCGCAGAGGGACGAACACCTCCAAGTGCTGCATATAACGCCAATTTACCAACCGGTATACCCATCCCCTAAAGGCAAAACCAACTCTGTTCATGCACTTCAAATCATATCAAAACCGAAACGAAGCGATATCCGATAAAATACCTGACAACCAAGATCTCCTAGTCCCAAAATCCTTTCGCCGTCCGTAACAACAATAACTTGTATATTCCTTTCAGGCCAATTCTTTAACACATCTAAAATCTTTCCCCTGTATGAATATAACTGCTATGAGTAACTTTTACTTGGACAAAACCGGAATAATCATAAGATAAAAAGTTACAATCCATACTTTTCTTTTAAACTGATGAATAAACCTTGAGGTCTCCTGAAAATACTTCCATATTTTTGACAAGCTTCACCAACAATTGGAGTATAAACTATTGGAAGAAGCTCCTCAACATTATCTATCAACAACTTGTAAAACAACCTCTCATTTCTTTCCTGTTTTCAAGTACAAAAAGTGATTCATCTTTCTCTGTTTTGCTAACTCAACAAATTTGGAGATTATAAAGACAAAGATTTATTTACCTGAAGTTCTGTCAAAGCCATGTACTTTTGTAATGGAAGTTGATACTGTCTGATATTGTTCATCAGCCTCTTCTCCTAGTTTATTAATAAATCTTATCAAATCTCTGTTAATGAAACCATACGAATTATTAACCAAATTACCAAGTTTTTTACCTGAAGATTTTGATCAAGAACAACTGGAGGAAGAAGACCACGCAAGTAATGAGTGTCTCTTTCTTTCTCAGTGAAAGCAAGTCCTTTGTTATAACGAGGATCTCTCAGCAATGAGTACCCACTAAAAAAAACAAGAAAAAACAACAAAGTTACTAACTTGATTGTCATCTTCAGACACTTAGGATTAGTGACCATGGTGGATGAGTTATGTTTTGTTACCTTGAAACAGAGAGAGACCATGGAGTTATGTTGTGTTCAATGGTGGCTGAATCTTCTCCATAGACATCAACAACACCACCATTAACGGAAGATTTCAAATCCGTGTTTTTCACACTCTCCATCTTGAACACAATCCAAAAAAAAAAACAAGATGCAAAAAGAAGTAGAAACTTTAAAAATCAACAAGGATCAATTAGGAAGAAACTTTCTTGTACCTTTTATGGAATCTATATAGTAATGGAAGAAAAAAGAAGGTTGAGGAAGTTCCAAAATGGAAGCTTGGGGATGCAGAGAGGTGTCACACTGAAGAAGACATCTTTGTACACCACATTGACTCAAAAGTCGCCACGTACAATTAAATGAATTTAATTTAAGCTTAGTATGTCGACCAAAGAAAAAAATAAATAAATATAAGCTTAGTATTATTTAACATGATTTTTTATTCATTTCATAAGCAAACACACACACGGAACTACTTGTACACTAGAGGACAAATCCAAGATTATAACTAAAACCAAAGGCACTACACCACAATACCACATGGCTTAACCTATATATAAGTAGAACTAAAACCAAATGCACTACACCACGTAGGTTAACCTATAAGTAGTTAGGTTACTTAGATAAGATACTTGCCTAACAAGGAGCTTATGAGGTAAGAAGATAACATAAGGCTAATTTTACCACAGTGTATTCAACCGAACAGCTCTTTGAGCACAGAAAATGAACAGCGGAATGACTTCTCCTGCATTTTCTTCTCTTGGTAGAATCTGCACAGGACCGGTCCTGCAACCTTCCAGACAAACCCGCATTTACGAACTTTGTTCTTTAGGATGGCATAATCGTAAACGACGTTGTAAAGTGCCACGGCTTGCGTGTAGAGTTCTTCTAGGCTTCTATTGCTCTCTTCAAACCCTGCAGCACCATAGAACTCCTAATACAGAAGACGAAACCGTTCCACCAATGAGTTGATTGCAGAATCAGTTATTCATGAACTCTTATTGGTCAGGATTTTTGTATTGGATTTTGAGGATCTTACCTGCTTGTATTTCTGGATGACATTATTGGCTGATTCATTCTTATTACTCTCATCGGTTTCCATCGCCTGCTTCATTTCATCTCTATATACCTCGTACCAGCGTCTATATTTCTCCTTGTGAAACTCAGAGACCAGCTCATCTTCAAAACATGATAGTTTCTTGATTTCTGAAATTGTAACATACAGTTAAAGATGTAAAAACATTTGTGTACTCTTATTATCGATAGTAACAAGAAGATCCGTACCCGATGGTGGGGGTTCCTCTGCATTGTGAGATACTACAGTGTCGTAGATTAATCCCAGAATAGAAGTGGACTTGAAACTTTTCTTATACTTGCGCTCCATGTAATGTGGAAAGTTGTCGAGCTTTAGATCGTATGGGAGATTGACCTTAGCCCCATTTTTAGGTGCATCAAGAGCATCATAGTATACATCAATAGCTTTTAGCATTAGCTTCCTACTTCCATCTTTTTCCTTAACTTTCTCATTCCCTAACACGAGGAAACGGTCCATTATCCTTAGCCAGCTATCTGCAGCTTCCCCTACAACGCTACTGTAAAACCGAGAGAACGAGTCTTATGTTAACCAAAATACATAAATCCCAAAAGACGGTCCTCACAAGAGAACTAAGTTGTGTTACCTGGATTGAAATCTTGCCTTCAAAAACATTTTGAAAAGCTCTTGTTCCAACACTTCTGGCGAAAGTTCACGTGGCTTTCTACCAGTGTAAACTTTACTAGGCGGAGAAGAACTCACCCACGGTGCACTTGGCTTGAAGTGTTCGAGTAGCTAAGACAGGAAAATTTACCGTTCATAAGTCAGATCTTAGCAATGACTTTTCAAATGCAATAGATAGAGCAAACTACCTTGGGATTTCTGGATATGAAATACGTATCGCCATCAAAATCACCACCTGCAATCTCGTCGCCCAACGATCTTGGACCTTTCTGAGGGAAGAACACACCGTACTTGGCATTTCCTACATACTCTTCCATAGCCTTAACATATGTAGCCTTCAGTACATGTATGTCTCCAAAATGTAATCCCGGATTTCGATAAACCAACACATTCCCTGAAATTTGACCAGTCTCGCTACAAAACCACAAAAAGAAAACACTGACAATGCTACATTCATATATCCAAGGAAAAACATATGCACTCAAAGAGCAAGAGCATACAGAATGACGCAGACTTCGTTTTCCTTCAGCTTTCCAGTAGGATCCACTGTCCCCATGAGATAGTATGATTCAGACACAGGAAGCTTTCCCGCTTTGAGGTTGTTTTTCTCTGTGTTTAAAAGAATAGACAAATGATCCTTCAAGTGTGGTTCGTCAAGTGGGATACCACACGTTATCATTTCTGCAGCGTTATAATCGTCCATATCCCCGTAGTTACGAGCAGCTACACAAACAAATTAACTTTGTTAAAAGACCCATTGAGAATTTCCCAATACTTTGTATAGTAAAATGTTACAAATTAACCAGAAAGACTTGGAGTTCTAAGCACCTTTAAGCGCAGCATGTATGTTATAGAATGCGTTTTTCGACTCTTCCAACGTCTTGTGCAATATATCCAAAAAGAATTCATTAGGGACTCCTCCATAGCTAAGCAACGCAATCAAATTTCTTGATAGATTTGTTGTTCTTTTCGGTAGATTACTGGAAGATGGAAACAACAAGAGATCATCAAAACAAGAATATCATGCGAGAAGTTCAGCTTCAAGACAGCAAGAATCCAAGAGATAGGTACCTTGTATTGACTACCTCGAAGGCATTAAAGGTGCTAAAACTTGACAAGGTTAGATCTTTATACACCTTGATCATAGAAGGTCGAACCTGGATAGTCCGAGGTGGAAGCTGCCAAAAATTTGGAGTATGTGGGGGTCGAAACCAACACAACTAGAATTTGTAAGAGTTCTAGGGAAGCTTGTGAGATTTCTATGGTAAGCTAGGGCCAAGAAAGATGTAAAGAGATTGTTTATTGCTCAGAAAAGCTTTGAGTACAAGTTTCGTATGAGAAATTGCGGATCCCCTTTACAAGAGATGTTTACAAGTATTTATAGTCTATGCTAAGTCGGCCTTGCCTCCTAGGTCTTCGCAGAGTCGGTTGCGCTAATGCGGGCTTCGTATCTGGACCAGGCCATCTTGGTGCTGTTGGGCCGAAGGCGGTGTCACTGGCTGGGCCGAAGCTGCTGTCGCTCGCGAGGCCGAAGCTGCTGTCGTTCGCGAGGCCGAAGCTGCTATCGCTCACAGCGTGGAGAGCCTGTGCTCACTCACAGCATGGAGAGCCTGTGCTCACTCACAGCATGGAGAGCACGTGGTCGGCCCATGGCGGAGAGCCTGTGCTCGGCTCATGGTGGAGAGCCTGTGCTCGGTCACTGTTCACCGAAGACGAGGTCGGCAGTGTTCACCTCGGCACTGTTCACTGAGGTACTGTTCACCGAGCACTGTTCACCGAAGACGAGGTCGCACTGTTCACCGAGCGGTCGGCACTGTTCACCGAGCGGTCGCACTGTTCACAAAGCGGTCGGCACTGTTCACAAAGCGGTCGGCACTGTTCACCGAGCAGTCGGCACTGTTCACCAAGCGGTCGGCACTGTTCACCGAGGTACTGTTCACCGAACACTGTTCACCGAGTACTGTTCACCGAAGCCACGGTCGCACTGTTCACCGAACACTGTTCACCAAAGCCACGGTCGCTCGGCAGGTGACGGGCGAGCGGTCGATCGGTAGGTGACGGGTGAGCACGCGATCGGTCGGCCTCCTTGCCTTGCCGAGGCCACGGTCGGCCTCCTTGTTTGGAGAGGCCACGGTCGGCCTCTTGGCTTGGAGAGGCCATGGTCGGCTACACACGCCTCCATTAGTCAAGCCTCTACTGACTTTGAGTGATAACGTTGAGCGGGTGAAAACCGACCCCAACAGAGTACAATTAGGAATAGTGTACAAGCATGAATTTTTGTGATATGAAAAGAGATTATATTTACTTTCTTGTTCAAGAGAACAGTCCCCTTAACAGCATCACCATCTTTAAACATCCGAAACTGGATCAGAAGAGGCTGTTTGAAGAACCAAATTGTTACTAGTAGACAAATAGAGAATCGAGCTAAGACAAACATAGTGTAAACTACATACCGGCTCTTTGCCAGAGGTCCCCTGTGATTTTACAGATGAGAAACAAACATGATATAAGAACAAGAGTGAACAGAAGGCAGCTAAAGAACCATCAAATTGTCATGGAAGTAAAACAAAGACCTGAATATTGTCACTTCCGATACGTCTCCCTTGGGAAATATTTGTTGGACACAATCGAGCAAGGTCCTCAGAGATATAACCAGTGCCATCTGAATGTATACACGGTTTCCCATTCTTATCAATAACAACATTACCATATCGATCCTGCAATTGGAAGAGAGGGAAAAATTGTCAACTTTTACAACGATTACAGCTAAATAAGGCCAATTAGAAAGAGACATGAATTAAGGATGTACATGGCAGTGTATATCATCGATTGGATCGACTGTAATCCCACTCATGTCGACTTCAAGCTTCTTAGTCTTTGACAGAATCAAAGAGAATCTGAAGCAACAACGAAAGATTAAAATGAACAATATGCCTCAAACAGAGTGTTGGAAAAAAGGACAAGAATGTACCTTGCCATATAGCTGGCCAGAGATGGCAATGTATGCACATGCATAAAATGCATACGTGCCTCATGAATCGACTTTCCAGATAAGATATAGGGGTTTTTCATATCATTCGAAGCTGTTGAGTCTGTGCGTATAAAGTAACATTTGACTCCCGTTGTAGAAACATCTTTCATCTTTTCTTCTTTTCCGCCGTCTTTGAAAACTGTTTTACAAGCAAAAGTATGACAATTATGCTAGACATAACACTGACACTTTAACAATCAGATGAGAAAGACGTACCAAAAAATTGATAACGGCGTAAACCAAGCATGATACCATTCTTAGCAATTCCTTTGTATGTAGAGTAAAGGTCATTACAATAAGTTGACACGCCTGAAACGTCTGCGAATTTGACGATTAAAACATTTTCATCACCCAAAACCTTGTGCAGGTGTGTTCCAGTGTTCTCCAAAAGAGGGCCCTGTGAAAACAGTCTACCCATACGTCAACAGACGCAAGTGCAACAAATGAAAAAAATGCAAATATGAATGATAAGTGCTTGGAGAGTTGATTATACCTTGAATCTGTAACTACCGTCGAGAGCAACATGACATTGATAGTAAAGAGTCTTCTCGCTATCCCATTCAAGCAACTAGGTAAAAGAACAACCAGTAGCAATTAGTACAAATTTGACACCAAGGCTCAAGTACAAAGCAGAGAACTTCCATACCGATCTTCGCTCCTTTTGGGAACAAAATTGCTGGCCCAACCGGAACCAGACTACTGTTTCGTACTCCGTCATTGGCAAATCCTTCCATTGTCTAATCTCATCAGCACTTATAACATCAACCAAGGATTCCCTATATAACACCAAACAAAGATTATTACCACTTTACAAAGAATTAGATAAAACTAATGGAGAAAGATTGAAACTTTGTAGCTAAAACATACCCTCCAATATAGCTAAACAACAGAAATGCCTTCTTGAATTCAAGTTCGCCTAAAGCTAATAGAGGAGAAATATGCAAATATCTTCCATTTTCTTCTCTTTTAAACAACTTAGGAGAAGAAGCTTCAGAATCAACAGACATCTCTACTACAAATCAACCAAGATGAGATTTTTTCAGTAGTTTTCAACAAATAAGAAGAAACAAACACCTAAACATGTGACAGAACTTCAATAACTAATACTAACCTCGGGAAAGCCTGCAACTTTTTTTCACCGGAGTTCCAGGAGAAGGTACCGGAGACTCGCCGGAGCTTTGAGAGCCATTAAAGCTGACGTTTTTGAGAAAAAACATGATGAACCCATCAAGTGTTCCTTTGACATACTTGGAATTATGAACTTTACTTAGCGTTTCCAAAGCCAATTCCTCAGAAATCGAAGAAAGTCTCTTCCTTGTCTCCATTTTTATCGGAGGATGTTCGTAGTGTTTCTCGTAGATTTTCTCCAATACGGTTTCGACTCGACCCGGTAGAACGATTTCTGACCCGGAATAAGCTTGGTCGGAGATATTCAGAGACGAGCTAAAAGTTGTCATCTTTTTCCGAATCAGAATTTCAATGTTCCTCTAGGGTTTCATTTAAAATGCCCAGAGGAAGAGAAACAGAGAGACTGTTCAAAATTTGATTTTGCCATTTTTTTTTCTCTCATAATTTTCTTCATTATTGATGCGACTACACACTGACAACAAAAAAGTTTACATCTTTCTTTTGTGCAAAGCAAATTTGCATCTTTCTCTTTTGCAAGCATCTCTGCATCTTTTCTCTTTGCTGATTTGGAGATTTGACCTTTGAGAGATTTTATACAGTTTCAAAATCTATTATTGTTTAATTTACCAAAATGCCCAAGAACAACCACTTTAATTACAAATCGCGTTTTATTTGATCAAAATCGAAAACCTACTTTCCTCTCCTTTTTTTTTTTCCCTTCAATTTGGTTCAAGGTTTTAAAATTGTGACCATATTTCAAGATTATACAACAAAACACCAACAATGGTGCAAAAGTAACTAAATTAACAGTATGTATTAAGATTCATTATTTAACGTAAATTTTTATCATTTCATAAGCAAAATATTCAAACGAAATTATCATACACTATGGGACATATATCACAAATCTAGATTAGAACACTACAACCACATCTTGATTTGGTAGCTTAAGTGCTTAACCTATAAGTTCGTTTACTACTTACTACTTAGGTTAAGATCCTTGCCTTACACGCTTCATATGATACAACAAAAGGCTTATTGTTACTACCATAACACAACAAGACCAAGTGCATGTATTCTTCAACCACAAAGCTCTTTTAACAGCAAGTGAACCAATACTAGATTTCTCCTGCGTCTTCTTAAGGTAGAGTCTGCACAAGACCGGACCTGCAACCTTCCAGACAAACGCGCATCTGGAAACACCTTCTTGAATGGCATAATCGTATATGGTGTTGTAGAGTGTGAGGGCTTGAGGATAGAGTTCTTCCAGACTTTTCTTGCTTTCTTCAAATCCTGCAGCGCCATAGAATTCCTGAATACATAGAGAAGAAGAAACCGTTTAATTTTCAGTATGAGATTCACTCAGGTTTTCGTGATCGGATTCTACATTTTGAGGAACGAATCTGCAGGAATGGTGTTAGGTTTGAGGGTATTACCTGTTTGTATCTCTGAATAACTTCATCGGCTAATTTAGTCTTATTGCCCCCATCAGCATTCAGCGCGTTGCTCATATCACTTCTGTAATCATCATACCACTGTCTATATTTCTCCATATGAAACTTAGAGACTGGTTCATCTTTGAAACATGGGAGTTTACTGACTTCTGAATTATGAACATCAATTAAAACACATATCATGATATAATGATTTATTAGTAGTAACAAGAAAGATCCTTTTTACCAGATGATGGTGAGGGTTTTTTTGTTGTCTGTGATTTGACACAATCATAGATTTTTCCAAGAATAGAAGTGGACTTGAATATCTGATCTCGTTCCATGTAATGTGGAAAAATGTCGGGTCTCAGATCGTCTGGGAGATTGACCTTAGCTCCTATCTTTGGTGCATCAAGAGCGTCATAGTATATATCAATCAGCTTTAGCATTTTCTCCATCATTTCAGCTTTTTCCTCGGCTCTGTCATTTCTGAGTGTGAGGAATCGGTCCATTATTGTTAACCAGCTATCCGCAGCCATTCCTATGACATTGCTGTAAAAACAGAGAAAAAAAAAGAGACATGAATCGTCCAAGATACATTTTTTTAATCTAGAGCTTAAAAAGGAAATTGACCTGGAATGAAAACTTGTCTTCAAGAACATATCGAAAAGCTCTTTTTCCAACTCTTCGGGTGAAAACTGGCTTGGTTTTCTAGCAGAGATACTTTTACTAGGAGGAGTCATACTTACCCACGGTTCACTTGCCTTGAAGTGTTCAAGTAGCTAAAACAGAAACAAACAAACCAAATAAAATCATGTCACAAAAATAAAAATATTCCTTAATAGTACGGTGGATTACCTCGGGATTCCGGGATATGAAATACATATCACCATCAAAGTCACCACCTGCAATCTCATCACCCAAAGATCTTGGACCTTTTTGAGGGAAGAACACAGCATACTTGGAGTTACCTACATACTCTTCTAGGGCCTTAACATATATAGCCTTAAGTACATGTATGTCTCCAAAATGTAGTCCAGGATTCCTGTAAACTAGTACACCCCCTGAAATTTGGCCAGACTCTCTACACAGCCACGAAAAAGAGGAAAAAAGTTTTCATTTCTTGATGTTGTCATGTACAACTCAAAGTGAAAGAGAAAAAGATTGAGAAGCATACAGGATGACACAGACTTCATCTTCCTTTAGTTGTCCGGTGGGATCCACCGTGCCCATGAGATAATACGATTCAGACACGGGAAGCTTTCCTTTTTGGAAATTATTCCTCTCAGTCTTTAAAAGAGTAGACAGATGAGTCTTCAAGTGTGGTTCGTCAAGGGGAATACCAGCCAAGATCATTTCCGCAGCGTTATGGTCGTCCATTTCCCCATACCTAAGGGCGGCTGCACAAACAAATTGATGTCACATTCTAAGTTTTAGGCAAATGATTAGAGGAAAAGTGCAAAAGAACTAGAAAGTTTTGGAATTTTACTTTTAAGCGCGGAACGTTTGTTGTAGAATATGGTTTTCGACTCTTCGAGTGTGTTACGCAAGATATTCATGAAAAAGTCATCAGGTACTCCTCCATAACTAAGCAGCACAATCAAATTTCTCGACAGCTTTGTTGTTCTTTTTGGTGGAATACTGTAAAATTGGAAAAAAAATAAATGTCACTAAGATAACTTCACTCAAGAATAAGAACTTCAATATCAAAATAATAAGTATCCAAGAAACATATACCTTGTATTGACTACCTCTAAGGCGTTAAAGGTGCTAAAATTTGACAAGGCCTGATCTTTAGACACCTTGATCATAGAAGGTCGAACCTGGATCGTCCGAGGAGGAAGCTGCCAGATTGGGAGCAACATTAGGAATAGCATGCAAACATTTTAACCCAAAAAAAAAAAAAAAAGAAGAGGATTTTGTAATATGAAAGAGAGCAGACTTACTTTCTTGTTTAATAGAAAAGTTCCCTTAATGGCATAGCCATAATAAAACATCCGAAACTGGATCAGAAGAGGCTGATTGAAAAAAATCATTGTTTAGTAATAGACAAATATAGAATCAATCAAGTATAAACTATATCATACATACCGGGTCTTGTTTAGATGATTCCTGTAAATCAAAATAAGTAAAAAAAAAATCGTGATAAGAAAATATTTGAGTAAAAAAAAGTGAACATAAGTAACCATCGAATTGTCATGGAATTTGAGAAAAGACCTGAATATTAGCGCTTTTGAGACATTTCCCTTTAAAGATATGTACTGGACACATCCGAGCCAAGTCCTCAGAGATGTAGCCAGTGCCATCTGAATGGATACAAGGTTTCCCATTCTTATCAAGAACATCTTTACCATACTGATCCTGAAATTCGAAAGAGAGGGGAAATGGGTTAAAGCATACAACTAAGTAAAGGCCAATTAGAAAGAGACATGAATTAAAAAAGTACATGGCAGTGTATGTCATCGATTTGCTCGACTGTAATCCCAGCCATGTCAACTTCAAGCTTCCTAGTCTTTGACAGAATCAAAGAAAACCTGAAGCATCAAAAAAAAAAAAGGTTCCAATTACAAAGGAAACAGAACATCTTTCCTTCCCTCCAATAGAAGAAACTAGAGTACCTTGCCATATACTTGGCCAAAGATGGCAATGTATGAGCATGCATAAAATGCATACGAGCTTCATGGATCGACTTCCCAGATAAGATATAAGGATTTCCCATATCGTTCGATGATGTAGAGTCCGTGCGTATAAAGTAGCATTTCACTCCCTTTGTCGAAAAATCTTTCTTCTTCTCTTCTTTCCCTCCATCTTTGAAAACTTTTCAGTAGAATGCTCGAATCAGTTCGGATATCATGAATGATACTTAATAAAGAGAAAAATACGAAAATAACCCACCAAAAAATTGATAACGACGTAAACCAACCATGATACCATTCTTGGCAACCCCTTTGTATGTGGAGTAAGGGTTTTTTCTATAGGATGATGAGTTTTTATGGACATGCGTGAATTTGACCGTTACGACATTTTCATCACCCAAGACCTTGTGCAGGTGAGTTCCAGTGTTCTCTAGTAAAGGGCCCTGAGAACACAATTGATTGATAACTACTAACCAATATATTAAGGCAATGTCAACAAGTTTCCCCTACTCCTAAGATAAAGAGCCTCTAGAAGTATCTCTTGAATCAAACATTTTTTAACACAAAAGCAAATATAAAATATGGGAAACAGCTAATGTGAAAGATAGTTTTTGAAGAGCGGAACAAACCTTGAAAGTGTACCTACCGTCCACAGCGACATGACATTGATAGTAATGAGTCTTCCCACTATCACTTTCCCATTCAAGTGACTGGGGAAAAAAGGAAGAATGTAATTACTACAACTTTGATACTAAAGGTCATATTCCCAAAATATATTTCCAGCATCCAACAAGCCTCTATTTAGAAACACAATCATAAAACATAAACAATACCCAATAGAACAGAACAGGAAACAGTCATACCACTCTTCGTTCTGCTTGGTAATGCCGGCCAAAGCGGTCCCAAACCGCTGCTTCATATGCAACCATAGGCAAATCCTTCAACTGTCTAATCTCATCACAAGTTATAACCTTACCCACATCTTGCCTGTATAACACCAAAAAAAGATATCTATTACCAAAAATAATCACTTCATATTGATGTAAGAAAAAGTAGAAAACTTGTAGCCCAAACATACCCTGGAATATAGCTAAGCAACAAAAACATCTTCTTAAATTCAAGCTCAGCTAAAGCTAAGAGCTGAGGAATGTGCAGAGATCCTCCATTGTCTTGTGTTCGCAAAGACTCCGTATCAATACAAACCTCTTCTACAATCACCAATAATCAAAGTTAAAACTCTTGCGCATAAGAAAGTCTAAATTTTTTCAAACCAAATAAACGAAAAACTTTGTTTCTGATACTGGCCTCGAAGAGCTCTGTATTTTGCAGCAGAGGAACAAGAGGGAGACTTGCCGGAGCTTTGATCAAGAAAATATTTGATGAAACCGTCGAGCGAAATGACACGCTTCGAATTTAAAACCTTCATGAGTGTATCAGAAGCTAACTCCTCTGAAACAAAAGACAGTCTCTTCCTTGTCTCATTGTTTATTGGACTAGTCTTGTGTTTCTTGTAGATTTCCTCCAAACAGGTTTCAACTCGACCTGGAAGAACAATCGAACTTGTTATGTTTACCATTTCTTTCTCTTGCTTGTTTGTTTTCTTTCTTGATTCTCTAGAGAGAAATGGGGTTTAAAGAGAGAAGGTAACTTGAGACAGAGAAAGAAATATTCTAAGACCATCTCCATTGGTAAAAACTTCTAGTGGATTCTTTACAATCTATTAATATTTAATTTAACACTAATTTAATTTAAGAACACCATTTTTAATTTACATTTCCCCCCTCTCCATTGGTTAGAACTCTTAAGGGTATCATTAAATTTTCTTGAATGAGATCAACTTTGTTCTGAAGGATAATGATTTGCAAAATAACAGTACAGTTTTTTTCATAGGAAAAATTTTGAAATTTCATTCTTCGGATGTTACCTACGAAGTTTGGTAAAGACACCCAACTTCTTTGTGTTTTAAGCATATCCTGGAGTAAATTTTGCAAAAGAAAAATCTTGCACTCGTTGAGTAAACAAATTTTCCACGAATTTTTATAATTTTGGTGGAGGGAACAAAATAAAAATCAAACTCGATGACCTGTTTGCCTAAAATACTTAGACCTAATTGTAGTTTTATTTCTAGATAAAGATTGATTCATTTTATTAAACGAAAGCAAGAGTCTAATCACCCCAAGAAAAAACCCATTATGGACTAGATTCTTTATAAGAGAAAAATATTTGTGTTTTTCGTAAATTTTAAATTTGGATAGGAGAGTTGTAGGTATATATATACCTTCCGATGGAAACAAAATCCCGAATATATAGGAGGAGATGGAAACACAATTTTGTTTTGTTTTTATTATTAATTTATTATCCTAATTCCTAATCAAACTTGGAGTTGCATTGAAACTCGTATGTGTATATATATAAACATATGTATTAATTACCATCTCTAACATTATCAAACTCTCTCATCTCATATTATTTTTGTGCTCCGAGAAAAAAATTCTAGTGTCTCTCTTCGATCCATCGGACAGAATGTCGACAAACGAAAAAACGCTCAAGACATGTGACAGGGTCATGTTGTTCTTTTCGATTTGTTATATCGCCTTTATAATTGTTATGCTCAAATTAGACCTTTGCAAAATTTCGGTGCCGAGTGTAGAAGTAGAATTAGCTTCTATGGGTTTCACGGTGTTAAATATCACAGAAACTCGTCTTAGTGCAAAGTGGGATTTTTCGATAAGGATCCCCTATAATCTTCCTCGTTCTAATTTATGTCATCAAGGAGAATTTCAAGCTTCCTTTCTTTACAAGAATGTTATTCTTGCTACCTCTTCCCACACAAGTAAGCAGTTTATTTATTTTCTAGTTTCAGTTATTTTAAACCGGTTTTATAATTGAATCTTAATGTTTAAACAGATACTACAATCTCCTATACGACCAACCTCAATATCTTGCGGTTTCCACGGTTGTTTCGGAAAAAGATATCGGCGGCTTGATTGGACAAGAACTTATGGAAGATATTAGAGAGAAGAAGGAAGTGAAGTTCGCATCGCGGTTTTTAATTTCGGATTGCAGACACAAGACAACCGGTATAGTGAGCTATGCGTGCAACGAAGCTGTCTTACGGTTCGAACAAGGATCCGAGATGAAAGCGACTGTGTTTGGGAATCACCCAAGTTGCATCAGTTTTTAACTTACTCCACGTTATAATAACTAGTTTCATTGTTTTTGTTTTTTTTGGGTTTCCTTCTCTGGTTTCTTATTAAAAATTTGCAACTATTTTGAGTTTAATTTAGGTTTCTTTACTGAATACTTGCGTTATACGCTTCTAATGATACATGAAAACAACAAAAGGCTTTATTGTTATTACCATAACACAACATGAACAAGTGACTATATTCTTCAACCCCAAAGCTCTTTAACCACAGAGACTGAACCAATTATCAATTTCTCCTTCGTTTTCTTAAGGTAGAGTCTGCACAAGACCGGTCCTGCAACCTTCCACACAAACCTGCAATTATGAACGTTTTTCATGTCGATTGCATAATCGTAAACCACGTTGTACAGCGCCAAAGCTCGCGGATAAAGTTTTTCCTAACTTTTCTTGCTGTCTTCAAATCCTGCAGCACCACCATAGAACTCCTGACACACAAGAACAAACCTGTTCAAAATTTGTTTATTTTTATAAAGCATTAGCTCCGAAGAACTTCACTGGAGCTTACCTGCTTGTATCTCTGAAGAACTTCATTGGCTGATTCATCCTTATTGCTATTCATCGCCTTGCTCATATCACGCTTGTAATCGTCATACCACTGTCTACAATTCTCCTTATGAAACTCAGAGACCGGCCCATCTTCGAATCACGGGAGTTTATTGATCACTGAATTAAAATTAAAGCACAGTTATAAATCATGATATAACGGTCTCTGCTTGTGATCTGATTATACGTTGTGATAACAAGAAATATCTTTTTTTCACTTAAAATTTGAGGTCTCTTTCTTCCATGTCTAAACTTTTGCTTTAGCATTTAATGTATTCGTATGTTCTTCTATCATTTCAGTAAGACCCTCGTGGAACATGGATTTTCCTACAGTGGGAAGGACTTTTTATACTCAGGTACATGATTCTTCACACATTTCAGAATTCTAATTATATGTCAAACATTTATTCTAGTGTCTGTTGTTAAATTCTTTGAATACAAAGACCTTTAGAATCTCACTAAAATGAACTAAGACGCGATCATTTGAAGTTAACTGGAGCATACTTGTTCTTACTACAAAGTTTGTTGCAAAAGAAAGCCATCTTTAGGTTCGTGATTCATTTGTTTGGACATTAACCTTGAGAGTCTCGCAGGTCTCAGTGGCGAGCCATTACAATCATACATCTTTATGGGGCCAATATATTACCAGAAACTGAAACATATGGTAAGGTTCCACTAACCTATTTGAAACCATTTCATTTATGCTTTGTAATCACATAAATTCTCTAAATATCAGAGGAAAAATAAACATGTAATATCTGTTTTTGTTACTTGTGTTGAGTAGGCCCTGAACAAAATGCACGCCCGAGGGAGTGGACCTCGTGTCATGATGACTAGACAGCCTACTGAAGGAAAGTTCAAAAATGGAGGTATGTATCTCAAGGGCTCTCTCTTTCTCCTAGAGGCTTTGCCTCCACCAATATGAAAGGAGTATATATTCGGAAGGAAAGATTTTGGAGCTTTATATATAGGGTCCTTGATACCTCTTGCCTTTACATACAAAAAGCTATAAAGAAGAAAAAGCAGATGTACAAAGCGAAATTTTTGTGTGTCTCTATTGCAGGTTTGCGAGTGGGAGAGATGGAACAAGATTGTCTTATCGCTTATGGGGCCAGTATGTTGATTTATGAGCGACTCATGCTTTCTAGTGATCCTTTTGAAGTTCAGGTAATAATCATAGTGTAGTGTTTTGATAAGTGTGGCAAAATCCATGTGGTTTGTTGGGATATTACAATTGCTACATGTAAGAACGGTGATATTCCATACGCATGCAAGCTCCTCTTCCAGGTAAAAAAAACCACTGGAACTATATGCTTAGTCCCATTAGAATTGATCAAATACTTTGTAAAACAATTTATACAATACTCTTCTTGAAATAAAATGTTTTCATTTTTACTGGTTTGTGGGGTATGTGGTGGGTGTCACTCAGTCTCTTAAAACTCTACTCATGTAGTTTCTCTTTGTTTTTGTGCAATATAGGAACTCCAGTCGATGAATGTTGTTCCGCGTCTGAGCCTCACAGAGGCTTGATTGAGCTCAGGAACTAAATGTCGATCCCGTTGTTTCTTGTGATGGATAAAGCTTGGGAACGAAATGTATATAGGTTTCTTCCATCAATCATATTGATCGATCATATACGACTTTTCCATTTTGTATTAGAAGATGAAATATTATTAAAAAAAATTCTTACACATTAGTTTACCGCTATGTTAAAAAAAAAAAGATTAACAACATTAATCTTATGAATTTAGAAATGAACAGGTACCTCTGTTGTTTTTTCACTTCAACATCGTCGATCGGACCAAAAGTGCTAAATAAATCTTTGAGTTCTTCGTTTGTACAACTCATTGGGAGATTGTATACAAATAAGCGACTTCCTTCTCTCGCAGGTGCTTGTTCTTCTCTCGCAGGTGTTTCTTCTTCCACTTCCAGACTTTGATACAAGATCTAGTAGTTGTGAAATTCAATGAGTTTTGTACGTTTTATGTACTTTTGTCTTGCGTTTCTTTTTTCATCATTCTTTCTCTCACTTTTTTTCATTTCTCTTTTCTAGTTACGATTTTCAATCTTTCTCTACTCTCTCAACCTAAAATATTTCTAGTTATGTTTTGTCAACTTGGTTTGGTTCGAAATTATTTAATTTTATCAAATTGTGAAAATAACTAAATTTGGAATACTACATTAAGGTCCACAAATTACTCTAAATTACTCTTAAATCACAAGTTACAAATATTCTATTAAAGTCCACAAATTACTCTAAATTACTCTTAAACCACAAGGTACAAAGACAAAGAGCATTAGACAACAAAGCATGATTAATAGACAACAAAGGTAAAGAAGCTAGGTAAAGGCAGTTAGGATATCTTTTACCTCAAGGACACAAGCATGGTTCGAGTTAATCACATCATTGACGGAATGAGTTGATCGAAACACGACAAATCCAAAGCACACTCCTATATCCTGTATGACACAGTAGAAAAATTCAGAAAAATAGAAGTAAATTCAGAAAATGATTTTTGTTTGAAAAGAAACCATTTTTCTGTATCTAAACAGAAAATTCAGTCTGTATCTAAACAGAAATGCAAGTCAACAAAAATGGACAGAAAATTTAGTATGTATCTAAACAGAAAATTCAGATTGAAAATTATGTATCTGGATATGTATCTAAACAGAAAATTCAGTCTGTATCTTAACTTACTAAACAAAAATGCAAGTAAATACAGATAAAATCTGTATCTAAATAGAAAATTCAGATAAAATCTGTATCTATGTTGTTTTTCACTTCAGCATCGTCGATCGGACCAAAAGTGCTAAATAAATCTTTGAGTTCTTCGTTTGTACAACTCGTTGGGAGATTGTATACAAATAAGCGACTTCCTTCTCTCGCACGTGCTTCTTCTTCCAATTTTAGACTTTGATACAAGATCTAGTAGTTGTGAAATTCAATGAGTTTTGTACGTTTTATGCACTTTTGTCTTGCGTTTCTTTTTTCATCATTCTTTCTCTCACTTTTTTTCATTTCTCTTTTCTAGTTACGATTTTCAATCTTTCTCTACTCTCTCAACCTAAAAGATTTCTAGTTATGTTTTGTCAACTTGGTTTGGTTCGAAATTATTTAATTTTATCAAATTGTGAAAATAACTAAATCTGGAATACTACATTAAGGTCCACAAAAATTACTCTACATTACTCTTAAATCACAAGTTACAAATATTCAATTAAGGTCCACAAATTACTCTAAATTACCTTTACATTTGACTCCCGTTGTAGAAAAATCTTTCATCTTTCTTCTTTTCCTCCATCTTTGACAAATGTTTTACAAGCAAAAGTATGACAATAATTTACTATGTGTGTTGCTAGACATAATACTAACATCTTGCCGTTTATTTTATACAGTTCCAAAAGCTAGCCGTTTATTTTATTTTTATTGTTTAATTTACCAAAATGCCTACAACCACTATAATTGCAAATCTTTCTCACCGCTTGCTGCTACAAACGCGTTTTTAACCACACCACCGCAAAATCTGCGTTTTGTTTGATCAAAATTGAAATCAATTTTTCCTCTTTTGCCGTATTTTTTATTTACTTCAAGGTTTTAAAATTCCGACCATATTTCAAGATTACAAAACACAACAATGGTGCAGAGGTAATTAAATTTCTATAAATTTAGTAGTATCAAGTATGCATTAAGATTCGTTATTTAACATAATTTTCATCATTTCACAAGCAAAATATTAAAACGAATACATCATACACGGGGACATATATCACAAATCTAGATATAGAACACTTACAACCGCATCTTGATTCGGTAGCTTAACCTATAAGTTCGGTTATTACTTACTACTTAGGTTAACATACTTGCCTCACACGTTTCTTACGTTGCATGAATACAACAAAAGACTTATTGATATTACCAAAACAACAAGAACAAGTTACTGCATTCCTCAACCTAAAAGCTCTTTAACCACAGAGAGTGATCCGGTTATAGATTTATCCTGCGTCTTCTTAAGGTAGAGTCTGCACAGGACCGGTCCTGCAACCTTCCAGACAAACGCGCATCTGGAAACACCTGCCTCAATGGCATAATCGTAAACAGTTTTGTAGAGTGCGAGGGCTTGAGGATAGAGTTCTTCAAGACTTTTCTTGCTTACTTCAAAGCTTGCAGCGCCGTAGAATTCCTGAATACGTAGAGAAGAAGAAACCGTTATCTGAATGTGATTCATCAAAGTTTCAGTTTCCACTTTTGTTCTTTATTACCTGTATGTATCTCTGATTAACTTCATCGGCTAATTCATTTCCCCCATCGGTACTCAACGCCTTGCTCATATCAGCTCTGTAATCAGCGTACCACTGTCTACATTTCTCCATAAGAAACATAGAGACCGGTTCATCTTCGAAGCATGGGAGTTTAGTGATCTCTGAATTGTAAACATAAGTTAAAACACATCAAGTGATCTGATTATGTAGTAGTAACAAGAAAGATCCTTTACCTGGTGATGGTTCCTCTGTTGTTTGTGAATTGACACGGTCATAGATTAATCCAAGAATTGAAGTGGACTTGAATTTTAGATCTCGCTCCATGTAATGAGGAAAGATGTCGGGCCTCAACTCGTCTGAGAGATCGACCTTAGCTCCTATCTTTGGTGCATCAAGAGCGTCATAGTATATATCAATCAGCTTTAGCATTTTCTCCATCATTTCAGCTTTTTCCTCGGCTCTGTTATTTCCGAGTGTGAGGAAGCGGTCCATTATTGTTAACCAGCTATCCGCAGCCATGCCTATGACATTGCTGTAAAACCAGAGAAAAGAATCTCAAAGATTGGCTCCAAGATACAGTTTTGAATCTTGAGCTTAATTAGGAAACTGACCTGGAATAAAATCTTATCTTTAGGAACATATCGAAAAGCTCTTTCTCCAACTCTTCGGGTGCAAACTGGTCTGGTTTTCTAGCAGAGTTACTAATACTAGGAGGACTCAAACTCACCCACGGTTCACTCGGCTTGAAGTGTTCAAGTAGCTATAACAGTAAGAAAACCAAGTAAAATCAGATCACAACAGTGAAGAGTTTTACTTAAAAATGTGGCGGATTATACCTCGGGATTTCTGGATATGAAATACTTATCACCATCGAAGTCACCACCTGCAATCTCATCTCCTAAAGATCTTGGACCTTTCTGAGGGAAGAACACACCGTACTTGGAATTGCCGACATACTCTTCCAAGGACTTAACATATGTAGCCTTGAGTACATGTATGTCTCCAAAATGTAATCCTGGATTCCTGTAAACTAGTACATCCCCTGAAACTTGGCCAGACTCGCTACAAAACCACGAGAAAGAAATGAACAACAACAAACTCACAATTCCAAGGAAGCTAAAAATGAAAGAGCAAAAGATTGGGAAACATACAGGATGACGCAAACTTCATCTTCCTTAAGTTGTCCGGTGGGATCCACCGTGCCCATGAGATAGTACGATTCAGACACAGGAAGCTTTCCTTCTTTGAGTTTATTCCTCTCAGCCTTTAAAAGAGTAGACAAGTAAGTCTTCAAGTGTGGTTCGTCAAGGGGAATACCAACCAAGATCATTTCTGCAGCAATATGGTCATCCATTTCACCATGATTAAGGGCGGCTGCACAAACAAATTGATGTAACATATTAAATTTATGGAAATGAATACAGGAAGATTGCAAAAGGTTTAGGAATTTTAATCACTTTTAAGGGCGGACCGTTTGTTGTAGAATATGGTTTTCGACTCTTCGAGTGTGTTGAGCAATATATTCATGAAAAAGTCATCAGGGACTCCTCCATAACTAAGCAACACAATCAAATTTCTTGATAGCTTTGTCGTTCGTTTTGGTGGAATACTGAATGACAGGAAAAAAATTAGATGTCACTAGGATATTTTCACTCTAGAATAAGAACACCGAGCGAGAGAACTTCAATATCAACATATTAAATATCCAAGAAACACATACCTTGTATTGACTACCTCCAGGGCGTTAAAGGTGCTAAGATTTGACAAGGCTGGATCGTTAGATACCTTGATCATAGAAGGTCGAACCTGGATGGTCCGAGGAGGAAGCTGCCATATTGGGAGCAACATTAGGAATATTGGCAAACATTTTAACCCAAAAAAAAAGATTTTGTAATGTGAAAGAGAGCACTCATCGCAGACCAGACTTACTTTCTTGTTTAATAGAAAAGTTCCCTTAATAGCAGAGCCGTAATGAAACATCCGAAACTGGATCAGAAGAGGCTGTTCGAAAAAGTAATCGTTACTTAAGAGTAAAGAAGAATGAATAAAGAGTATAACCATCAAATTGTCATGGAAGCCGAGAAAAGACCTGAATATTATCATTGCTGATATGTTTCCCTTTGACAACATATGTTGGACACAACCGAGCAAGGTCCTCAGAGATGTAGCCAGTGCCATCTGAATGTATACGAGGTTTCCCATTCTTATCAAGAACAACATTGCCATATCGATCCTGCAATCGGAAGAGAGGGAAAAAAAAATGGTCTAAGCATATAGCGTTTACAACTAAGAAAGAGAGATGAATAAAGGATGGATGAACAAGGCAGTGAATATCATCGATTATCTCGAAGATAATCCCGGTCTTGTAAACTTCAAGCGTCTTAGTCTTTGACAGAATCAAAGAAAACCTGAACCACACGAAAATGAAAAGTGACTCCAATTGCAAAGTAAAAGATCTCTACAAAAGCTAAAGATGAGAAAAAGCAAAACATCTTTGTATGAGTACCTTGCCATATATTTGGCCAACGATTGCAATGTATGAGCGTGCATAAAATGCATACGAGCTTCACAGATTGACTTCCCGGAAAAGATATAAGGATTTCCCATATCGTTTGAAGATGTAGAGTCCGTACGTATAAAGTAGCATCTCACTCCCTTTGTAGAAAAATCTTTCTTCTTCTCTTCCTTTCCTCCATCCTTGTAAACTGTTCGATAGAATGCTCGAATCAGTTCGGAAATCATGAATGATAGTTAATAAAGAGAAAGATAGGAAAATAACCCACCAAAAAACTGATAACGGCGTAAACCAACCATGATACCGTTCTTCGCAATCTTTTTGTAATTAAAGTCACGGCCACTGCTATTGCTAGACGAGTTCTTCTGGACATCGTCGAATTTGACCATTAAAACATTTTCATCGCCCAAGACCTTGTGGAGGTGAGTTCCAGTGTTCTCTAGTAAAGGGCCCTGTGAACAGAGTGCATTGATAAGTACCAACATATTAAGGCAATGTCAACAAGTTTCCACTACTCCTAAAGATAAAGAGCCTCTAGCTGTATCTCTTGAATCAAACCTTTTTAACACAAAAGTAAATATGCGAAACAAACCTTGAAAGTGTAACTACCGTCCACAGCGACATGACATTGATAGTAATGAGTCTTCCCACTATCCCATTCAAGTGGCTGAGGAAAAAGGAAGAGTGTAATTACTACAACTTTGATACTAAAGGTCATATTCCCAAAATATATCTCTAGTATCCAACAAGCCTCTATTTAGAAACATAATCATGAAACATAAACAATACCCACTAGAACAGAACAGGAAACAGTCATACCACTCTTCGTTCTGCTTGGTAATGCTGGCCAAAGCGGTCCCAAACCGCTGCTTCATATGCAACCATAGGCAAATCCTTCAATTTTCGGATCTCATCACAAGTTATAACCTTACCCACATCTTGCCTGTATAACACCAAAAAAGATATATGTGACACAAAACCAATCACTTTAAATACATAGAGAAAAAGTCGAAAACTTGCAGCTCAAACATACCCTGGAATATAGCTAAGCAACAAAAACATCTTCTTGAATTCGAGGTCAGCTAAAGCTAAGAGCTGAGGAATGTGCAGAGATCCTCCATTGTCTTGTGTTACCAAAGACTCCATATCAACACATATCTCTTCTACAATGACCAATAATCAAAGTTAAAACTCTTACATATAAGAAAGTCTAATTTTTTTCAAACCAAATAAACGAAAAACTCTATTTCTCATACTGACCTTGAAGAGCTTTGTATTTTGAAGCAGAGGAACAAGAAGGAGACTGTGCCGGAGACTTGCCGGAGCTCTGATCAAGAAAAAAATTGATGAAACCGTCGAGTGATTTCACATGCTGCGACTTTAAAACCTTCATGAGTGAATCATAAGCTAACTCCTCTGAAACCAAAGACAGTCTCTTCCTTGTCTCATTGTTTATTGGACCAGTCTTGTGTTTCTTGTAGATTTCCTCCAAACAGGTTTCAACACCACCTGGAAGAACAATCGAACTTGTTATGTTATCCATTTCTTTCTCTTGCTTGTTTGTTTCTCTGTTGATTCTCTAGAGTGATGATGGGTTTTAAAGAGAGAAGGTAACTTGAGACAGAGAAAGAAATATTCTTTTACTGACAAGGAAAATAGTGACTCAACTTCGTAAAAGATGAAATCATTATTGCATTTTTGACGCATACACACACAAGTCATTGTGATTGACGTTTATGTCCCTAGCCCTAGTCCTATAATTACAAAACTGCTACAAACTCTCTTCTGTGCTATGTAAATTGCTACAGTTTCTTCTTGTTCATAGCAAAAAGATTAATCAGCTTCATTGGAATTTCTTTTCTCAAGTGATCTCTTTGATTTTTGAAACGAAACAGAATTTAAATTGAAAGTGGTATGAATCTTGTTGCTACCAAAAATATATAGATACCAAAAATATATTTTTTGCTCAAGTGAATTCAAATCACTTGTTGCTCAAGTGATATTTTTTGGTTTAGCTACCAAAAATATATAGATACCTATACTTCTGCAAAGCTATATAGTGATTTGACTTCACAAAGATTTCAAACAGTACAAAATCTATCTGTTCACTAATGTTTATCTACCGAAATGCCCAACCACGAGCACAAGAATTACAAAGCTGCCACATATTCAGGTTTGTGCATATTACAAAGTTTTTGAACGTTTCAAGATTACTAAACATTGGTGCAGAAGTAATTCATTAAACTAACCGAAAGAAGTTTAATAAAATAAAAAGTTTTTGATGGGAACTGCGTTAGGAATTTCTCATAACAGTACAGTCTTTTTCATAGAAAATATTTTGAAATTTCATGCTTCGGATGTTACTACGAAGTTTGGTAAAGACACTGAACTTCTTTGTGTTTTTAAGCATATCCTGAAGTAAATTTTGCAAAAGAAATATCCTGCACTTGTTGAGTAAACAAACTTCCCACGATTTTTATAATATTGGTGGAGGGAACAAAATAAAAAATCAAACTTGATGACTTGTTTGCGCCATGACACCATCGTGTCTTAATGCCATATAAAATTATTAAAACACCCACTCTCTCTTCCTTTTACTCAACTTTATACATTTTTTTCATCTTTTTACTCAACTTTTATTAATTTTATATTTAAACACTCTCTCTTCCTTTTAAAAACACTCTCCAAAAAATCTAATTTTAAACACTCTCTTCCTTTTAAACACTCTCTATTCTCTTTACTCAAATTTTATTAATTTTATATTTCAATATACTCCACAAAAACATTCTTTTTCTTCCTTTTACAACCATTTTAATAGTTTTATATTATAAAAACACCACATTTAGACCCCAAGGATTACCAATAAACATGCTCTAAATACTCAGACCTAGTTGTAGTTTTATTTCTTCATAAAGATTGATGCATAACGAAAGCAAGAGATTTTTTCTTTTGGTGAATAACGAAAGCAAGAGAATAATCAGCCCAAGAATTATGGACTATACGAGAAAAATATTTGTGTTTTCCGTAAATTTTAAATTTGGATAGGAGGAGATGGAAACAAAATCCCGAATATATAGAGGAGGAGATGGAAACACACAACTTTTTTTAATTTATTATTATCCTAAATTCCTAATCAAACTTGGATTTGCATTGAAACTCGTATGTGTATATAAACATATGTATTAATTACCAACTCTTTTTTTTTTTTTTTTTTGTCAACAATTACCAACTCTTAACATCATCAAACTTTCTTATCTCATATTATTCTTATGCTCCGAGAAAAAAAATCTAGTGTCTCTCTTCAATCGGCCAGAATGGCAAACGAAGAAACGCTCAAGACATGTGACAGGGTCATGTTGTTCTATTCGATTTGTTATATCGCCTTTTTAATTGTTATGCTCAAATTAGACCTTTGCAAAATTTCGGTGCCGAGTGTAGAAGTAGAATTAGCTTCTATGGGTTTCACGGTGTTTAATATCACAGAAACTCGTCTTAGTGCAAAGTGGGATTTGTCGATAAGGATCCCCTATAATCTTCCTCGTTCTAATTTATGTCATGAAGGAGACTTTCAAGCTTCCTTTCTTTACAAGAATGTTACTCTTGCTACCTCTTCCCCACACAAGTAAGCAGTTTATTTATTTTCTAGTTTCAATTATTTTAAACCGGTTTTATAATTGAATTTTAATGTTTAAACAGATACTACAATCTCCTATACGACCAACCTCAATATCTTGCGGTTTCAACGGTTGTTTCGGAAAAAGATATCGGCGGCTTGTTTGGACAAGAACTTATGGAAGATATTAGAGAGAAGAAGGAAGTGAAGTTCGCATCGCTGTTTTTAATTTCGGATTGCAGACACAAGACAACCGGTATGATGAGCTATGCGTGCAATGAAGCTTTCTTACGGTTCGAACCAGGATCCGAGACGAAAGCGACTGTGTTTGGGAATTACCCAGATGCATCAGTTTTTAACTTACTCCACGTTATGATAACTAGTTCATTGTTTTTGTTTTTTGTTTTCTTATTAAAAGTTTGCAACTATTTTGAGTTTAATTTAGGTTTCTTTATTGAATAACAATATACCACTATTATAACAAGAATCAAGAATCAGTTTTTCTCAGTAAAAGCACCTCGACCAACTAAAATCGACTCGGCTTTAAATGCATTAGGCTGGTTCCAATCATGTATGAGTTGGGGTACACATTTTGTCTAATGCAAAGCTTTTCATTACATAACATATTTTTTTATTTTCTTAAGCAAAATATTCACACCAAATTATTATGCACCACATATATATTGTGTTGATCCAATAGCTTAACCTATAGGCTAGGTTACTACTTAGGTTAAGATACTTGCGTTACACGAAAACAACAAAAGGCTTTATTGTTATTACCATAACACAACATGAACAAGTGACTATATTCTTCAACCCCAAAGCTCTTCTTGTGTGATCGTTAAATATATATGGTCAAAGACAATGCGTTTTGTGTGATCACCACTATCAATAGAAGCCCTGGCAATCAAGATGGCTCTCGCGCATGCAATCGATTTGGGGCTGCAATCTATTTGTATAGCCTCCGATTCACTGACGAAAAAAAAGAAGAATATTTCCCAATGAGAAATGAGAAGAGATATGGACGAGAGTTCCAAGTAACTTGTCGGGCAAGCAAGCATGAGAGTAGTTTTTTTTTTTTTTTTTTTTTTTTTTTTTTGAGAGAGTAGCTTTTAATGAAATTTCAGAAGAAAAAAAAGGAAAATTTTCCAACGAGAAGAGATATGGATGAAAAAGTGCCAATTGAGATCCGGCAAAACTGACTTTAAAGGAAAAAAAGTACAGAACCGACTGTGAAAACCTAACTTTCTTAACCAAGGTTGATTTAAGGATAAAATCCACGAGAGCGAGAAACCCTAAAACTTTCTCATTATCCAGAAACCATGAGCGCAGATTTCGATTTTTCCTCCAACCTCAAAGAAGTAAAACTCCCCGAAGCCGAGGATAAAGTTGATCTCCCCATGATCGAAGACTACTACACCGACCCCGACGACTACTCCGACCCAGAAGAATACTCCTCCTACATGGAAAAAACCAGTAAGACTTGTCTCTCCATCTCTCTTGAATTTAATTTGGTTTCATCTGGATCTCAAATTTGATCTCTTCTCTCTTGTCTAGTTTTTTTTAGTGGGCCTAACATAGCCCTCTACTGGAACTTGGAGCACTACCCGATCCCTGACGGTGCGAATCTTGATTCTATTTATACCAACATCAAATTTGCCCTCCACAAATTGAGCTTTCATGGTTGTCTGGAAATCAACGCGTATGGTGATGAACCGATCCATGCCAAAGATGCCCACTACTCATATCTTATGAGATTCACACCACCAGAAGGTGAATGTCTTGTAATTATACTGTCTTTTGTAATTATACTGTCTTTCTCATTCTTCCATATCTATCTGGTGTGTCTTTGTTGATTCGATATCTCTGTTACTTTCAGGTGGTGGAAAGTCAACTGCTGGTCAAATGTCCCGGGACATTCTTGACTTTGTATATACACAGTTAGTAGATGTAAAACCACCTATAGTGGTACTCTCAGAAGAATACCCAGAGTTGCAGAGGGTTTTGTACTCTTTGCGCTCAAGAAATCACCATGTTCTCACCATAGTGCCGACCCCACAACAAGGTGGTCTTTTTGACTCAGTAGCCTCAATACTTGGTTGCACACAGTTTTTAGGCGGAGAGACGACTAGACCAAAGCGACGGCTACAAAGATGTTCTCTTCTTCGTAAGTCCCCTCTCCCGGAGGCTGATCCGTATTGTTAGTGAATCATCTTCTGACCTATTGTATCATTTTTTGCAGCGCCTATCAAAGAGCCTAAGGCTGCCGTCTTCTGGGACCAGCTCGATTACCCATTCCCTTCTCTGCCTTGGGCCGAGATCCATGAGAAAATCCAATCAGCTTTACGGTATCGGGGTGTTGTTGGTTTGATTTCAACCTCGGTTTATGTCGGTGAAAGCATGGACCGGCACGCGTCTTATCGCAAAGACAGATTAGTTTTTGAAATCGACTACCATGAGGGAGGTGACTTCTTCACTCTTATCTTTCTCTTTTCTCATATATAACAAATATACTGTACATGTAATTAATCTCTTTTATTTTGCAGCGGATAATAAAACCGCGAGACTTGAGAGAATGTTAAATGATATTTATATATGGTTAATAGACAATCGCGAGGACAGACCAACAAAAGTGTTCGTAGTCGCAGATGGTGTCAGAGATGACATGGAGTTCTTCGACTTCCTTGGATTACTCACTAAGACTGGTTACCATGTTTACCTAGTAAATCTGCCTAAGGGCACCAGACCAGAAATCTCTGATTGGCCTGGATTGCTATTTGATACAGTGGTTACCACGTTTACTTGATAACTCCGCCTAAGGGCACGGGACCAGAAATCTCTGATTGGCTTTCGGCTAGGAAAATCAGGGCTGATGATACTGCCTAGCTTGTATTTTCTACTTTGCTTAATTATGGAAGATGAAACTCTCTTGTTTGTTTTTATTGTAGTCTCTCTACTTGCTTATTTCATAAAAACAAACTCCCTTGTATTTTGTTTTCTACTTTGCTTATTATGGAAGATTAAAAAAACTCTTTGTTTAACCTCAACCTCACCCTCCCCGACAGCAACAACCCCATCCCCTTTAACCTCAACCTCACCCTCCCCGACAACAACAATTCCACCACCACCATTCACCTCAACAACCCCATTGTTAAAGGGTTGATCTTGCAACATCGAACCATTAGCACTTTTGGTCCGATCGACGATGCAGAAGTGAAAAAAACAACAGAGGTACAAATTTTATCTGAATTTTCTGTTTAGATACAGATAAACACTTGCATTTTTGTTTAGTAAGTTAAGATACAGACTGAATTTTCTGTTTAGATATATATACATATACATAATTTTCTGTTATATGGCAAAACCGTAAATATTTTTCTTTTATTTTATTTTTTCAAATTTTTA
Source organism: Draba incana (assembly GCA_963576765.1). Taxonomy (NCBI): domain Eukaryota; kingdom Viridiplantae; phylum Streptophyta; class Magnoliopsida; order Brassicales; family Brassicaceae; genus Draba; species Draba incana. Next base: position 38,841,671 of record OY755207.1, read on the forward strand.
ATAATGGCGTTTTTGTAAATAAAATTTTTTCTAGTAAAGGATTTGAAGGACAAAATAGGCTTAGATTATTTGTTAGTAATAAAAAAAAAAATTAAAAGCTAATGTAGTAATAAAAGAATAAATTAGTGCCAAACTAACTTTTTCTCCCATTTTTAAAAATGGTTGTTTACTTTACATTACCATTTATATTGCTATAGAAGGTCGGTAAATTCAACTAGGGCTAAATTCAACTAGGGGCTGGACAGAGAAAACATTGTTCATTATATATAGTCGGGAATTACGTAAGAATGTATAAAGGCGGCCAGTTTAGAGAGGCATTAATTGTCAAAGTTGAAAGAAACCCTAAAAACTAATTGTCTTAGTTTAGACTCTGATAGATTGCAGGAAAGAAGATTAAAGATCTAAATTGCTCCGATTCGATAATGGCGATGGTGCCTAAGAAGACGGCGGTGTGGTGGGGCGTAGGCAGCTGTCCGATTCCGGATGGTTATGATCCGCGCTGTATCCGTCCGAGTATAGAATCGGCTTTGAAGAAGTCTTGTGGTTCTGATTTTGGCGTTGATGATCAAGTCACCATCTTTGCCTTGGGCAACCTAATGCGTATAACTCGAGAGGACCTCATAGCCCTCTCTTCCTCTGGAATACTTATGAGACACACCGACTTCGGTTAATCTTCTTCTCTTAAATCTCTTTTTTTTTTTTTTTTTTTCTTTTGTAGAATAATTAGAGGTTGTTAATTAATCTTTCGTATTTTCCAGGCAATAAACGTTTTTGTAATCAGTTGTTTAACTGGCAAAGGGAAAATTCACCTCCGGCCACTGTTATGCTCATATCCAACGACCCCTTTGCTGATTCGCGTTTTCATAGTTATCTCAAGGATGGGTTTGTTGCAGGAGTTTACTACACTGTTATTCCCGCATATCAACGTCCTGATGGTAGCAATCCGTGGACCTGGGATACCATACTGAACGGTATGCCGTGTTTTGAATTAACCATAAGGTAGTTTCTTTTTGAATTAACAGTAAGGTAGTTTCTTTTTTCCATATGTAGAGAATCCTGTTCTCAAGACACCCCCCAGCCCTAGCCACTTTGCCCTCAATGACAATTTCCCTCGCTGGACTTGCCTGAATTGTCGTTTTGATTGCAAGGAATATCAAACATTCGCCCACCATCTCAATGGTGTCATGCATGACAAACGGCTGTATAATGTTACTCACTTTCCTCCCAAGTATCTTAAAATCTACCAAGAATTTCTCAAACACAAAGCCTTAGCCCGAGTGCCCCTGCGACAAGTGAAGAATAGGTTTTCGAAATCGAACTTGCCTGCAGGACCTAGTGTCTTTCCTAAGAAAGATGCGAGCAAGGCAAAAGTTAAAACCCAAGAGGGAACAAGAAGAAGAAAAGAAGTTGGACCATCTGAGTTTCTTCCGGAAGGTAAGTCCCCAAGATATGGGTGAAGTAGAAGAGAGAAGAAAAACAAGTACCCAAGTTTGCATGTTTGCTGTCAATAATAATGCTATTTTCTATGTATGATGCTATGTATTGCCTTTTCGAATTCATTTTCAATATGTTATTGTCCGGATGTTGTTTAAAGTCATCTCAGTAATCGTTATCTCCTCCCACCAATCTTCATTTTCTCTTGCTCTCTTAGTTATATATTAGATCAATTCTTGATTATTGCATTGGACTGAGGAGCTTACCTGCTTGTATTTCTGGATGACTAGTACTGTAAAACCGATGAACGGGGGTCTTATGTTTAACCAAAATACATAAATCCCTAAAGAACGGTCCTCACAAGAAATTAGATTATGTTACCAGGATTGAAATCTTGCATTCAAAAACATTTTGAAAAGCTCTTGTTCCAACATTTCTGGTGAAAATTCCAGTGGCTTGTTACCAGTGTATATTTTACTAGGCGAGGAAGAGCTCACCCACAGTGCACTTGGCTTCAAGTGTTCGAGTAACTAAAACCGAAAAAATCTACGGTTCATAAGTCAGATCTCAGCATTGACTTTCAAATACAATAGACAGATCACTACCTTGGGATTTCTGGATATGAAAATACATATCACCATCAAAATATGTACCTTGCCATATAGCTGGCCAGAGATGGCAATGTATGCACATGCATACATGATTCGTGAATCGACTTTCCGGATAAGACATAGGGGTTTTTCATATCATTCGAAGCTGTTGAGTCTGTGCATATCTTTCATCTTTTCTTCTTTTCCTCCATCTTTGAAAACTGTTTTACAAGCAAAAGTATGGCAATTATCTACTATGCGTGTTGCTAGACATAACACTGAGACTTTAACAATGAAATGAGAAAGACGTACCAAAAAAATTGATAACGGCGTAAACCAAGCATGATACCATTCTTAGCAATTCCTTTGTATGTAGAGTAAAGGTCATTACAATAAGTAGACACGCCTGAAATGTCCGTGAATTTGTTAAAACATTCTCATCACCAAAAACCTTGTGCAGGTGTGTTCCAGTGTTCTCCAAAAGAGGGCCCTGCGAAAGCGGTCTATCAATAAGTAACCACATATTACATCTCTTAATTTCAGATCTTCTTAAAGCAAAGAAACATATGCAAGTCCAAAAAGTGGAATAATGCAAACATAAAAGATAGTGCTTGGAGAGTCGATTAAACCCTGAATCTGTAACTACCATCGAGAGCAACGTGACATTGATAGTAAAGAGTCTTCTCGCTATCCCATTCAAGCGACTAAGTGAAAGAACAAGAAGTAGAAATTAGTAACAAATTTGACACCAAAGCTAAATTTCTCCACTTTAGAATGTACAAAACAGAGAATTTCACATACCGCTCTTTGCATAATCAACCTTCTTCGCATTACCCTAGAGATATACACATCCATAAACAAAGGAGCATACAGATTGGTAAATTCTGAAAGTAGTAGTAAATCGAAAGATGTAAGCATTTTTACTGAGTATCCAAATCCAAACTCAGTTTTTACACCCCAACAACAAAACAGTGATCACTCTCCATGAAAAGATCTGGTATCCAAAGACCATTAAAAAAAATGGTCTATAACATTAAAGAAAACAGAGAGACATTCCATCATCAAAATGTAGTGATGGAGAATAACAAAGTATGAATCAAATGGAAAGTTCCCGACATTGCCAGGAACAGACTTCGGAGAAAGTTCCCGTTTGATCCAATAGGTTAGGTTACTACTTAGGTTAAGATACTTGCGTTACACGCTTCTAATGATACATGAAAACAACAAAAGGCTTTATTGTTATTACCACAACACAACATGAACAAGTGACTATATTCTTCAACCCCAAAGCTCTTTAACCACAGAGACTGAACCCATAATCGATTTCTCCTTCGTTTTCTTGAGGTAGAGTCTACACAAGACCGGTCCTGCAACCTTCCACACAAACCCGCAATTACGAACGTTTTTCATGTCGATTGCATAATCGTAAACGACGTTGTACAGCGCCAAAGCTCGCGGATAAAGTTCTTCCAGACTTTTCTTGCTGTCTTCAAACCCTGCAGCACCATAGAACTCCTGACACACAAGAAGAAACCATTTCAAAATTTTGTTTGTTTTTATCCGAATAACTTCACTGGAGCTTACCTGCTTGTATCTTTGAAGAACTTCACTGGCTGATTCATCCTTATTGCTATTCATCGCCTTGCTCATATCACGCTTGTAATCGTCATACCACTGTCTACATTTCTCCTTATGAAACTCAGAGACCGTCCCATCTTCGAAACACGGGAGTTTATTGATCACTGAAATGAAATTAAACCACAGTTATACATCATGATATAACGATCTCTTCTTGTGATATCAAGAAATATCCTTTACCAGTTGATGGTGAGGGTTCCTCTGTTGCCTGTGATTCAACAAAGTCGTAGATTAATCCAAGAATAGAAGTGGATTTGAACTTTTGATCTCGCTCCATGTAATGTGGGAAAATGTCGGGCCTGAGCTCGTCTGGGAGATCGACTTTGACCCCTTTCTTCGGTGCATCAAGAGCATCATAGTATATATCGATCAGCTTTAGCATTTTCTTCTTCATTTCAGCTTTTTCCTCAGCTCTGTCATTTCCGAGTGTGAGGAAGCGGTCCATTATTGTTAACCAGCTATCTGCAGCCATTCCTATGACATTGCTGTAAAACCCGAGAAAAGAAAGAGACATGAATCTCAAAGATATATTGGTCCAAGATACAGTTTTAAATCTAGAGCTTTAAAAGTAAGTTGAGAGTACCTGGCATGAAATCTTGTCTTCAAGAACATATCGAAAAGCTCTTTTTCTAACTCTTCGGGTGAAAACTGGCTTGGTTTTCTAGCAGAGTTACTTTTACTGGGAGGACTCAAACTCACCCATGGTTCACTTGGCTTGAAGTGTTCAAGTAGCTAAAACAGAAAGAACAATAAATAAAATCAAGTCACAACAATGGAGAGTTTTAACTTTCAAATGCAGTGGATTAGATTACCTCTGGATTTCGGGATATGAAATACATATCACCATCAAAGTCACCACCTGCAATTTCATCTCCTAAAGATCTAGGACCCTTTTGAGGGAAGAACACGGCATATTTGGAATTGCCGACATACTCTTCCAAGGACTTAATATATGTAGCCTTAAGCACATGTATATCTCCAAAATGTAATCCGGGATTCCTGTAAACTAAGACATCCCCTGAAATTTGGCCAGACTCGCTACAAGACCACGAAAAAGAAAGTTTGAGGAAATGAACTCACAATTCCAAGGAAGCACAATACTGTTTCTTGGTGTAAAACACAAAGTGAATGAGGAAAAGAATGGGAAGCATACAGGATGACACAGACTTCGTCTTCCTTTAGTTCTCCGGTGGGATCAACTGTGCCCATGAGATAGTATGATTCGGAAACAGGAAGCTTTCCTGCTTTGAGATTATTCTTCTCTGTATATAAGAGAGTAGACAGATGATCCTTCAAGTGTGGTTCGTCAAGTGGGATACCAACCAAGATCATTTCTGCAGCGTTTTGGTCGTCCATTTCCCCATAATTTAAGGCAGCTGCACAAACAAATTGATTTCTTAAGAGATCTATCAAGTGTTACATCTCAACTCACTTAACTAAGAAGTTTAAGGGACAAGATTACAGAAAGCTTCGGAAAATTAAGCACCTTTAAGCGCAGCACGCTTGTTATCGAATATGGTTTTCGACTCTTCCAGAGTGTTGAGCAATATATCTAGAAAAAAGTCATCAGGGATTCCTCCATAGCTAAGTAGTGCAACCAAGTTCCTTGATAGCTTTATTCTTTTTGGTGGATTACTAAATGATGGGAAAAAAAATCAGATGGCAGTAAGATAACTTCACTCCACAATAAACAACGAGCAAGAAAACTTCAATATTCAAGAAACACATACCTTGTAGTGACTACCTCCAAGGCGTTAAAGGTGCTAAAACTTGACAAGGCCCTATCACTAGACACTTTGATCATAGAACGTCGAACCTGTACAGTCCGAGGAGGTAGCTGCCAAGTTGGGAGCAACATTAGGAATAGCTTGCAAACATTTAATCAAATTGGTCAGAGAAAACTTACTTTCTTGTTTAAGAGAAAAGTTCCCTTAAAAGCATAACCATGATGAAACATCCGAAACTGGATCAGAAGAGGCTGTTTGAAAAAGTAATTGTCACTACATACTTGTGTTTAGTAATCGACAATCGAGTATAAACAGGGTGTGAACAATATTATACTTACCGGGTCTTGGCCACAAGCTTCCTGTGATTCAAAATAAATAAGGAAACATAAGAGTAAAGAAGAATGAATAAATGGTAACCATCAAAATTGTCATAGAATTTGAGAAAGTACCTGGATATTATCACTTCTGAGACATTTCCCTTTATATATATTTACTGGACACAACCGAGCAAGGTCCTCAGAGATATATCCAGTGCCATCTGAATGTATACAAGGTTTTCCATTCTTATCAAGAACATCATTACCGTACTGATCCTGCAATCGGAAGAGGGAAAAAGGTCAAAGCATACAGTGAATACAACCAAGTAAAGACGAAATAGATGGACGCATGAATTAAGGAAGTACATGGCAGTGTATATCATAGATTCTCTCAACGATAATCCCAGTCCTGTCAATCTCAAGCTTCTTAGTCTTTGACAGAATCAAAGAAAACCTGAAGCATCAGAAAATGAAAAGCGACTCCAATTACAAAAGCTCAGAGATGAAACATCTTAGAGACTTGAAGAATAAACTTGAGTACCTTGCCATATAGTTGGCCAAAGATGGCAATGTATGCACGTGCATAAAATGCATACGAGCTTCATGGATTGACTTGCCTGAAAAGATATAGGACTTTCCCATATCATTCGCCGTTGTAGAGTCCGTGCGTATGAAGTAGCATTTCACTCCCTTGGTAGAAAGATCTTTCTTCTTCTCTTCTTTCCCTCCATCTTTGAAAACTGTTCAATACAATGAAAAGTATTTAACAAGGTACAATATCCATATCTAAACCCAAAGTAAAAAATATGACAGTTAATCAAGAGGAAACCGGTAAACAACCCACCAAAAAATTGATAACGGCGCAAACCAACCATGATTCCATTCCTGGCAATCTCTTTGTATGTGGAGTAAGGGTCATTACTATAGGTTGATGAGTTTTTCTGGACATCCGAAAATTTGACCGTCAAAACATTTTCATAACCCAAGACCTTGTGCAGGTGTGTTGCAGTGTGTTCAAGAATCGGTCCCTGTGAACAGTGTGTCGATAAGTATCAGTATATTGACTCAATGTAAAGCAATTTTAGACATATGATAGCAACTTGCAAATGAATTATTTCAACAACACAAAGTACATATGCAACAACATGGGAAGAATGCAAACATGAAAGATAGTATTCGAAGAGCGGAATGAACCTTGAATGTGTAACTACCGTCCAAAGCGACATGACATTGATAGTAATGAGTCTTCCCACTATCCCATCCAAGTGACTGGAGAAAAAGAAGCATGCAATTAGTACAACTTTGAAACCAAATTCAAAATCACATGTAAGTTCAAAAGAAACATGAATAATACCAAAATGGAAATCCATACCACTCTTCGATCTGTTGGGGAACAAAAATGGCGACCAAAGTGGTCCCAAACCGCTGCCTCAAAGGCAACCATAGGCAAATCCTTCAATTGTATGATCTCATCAGCACTTGTAACATTACTCAGCTGTCTCCTGTATAACACCAAAAGACGTAACTGTTACACAACATCCAATCACTATTCATAGATTGAAAACTTGCTGCCGAACAAAACATACCCTCCAAGATAGCTAAGCAGCAGAAACGCCTTCTTAAACTCAAGTTCACTCAATGCTAAGAGCTCAGGAATGTGCAGAGATCCTCCATTGCTTTCTCTAGGAGCTTCAGAATCAACAGACATCTCTTCTACAATCACCCAATAATAAACTCAGAAAGTTTCCCACTTTAAAAGGAAATATTTTTACTCTTTTCTACATTGCCCTTATCCTCAAATTCCTCCAAATTCAAACCAAATCACTCAGAATGTTTAAAGGAAAGATTTTTATTCAATTCTAGGTCATCTTCTACAAACCCATATTCTAAACTTGCTCCAAATCAAACTGTAAAGCCACAAAATTTATGAAAAGCTCTGTTTTTGAAACTGACCTTGATAAACCCTGAAACCGTAAGTTACAGAGGAAGTAGGAGACCCACCAGAGCTAGTAACAGTAACGGATTGGTTAATCTTAGCCGCGATCCAACCGTCGAGATCGTACATCACCGCCGTAGAATTATAACCTTTTCTGAGCAAATCAAAAGCTAATTCCTCTGGAATCAAAGAAAGTCTCTGCCTTGACTCTTCACTTATCGGAGGACATTTGTGTTTAGTGTAGATTTTCTCCAAAACGGTTTCAACCAGACCCGGAAGAAGGATCTCTGACATCGCCGGCGAAGAAACTTGATCGTCGCCGTCAAAATACGAATTTTGTTATCAGAGAGTGTAGACAGTTTATACTAGAAGAAGAAATATTGCAGCTTTATTAAAGATTTTATCTGACTTCACATAGATTCGATTTTGGTATAATCTGCACACAAATTCATGTAGCCGTTCAGTGAAGTAATTGACAACTATGCCCTTTCGTTAGTCTTATAATTACCAAAATGCCACATTTGTCCTCGCCGATTGGAAGTAAAAGTCGCGTTTCCGCAATCGCAAACGCAAACGCTTCGACCAAATTTTCTGTGTGGAGCTTCAAGGGTTTTATGCAATTTTCAATTTACGACAAGAAAAGTCTTTTTTTTTTTCATATCTCAGTCTGAAATTAGCTTTGAGAGAAGCCAATTTTCTGCTTCTTCTGGAGGAAGCATAAAGATTGAGTCTTTTTGTTCTGTTTCGTGAATTTGGGTTTCGCTTTTGATTGTTGCAAAATCGAATCTGAAAATGAGTAGTGCGTCGACTTTTAGCTCAATTTGCTTCGAACGAGGATGCTGGTTCAAGGTTTGTTACCAAATTTCTTACTTTTAAACTAAAAAATGTGGCGTTTTGATTATTTTTCAAGCTTCAATGTAGTTTTATAGAGGCTTTGTTTCATGTTTTGTTGTTCTGCAATCTAATCATTATACAATTGTGTGTTGATTCTGAGAAGGGGGAAAGGAAGATTGGTGTAGTAGCGGATAAGCGAGTGAAGAGGCTTACTTTGGGATCATCTTCAAAGAGCTTTAGAGTTTCAGCTACTAGCTCTGTTAAATCTGAGAAAGAAATTCGGATTGGTCTTCTTGGTGCAAGTGGCTACACTGGTGCTGAGGTTTGTGCAATGTCCGAATCTGTTTTGCTTGGTTTAGTGGTCTCCTTGATTTTGAGCTGAATTAAGTTGCAAGTTTGTAGCTTTTTGGGTATAGGTCTCCTTTTTTTTAGCTTAAGCAATGAACTGAACCTATATATATGCAATGTTACTTGTAATTTCATGGAAATAAGGAAGAAGAAAGCCTTACATAGTCATTGGTTTTAAGGTTCTTTGTAAATGGCATGGAAAGAATGAATGAAATATCGAAGTTTTGATTAAAATGCAAATGATTTGATTTGGAATCAAAATTTTGTTTGTTGAATGTCAGATCGTTAGGCTTCTTGCAAATCATCCGCATTTCGGTGTCACTCTGATGACTGCTGATAGAAAAGCTGGACAGTCAATGGAAAGCGTCTTCCCGCACCTGAGAGCTCAAGTATAAGTGATTTCTATCCCTTTGTGTTACTTTGAAATGATACTTTGTGATGGCGTATAGTGATCAATGATTAAACCTTTTATCTATCCGCAGAAGCTACCTAGTTTGATCTCGGTAAAGGATGCGGATTTTTCTACAGTGGATGCTGTATTCTGTTGTTTACCTCACGGAACAACTCAGGAAATCATCAAGAAATTGCCTAGTGCATTAAAGATCGTTGATCTTTCAGCGGTAATGCCCTGAAGAAATGGTTTTTTATTTTCCTTCTTTCTTTCGGTGATATCTGTATCTAAAATATGCATTTCAGGACTTCCGGTTGCGTGATATCTCAGAATATGAAGAATGGTATGGTCAGCCACATAAGGCAGAGGAGTTACAGGTACTTTTTCTATCGAAAGCTAATACTTGATTTTGGGTTTGTTGTATTCGTAATGCTTACACTTATCCTGATGGGTTCAGAAAGAAGTTGTGTATGGTCTAACAGAGATACTAAGAGAAGACATAAAAAAGGCGAGGCTTGTGGCTAACCCGGGATGTTACCCGACTTCGATTCAACTTCCTCTTGTTCCTTTGTTAAAGGTTTCCTTCTTTTCTTCTCTGGAACGCGGTTTTATCAGACTGTTTCGTCTTCCGTTCGACTATATACTCAATGTGTTATCTTTGGTGCAGGCAAATCTCATCAAACATGAAAACATTATCATTGACGCAAAATCTGGCGTTAGTGGAGCAGGTTTGAGCTTTTAACTTTTGGGGTCTTTATTCATGAACAATGATGCAGTAGAAGAAGGCTTCTTGGTTTCTTGACTAATGTAAATTTTTCATCAGGACGAGGTGCTAAGGAGGCAAATCTTTACTCTGAGATAGCTGAAGGCATTTCTTCTTATGGTGTCACACGGCATCGTCATGGTATGTCACATAATTATTGTCACAATGAGTTAAAAATTTTGGTTCTATGATTTGAATTCATTGTCTCTTTTGTTTTTTTTTCAGTTCCTGAAATTGAACAAGGCTTATCTGATGTTGCAAAATCAAAAGTAACAGTCAGTTTTACGCCGCATCTCATGCCAATGGTAATAATTAACTTTAGCATATTCTTTATAGTTTTTTACCGATAGTTGACACCTCGTTATTTTGCTAGATCCGTGGAATGCAATCGACTATATATGTGGAAATGGCTCCTGGGGTTAGAACCGAAGACTTGTACCAGCAATTAAGATTATGTTATGAGGTGATGATTACTCTTGTGTTATAAGCCAATTACTGTAGTATTGTTACTTATCATGTTATTGGAAAAATGTTTTGTAGGATGAAGAATTTGTAAAAGTGTTGGATGAAGGAGTTGTTCCTCGGACACACAACGTTAGAGGATCGAACTATTGTCATATGAATGTCTTTCCTGATCGTATCACCGGAAGAGCTATCATAATTTCAGTGGTACGCATATATATATAACCATCCTCGGTTATAAACTCTTCTTTCAACTTTTCCCACAACGCCATTTTTGTAATGACCATCTTTGGTATCACAGATTGATAATCTCGTGAAAGGAGCTTCGGGACAAGCGTTGCAGAATCTTAACATAATGTTGGGATATCCCGAAACAACGGGACTCCTACATCAGCCGGTTTTCCCTTAAGTAAAAAATAATGTGCTAAAATTCCGCCTTCATAAACGGTAAAAGAAACGTCTATATCGCGATTTTGGCACCCATTCTGAGCAAATTGTGGCTGTTGAGACGACATTGTTGAGCACAAAGATTGTTTTATGAGTATCATTATAAAGACTGTTAAGCCTCTTCTCTTACCATTACAGAGAAATGGTTTTGTTATTTGGTTTTGATTTGGTCAGGACTGGTTCTGTTAATAGACATAACTTCAACATTCAAGTGCTTTCACAAGCATCATCAAGCGTGTACAAACCCATTTACTAACATTTTGTTAGAGGATACAAAAAAAAAAATCTGGTGCTATGTTGAATCGTGAGACCTTTTCTAAGAAAAATCAATAAGTACGTACGTATGCTTCTCCACTCAGCAAATTCTTAAGAACCTCATTTGTTGCTTTCCTATATCAGTTATGGTCTGAAAACGTTGTTGGTCATTTCCGCAACTTCCTGGGCCTCGGCTTGCTCCTCAATGAGATTAGAGACCATGAGAAATCAAATTCCATGACTGCATTCAGTGTTAAGAGACCAAACATACCTGGAGGCGGTGTAATAGATACATCAAGAAGAGATGAACAAATATCTGCAAAATTCATAAATTATGTAGGTTAAAGGTTTTCCGTAAATTCATAACTTCGGCGAATATGATTGAACAGGTAAGCGAGTTGCCTTACGAGGTAAAAAAGTAGGGAAATACGAGCTATCGGGTACCGCCAAAGGAACCTTGTGGCCCTTACAGCTCCTGAGTCTAACAATTTTACTGCATTCTGCAACTGAAGCCAGAATGGCAAACAAAGTTCAACATAAGAGTAAAAGTTTAAAGTGAACAGAGAGAAGCAGTGTTTCTAAATGTGTTCCAAAGTCTCTCTACCTGTGTGCTTGCTGTAGCCATGTGTCGATGATACAATGGAAGAGGCCTGAAATTGTTTTTGTAAGCATCAAAGAACAAACTTGATAATCAAATAGTGTATATTTAGCAAAGACATTGATAACTACACGTACTCGAGTGTCTTGATCTCAGACTCATCTTCCCATGTTGCTGATGGGCGTCGCGAAACTCTGCTTTTTTCTACCTCTACCTGAATCAACAAGTTAAATAATTTGCTTGTAAGTAACATGGAAATGTCCAAAGTATATTTGTTAACTGTAGAGAGCTTTGATATTGAACCTGTACTTCGTGTAGACGTTTGACCTCTTTCTCCAACTGAAACTCTGCTGCAGCCTTCTCACTCGCCATAGTCTCTAGTTGCGTTTGCTTATAGTACTGCATCAAAACACCGTGGCCAGAAGCGCTATCAGACAACTTCACAATGTGACTTTATGTATAGAATCAGTACATTCTAGAGTTGACGTTACCAATAAATCTGTTAGTTCACGGTAGCGTTTCTCCAGCTCCGTATGCTCCTACTAGGTCAGAAGTACAACAATTAAGCTCTTGTTACAAGATCATATGCATCAAAGGTATCACTTAACAAACCAATTGATTGTAAGCACTTCTGTTTAACAACCATCGAATTCACAATACCGTGTTAAATTGTTAATAAGTAAAGCAATGGGTCTTTCACACAAAAGATCCAAAAGAAGTTGAATGGGACTTGGAAATTGTGGATGTTACCTGGCGTGAGTAATGTTCTGCATCCCGCTTCATGGCTGCCATTTCAACCCTCAACTTTTGCATCTCAGCCTATAACAGACAAAATGATTGTGTGTAAACATATGTGCTAAACAACAAATACATCAGGTCGTAAAGAATTCCGAGGTTAGTAACATACCTCCATTGAAGAAAGTTTCTCCTCGGCATCTCTTTGACCTTGCCGAGCACGGTCTACTTCGTCCTGCCATGCTTGAATCTGCATAATTTAAAGTAAATTCTTTGGAATAGCCCAAATCTGAACTTTTGAAAAGCTGATCAAAGTTGTTTCCTGGATTTTTAACTTCTTCTCACTTTTAGAATATGAATTAATGACGCTGGGTTTTTTTTTTTTGTTTTTTGTGAAACTACCCATCATAAAAATCCAATAGAAGACTTAAACTCTGATACATGAGTTATCAATGTTACCAAGAGAACGTTGATATTTTTTACATATATGGTCTCTATAGTTTTTACTTCTAACAGAGTTTTACAGTGTGATAAGAACTCGCTACTGAAGTTAACTTCCACAATGTAGAGATAATAACCATAAAAAAACATACCTGGACCACTTGGTTTGCTTCATCTGGTGATTTCTTTTGTCCTCTGCGAGCCTTAACTTCCATATCTTGCAGCTCTTGATTCAGAGATGTACATTCGACCTGAGTATCATTTGCCAATTTTTCTAATGAAGTTCAATATATATGAGGATGGGTACACAAATCGCGTTGAAGATAAGCTCATCTACCTCAAGCATTGCCAATTTCTGTTCAAGTTCTGCCACCTTTGCTGTCCTTTCATCAGCAATTCTCTATAATACCAGCCATTCTAAAAGTCAGATCAAAATAGTTTTTCGGAAACTAGCACACAGAATCTGCTTTTGTTTGCGAAGATATAGCATATATATAAAAATATACAAAGGTTTCCTAACTTTCCTTGCCAAAGAAAGAAGAACACAATGCAAGAAGAGAAAGGAAACTAGTGATAGTATCGCTCAATCGAAGAATTCTGCCTCACCTGAATTCTAACAAGTGCTGTAGAAGCATCCACAGCCCTGTGCTCCAGTTCCCTTTCCCTTTCCATGGCAGCCTGTCTTAGAAAGAGCAATTCATGTAAAACAAAAAATTGATATCATGTTCCCATTATAAACACTTTCCGCATCGTTCAGGACACAAACCATTTTTGTGGCACTATGTGCAGAACGCTCCTCTTCGGCTCTCCTTTCCGTAGTGGCAAGCTCCTCTCGCAATGCCTGAAAAGAGGAAACTATTAATCCAAGCCTATGTGAACCCAATATGTTCATAATCGTATGAAGGAAGCAGAACATTCTTGGAAGAAATTAATGAAAATACTATAATGTAATACCTGCATCATCCTAGTCTCAGCTAATTCTCTGTTTCTCATAATAGCCTCCATGTCTGCCTGATCAAAGTAAATGATTTTTGCTAAGATCTAGTCGGGTAAAAGAAAATATGGCAACTGAAAGGACCATTAACGACTTATGGTATGCTATGAAAGGATGCACACAAAAGAAAATCTGAGTAAATGAGAGGCCTAGAAACCTGAAGAGACGACACTTTTCCTTGGTTCAGAGCAGCCTGATTTTTCAGGGCATCCATTGCACTGACAAGGGCTTCTATCTCTGAGTTCTTAGCTGCTAGTGCTTCACTAATGCTTGACTCTACTTTCGTCACTTCAATTTTAGAAGCTGACAACTCTTTTTGCAACTGTGTAATGCTAGCTTCATATGACTTGGTAAGCTCTTGCTATTACAGTAGAAACAAAGACATAATTAGGTGCACTGGACACCTTCAAGTATCACTTTTACTTTTTCTTATCTGGATCAAAAGAAACCCAAACTGTTGAAATTTTACCTCGGCAGTGAGAAGCTCTTCCAACTGTGCATTTTCTGCCTTAATTTCTTGAAGACGGGATGAAAGTCCAGCACAAACCTAGAAGCAAATAAAGGTGGTCACGTCCAAACACTAGCATGGATTAATCCTATATGATACAGGAAAGTAGTAAAAAGGATATTTGAGCTTACCCTTGCTAACCTGGCTTCTTTTGACTGCCCAGTAGAAACTGTAGCTTTTAGCAACCCCTGAGCCTAGAATTAGAGTAAAGATTGATCAACAGACTATTAGAAGGACAATATAAACGCAAATTCAAGTAGAAGACATAGCGTTTACTATTTTTCTTCATTTTTCTCAAGACTAACTAACCTCTTCAAGTTGATCTTGAATCTTGATGGACGTCGTATCAACTCTACGATTCTGCTCTCTCTCCTTATTGGTTGAGGTGTCACCAACTCTCTCTTCCACTTCTTTATCCAAATTGATTGAGGTGCCAACTTTCGCCTCATCGCCTGTGCTTTGAATCACATTCTCTTCGCTTACATGCACTACAGATTCCGGTTTCTCCAGGTCTCTTTTTGAAGAATCATCTAACTCTCCTTGTGTGCCTTTTTGGGGAACATCAACCGGATTCTCACTGACAGCGACCTCAATTTCTTTGTCATGTAAAGATGGTGACGGTTGCACCAATGAGTCATTTGGAACATCTCCATCAGCATGCTTGCTAGATGAAGTTGACTCAGCAGCATCACCGTCCACAACAGTTTCTGTAACTACCACAGCAGCATTGTCACTTTTTGTATCTGCCACTGATTGTGGAAGCGATTGAACACTCTGGACATCTGCATCAGTCTGTTGAATCTCTCTTGTCTGCAATACAGGCCCTGACGAAGAGGCCTCGTCGGTGCTTACAGAACTTTTCGATGGAGGCACCTCCGACTGTGATACTCCTGAGCCAGTTTGATCACCTGAATCTCTTTTGTTAGAAGATTCTTCTTTTACTAGTTTCTGTCGAGCCTACAAATACGTAGCAGAACGAAAAAGTTCATCTCAGAGTCTTGACCATGTACCAAACAAAGAGTACGACTTACAGATAAGAGATCCACAGTAATACCTTTTTCTTTGAAGTTGGTCTTTTCCCTTGAGACCCTTTCTTATTAGAAGCTTTAGCCACCCAAAACAAAAGAAAACATAGTATAAGAGACAGATACATGACTAACATCAAAACTGATCAAGGTGTGAGCTCATGGCTAGATCGATCCGTTTCAGGTTTTCAAAACTCTGCTTGGACTAACTATAGGCCAATGCCACTAGTTACAGAAACTGCTTAATCCGTTTAGAACTCGGTGCCATAGATAAATTCTGATGATCATGTTACTTTCATCTATATATTCCCAAATTACACATTGCATTTGACAGTTCCATGATTCCAACATTCAAAACTGTAATCACAGATCAACCAAAACCACCACAGTACCTGGAAACTGCAAATCGGACTGTTCTTCAGATAGATCTTCAACCACAGACTTCGCTCTTCGATCCACAACCTCAAATAAATCTGAATCATAACGAAACCTTCCAAAATTTGTTAAACAATCCACAAAATTTGTCTATTCAAAATGCAAAATCTCTGCATCTATGAATGTAGAGAGAATCACTGAGATTACCTTCGGCAGCTTTGAGCCAAGACGCCATTGATGATCAAAATAGAAAGCAGAGGAGCTTCCATGCACCACTCGGATCGGATCAGATTGAAATTCAAGAGGTGGGTTTCGAGAAATGGTTACGGATTCGATTGCTGATCTCTGTAATAGAGTTTGATTGATTGTTCTCTGGGTTCTTCAGGTGTTTACCACTACGCATATGAGCGAACAAGGAAGAAGAACTCAGATCGTTGATCATGTGGTGCAACGACCACCGGATTTACAATGGTCTAGCTAATCCTGGCCGTCGAATTAGGATTGTGAGATATCTTCGATTATTCTGAGCAGTTTTTTCAGATCCGGTCCGGATTGGTTAAGCAGTCCGGTTCAGGTAAATCGCTAAATATCGAACCGGAAAAATTATTTATTTTCTTACTTCTATATTTTCTTCAACGTAATATTTCAGTATGTAAATAATCTTTAGAAAATGAATAGTTTTGGGTTGTGTCTTTTCACATTAGGGGTTGTAAAACTTATTAACACCTTTTTTTTTAATCCAATTTCTCGGCTAAGTAATCCAATTTACCGGAACCACAAATTTTCATGTACATTACCTACCTCGTATACAAATGGAATAAACGATTTGTTTCTTTATTGATTTATACGAACCATACATATCCATTGAGCATATACAAAGGAAAATAACTCCAAATTTAATAACAAAAATATTGAAAAACATGTATAACAAAGAAAAGTTCATATGTTGTATTATCAATAGTGTTGTATGAGGAACTCGATCTTATTGACGAAGGAGTCGTGGATGCTGAAATCATTAGGAGACTTGAGTTTCTTGTTGAAAGGCTCGATCGGGGATAGAGGTTCCCTGATTTACCCATGCACATCTTGATAATTGAGGACGGGTGATTATGGTTACGAAAGTTAACCGTAAGATTTTTTTTGTCAAAAATGTAGGGTGTACAAAACAATCAATGTCATTTTTAAACTACACATTGCATTATACTTTTAACAAAAAATGAAAAAAAAAAAACTACACATTGTCTTTCTTAGAAAAATCAATCCGTTGTTTTTTCGGTTCTATTTAACTCTAATTCAATTAAATAGTGTCATAGAATAAGGAAAAAGATTAAACACTGAACTGACCATTAGAAAGTTCAATCTTTTTACTAAGAAAAATGATTACTAGCAACTTTTTTGTGTCAACAAATAAATTAATAGACAACTTTAATCGTTTTACAAACTAAAATAACAAAAGGTTAAATAATAACATGTCCCTTGAAGGCTTAAACTAATTTTGATGTCTCATGAGCTAGAGAATGTATTAATCAATTCTACATAGGATGCTTAGAGTCTCATAGCGACTGTAACAGCATCATTAAGCTCAACATATTTGAGCATTTATGGTCGAGCCTTAAGACCGAAATTTGATGCATAATTTATGCTACAATTGTGCCTAAGTCTAGTCTGACTCACATACAAACGTCAATTATAATACATATCCCTTAAATTTTAAATTTACCATGATTTGTTTCTAACAAACAATCATTAAAAACTAATTCATGCTCGTAATCCAATTTACCGGAACCACAAATTTTCATGTATTACCTACCTCGTATACAAATGGAATACATGATTTGTTTCTTTATTGATTTATAAAGAACCATACATATCAATTGACCAAATACAAAGGAAAATAACTCCAAATTTAATAACAAAAATATAGAAAAACATCTATAACAAAGAAAAATTCATTATATTATATTATGAATTTTTTTTATCCCAACGACTTACACACGCATTCTACAACATGTAATTTTGAATGGTGGTACGATAACAACACTAATACAAACCAAGAGATCATATCGATATATAAGATGTATAATGGATCATTAACTTATTATCTTTTAATCAAATCACATAATCAATATGATCAATAGGGACGCGTATTCGCATCACCCATTGGCATAGGATAATAATCACAAACAATATAAATCAACTCATTATCATGACACCGAAACGAGCCACATCCGAGGCTGAACGATTGATTGGCCACAATCTGAGTATAGTGCCCACAAGTATCGCTGCACTGGTTGGTTTCATGATTGTAATTAGGCTTCTCCGTTAACCAATACTTAGTCGCAATCGGACCGCTCATTTGGTCCGTAGGTTGGACCCACCCCGCGGCGATATTTTCGCCGTAGGGTCCACCGGAATGTCTCATCTGGTCGTACGAACAGACTCCGGCTCTGACTTGTTTGTTTGCGAAGCGTTGTGCATAGGCCGCTACGGTATCGTTCCATACCAATGGAGCCACACCGACCTCGGCTCGAATCTCGTTGTGAATCCTTAGCGTTTCCTCCGGTTGGACATCAAAGATTGGCTTAACCCTTGGTAAACCGTAGGCTTGAGTTAAGAAGATAGAGAATATTATTAGTACGATGAAGCCATAACCAGAAAGAGACATTTTTCTTTTTGCAAAATTGTTTAGGAGCTTATGGTTGTGATCTCTATTCTGATTTGTGCTCCTCCTTTTGTAAGCCTTGGAATAAATAACTAGGCAATGCATGTAACTATCTTTGGGATTATAATATTATCTAGTAAAACAAATAGAGATGCTTTGGAGGGATACGACGAATTTGGAAGGTTTGAATTTTTATCCTAATTTCTATTAAATTATTGATTAGCGATATCATATAGTACTTAATTTTAGGATTCCCTTAAAATAACATAACTTAGGATAAAATTCTAATTTTAGCATTAAATATTTGCTGACCAAGTTTCAGAAGTAACAAAATACATATATAGTTAATCAATAAAATTTAATCCCAAATTTGATAGCAAAAAATAATCAAGAGTTTATTTGTAGATAAATTAAAAATGGTCAATCAGTAGAAGTTATCCTAAACTTAAAAATTTGATACCAAATAAAAATCAAGAGTTTATAGATGAATCCTATAATTTTATAGTTATCCATATATATATTTATGGTTTAGTTTGCTTTCTTCTTTTCTTGAATGGCAAATGTTTATCAATTTTTCTAGATAAATTTATATAAGATTTTCAGTGATAACTAATATAGAGGAAATAAATTAAGTTATAAATTGGCACTATGTGATTCGAACCGTAGCACTATGTGATTCGAACCGTAGCACTACGTGATTATAAATTACGTTGTTAATTTGTAAATTAAGTTATAAATTGGCACTACGTGATTATAAATTACGTTGTTAATTTGTACTCCCTCTGTATCTCAATATATGATTTTCTAGAGATTTTTTTGATATCAAATTAGATGAGTTTTTCAGTTTTCAATACGAAATTAAATGCATTTTTACTTAATTTGACTATTTGTATTCTGCAGTTTGATTTTCTATTGGTTAAATCATAATTAATGGGATGATAATTAATATTTTAAATTAGAAAAAATAAGAAATTTATTGTTTCCTTAATTATTGTGCACAATCTTAAAAATCATCTAGTATTGAAATACAGAGAGGGAGTATAAGACTTTCAGTGATAACTACTTGAAGCCGTTCCTTTTGAAATCCTTAATTACGGGTAATTAACAACGTAAGTCAAAAATCAATGACGTGAAACACGATCTAATCATACTGAAAGTCAAGTTTGATTGGTTGTAAGAAAATAATGACAATTATAAAATTACATATCAATAAGTCTTGTAAGTTACGTATAATCTATCTAGTCCTCGTGATATTATAATTCACGTGAATGTTATTCGACCCCGTGATTTGTTCGTAGCTTCATTTTCGGAGAGTAATTGTTGACTTTTTCTACCTTTTTAGTATTGCGTGATATAAGATTATTGGTATCACTCTCACGGCATCTGCAACGGAGACACCCAAGTGTCTAAAACACTATTCTTATAATATAAAATTATTAAAACACACACTCTCTCTTCCTTTTACTCAATTTTATACCTTCTCTTTCATCTTTTTATTCAACTTTTATTAATTTTATATTTAAACACTCTCTTTTCCTTTTCCTAACACTCTCAAAAAATCCTATATTAGACATTCTCTCTCTTCTTTTTCCTAAACACACTCACTATCTACTCTCTTTACTTAAATTTTATTAATTTTATATTTCAATATACCCCACAAAAACACTCTCTTTCTTCCTTTTACAATTATTTTAATAATTTTATATTATAAGAACACCCCAAAATGTCTCCAATACACATGCCCTTAGCTTACTAGAATAAAAGCCCAAAAATCCTCCGGTTACTCTTGCGTTCATGCCAATTTGTGTCTATAAATAGTATGAGTGGTTATATATATGTATGTTTTTTTTTGGCAGTTGTAATTTGTCATTTAAGAATAATAGTCATTGTAAATTATAGGCTTTATGACATCCTTTTGATGTTGTTCTTAGTAAATGAAGGATTGGTATTAGAGTATCCATTACTCAAGCCCAATATTGTGTTTTATATCAATATCCAAAAGCCATGTAATTAGGGCTCTTAACAAATGTAGAGTTCTATAAATATTTTTGTGATAGTCACTAAGAGATGTTACCTTGAGAGTTGGTTCAAAGCAATTATCCTCCTCTATTCTCTTATGATTTCAATCTAAAAGCTTTGCTCTTGGTGTTCTTCTATCAAATTCTCTTTTTTACTTTCTATGCATTTGAATAAAACTTCTTGATGAGCTACATAAAATTCTATCTTTGTTTTCTATCTTAATAAAGATCAAAAATAATAATAATAAATAAAATAAAATAAAGCCCATACTTGAATTTCTGCTTGGGTTGAAGTTGCTTACAATTGGAACCAAATGAAGAAGCAATTACAAGTAAAACCAAATTTATGTTTTGGCAAACCTCTGTCTCAAGGGGGTTGATACAAACGTCTTAGTGACTGCATATGAACCTGTTCTCATAAAGTAAGTCCCAGAAAACGTTATCCATGATATGGAAAATGAATCCAAAGCTTCGTTGTTGAGCATGGCTTTAGTTCCATTCATGTGTTTGGATATTTAGCAGTCCGTAGAGCGAAAGTGCGGTTGATGTGGGATCTAGTTTAGCTGTCTCAGCTTCACAATCTGGAATGATTGAAATGTGTGATGCCATTAAACAATCACTCTCTACCTTCAAAGTCAATGACTGGAGTCTTTTCGGTCCCTCGGCGTGAGTCTATGCTTCAACGGGAAAACGAGGCGATGCAAAGCTGCCAATTCAAGCTAGGGTGGACGATGCAGGGCGTCTTATAGTTTAATTGAGTAGCTTGATCTCCTTCTGAGCTAGATCTGAGAAACAAAACTTTGATGCATTTCTCTCTATGAAGTAATATTTTTTTTGTATACTTATATAGTTGTATAGAACTAATACAAATATAATACATTAAACTGAATTTGTAATTCGTTTCTAGATTACGAAGAGCACAATGTCAGGTTTTGTCAGGTTTTGAAGACAAGCAACATAGTATTTGTCTTAAGAGTGATTATTATGGAAATAAAATTAATCTGAGGTTCAAAATAATAATAATTGAAACATTTTGATGTTAAGGAAAATAAGAATAATTGAAAGATTTGTTTCCATGAATTAATTGTTTTTAATTCAAAGAAAAAAAAGAGGAGGGAAACAAAAGAGACTTAAACACACAAAACGACACCGTTTAAGGTGTTTGATTGTATTATACTGCATCACTTCTTCTTCCCGCTTAATAACCTGTGACGACACCGTTTAATGTTTTCTACACCGTTCGTCTTTACTCAAAAGAAAGAAAAGAAAAAAAAGAGGGAAAAATAAATAAAGAGAACAAAGCACAAAAAACGACACCGTTTTCATGTTGTTGGGTTTGTATATTTCTACTAGTGCTTCACTTCTTCTTCTTCCCGCTAATTTGCCTCTTCTCTCAGATTAAGCTTGTCAGATATTGCGAAAATGGCGATGGTGAGTAACTTCTGCTCTCAAATATCTCTCTCTCTCTCATTTAGACGATATTTCTTTCTCTTAATAGACAGAGAATCGAATTTGACTTGGATTAGCCTATTATGTAGTGCCGGTCCAATCATTTTGGATGCATTATGCATATATGTAGAAAAGTATCATTTTCGTACATTTTCTTATGCCGTAAAAATAGTAGTCTAAATAAAAAACACATTAAAAGTCCATTAAACCGTTTATAATTCCAAATAGTTAGTAAGAAATAAAAGAAAAACAACAAAATAGAATTTATTTTTGAAATATTGTTCTCCTTGTATTTTTGCTAGCAAAATCATTAATTAAACTCACGTTGTCAACCATATATGTTGCAATAGATGGCAAATCTAACCCATTCAATCTCTCGTCATATAGTAGACCGCAAATAAGTTTGTTATCAACTTCAACTGCGAATTTTAACTAATAATTTCAAAATAAATTTTTTAAATGAGTAGTTTGAATATGGTGATAGCATCCGTATTCTGCCTTGCAACCATGGTTACCATCGTACCAAAAAAAAACCATGGTTACCATAAACAGTGTATTGACGATTGGCTTACGACTCAGAACACGTAACATAACCCACTGATTTTTCCATTCTTCATACTTAATCATGATCAATCCGTTTATCTTTATTGCAGAGTCTGTCCCTTTTGCCGAAGAGATGTCTGTGTGGCCTAATGAGGAGATTTGTGTATCGAGGTATGATTAACCATCCTTATATCTCATGGATGGATATGTGAATCCAACTGTTTGAGATCAGTCTGATTTCTTTTGGTGTTTTGCAGGGTCTTGAAGAGGCAATACTGAAGATATAGAAAGGCTATTACAAGATGCAAATATAGTATATACTACTAATCTGAGATATTGAAGATATTGAAAACATCATACCACTGGAGTTTGAGTTTCTTCTTTGGATACTTGCTTGAATTACCACAAATGGTTTGGATTCTTCTTATTCACTTTGGCTTAGACTTGGAGTTTGAGTTTCTTCTTTGGATACTTGCTTGAATTACCACAAATGGTTTGGATTCTTCTTATTCACTTTGGCTTAGACTTGAAATAAAAGAGACTCTTTGGATTACAAGAGAGGCAAAGAATTGAGCCCATATATTTTGTCTCTGAGAAAAATAGCCATATTCTCCTTGACTGACTTGTTTCATATTATCATCTTAAAGTTGCAATGGAACCTTTTGGTTCATGTACCCTATTAAACATTGTCTTTTACATGTAGATCCTTTTCAATGGTTTCCACATAAGGGTTCGGTCCATAACATTTTTATTTTTATTTTTTTTGGTGAATTAACATTTTATTTTATTATCTTTGCCTTTTGATGATCCAAATTCAGGTGGGAACATAATTGATTATGTAGGTGTGCTACTGAGATAAGGGAACCTTTCAAGAAAAGTATATTGTTTATGAATTAATCTGATAATTAGTTACATCATGGTATGCTCATGCCTATCAAAAAAAAAAAAATACAAAAGTCCCAATATAAACAAGAGCACACTTCACCCAGTCCATCAACTCAAGCTTCCGAGGAGGAATATTCTCGGCCTTGGGTGCAATCTCCGCGTTGAGAGGAGTTGCCATCTCATTCCAAAACAAAGCAGACATTTCCATGAGCTTTGTATTGCTCATCAATTTCTCAAGCTCTCTCCACACTTTCTCTAACCTTTTGAACTCTCTCTCCATTGAATGAAAATGTAACAGGCCTTGTTTGGATCTCTTGCATATCAACGGACTCATGTTCTCTGGTCTTTGTTCATCAAGCTCTGCCACATAATTACAAGCATAAGACTAATTTTGATCAATGTGAGAGCTACAAAATACTTTTTGGATCATTGGTGTTACCTTGGTCAGTCATATGCTCCATTATCGCATTGTGCCGCATGATCTGCTCCGGGTTTAGATTTGTCTTGTACAATGGAAGTCTAGAAAACATCTAACAAATAAACCTTATGACTCAACTTTGTTACTATGATTTGCTGAATCAGGCAACTAATGAAACATGAGAGAGAGAGAGAGAGATCAAAGTATACCTTGTAAACTTGTCCTTTATAAAATCCATACATTTGTCTCAATGTGTATTCATCGCCGTTCTTAGGCTTTTCATTCTCTGGTCGCAATCCATTGGCCATTAGATGTTAATGCATTTGGTTAGTTAATGAATTATAATTTTCTTTTTTGGTTATTTTAGCGAATCTCTCTTGAATGGATCTCATGATATTGGTGAAAAACAAAAGACACTAACATAAGGAGTAACTCGAACTTACGGGTTTTATCCGCCTCCGAGACAATCTCTATGTTAAAAGGAGTTATGATCTCGTTCCAAAACAGAGCAGACATGTCCATCATCTTTGTATCACTCATCAATATTTGTACACGTCTCCATACTTTCTCTAGCCTCATGCTCTTCGAGCATTTCGCTAACTTGTTTCACATCTTGTTTCGATATCCTGGCTATCTCCATCATCCGCGCCCCACTCATGTATCCTGCCACATAATTCCGAGTAAGACTTTTGATCATTCAGTGTGAGACTAGAAAGAAATATGTATATATATTATTTTATCAATGGTGTTACCTTACCTTTGTCTGTCATAGAGTCCATTATGGTCTTGTACCGCATGATCTGCTCGGGGTTTAGTGATATGCTCAAATTTCCCTAGAGCTACTCTCTCAAATTAAGAGATCGTATGCAGTATTTAGGGTGTCAATCCACAGGAAATTAATTAAACGCAATAGATTTAAATGTTCGAAATATGCTAAGCAGATATGATTGTAATGAAAAACAATGCAGTAAAGTAAACCAGGAGTGAATGTTAACGATTTGGATTCAATAAGAGACAAACGCTAGTCCTTAGGAAATTCGCGGGAATGATTCCAAATTGCAGGATAAACTTACTATCGGGATAATTATGAAATTCAATTCCAGAACTCAAACTACTGTAAAGTAAATCAACCGTCGTTGCAAATACTATCTATGTTTAAGTCCTAGAAGACCAACTGTCGTTGCGAAATCAAATTAATTTAAACAAGCATTAAGTTCAAGTTTGATTGTTCACAAGGATTCAAAGCCAACTGTCGTTGCGAATCGAATCCTTGCTCACTTATGATTTAGTTTCAGTTATTCGATAATACTGTCGTATCTATTAAATAACCTAAAATATCCAACCTAAGGTGATCAATCTTAAATCAGAGTTAATGCAATCAAAGTGAAGAATGTAGATATGATGCAATCCCAATAGTAAATAAATTCTATCAATCTTTCATCATCCTTTGAAAACCCTAAAGCCTAACTAGCAGATTACTCAGACATAATTAATGCAAACATGATAACTAAATAAAATTGCATTAAAAAGATAAGGGTAAGAGATACAAAAGGGTTCGAAGCAATCTCTGATGAGTATGAACTTGTCTCCCTAAAACTCTGAATCTCTCTCTGCTAAAATCTCTATGAAGAATAAAACGTGACCGTAACAATGGTCTAAAATAACTATATATAAGGAACTAAAACGATTTGGGGCAGAACTGCAAACATCTGAAACTTCTGGGGTTAAAATTGGAAATCTTCTAATTTAATGATCTGGTCCGAAATTGGGTCGTGTCGAGCGACGTGGTAAGTGTGTCGCTCGACATGATTTCATTTCTTCACATCGATCGACAGATCAGTCTGTGTCGATCGACAAAGTGCCTGATTTTCCAATCCAAACTTCTGACTTCAACTTCTCGTTCCAAAATACTCTAGAAAGCTTCAGTAAACACCAATGCTACTCCAAATGTCTAAGTACCTAATAAGAAAACCAAAGACTCGAAAAACACTAAAAAGACTCTAGAAAACATACTTATATCATGGCTTAAAAACCGTAAAAACCCTGATATATCAACTCCCCCAGACTTAGCTTTTTGCTTGTCCCTAAGCAAAACAGTTGTAACCACTCCTTTAGAAACCACATTCCTCAAAGTTAATACCTGGTGATACTTCGATGTGTCCCTAGAAACTTAGCAGTTTTCCAGTTCGATTCCAAATCCCTTAGAGAAATTCAGACTCTCAGTCGCAGACCCCTTTAGTTAAATTAGGTGCGGTCTCATCGAGGGAACATCGATCGCTAGACCTTCTAGATTCTTTTACCTCCTTTAACACTTTCTTGCGTTTCACCCTCTCTCTTCCCTCTGAAACTGTATACAATTAAGGATTTTCATAGAGATGCAGTGCCTTATTTCATTGTGATAGCGGGTACCTCAGCTGAGGGTCCTTTACCATCAGAGCTAGATGCTCCATTTTTTCGTTGTTTCTCTGCGTTTTATTTTGACCTTTCTGAATTCAGGCTTGCATTTTTCTGTAGATTTCCTTGGCATCTCTATGATCACTAGATCAGCTCTCACTACTGGTTTTCTTGTGGAGACAGGGTCATGAGGCTTTCTTTTTTCGATCTAGGACAGTTGAATTCGTCATTCGGGAAGAAGTTTCAAGAGCGGTCCTTCCTCGCTTTCAAATATTTGGAAGCTGAATCAAGTCTTGCGATTTCCAACGCCCTTGACAAGAGATTAAAGTTCATTAAAGGCGGGGTCTTTGACATCCTTTCTGAGTTCTCCAGAAACCTGAACTCGCTCCAGAAAACCGATCCCTTTCCAGTTACCCACCTTGTAAAACCGCTGATCAACTTATATTAGAAATGGTTCGTCGAGTGCTGTTCAAAGCAAATCCTAAGGGAGTTTTTGACCCGAAATAAAACAAAAACGAAAAACGGACTGACTCAAGAAAACTCAAAATAGAAACAAAATAGAAAACGAAATTAGCAACCACCTCCCTCAGACTCAAACTACACTGTCCCCAGTGTATTGAAATCGGAGGAAGGTAAAACAAATAAATATAAAACGAACCATTAAGAAAAACAAGTGTTTTGTGGTACCTGGCAGTCGTGTCGAGCGACACGACTTACATGTCGATCGACATCAATTTCATGGTCGCGTCGAGCGACGTCATTAAAACATCGATCGACATGGTGGTTTTTTTCCTCGTGTCGAGCGACGTGGATCACTGTGTCGCTCGAAAGAAATGGTGCAAAATCAGGCAGTAGCGTTTTTCACTTTCTTCAAAAGTGTAGTTAGCTCTCTTTCTCACACTGTTAGATCACTCACACAAAACACGTTAAACGCAACCAAATAGTCATAAGAACACAAGTTTAAAACAACGGTTGAAGGAAATAAAGCAACAAACTGACGCAAACAAAAGAAGAAAATGACTCAAAGAAAAGAAAAAAAAAAGTCTAAGAAAAGGAAATGAAAAACCGGGATAGTAACGATGAACTAAGGTGTCTCCTCATCATCAGAATCAGCAGTAGGCGCACGAGGAGGGGATGATCTAGGACGAACACATCCACAAGTGGTAGTCCTCACGAGGGCATCCCAAATCCGCTTAAGCGCGGTGGTGTGAAACTGGAGAAGAGCTGCTGTATCCGATGGATCATCTGGCTCTGGAGGGAACTCAAGTGGTGGAAGGTCTTGTGGCATATCTGGAAGAGTACGAGCTCGTTTTGTAGAAGGACCAGCTCCAGAACTAGAAGCCTCAGTCGTCTTGCGTCCCGAGTACTCAGAAACAGTCCTCTCATTAGGCTCAAAACGCAAGACAGCGGGATCTCTCTCAATATCCATAAGAGCTGGAATTGGCAACTGAACCCGGCGCTGCCCTCCTGTAATAGGCCGGTAAATTCAAGTAGTTGGGACCTTGAGCCAAGTGTAATGCTGTAAAGCTGTAATGTCAATCAGAAACGGCTTCTTCTCAAATTCAAACCCGGCAGTGCTAATCTCAAGGTAGCGAAAGATAGGAGTAAGGATGCTCCCGATGGTGACCGGTTTAGAGCCCCGCTTCTTAAAAGGAATAGTCTTCAGAGAGACTAAGTGGTGAGCAAAAACAGCTCCCATGTGCACATCTGTCGGAAGATCTGTACTAAAATCAGGGAGAAAAGGCTGGAGAGCGTAGTATAGGATGACAAGCTCAGATAACCGGACCTTGTTTGCCTCAACCTGGTACAACAGCGACGAACCAAGAAGACGAACAAAGTATCGAAGAGCTGGATGCCGAATATCCGTAAGTGTAGACCCAACACTGAAACCACGAGAACCAAACAAGGACCAGAAGTTTCCCTTTTCAGGGAACTCAGAAGGAAGGGCACCAAGCGAACGGCCCTGCTCAAATCCATAGATCTCTGCGAGTTCATCAAAAGTAACCTGATAGCGAACACCTCGAATCCTGAAAGTAATATCACCATGCTCGGGCGTAAAAACCGGATGCTTATTATAGTCTACGCGCACTGTAGCCAGAAATTGCCTCACTAAATCTGGGTAATGTCGATAAAACTTGGTAGCCATGTTGCCCAAACCAGCATTGTTAAGCAGCTTCACCACGTCTTCGTGAATCCCCAACAGTCTCAATGCACGTTGATGTATTAGGTTTTTAGCCTAATTCACCCATGGTTTTGTGTTGTTTTTCTTGTCTTTTTGTTCCCTTTTGATGTCTTTTCAGGTCCTACAATGCTTCGGAGCATAATTTGGAGCTGCTGGAGCTCTATGAAGAAAAGGAGAAGAATTGGAGCAAAAAGAAGAGTTTTCACTCCACCGAGCACCTGCTCGCACCAAGACACCAGAACCTAAACCTAATAAAGCTGTGGCCGCCGAGTTCATCTGATGGCCCACACGATCCCCAGGAGTTAATGAGTCAACATCAATCCCTTTTCATTAGGGAGATGATTGATTTTAATCATAAATGGGATTTCTACTTACTTTCCTTCTTTTGCTTAAAAAGATATCTTTTGTTTTTTAATGCTTTTCCTTGTATTTAAAAGAATGACTTCTGAATCAGAGGGGGGATCCGAGTATCACGAAATATTGAGAGATTTTTGAGTTCCTTCTCACGTTTTTAATAAAAAAGTAATTTGTTCTTCATTTGTTCTTCATCATCCGAATCATCACTTCCACCATTGAAGTCTCTTGATCATTTCCGAATCATCATCCAATAATCATCTAGAGAAGAATTCTAAACCCCCTTTCATTCTCCATTTTCCATTATGAATTCTTATCTATTGATTGATGCATTTGATTTGACCATGTCCGAGTAGTTTCATAACTAAGTTGGGGTGATTTCAATGGTGAGTTAGGATCTTAGATGGTTGAGCCAAATAGGGTAATCTTATGTCTTCATCTCTAGGAAGTCTTAACGCTTAGGCTAAATTGATCACTTAGTCTATGATCTCTAGGTTTAATCTATTCACCGAAAATGATATAGGTTGCTAGAATTACCATTGATGAGCATTCGGTGGTAACCAAAATGCCATTGATCGTTGCCATCGAGTGTGAACATATCGAACCATTGCATTAAGGCTTGTTTACTTCATTACTAAATCCACTCGGAAGTTTAGGTATTTAGGTTGTAGACAAAGATATTGATACACCGCCAAAAGCGGGGCAATATTACATTCATGTTTGAGTTCTAGACCGTGTTCAATTAAACCCTGAATAGATGCTCAACCTAAGTATCCGAAATCACCAGAGAATCATCTCGGCTTAGTGGTTTTATCATCTGTTTTTAATCCGATTTTTATTCCGAGCACCTGCTCTATTGCATTGAGCACCTGCTCGTTACCATTTCCAACTATTTAATTTATCTTAGCTTTATTTTAGAACCTATAAATTCATAGTGTAACCTTGGTCTCTGTGGATTCGATACCTCTTATACTACTGCTCTTGTCTGTACACTTGCAGTTTATTTTGGGTTAAAACTCGAGACATCAAGTTTTTGGCGCCGTTGCCGGGGACCAATAGCGTTACCTTTGAATTTTGGTTTTATATATAGTCTAAGAATTTTGCTTAATTTTGTTTTTTGTTTATTTTGTTATGTTTCAGGTGTATGACCAGTAGAAGAACGAGGAGAAATCTTAACGAAGATCTAGTTAATTTTACGAACGAAGAACTCGCTCATCTCGAGCGTCAGAATCGCCGTCGAGCACCTGCTCGCACCGAACGAGCACCTGCTCGCACAGAAAACATGGCAGATCAGGAAGCTACGAATGCTCAGTTACAGATTTTGAGAGATCAAATCACCCAGTTGCAAAGGCAACAGCCGCGGGGTCAGCCAACCATAGGGGATTCGGATAATCCCCATGCGTTTTATCAAAACCGTTCGGCCATCGTCATCCCTACCATTCAGAGACAAGATTATGAGGTCAAGGCTCAGTTGATCTCATTGGTGAAGCAGCATCTGTTACATGGATTACCCGCTGAAATACCTATGGACCACATTGAGAACTTCGAGGAAATTTGTAGTACTACGGGTTCTAATGGTGTTCCAACTGAGTTTCTGAAGTGTAAGTTGTTCCCGTTCTCTCTCTCGGACAAGGCACAAAGATGGTTGAAGTCGCTGCCGGCTGGTTCATTGAGGACTTGGGATGAGGCTAGATCCGCGTTCTTGGATCATTTCTATACGAAGTCCAAAACGGCCGCTTTGAGGAACAAGATTGCATCCTTTCAACAACACTCCAGAGAAGATTTTGGTGAAGCTTGGGAAAGACTCAAGGAGTATAAGAGGGAGTGTCCTCATCACGGTTTCAAGGATGAGCAAATCTTGAACATATTCTACGATGGAGTCGATTGGGATTATCGTAATGCATTGAATGCCGCGAGTAATGGGGACTTTATGACCAAGACGAAGGAAGGAGCATTTGAGCTAATCGAGAACCTTGCCTCAAGCTCCAACAACAAAGCTCCCGAGTATGATAGGACCAAGAAAGTCAATAGTGTTGACTCCCAGAAGATAGATGACTTGACCGCTAAAGTGAACTTGCTTCTACGAGAGACTCAAAGGCCGGTTAAGTTTATGGAAGAAGACGGGGCTGCCCCTATCTCTCAAGAGTTTGTGGATGATCAGAACGATGGAGTAGAGGAAGTTAACTATGTAAACGGCCAAGGGTACCAAAACCGTGGGTTCAACCCCAACTACCGAAGCCATCCCAACCTCTCTTACCGCAACACCAATGTGGAGAACCCCCAAGACCAAGTCTATCCGCAACAAGTGGGTACAAATCAGAAGTTCTACTCTACCAACGCTCAAGGGAAGCAATTCGTTCCCAACCAAAGTCAGAATCGGTTCCAAGCAACGAACCAACAACAAACCACTTCCGCACCTATATCTCAACAAGATGATTTGAAGGGTCTCATCCATCAACTCATGGCCAACCAACAGCAGATGGCATCCGAGCTGGGCAACAAGGTGGATAACATGTACAAGGATCTTAATGCAAAGTATGATGCCGTGACCGCACATGTGAAGAAGTTGGATACACAAGTGGCTCAAACGGCCGAGGCTATTCAAAGACCGGTTGGAGCTCTTCCTGGCCGTGGTGAAGCGAACCCTAGGAAGGAGTATTCGCCATGTAATGCTGTTGAGTTAAGAAGCGGAAAAATGTTGGCACCACCTACGGCCACAACCTCTCAAGTAAGGGCCAAGGAGAAAGTTGTTGAGCAACCGGCCCAAGAAGATGATTCGGCAGAAGATGTGGCGCACAAGGAGACTGGTTCTAACTCAGAAACACCACCAGCTGCTGTTCTGATCAATCTGGAGAAAACACCCCAGCGAGCACCTGCTCCCTCGACCGAGCACCTGCTCGCTCAGAATGCTCCCGCGAAAATTCCAGAAACTCCACCGGAGCGAGTCTATGTGCCTAGGGTGCCTTACCCAGTGCTTCCTAAGAAATCTAAGAAGGATTTGGAGGATGCTAAGTGTAAGGAAATGATTAAGGGTTTAGAAGTAAAGCTTCCTTTGGTTGATGCGGTTCAAATGGTACCTTCTCTCAAACGGTACATGAAGGAGCTGATTTCTGGAAAAGTTGTGCAAGAGGAGAATGTGATGATGGTTTCCAAAGAATGTAGCGCCATACTTCAGAGTAAAGTGTTGCCTAAGAGAGGCGATCCCGGAAGGTTTGTTATATCGGTAAAGATTGGGTCGTGCACGTTTGCATGCTCATTGGGTTCAAGTGTTAATTTAATGCCTTATTCTGTTGCTAAACGTTTAGGTTTTACCGATTTCAAACCAACTAAGATCTCCTTGATTTTTGCAGATAGATCCACTAAACTTCCTGTAGGTATAATCGAGGATCTACACGTCCGCATAGGGGACACTCTAATCCCAGCCGATTTCGTGGTTCTAGAGCTCGATGAAGAACCAAAGGACCCACTGATTTTGGGGAGAGCATTCCTAAACACGGCGCGTGCAATTATCGATGTTGAACAAGGCATAGTAGACCTCCGTCTCGGAGATATGGTGGTGCGTTTTGAGATGAGTAAGATGCTCAAGAAGCCGATGATTGATGGGCAAACATTCGTAATCCATGATGATCCCGAGATGTCGGAAGATGTAGTTGAGGAGATCCTAGCTAAGGATTCACTTGAAGTTGCATTGACAAAAGCCGAAGGTGAACACGGTTTTTTGAGTGAAGACACCCAAGGGTTTGCCAAGTTTCTGGATTCCAACATCAGAATGGAAAAAGAAGATGAATTCCTGAGTCTGACCGAGGACACAGAGATCGATGTTTTGTCAGACTCCCAGCGAGCACCTGCTCGTTCAGACCGAGCACCTGCTCGGACCGAAAAACAGAACATCACCGGATCTTGGAGCGAGCTGAAAGCTCCAAAGGTAGAGTTGAAAACCCTCCCAGCAGGGCTCAGGTATGCATTTCTCGGTCCTAACTCTACATATCCTGTTATAGTGAATGCGGAATTGAATAATGTAGAGATTACCTTGTTGTTATGTGAATTGAGGAAGTATAGAAAGGCTCTAGGATATTCACTTGATGATATCACTTGAATATCTCCTGATTTGTGCATGCACAGAATAAATCTAGAGGGTGAATCAATGACTTCTGTCGAACATCAGAGACGGTTAAATCCGAGTCTTAAGGATGTCGTCAAGAAAGAGATAATGAAACTTCTAGATGCTGGTGTAATTTAGGCTATATCTGACAGTAAGTGGGTAAGCCCTGTGCATGTTGTGCCCAAGAAAGGAGGTATTACGGTAATTAGGAATGAGAAAAATGAATTGATTCCAACTAGAACGGTAACCGGTCATAGAATGTGCATAGACTATAGGAAATTGAATGCTGCTACTCGCAAAGATCATTTTTCTTTGCCATTTATTGATCAAATGCTTGAACGTCTTGCTAATCACCCTTACTACTGTTTTCTAGATGGTTACTCAGGATTTTTTCAGATACCTATCCATCCCGACGATCAGGAAAAGACGACGTTCACATGTCCGTATGGCACATTCGCATACCGTCGGATGCCATTTGGTTTGTGCAACGCCCCAGCTACATTCCAACGTTGTATGATGTCCATTTTTACCGATTTAATTGAAGATATTATGGAAATATTTATGGATGACTTCTCTGTATATGGGAGTTCTTTTGCTGTTTGTTTGTCCAATTTGTGCAGGGTATTACAGAGATGCGAGGAGAAACATCTAGTTCTTAATTGGGAGAAGTGCCATTTTATGGTCCGAGATGGGATAGTACTTGGGCACCGAATTTCAGAGAAAGGAATAGAAGTTGACAAGGCTAAGATAGAAGTCATGATGGGTTTACAACCGCCTACTACGGTCAAGGGAATCCGAAGCTTTTTAGGCCACGCCGGGTTCTACCGTCGCTTCATCAAGGATTTCTCCAACATTGCCAGGCCTCTCACTAGATTGTTGTTTAAGGAGGTCAAGTTCGAATTTGATAGAGAGTGTTTGGCTGCATTTCACACTATCAAGGGTGCCTTGGTTAGTGCACCGATAGTCCAACCACCGGATTGGGACTTACCGTTTGAGATCATGATGGATGCGAGTGATTTTGCTGTAGGAGCTGTGCTTGGTCAAAGGAAGGACAAGAAGCTCCATGTGATATATTATGCTAGCCGGACGATGGATGATGCTCAATGTCAGTATGCTACTACCGAGAAGGAGTTATTGGCGATTATTTTCGCATTTGAGAAGTTTAGATCATACCTCGTCGGTTCTAAGGTAATTGTTCACACCGATCATGCTGCGTTGAAATACTTGCTAACCAAGAAGGATGCCAAGCCTAGGCTATTGAGATGGATCCTTTTGCTTCAAGAATTTGACTTAGAGATCAAGGACAAGAAAGGGTCCGAGAATGGGGTTGCTGATCATTTGAGCAGGCTGCAAGTTGAAGATGAGACACCCATGGAGGATAGTCTGCCAGATGAGCGCATTTATTCGATCTGCGAAAAATTTCCAGAAGTTGAGCGAGCACCTGCTCGGGAGAGTTTTTGTGGATCGATTCAGACAGTCCAATCTTCGAGTTTTCCTTGGTTTGGAGAGTTTGCTAACTACTTGGCTGCTGAAAAGATTCCGGAAAACCTAACGGGAAGCCAAAGGAAGAAGTTTTTTCGAGATGTTAGGCGATACTATTGGGATGAGCCGTACTTGTACAAGCAATGTTCGGATGGGCTGTATAGAAGATGTGTATCGGAGGAAGAGATCCCTAGGATTTTGCACCATTGTCACGGTTCATCATATGCCGGACACTTTGCCACATTCAAGACGGTTACGAAGGTGCTTCAAGCCGGTCTTTGGTGGCCAACGATGTTCAAGGATGCGAATAGGTTTATTGCTCGATGTAACGCATGTCAAAGGCAAGGGAACATCAGTAAGCGCAATGAGATGCCTCAAAATTTCATCTTGGAAGTAGAGGTTTTCGATGTCTGGGGTATAGACTTCATGGGACCATTCCCTTCCTCCTATACGAACAAGTACATACTTGTAGCCGTTGACTATGTTTCCAAGTGGGTCGAAGCACAAGCTAGCCCGACTTGCGATGCTGCTGTAGTTACCAAGATGCTCAAGACGGTGATTTTCCCTAGATTCGGAATTCCAAGGGTTGTGATAAGTGATGGAGGTTCACATTTCATTAACAGGGTTTTTGAGAACTTGTTAAGGAAGAATGGAGTCACACATAAGGTTGCTTCTCCTTATCACCCTCAAACTAGTGGATAAGTTGAGGTCTCCAACAGAGAAATAAATAGTATCCTACAGAAAACGGTCGGTACGACGCGTAAGGATTGGGCAAATAAGCTAGATGACGCTTTGTGGGCATATAGGACAGCATATAAGACTCCGTTGGGGACAACGCCTTTTCATTTGGTGTATGGGAAGACATGTCATTTACCGGTAGAGTTGGAATACAAAGCGGCATGGGCTGTCAAGCGGCTTAACTATGACATCCTTAGTGCGTCCGAGAGGAGATCCATGCAGCTGCATGAGTTATAAGAGATTAGGCATCTCGCCTATGACAATTCCCAAATCTACAAGGAACGGACCAAAGCTTACCACGACAAGAAGATTATCCCTCGAAACTTTGCTCCTAACGATCAAGTCTTATTGTTTAACTCTCGTTTTAAGTTGTTTCCAGGGAAGCTAAAGTCGAGATGGTCCGGTCCGTTCACTATAAAAGAAGTGAAACCACATGGAGCCGTAGTGTTGTGGAACACTAAAGGAGGTGATTTTGTTTTCAATGGTCAACGTCTCAAGCCATACCTTGCGGATGCATACATAGGAGAAGTTGATTCCGTCACTTTTAGTGACCCTCCTCGAGCCTAAAAAGGTTCCAAAGTCGAGCTAACGACTTAAACCAAGCGCTTGGTGGGAGGCAACCCACCGGTAAGATTTCTTGTACATAATTTGATTTTCAATTCCTTTTATTACTGACATTTCACTTGTGTTTTCAGTACTTATGTTCTGCGAAAAAAGGTAAAAATTAGCCGAGCACCTGCTCGGACCGACCGAGCACCTCCCAACTCCCAAATTGCTCACCTCTCTCTCAATCTCTCCAACTCCCTCGCCGCCGCTCAAGCTCTTTCACGACCGAGCGCCTGCTCACTCGGAAAACTCACCACAACATCACCTCCGTAATACCACCTCTCTCCGCCTCTCCTCATTCGCCATGGCTCCAAAAACCAAGTTCTCCAACAAGGAAAATGGCAAGGGTAAGGCCTCTACCTCCGCAACCGCTTCTCCACTCACCTTTCCATGGCCTAGACCGGAAGGCGAACCGTTTGAAATTGACCGAGCCGGACTCCCAATGTCCTCACCGGACTCTTGGGACGAAATCAACGCCTTCTACTACAACCAACTCCTCCAAGTTCATCTCGAACCTACTCGGTTCATGTGCGATAGAACATTGGTCGAACTTGGTCTTCAACAACAAGTGAGGAGCATACTCTACAATGCTCGTTGCATGGCCTTTGCTCTAGAGGAAGATGTGCTCTATCCCGATCTCACTAGGCAATGCCTAGCAACCGCCACTCTCTCATACGCAAACCCCGACAAGCCTTCATTCGAGGAGGCCACATTCTCTTTCTTTGCTGGAGGAAAGAGGTACGCTATCTCCATGCTCGATTTTTGCATAGCGTATGGGTTCTATGAGACGGACACGAAGCTATCAAGTCCGAAGAGGTTCCAAGAAGCCAAGACCTTTTGGGTTCTAATCGCTTCGGGTGACTACTCCTCAAACTCGGCGAGCCAAAACCGCCTTCGCCACCCCGCACTCCGTATCGTGGCAAGGATATTGAGCAACATGCTCTTTGGAAGAGCCTTAGGTAACAAAGTTCACACCGATGAATTATTGTTGTTATTGTTTGGGTGTGGTCCTATTGTAGGTGACGGAGATTCGAGCCAATTTGAGAAATACCGGTCCAACTTGGGTATACGCTTCGCGGAGATGATTTATGCGATCAAAGACAACACAACCGCAACAAACAAAGGACCAAGGACGGAACGTATTGGAAGCTTGCTCACCCCGCTATT
Source organism: Draba incana (assembly GCA_963576765.1). Lineage (NCBI taxonomy): Eukaryota > Viridiplantae > Streptophyta > Magnoliopsida > Brassicales > Brassicaceae > Draba > Draba incana. The sequence continues at coordinate 38,878,489 of OY755207.1, forward strand.
CCGCCGTTTAAGGGTGGATCTTTCAAAATCTTCCTACGTCCCGGAGATGAGGCGCATTGATATGGAACACCTGCTCCTTTCCAAAATCATCATCAAACCGTCAACTTACCAATTCTTCAATGGAAACGGTGAGGCGAGCTATGTGGAGCTGCCCAACTTGGAAATCACGCAACTCTCTTCCCTTGATGATCTTGCGTTTAACCCTCCTCCGCACTATTTGGTACCAAACCCGAGCCGAGCCTCCTCCGCTTCCCGCCTGAGCACATCACGTCGAAACACATCGAGGCAACCTTAAATTGACTCTGAGGATGCTGGTCCTTCGGTTCCTCGCCTTGCTCTTCCTTACCATGACACACCATCACAAGGTGAGTTTGATCTTCCTCCGATTAATGATGATGCTAACGATGCTGAGTACAGGAGGTGGATGATCCAATCCACTAGGAAGAACAACAGCCTCCTTCAAAGGCTCATGCAGGCACTGTCCAGAGGCTGCTGCCAAGTTCCAGAAACTGAAACCCAGCGAGCACCTGCTCGTTCAGAGCGAGCACCTGCTCGTTCAGAGCGAGCACCTGCTCGCTCACATTCAGACTCGGACCAGCCTGCACGACGAAGGAGGAGGACAGATGACGATGGAGACAACGCTACTTCCAGGTGATATCCGCTTTCACCCTTCTATTATGATTGTTTATACCATTTTCGTTTTATTTTGATTTTTATTTGAACTTGTTTTAATCTACTCTTTTGGCACTTTTCTTTCACCGAGACGGTGAACGTTAAGTCCGGGGGAGTGGATTAATGTTTAATTGGTTTGTTTTGCTTTGAGTCTTTTGTTCTTCATAAAAAAAAAAAAAAAAAAAAATGCATATAGTTTCTCATGGCATTACCATTTTTATTATCTTTTTCATGCTAGGATTGAGTTTAGAGCATTTTAGGATTGCAGTTGCATAGGGAGCAATGATGAAATTTCCTTGTAAAGACTCATTTTAGGATTCCATGATATGCCCTCATTAGAACTTTTTCGATGCATTAACAATCATGAAGTAGAGGCTCATCCATACTTGAATCTTATTTCTTTGAAAATCCCAACTCATTTGAAACTTGCATGATCTAGATTCAACTCTATCAACTTGAACTTAATCTTGATTAATTTTTCTCACTTTTGGACTTTGGATCATAACTATGGATAAACACTTGACATTCAAATCATGTTTGCCTTATTTTTACCACTCTTATCTTGATTTGAATGGCTATCTCGATCTAAGTTCATCTTTTAGATGAGGATAGTACCACACCTTTTAAATCCGACCATTTTGTTCAAGCCCTTGCATATGTTCTTTGAGTGAGGCCTTTTTCTTTGTGTTGCATTGGCAAAATCTTGCAAGCATTAGAGACGACAAGGCAAAGTTTCCAATAGACTAGTTTCTTGTGTCTAAGACTAGTCTTAGGTGGGGAATGGAACCGAAATGGTTAGATGCTTTATTGAATATCTTTGGGTTTGTGGTTGAGTGTGAAAAGAAAGAAAAGAAAAGGAGAAGAAAGAATAAGTTCTAGGGAAGGAAATTAAGAAGAAAAATATATAGCTCTAAGTGTTTGAAGCGGGAAACGATGGCTTAGCATGCTCTTAGAATAAAATCAAAAGAGAAGAAAATATGTTAGAGAATGCTAAGATAGAAAGAGCTAGTGCAAAGAAAAGAGTATTCCCTAGGATTCGGAAATTTAAAGAAAAGATAAGAGGAAGTTTGAAGGGTTTAGCCGAGAATGGCTAGTGGTTAAACGATTGGGTAGTGAGAAAAGGGAAATGAAAGATTGCAACAATGGGATTATGGGTAGAAATTTGGATTCCTAGCCTTGTATGCATCAATTGTCTCTTTTCTTTCTTGCTTTTGCTAAATGTGACACTTGCATTTGAGAGTTAGCCACCAAAAGGAATATGAACCGCCTCTTTACCTCATTTAAAAGCCTTCTTCGACCTAGCCAAATGGTATTGATTCAATTTCCAATTGTGAGACCGCACCAAACACATTAATGAATGTTAAAGAGTTGAGTTTTTGTTGATTGCATAATTTCTTTTGGGTCTAAGGATTTGGAGTAATGTTTTGATAAGAGATGAGTATGGCGAAAGCTTCTTGAGTAAGATTTGTTGTGCATCGCATTAGTTCTTGTTAGGACATGTTGTTGAATCCTTCGATGCTTCTTTTGGATTTGAGCTCCCACTTTCAAACCCCTTCTCCGGATTTAACTTTTCTGGTTTGCTTGCGGACAAGCAAAAGGCAAGTCTGGGGGAGTTGATGTATTAGGTTTTTAGCCTAATTCACCCATGGTTTTGTGTTGTTTTTCTTGTCTTTTTGTTCCCTTTTGATGTCTCTTCAGGTCCTACAATGCTTCGGAGCATAATTTGGAGCTGCTGGAGCTCTATGAAGAAAAGGAGAAGAATTGGAGCAAAAAGAAGAGTTTTCACTCCACCGAGCACCTGCTCGGTCCGAGCGAGCACCTGCTCGCACCAAGATACCAGAACCTAAACCTAATAAAGCTGTAGCCGCCGAGTTCATCTGATGGCCCACACGATCCCCAGGAGTTAATGAGTCAACATCAATCCCTTTTCATTAGGGAGATGATTGATTTTAATCATAAATGGGATTTCTACTTACTTTCCTTCTTTTGCTTAAAAAGATATCTTTTGTTTTTTAATGCTTTTCCTTGTATTTAAAAGAATGACTTCTGAATCAGAGGGGGGATCCGAGTATCACGAAATATTGAGAGATTTTTTAGTTCCTTCTCACGTTTTTAATAAAAAAAGTAATTTGTTCTTCATTTGTTCTTCATCATCCGAATCATCACTTCCACCATAGAAGTCTCTTGTTCATTTCCGAATCATCATCCAATAATCATCTAGAGAAGAATTCTAAACCCCCTTTCATTCTCCATTTTCCATTATGAATTCTTATCTATTGATTGATGCATTTGATTTGACCATGTCCGAGTAGTTTCATAACTAAGTTGGGGTGATTTCAATGGTGAGTTAGGATCTTAGATGGTTGAGCCAAATAGGGTAATCTTATGTCTTCATCTCTAGGAAGTCTTAACGCTTAGGCTAAATTGATCACTTAGTCTATGATCTCTAGGTTTAATCTATTCACCGAAAATGATATAGGTTGCTAGAATTACCATTGATGAGCATTCGGTGGTAACCAAAACGCCATTGATCGTTGCCATCGAGTGTGAACATATCGAACCATTGCATTAAGGCTTGTTTACTTCATTACTAAATCCACTCGGAAGTTTAGGTATTTAGGTTGTAGACAAAGATATTGATACACCGCCGAAAGTGGGGCAATATTACATTCATGTTTGAGTTCTAGACCGTGTTCAATTAAACCCTGAATAGATGCTCAACCTAAGTATCCGAAATCACCAGAGAATCATCTCGGCTTAGTGCTTTTATCATCTGTTTTTAATCCGATTTTTATTCCGAGCACCTGCTCTATTGCATTGAGCACCTGCTCGTTACCATTTCCAACTATTTAATTTATCTTAGCTTTATTTTAGAACCTATAAATTCATAGTGTAACCTTGGTCTTTGTGGATTCGATACCTCTTATACTACTGCTCTTGTCTGTACACTTGCAGTTTATTTTAGGTTAAAACTCGAGACATCACACGTGCATCAGCAAAATGAGTTGGTTCCAAAGGGACGTTCAACCATCCATTGTAGAACATCGTATCATAATCATCCCAATTATCGGAAAATGGTCGTGTCTCAGATTCGCCGCTAGTTGCTACCTCCTTAAGTGACCGATCCCATGGATTAGTGAACGGAATTGGTATGTTTTCGACACGGGGCCACGGTAAGGCGCATTCAATCTCATTCTCCAAGTTTCGTTGGATGTCGGATTTGCGTTCAAACTTAAGTGGCGTAGGTTCAGGTGGAATGCTAGAAGTTCTCTGCGAAGTCATCTGCAAAACATCCAAAAATCCAACCAAAAACACAAAAATCCGAAATTAGGCGCGAGAATTTTTTCGAAAAATCAAAATCTCAAGAAATTGATAATGCATGCTCAAAATATCATCACAAATCATCCCAATTACGTTTATCAACATCAATTACAAACCAAGTTTGCTCTTAAATCATGCTAAATCCGAATTCATCAAATTTTCCCAAATAAACAAATTCTCAAAATTTGCAAAGTTAATTCAATTCAATAACATGGGGTAGCCGAAATTGCTCTAAAACAATCTAAACAAGTTGGATGTATGCAAATAAACGAGTGAAACAAAGCAAATTTCGGATTTTCGAACCTTGGGCCGAACCAAAAATCAAGAAATTAGGGGTACCTACCTCGTAGATCAGACAAATGGATGAGATAATCGGAAGGAGGATGAAAAGCTAATGAATTTAGAACCAAAAATCTTCCAAAACAGTGAAGAATGGAGAGAGAGAGCGATTTTGAAAGGGTGTTTGTCGAGTTTTGGTGTTAAAGAATGAAGAAGATGAAGAACACGGGTTATAAATGGACTTACCTGGGCCCGTGTATAAGTCGTGTCGAGCGACACGTTATACACTGTCGATTGACATGAACATTGTCTACATGTCGAGTGATACTAGTAACTCCGTCGATCGACACGTGTTAAATTCCATCCGATTTTTCGATAACCTGAAAGACAAAAACAACGCAAAAACCAAACGTAAAATTGAAAAATAAAACCAAAAAATCAAAATAAAAACAAGTATTTACACTTACAAGTGGGTTGCCTCCCACTAAGCGCTCTTTTACAGTCACTAGCTTGACTGAGTCTGAGTTTATGGTTCGGGTGCATCTTCAAGAGGAATGACGTTTCCTTTGGGAATCTTGGCTTGCGCCCAATAATGCTTCACCCGCTGACCATTGACAGTAAACTCTCTTCCATCAGAACCTATTAACACAACTGCTCCATGTGGTTTAGCTTCCTTTACAGTAAAAGGTCCGGACCAACGAGAACGGAGCTTTCCAGGGAACAAGTGCAAACGTGAATTATAGAACAGGACTTGGTCATTCGGTTCGAAGTTCCTAGAGACGATCTTTTTATCGTGATATGCCTTAGTACGCTCCTTGTATATCTTGGAATTGTCATAGGCATGAATGCGAATCTCATCCAGCTCGTTCAACTGAATTAAACGCCTTTCTGATGCGCTCTTGATATCATAGTTCAACCTCTTCACTGCCCAGGCTGCTGCGTGTTCTAACTCAACCGGAAGATGGCATGCTTTCCCATAAAGCAGATGAAACGGTGTAGTCCCAAGAGGTGTCTTGAATGCGGTCCTGTATGCCCAAAGCGCGTTATCCAGCTTAACAGACCAGTCCCTTCTAGTAGTGCCCACTGTCTTCTCCAGAATCTCCTTGATTTGTCGGTTTGAAACTTCGACTTGTCCACTGGTCTGGGGATGATAAGGAGAAGCTACTCTGTGCTGAACACCGTACTTGCTTAGGAGATTAGCAAATACCTTATTGATAAAGTGTGGACCACCATCACTTATCACTATCCGAGGCACTCCAAATCTTGGGAAGATGATGGTCTTAAACAGCTTAAGAACCACAGCAGAATCGTTCTTCAGACTAGCTATTGCTTCAACCCATTTGGAGACATAGTCCACAGCTACCAGAATGTACTTGTTCCCATAAGAGGACGGGAAAGGACCCATGAAATCGATGCCCCAGCAGTCAAAAACTTCAACTTCCAGGATGAAGTTCTGTGGCATCTCATTCCTCTTGCTAATCTTCCCTTTCTTTTGGCAAGCGTCACATCTAGAAACAAAAGCATGAGCATCTTTAAACATGGTTGGCCACCAAAATCCTGCTTGCAGAACCTTAGCAACAGTCTTGAAAGTAGAAAAATGCCCAGCATACTCTGACCCATGACAATGAAATAACACACTCTGAACCTCTGAACCAGCGATGCATCTTCTGTACATTCCATCCGAACAATGCCTGTAGAGATAAGGCTCATCCCAGTAATACCTCCTGAGCTCTCTGAAGAACCGTTTCTTCTCATATCCCTTAAGATCATCAGGCTCATCCTCTGCAGCAAGGTAGTTGGCAATGTCAGCATACCAAGGACGATCAATATCAGTGATAGCGTAAGCGAATTCCCGAAGAATCTCATTCACAAAATCCGGAAGACTTGGTGTTCTCTGGTAGTCGCGTCGAGCGACATGGCCTAACGTGTCAATCGACACGTCGTAATCGGGACACTCGAATTTTGAAACTTTCTGTCGTGTCGATCGACACGTTGTAAGAGTATCGCTCGACACGTACTCCAGATTGCTACTCTCGATCAGATTGATGCTCTCTTCGGGCAAGAAATCGTCAATCGGGATATCATCTTTGATTCTGATCCTTGAAAGATGATGTGCAACTCCATTCTCAGCTCCTTTCTTGTCCCTAACCTCGATATCGAACTCTTGAAGAAGCAAAATCCATCGCAACAACCTTGGCTTTGCATCCTTCTTCTGCATCAAGTACTTGAGCGCGGAGTGATCAGTATGCACTATCACCTTGGCACCAATGAGATAGGGACGAAATTTCTCAAAGGCAAACACTGCAGCCAACAATTCCTTCTCCGTGGTTGCGTAGTTCCTTTGCGCATCATCAAGTGTACGACTCGCATAGTAAATGGCATTTAGCTTCTTGTCTTTTCTTTGTCCCAGGACAGCTCCAACAGCGAAATCACTTGCATCACACATCACCTCAAAAGGCAATTCCCAATCCGGAGGTTGTACTATAGGAGCACTCACTAGAGCTTTCTTGATTTGCTCAAAAGCCGATAAACAATCTGCAGAAAACTCGAATTTCACGTCCTTGCAAAGAAGAGCAGTCAATGGTCTCGCAATCTTACTGAAGTCCTCGATGAACCTCCTGTAGAAGCCAGCATGTCCAAGAAAACTCCTCACTGCTTTCACATTCTCTGGTGGCTGAAGACTTGACATGACCTCTATCTTCGCGCGATCCACTTCTATACCAGCCTCTGAAATCCTGTGACCAAGTACAATGCCATCCTTAACCATGAAATGACACTTCTCCCAGTTCAGCACCAAGTGTTTCTCCTCGCATCTTGCTAGAACCTTCTCCAAATTATCCAAGCAGTCTTTGAAAGAAGACCCATACACAGAGAAATCATCCATGAATACCTCCATATAATCCTCAATCATATCAGTGAAGATGGACATCATACAGCGCTGGAAAGTAGCAGGAGCATTACACAGTCCAAAAGGCATTCTGCGATATGCAAAAGTGCCATAGGGACAAGTGAATGTGGTCTTCTCCTGATCATCCGGATAAATGGGAATCTGGAAGAAACCTGAGTATCCATCGAGGAAGCAGTAGTAAGGATGATTGGCCAACCTCTCCAACATCTGATCAATGAACGGCAAGGGAAAATGATCCTTCCTTGTTGCTGCGTTTAGCTTCCTATAATCGATACACATCCGGTGTCCTGTCACAGTTCTCGTCGGAATCAGCTCATTCTTCTCGTTCTTAACCACTGTGACTCCTCCCTTCTTAGGTACTACATGAACAAGACTAATCCATGCGCTGTCAAAAATAGGATAGATGATCCCACCTTCTAGCAATTTCATGATCTCCTTCTTAACCACTTCAGCCAAATTCGGGTTCAGTCTTCTCTGATGCTCAATTGATGACTTAGTCTCATCCTCAAGATTGATCCTATGCATACACAAATCTGGAGAGATACCTGCAATATCATCAAGAGAATACCCAAGAGCCTTGCGAAATTTGCGCAGCTTGTTTAGTAGTAAAGCGAGTTCCACGTTATTCAAAGAAGCACTAACGATAACTGGATAAGTAGAATTGTGACAAAAAAGGCGTACCTGAGCCCTGAAGGAAGTGGTTTCAACTCGATTTTAGGAGCCTTCTCCTCGCTCCAATCGCTAAGATTTTTAGCTTTCTTTGAAGTATGAACCAGCTCCTTGGAAGTATCCACGCTTAGCACTGTCTTACTCGCATCTAGCAGTGTCTCATAGCCCTTAGCAGCCTCATCCAAGTACTCTGATTCTGCAGCTGAATCGTTCAAATCTCGGTTAAAAGGATGCTTGAAACTGCTCCCATGTGAATACTCCTCAGCACGATCATCTATTGTATCCACAAAGAACGTTTGTCCATCGATAGTAGGCTTACGCATCAGCTTATCCATGTCAAATTTCATCTCTAGATCACCCACAGTAAGCGAAATGCGTCCTCCTTTCACATCAATCATGGCACCAGTTGTAGCCAAGAAGGGTCTACCCAAGATAAGAGGATCTTTGGGTTCTAATTCGTACTCCAAGACGACAAAATCAGCAGGAATCAAGCAGTCTCCAATCTTAATCATAACGTCTTCTAGAATACCTTCTGGAATCCTCACCGATCTATCTGCTAGGATAAGAGAGATCCTAGTGGGTTGAAAATCTGTCATCCCAAGGCTGATTGCCACTGATAAAGGCATCAAATTGATGCTGGAAACCAAATCGCATAGAGACCGCGGAAACCTCTTTTCAAAAATCAAACAATCTAGCACAAAACTTCCCGGATCTTCAAGCTTCTCAGGAACACGGTTCTGAATCATAGCACTCACTTGCTCACTGATCATAGCACACCCCTCTTCATGACTTAAGCTCCTAGTAACCATCTTCTTCACATATCGCTTGATAACCGGAGTGGTTCTAATCGCGTCGATCAAAGGTATTTCAATGACAAGCTTATCCATCGTTGCCTTGCACCTAGCCTCATCCAGCTCCTGTTTAGACTTCTTCTGCTTCCTAGGATAAGGGAGCTTTGGTTTGTAAGCAGCTACGGTCAGAGAAACGGAAGAATCTGCAAGTTTCGGATATGCAGGAGCATCGTATCGATCGACGGCCTTATCTGTATCGATCGACACGTTGATTTTAAGGCTGTCGATCGATTTTTCAGTCGTGTCGATCGACACGTTACCGTCTGTTGTTCCATCGAAATTTTCTGTTCGTGTCGAGCGACGTACCCCATCGTGTCGCTCGACGTGACAGCCTGATTCGAAATCCTCATCTTCGTCGTCTTCAAATGGCATGTGGACTGGATCCTGAGTGATTTCCTTGCTCTGAACTGGTTCCAGCTTGCTTCTACTTCGCGTAACAATGGCCATAGCACCTCTTGCGTTGTCATTCTTTGGATTCATATCCGTACGGGATGGAAGAAATCCTTCTTGCCTCTTCACGGACTCTGCAGTCTGAGCAACCTGAGTATCAAGCTTCTTCACGTGCGTGTTCAGGGCTTCAATCTTCCCATTCAGGTCTGTATAGAGCGAATCAAACTTCCCATTGAAGTCCACGGTCATCTTTTGTTGCCCCTCTAGAAGACGCTCCTTCATGGACTCTAGATTGCTAGTCACAGATGGGGGAGGTGGAGACTGATAAGTAGACGATCCGTAGTTCCTTGTGTAGCTGTTCCCTTGAGATGGCTTCTGATAGTCGCTCTTCTGGTAGTCAACCTTCTGATACTGCGGCTTAGGAGTAAAAACAGGCGAACTTGGAGCTCCTGTGAAAGAACTCTTCTGATAATTGCTGTTGTAGCCTCTGTTCCCTTGCTGATTACCATACCTCTGAAAACCAGTCCCATTGACATAAGCTACTTCCTCATCTTCAGGGTGCGCTTCTGGCTCAAATGTCTCAATCTCCTTAGCAAACTGAACTGATTTCTTCCCAGCTAGAAGATCATGCATGTTGTCCAGTTTCTTAGTGACCTCCGCGAGCTGATTCCGGTTGATGTTCTGACCGAGTTGACTCCTCTCGTAGTCGACGCTCTTGGTGCTGTTACTAGTAGCCAGATTCTCTATGAGACGAAGAGCTTCTTCTGGGGAATTCGTCTTGAAATTCCCACTGCTTGCAGCATCTAAAGTGACTGAGTACTGCATTGCTATCCCCCTAAAGAAGATGCTTAGAATCTGATCCTCGCTGAACCCGTGATGCGGACAATAGATCTGGTAGCTCTTGAACCGGTTCCATGCAGCCTTAAATGCCTCGAAATCCCCTTGCTTGAATGTAGCAATCTTAGATCGAATCTCTTCAGACCTGGCATCGTCAAAGAAATGAGCAAGGAAGGCATTCCTAGTATGTGGGGGTCGAAACCAACACAATTAAACTTGTAAGAGTTCGTGTAGAGGAAAAGAGAGATCTCTAGGGTAAGCTAGGGTTCAAGAGATAAATAGTAGACTTTGTTATTGATGTCAAAGCTTTAGTACAAGTTTCGTATGAGAAATTGTCGATCCCCCTCAGGGTGTACAAAGAGATCTATATATAACTTATCTAAGGCGGTTTCACATCCTAGGTCTTCACAGAATTGCCTTGCTTGAGACGGTTACATTACATGGGCTTCATGTCTGGACTGGGTTCTCCTTACGTTATTGGGCTGAAGACGCGACTGGAGAGGACGTGATCAAATGACCACGACCGAGCCTATGGTCGGCCCGAGTAGCGAAGCTGAGGTCGGACCGAGGCTGAGGTCGGGCTGCATGGCGAAGCAGAATTTGGACCGTGTGGCGAAGCTGGGGTCGGGCCGCATGATGAGGTCGCGGTCGGCCGCGTGGTGAGCATGCAGTCGGCAGGGTCGTGGGCGAGCGTGTGGTCGGCTCGGTCGTGGGCGAGCGTGTAGTCGGTTTTGGCTTGGGCGAGTATACGGTCGGCTTTAGCTTGCCGAGGCCATGCTCAAGAGGGACGACCGATCGCATGGTCAGCATCGCCATGGCCGAGGCCATGCTCGGTCCCGTGACCGATCGCACGGTCGGCCTAGGCGTGGCGAGGAGGTGTTCGGTCTCCCTTTCCGAGGCTGTGGTCGGCCTCGTACAGCCGAACATACCTCCATCAGTCAAGCCTCGACTTACTTTGAACTTTTAACGTTGAGCGGGTGAAAACCGACCCCAACAGTTAGCCCCCCAGCTCGGTAGTGTTAGAGATAACAGTACCGAGTTAAAGATGTGTTGGATATCAGCGTTAACGTTCGAAGTCAAGGCGCTTGTCTATCCTACAGTAGTAGAGAGTGACTTTATGCAAGAGATTTTAAGACTCTGTAAGCATTGTGAAGATTTTAAGACTTCCTGCTTCGTCTGCTGAAGCTGCTGCGTTGCTGCAGTACAAAGAACTCATCCAGTCCTTTTGCTCATGAATGAGGCTTGTTTGCTCATGAATGAGGCTTCGTTTGCTCATGAATGAGGCTTGTTTGCTCATGAATGAGGCTTGTTTGCTCATGAATGAGGCTTCGTTTGCTCATGGATGAGGCTTCGCTTGCTCATAAATGAGGCTTCGTTTGCTCATAAATGAGGCTTTGTTAAGAAGAGAAAACGCAAATGCGCTCATGCTTCTCATCTGCCAACGTTGTTGTTGGGCTTTGCAAAATGGTGCTGCTCTTCTAGACACGTCTGTCCGAGAGCAAGTTCACCTTGACTCAGACCAGCGCTTGTCCTGGGTTTCGGAGTGACACGTTCAAGTATAATCTGAACGGAGGTCACTAGCAGCTGCATTACCAACGGTGTTGTTGGGTTTCGGAGTGACACGTTCAAGTATAATCTGAACGGAGGTCACTGGAATTTATATAGCGCGCTGTATCCGTTGTGGATGTCATTGTGTTCGTATCTCTACACTATTGCTGTGGCCAGCAACAATAGATGTAGAACGACTCTACTCGAATAAAGCTTTGATCGGTCCGTAGAGGACAAGCTGTTCTCATGATGAGTGATGTGGCGAGTGTTTGTTGTGCGACGATGAGGTTGTCACTGGGGTTGGCGTCGTGTGAGCTCATCCGGAAGGAGGCTGAAGTGAAATGTAATTCCCCCACTTTTGATGGAGGGGAGCAACTGAACCTATCCGAAGACAGACTGCCTACGTACCCTTTGCAGGGATCAAGTCGCCTCGTAGTTCATTGCAAGAGCTTCTAAGAGGGTGGTGGCGTCACAGCGGATTGGATGAGCTCGTCCGCGTGCTTGGTTTTCCCACCCCTCTTAGCGCGGACTTCCTCTTCGCTTTGAGCAAAGTCTGTAGCGCGGTGGAGAGCGTCTTGGATAGTCGCAGGTGGGTTGACAGTCAACTCCTGCCAGAATGGAGAGGGGCATCGAATCGCTCCTCTCAAGGCCTCCAGTGCGGACGTGTTGGTAACACCGTCCACCTTTGACAGCGTATGCTTGAATCTTGTCACGAAAGACCGCAGGCTTTCATTTTCACCCTGCTTGTTCGTCCACAGCTCCGCATCATAGATCTTTCCTTCGGCGAAGATGTTGTAATGCTGCACAAACATCTCTGAGAATTGATCGAAGGTGTGGACTGAATTCTTCTCCAGCTTGTAGAACCACTGGAGGGCAGGCCCTTTGAGGCTCTCTACGAACAGTTTACAGTAGCCAACGTCTTTCTCGGCTACTGTGAAGTTTGCCCTTCCCAAGGCGACTTCGAATTCCATCAGATGTATAGCAGGGTCAGTGGTTCCTTCATAGATTGGAAGCTTGATTTTTCCGGGATCGGAGATTGGAGTTCTCGCGACCCTCTCAGCGAAGGGTGTGTTCTGTGCTTTCTCGAGCACAGAGGCGATCCCAGGAGCCTTCGCCGTGCTCCGGTATATCTGTAGTTGGGTAGCCTTTAGGTCAGAGGCGACCTGGTCTAACTGGGCTTTTAGCGCAGCAACCTCTCCATCTCGGAAGCCTTGCGGAGCCCTGCGCTCTTGTTCCCTCCTGTAGAGCTCCGCTATGATCGCATCTCCTTCTTCTGCGGCCGTAGCATGGTCAACTTCTAGGTCGACTCGGGCATGTCTTCGAGGAGGCAGATCCTCATCTGATTCTCCAATCATGCGCTTGGGAGTTAGATCGGATTCCCGACGAGGCGGTGGTGGAGGCAAATCCTCTGGATCTGTGCGAGCAGCCCGAGGTGGTAGCTCTTCGTGTCGAACCCTCCGATTGGTTCGAGGCGTGGCGAAGCTGAGGCGTGTCGGACAGACACAGGACCTCCTGCGCTTCCTTCTCTTGAGCGATTGCAGCTCGCTCGCTGTATGTTCAGTTTTCTTCATCAGAGTCTCAAGCATCTGCTTGATCTCCGCGAGATCCGCTGGGTGGTTAGCGGAGCGAGGCGCGGTGTTCTCCATGGAGTTGTTTCTTTCCTCGTTGTGCTGGTGAGACGAATATCCTTCGTTGCTCGTGGTGTTGCTTGACATCTTCGTAGGTAGTCTGAAAACCTAGCTCTTCTTGTGTCAAACAATCTCTAAGGTCCCCTTAGTCGGCGCCAAATTGTGGGGGTCGAAACCAACACAATTAAACTTGTAAGAGTTCGTGTAGAGGAAAAGAGAGATCTCTAGGGTAAGCTAGGGTTCAAGAGATGAATAGTAGACTTTGTTATTGATGTCAAAGCTTTAGTACAAGTTTCGTATGAGAAATTGCCGATCCCCCTCAGGGTGTACAAAGAGATCTATATATAACTTATCTAAGGCGGTTTCACATCCTAGGTCTTCACAGAATTGCCTTGCTTGAGACGGTTACATTACATGGGCTTCATGTCTGGACTGGGTTCTCCTTACGTTATTGGGCTGAAGACGTGACTGGAGAGGACGTGATCAAATGACCACGACCGAGCCTATGGTCGGCCCGAGTAGCGAAGCTGAGGTCGGACCGAGGTTGAGGTCGGGCTGCATGGCGAAGCTGAATTTGGACCGTGTGGCGAAGCTGGGGTCGGGCCGCATGATGAGGTCGCGGTCGGCCGCGTGGTGAGCATGCAGTCGGCAGGGTCGTGGGCGAGCGTGTGGTCGGCTCGGTCGTGGGCGAGCGTATGGTCGGTTTTGGCTTGGGCGAGTATACGGTCGGCTTTAGCTTGCCGAGGCCATGCTCAAGAGGGACGACCGATCGCATGGTCAGCATCGCCATGGCCGAGGCTATGCTCGGTCCCGTGACCGATCGCACGGTCGGCCTAGGCGTGGCGAGGAGGTGTTCGGTCCCTTGACCGAACATGTGGTCGGTCTCCCTTTTCGAGGCTGTGGTCGGCCTCGTACAGCCGAACATACCTCCATCAGTCAAGCCTCGACTGACTTTGAACTTTTAACGTTGAGCGGGTGAAAACCGACCCCAACATAGTATCCTCCCATGTAGTAAGGGAACCCGGTGGAAGCATCCTAAGCCAATTCTTAGCTTCCCCTTGGAGAGAGTAGGGGAAGAGCTTGCAGTACAAGTAGTCCATAGAAACCCCATTAGCCTTAATGCTGGATACGATGTCCTCAAAGCTCTCTAGATGGTTCATTGGGTGCTCATGAGGTAACCCACAGAAAGGGTTCTGAGACACAAAAGCGAAGTAGGCAGGCTTCAATTCGAAGTCGTTTCGCTGAAGAGGAGGTGGGCAAATTGCAGAACGGTTGGCATAGTACTGCTCTGGCCTGTTGTAATCTGCGAGTGTACGTCTCTGAGCAGCGTTTACGTTCATCGGTTGATTCTGCCCTGTCTGTCGAGCGACAGGCTCTCCGTGTCGAGCGACACATTGATTTTCTTCATGTCGAGCGATGAGAGCATTCTGTCGCTCGACACGATGTTCTTCTACACGTCGAGCGATTTACTCCTCGCGTCGCTCGACGCGTTCCTGCTCCTCGAGAGCCAAACGTTCCAGCTTATCTTGTTGAGCGTTTTCAGCAGCCTGTTGCATGATACGCTCCTCGACAACATTTCCCTCTGCGTCGAGACTCTCACCATCCTCATTGTATTGGTTTCCTTCTCTATCGAAGAAATCACCGTCTCTCTGAAACAAAACCTTATGAGCGACCATCTTCTTAGCTTCGTTTGTTGCTTTTCTGTTGGTACGCTCTAGAAGTCCCAAAGAGTGAAGATCCAATTCAACTAGCTCCTTGTTTTTCTTGCTTCTTGTGTTGTGATTAGGCATAAACCTGAAACGCAAAACAGAGAAGAAAACGAAAGAAACTAGTTAGTAATTATTAGAAAAAGAAAACTTAGACAAATTCCTAATAATAGAAATCTAATGGTTTATTAATTCCCCGGCAACGGCGCCAAAATTTGATATGCTCAAATTTCCCTAGAGCTACTCTCTCAAATTAAGAGATCGTATGCAGTATTTAGGGTGTCAATCCACAGGGAATTAATTAAACGCAATAGATTTAAATGTTCGAAATATGCTAAGCAGATATGATTGTAATGGAAAACAATGCAGTAAAGTAAACCAGGAGTAAATGTTAACGATTTGGATTCAATAAGAGACAAACGCTAGTCCTTAGGAAATTCGCGGGAATGATTCCAAATTGCAGGATAAACTTACTATCGGGATAATTATGAAATGCAATTCCAGAACTCAAACTACTGTAAAGTAAATCAACCGTCGTTGCAAATACTATCTACGTTTAAGTCCTAGAAGACCAACTGTCGTTGCGAAATCAAATTAATTTAAACAAGCATTAAGTTCAAGTTTGATTGTTCACAAGGATTCAAAGCCAACTGTCGTTGCGAATCGAATCCTTGCTCACTTATGATTCAGTTCCAGTTATTCGATAATACTGTCGTATCTATTAAACAACCTAAAATATCCAACCTAAGGTGATCAATCTTAAATCAGAGTTAATGCAATCAAAGTGAAGAATGTAGATATGATGCAATCCCAATAGTAAATAAATTCTATCAATCTTTCATCATCCTTTGAAAACCCTAAAGCCTAACTAGCAGATTACTCAGACATAATTAATGCAAACATGATAACTAAATAAAATTGCATTAAAAAGATAAGGGTAAGAGATACAAAAGGGTTCGAAGCAATCTCTGATGAGTATGAACTTGTCTCCCTAAAACTCTGAATCTCTCTCTGCTAAAATCTCTATGAAGAATAAAACGTGACCGTAACAATGGTCTAAAATAACTATATATAAGGAACTAAAACGATTTGGGGCAGAACTGCAAACATCTGAAACTTCTGGGGTTAAAATTGGAAATCTTCTAATTTAATGATCTGGTCCGAAATTGGGTCGTGTCGAGCGACGTGGTAAGTGTGTCGCTCGACATGATTTCATTTCTTCACATCGATCGACAGATCAGTCTGTGTCGATCGACAAAGTGCCTGATTTTCCAATCCGAACTTCTGACTTCAACTTCTCGTTCCAAAATACTCCAGAAAGCTTCAGTAAACACCAATGCTACTCCAAATGTCTAAGTACCTAATAAGAAAACCAAAGACTCGAAAAACACTAAAGACTCTAGAAAACATACTTATATCATGGCTTAAAAACCGTAAAAACCCTGATATATCATTTAGCTTCGTTTTGTATAATGGAAGTCTAGAAAACATCTAACAAAGAATTGGAGGAAACCTTGTGAATTGCTAAAACTTGAGGCAATTGATTAAACAACATGAGTTTAACTATATAGAGATGAAAGTATACCTTGTAAACTTGTCCCTGATAAAATCCATACATTTTTCTTAATGTGTATTCACACGTAGGGTTTTGATTATCTGGTGACAAATTTGTGTTATGAGACATAAAAAAAAAACAAGAGACCAAAATCAAAGTGAATGAGTTAATTTTTGCATACCGAAGAGAAGCTTGGGTTGATCATGGGAAGTCATCTTCTTCCTCAAAGATATCAATGAGAATTTGACTAAGAAAGAAAAAAACAATTTCGTATAAGACCTTGTATCTATCAACTATCATTAGAGCTGTTAATTTACCTGTTTCTATCGAAAACTATAAGGAAAATTAAATCAAAATGGCATCCGTGTTATTTCCATTATGTGAAAATAATAATCATGTAAAGGAAACATTTAAAATTGTATCATTAGTTTTCCTATATTTTAGATTCTTAATTGAGTTTTTTTTTTTTTTTTACAATTTTGGGCTTCAAAGTGAGCCTGTTTTGGGTTTACGTTATTTTGTTCGAGAAAACGGTAAGAACTCTGACTTGTGTTGAGTTTTCTCTTGCTACGTCAAAGGGTAATTTCTAGTTGATAAGTCTTGGGTTCATATACATGATATACTAGATTGTCTTTTCAGCAATTTGGGTTCAATGAATAAAAACTGTATAGTATCATGAATAAGAATGTCATTTCTTCAATTACATATTATCCTTTGTTACTATAAGAGCAAATACTCTTACTAATTTACTATAAGGTTATATATATATATACACTGCTGGAAATTATTTTACCTTCTCAAAAATAGACCATTTATACGACACATCAAATTGACATCAATCGAATGTTATCATATAACAACATATTTATTTTTATTTTCAATAACTCACATAGACACACCCTCCAAAATTTAAATCCAAGTGTGATACACTGATAAATGACTTTACAAAATCACCAAATCATAATCACTATATAATTACCATACTTTAATTCGTTGAAAAAGAAAAAAAAAATCATTAATACGGACGTGTATTCGCATCACCCATCGGCCTAGGAGCATAGTTACATACAACCCAAACATACGTATTATCAAAACACCTGACCGTACCACAACCTACTCTTGTAGATTGGTTAGCCACCATTTGAGTGTAATGTCCACACACATCACTGCACCTGTTGGTCGCATAATTGTAATGAGGTTTCTCCGTTAACCAAAACTTAACCGCGATTGGACCGCACATCGTGTCCATAGGTTGGACCCACCCGGCCGCTATATTCTCGCCGTACATTCCATCGATAGAATGTTGCATTTTGCAGTCTTTGGATCGAACGTTAGCGTATCTTTGCGCATGGGCAGCAATTTCCTCGTCCCACACCAATGGAGCCACCCCAACTGCGGCTCGAACCTGGTTGTGAGCCGCTAGGGTTGCTTCCGGTTGAAGATCATCCATTCGGTTTAGGTTTCGGTAACCATATATTTGAGTTAAAACGATAGAGAATAATGCCAGTATGATGAAGCTATTATAACCAGAAAACGACATTTTGTTTTTCTTTTTTTCTTGTAAAATTGTTTTTTGAAGAATTCTTAGACGATCTCTATTATGTTGTTTTTCCCTCCTTATGTAAGCCTTAAAAACAAGAGCTCCGTGACTATTTTTGGGATTTAAAATTTTTAGTATTCACCATTTAACCAGAAATAAAGAAGTTGTGTTTCTTTCCGTTCAATTATGATCAAATGGTAAAATACTTTTAGAAATTTCTTAAAATAACATAAATTTAGGATGAGATTCTAATTTTAGAGTTAACTAAAGATTATTTATCATTAACTAATCAATAAAAGTTATCCTAAAAATTTGTTAAGAATAACAGAAAAATCAAGAGGTTTATGCATTCCCATAAAAGGCAAAAGAAAAAAAGTTTGAAAAGAATTTCCAAAAAGTTTATTGGTTTACAAATCAACGCATATTATTTTTTATTGGTTTTGTTAGTTACGTACGTATTAATCTCTCTAAACTGTAATCCACGTGAAGTTATAAATCTCGTGAGTTTTCTATCTTAATGCCAGCACCCGTGATGATTACGACCTAAGCCATTTCTTATGATTATGAGATAATGCTTTTGTAACGGAGAATGACTTATACTGATAAAAAAAATTATATGCTTGGTAGACAAATGTTCTATAGTAATTGATTGATTTTTACCGTACTGTCTTTTACGGATTTGAATCTGTATATATTGATCTCTCGTTTCAATATGAAAAAAAAAAAAAGATTCATAACAAACCAGAAATAACACCATGAGTTTTACGAATTTACTTATCAATCTGATAGCCTACGTATCAACGAAAGCAGAATAAAAAAAGAATCTACATATTCTCTTATGTTAAAAGCTTTCTCTCTAATAATTTCGAATTTTCTCACACACTCGTGAAGAAAACCACTCTGGCTTTTAAAGTAAACAACTTCTCACGTGAACTAGCTCGATTCATAAGTAGAAAATTTATGACGTCGATTTTTTTATCTGTGGCTGTGATAAATGTAGCAATAGTTTACCCACAAAACTAAGAATATATATTCTCTTTAGAATTATGGGTAACCTTGATATCCATTTTAACTCTTTAATTAGTAGGGTCCTTTCATTCCCACCATACAGAAATTTCATTATTAAATTCTAGATTTTTTTGCATTAAAAAACAATCTGATTTGAGTGAGATCAATTAGATTATAATAATAGTTGGTAAATTCAAATGTCTGATAAGAAAAAAGCGTTTACATACTAATTTTCTTGAAAAGTCAGAGAACCATGCATATATATATATATATATATATATATATATATATATATCATAATATCAATATATATTATTTCTCTTAATTCATTATAAAAGCAAAATCATTAATACGGACGTTGGCCAATATAATTCCCCGGAGGATCATAGCTACAAATCACCCAAATATACTCATCATTTTTACACCTCACCGAGCCACAACCTAGTTGAACCGAGTCACGCCACACGATCTGAGTGTAGTGTCCACACACACCATCAACACCACCACACGTGTTAGCGGCATAATCGTAATTTTCCTTCTCCGTCAACCAATACTCGGTCGCGACCGGACCGCTCATCGTTCCCCAGCCCGCAGCTAGGTTTTCGCCAAATGGTCCCGAGGAATGCTCCATGGCGCAGTCTCTGGCTCGTTTGTTAGCGTAGCTTTGGGCATATGTCGCTAGAGTTTCGTTCCATACCATTGGACCGACTCCGACTAAGGCTCGGGCCTTGTTGTGAACCGCAAGTGTTTCTTGCGGTTTAACATCGGCGTTTGCGTTTATGGTTGGTGGTTGAGCGGGAGTGTGACGATAGGCTTGAGTTAAGATGGAGAATAATGCGAGTCCGATGATACTATAACCAAAAAACGACATCTTTTTTTGGTTGTTTTGTGTGTATTTTAAAACTTATAGTTTTGTGGTCTTGTGGGGAGAACAAATGTTTTTATAGGAGTTGTTTTGGGCTACGGAGAAAAGGTGGAAGATTTGTCTATTGAATTATCAAATATTAGTTCAAAGTATTCTAATGTAAAATATTTTTAACTTTGGAAATTCTTTAAAATGAGATACTCTATCTACTGTTATAATTTTGCATTTAGTTTTCAAACTTCTAGCTTTGTTACCTTTAGTAAAAGATATCATTGATCGCTATCAATTTGAGAATATTAAGAGATTTAAATGGATTCCCATAATTTCATAGGTAGCAAAAAATAAGCAAGAATTTAAATGTATTCCCAAAAGTATTTTAGGATTCTTAATTTAATTTAGATTTTTTTTTCTAATGTCAAATATTTGTATTGAAGTCTTTTTTTTTTTGAAAATTTGTATTGGTCTTATATCAAAAGAAACAATGTATTAGCCACAAATTTATGAATCTATTTACGTCTACATGGCTAGTAGTCCGGTTAAACTATAATCACCTGATAAGAAGTTATAAACTTATAAACATATCTGATTTGTATGAAGAGTCCAAACCCAAATTAATTAGGATTTAACATATAAGATAATAATAAAAATCTTTAAATTGAAGGTAATCATACGATTTGTTGAAAATGTTTACCCATTCCTTCGGATTGTTAAAATTCAAGCAATTAACCAAAAAAAGTGAGAATCGATGACATGAAAATTCCGTTAATCAGACCGAAAGTCGAGTTTTGACCGTATCGGAAGAAAATATTCAATATATATAACCAAATTGTTATAAAGTTCTATGTATCAAAAAGTCTTGTGGTATCATGATTTATGTGAATTTTATTCAACACCCGTGATTTGTTCTCAGCTTCATTTTCGGACAGTAATTGTTGACGTTTTTACCTTTTTAGTATAAGATGTTGAAAAATTGGCTGATTTCTTAGTTTAATGTGTCCCTTGCTTATATAAAAAAACATATATACTTACATATGTACTTTGTGAATCCAAAGAAGCCGAGAACTCTATGGCTTTGGACCCAAAAAAACAAACGTATGTATCGTGCGTTAAATTAGTTACATGGACCCAAATCCTCACAGTCCTTAATTGAGTTTAAATTAGAACAAACAATACCATCGACATGACTCACATGAGACTGAGACATAATAACTATTTTTTCTATGACGCCTAAAACCATCATGGTTTGTGACTCCTTCAAGCTTAACTCTTCTCATGTTCTTTTTCTTTATATCAAAATAGAAAACTTTGAAAAATTCAGAAAACGACTTTGGCGCAAAAACGAGTTCCCCAGCATTAGTAATTCCTGAAAATGATAGTTGTGATTCTTGTGAACAAGGAGGGAGGACAAAAGTTACTGTTTTCGACCAAATTTGCTTCTTCACATCGTCGAGAATCCACAAACTAAAGCTAGTATAACGATGGAAACTAAGGCCAGCTAGTTTCCCTTTGAAGTTAACATTTCTTCTGGTGTTTTAATTTGACCTAAACGCTCAGAAACAAAATAAAAACTGACCACTATTATAGAGCTATATGGCTCTATCTTAGCTTCATAATATGCAACTCCATTAATGTATACACCATGATGACTAGGTATATAATTAGAGATACCGCTTTCGATGCGTCTCCACGGAAAATAAGAAGATTTTTGACATCCCAATGTATATACACTATGCTCATATATACACTATATTGATCGATAGTTTTGTGGTCATACGCAATACTTTTTTTTTTTGATAAAGTTTTTTTTTTTTTTTCGCACCCCATACGCAATACTTTGTACTGATCATTGCTGGGATCGTATCCAAAATGTATGTAACACTTCATTTTATAAGGATCAAACCCATGATCTTCGGGTAAATTTATGACTTATCTTGAAGTTGGATTACATACCATGAATTGACCGTGAAGAAATAATATAGAGCCACAAAAAGAAGTATTAATGATTATGGATTGTGTCATCACCAAATGGATTTTTTTTGGATATGGTCATCTTGTGTTGGAGTAAGCTTGAAGATAGCTTGAGGAATAAGCTATTCCAAAAGAGATTAGGGAAAGAGACATATTTAGGAGTTATCTAAATATGTTAAAGTGAGCTAAAGAAAAGGAAATTGTCCTATTGAGAGAATAAGAAATTGTGTAGATCTTTTCTTATATAAGGAGATGTCAAGGTTGTGACATAACTTATGAGTTTAGAGTTTTTAGAACTACGTGTGTGGCTTGATCCCTTCTAAAGGGTACGTAGGCAATCTTGTTTAGAAGGTGCAGCCATCGAATATGTGTGACGTTATATATGAGATAAATTCAAGAATTGGTATCAGAGTAAGGGAATATGGGCGATTACAGGCTCTTGGAGGAGCTTACGAAACTTGATGCTGCTTGTATCGACGATGTGGAATGGGATGATCTTTTGGAGAATCGAGATAGATATGCTTGTAGAAAGCGGTGGAATCAGATGGTGCTTCATATCGGTTCACAAGGATCGAAAACATTTGCAGAACAAGTCGAGATTTTGTCTCAAAGGGTTTTTCGATACAACCGAAGAGAGTAAAGAGAAGAGTGGTACAGAAGAAAGTGAGGTTGAGGAAAAGAAAGATAATGGTGGTAGTACGGAAGAGAGTGAGACTGAAGAGAAGAAAGAAAATGACGGTACGGAAGAGAAAGATGTGATGGAGAAGGTGAGTGATGAGAGTGAAGGGAAGGAGAAGAATGAAGAAGCAAGAGAGAGCAATTACAAAGGAGATGATGCTTCTAGTGAGGTACTCCATGAGACCGAGGAGAAGACTAGCGAAAAAACGGACAAGCGGAGAACGGTGAGAAGACGGGAGAAGCAGAGCATTCTGTAATCAAGAGTGTTTTGTCATTCACAACCGATAATGGGGGAAGAAGGTGGAGAAGGAATTCCATGATTTTAATGGTGACTTGCCTGAGTCTAACCACTCGCCGTCCAATGGAACAGAGACTACCGAATTTTCCGTCTCGATGATGAGTCAGAGGGTATTGATAAGACCGAGAAGAGCAGTGATGTGGTTGAGTCTGAGAAAACCACGGGCTCGCTAGAGATGACGAAAGAAGATGATGAGAAAGAGAAAGATGATTCTTCTCAAGTCTCATCTCAAGAGGAAAGTAAAGACAAGGATATCGAGACAAAGGAGAAAGAGGACTCTTTGTCTAAAAGACTAAAAGAGGATCGGTCATTGAGGTTAATGGAGTCACAGCTTCACAAGCAGATGTTGAGGTTTTTGTTCAAAGTGAATGTTTTAGACTTCGAGAAAGCAGATGTGATTGAACCGGGTTGTGGGTCGAGAATGTGAGGAAGAGCTAAGGTTGAAGAATCAAGAGTAGTTGATTCAAAACACTCTTGATTACAGCTAGGAGTAGCTTGACGTAGAAGAAAAACAAAAAACGATCTTCTTGAGAAGAAGAGAATCTTTGAAGTCAAAGAACGGAGGAGAAACCAATCTGGACCGGTGGAAGAACAAGGTGATCATGGTAGCTTAGGTTGAAGCTGATCGTGACCTTGTAAAGCAGAGGAAGGAGTTGCTCGTGGTAACTTGGAGAACAAGCAACGATTGCTTAAGATAAAAAAAAAAAAAAAAAAACCAATCGTTGAAGATGAAGGAGACCAAGCTGATCGTGATCTAGTGGAGGACTGCTTGGATAGGAAGAAAGCGATCACTTGGGTTAGAAGCCGATCGTGAAGAGATAGATAGAGTTAAGCAAGAGGAGGAGAAGCTCTGATTTCGACGAGATGAAGGATGAGATCAGCGATGGAGATGGTGTAGTGAGGATCGGGAAATCTGGTCAGCTTGAACATAGCGGCTTTGGAGCTCCGTCGGCGGTGATTGGAGCATCTGATGGCTTCTTCGTTGGTGGCGTTGGAACCGTGATATTCCCAGCTTTCTGTCCAAGACAGTTCCGACACAGCTGCTTCGAGGATCCATTTGGCGGATCAAATGAAATCCGATTGCTCTGAATATTTATGGAGTTGTTCATGACACTACTGTCTTCATATTCAACGGTGGGATCATCAATTGGACGGTTAGTTCGTATTCTATATGCGTTTTTCTAAGCATAGTTGGTGCAGATCAAGTTATCGAGTAAGTTGATGAATTGAAAACAAAAGAAGAAGAATTGTTGAGGATTCTTTGAGAGAGTCTAAGAAGAAAGTTGTGGATATGGAATTAGAGAATGTTGAGTTAAAGAAACAAGTTGAATGAGAATGTGCAGAGTTTGACAAAGGAAGAGAAGGTTTTACGCGATCTTTGTTATCGAGTTGGAGAAGAATCTTAATGAGTTGGGATTAAGTGAAGTTTGCACATCGCAAGGGATAGAACACAATAAAAAAAAAAAAGAGGGAGAATCTATGTTGAGTTATGACATAGATTAAGAAAATCTCGGAGGACCGTTGTTGGGCATGACATAGGTTAAGAGAGATTATGTGAGCTTTAGTTTTTGAGTAAGTTTTCTAAAGCAATAAAAGAGTTGTGTGAGCTTTAGTTTTTGAGTAAGTTTTCTAAAGCAATAAAAGAGAGTGAGTCTTTTATCATCTCGTGTTCTTAAATGAGAAGAGAGCGATGGTGCAGAACACACTTGGAAAGGATCAAGTTCAAGAAGATGAGAGAGATCATGGGAGTTCAAGACTTGGAGAAGATGGAGTTCAAGCTTAAGGGGGAGAATGTTGGAGTAAGCTTGAAGATAGCTTGAGGAATAAGCTATTCCAAAAGAGATTAGGAAAAGAGACATATTTAGGAGTTATCTAAATATGTTAAAGTGAGTTAAAGAAAAGGAAATTGTCCTATTGAGAGAATAGGAAATTGTGTAGATCTTTTCTTATATAAGGAGATGTCAAGGTTGTGACATAACTTATGAGTTTAGAGTTTTCAGAACTACGTGTGTGGCTTGATCCCTTCTAAAGGGTACGTAGGCAATCTTGTTTAGAAGGTGCAGCCATCGAATATGTGTGACGTTATATATGAGATAAAATCAAGATCTTGTACGTGTTTGGCCACTAATGATTATGAATCCTTTGATTCTTGAGGCGCGGAGAAGAAGAGCAATTGATTTTCGTAGTTGTGGTTGTGATTGAAGGTGGGAAGGAGACGAGGTCGAAACAAATACATTGACATGTAAGATTTTGTGAATGGTTTGCTACGGATAATGGAACACCATGTCTTAGAGACTTAGATAAACATATGAATTTGAAAATGGCTTTTGCAGGTAGTCTTATGAGTATCTTGATCGTTACATTAAGAGGGATAATTTTTAAGCTATTTTTAACGGTAGTGATCACTCCTTCTTCAATACTGTTGTCTTCTATTTCCTTTGATTTCATGGTGATAAGACAAACACAAACCCAAATATACAACTTTAACTGATTTTAGAAATTACGACATATATATTTGAATATGACACTTCTTCGATTAAACTTAAACATGGCTTACGTCGGTAGACTCGGTACCCAACAGAAGTAGTAGAACATTTAAATTTAATTATTTACATAATCATATTTTGAAAACATTTAACAGAATTCAAAATCAATCACTTTGAGCTCTCTCGAGTATTGATGATATCTACATTTCATTTAGAAATCATAAAGTGTGCATAGTTTATACGCTAGAAAAACATTCTTCATCTCACGGCTTTTGTGGGTTATAGAGCCAGTTTGTTTCTTGTTTATTTTGTAAGGCCGAAAGAAGGAACAATGTATCCATTTTTTATCTTACAAAAACCATTACCAATAAATAAAATGAAAATTATGATGTGCATATCATTCAGCTAGATATAAGTGACACAATCATCCAACAAAATGATATAATCCCCACAATAACTAAAAAAAATAATTCATCAAACGGTGGCAGCTAGGGCATACTCAAATTTATATGTCTTGGGGACTTGTAGCACCGGGCCAAACCACTCTACCTTCCCCCAAATCTCTTCGTTGTTGCGTCTTTCAAGGACAATCTCCGCGCACCAAATCATCTTCGTCCCATATCCTATGGAAGGCATATACTTGTCCCATAAAACAGCCATCTTTCCACCATAATCAACCAATTTAACAATGGCATATCGGGCAAACTTAGGTAGTTCTTCTGCCAAACCGTTCACAATTTTCCACGATCTTACCTTAGTGTCAAACCATTTGAACTCTCTACTAATACTATGATAAGAGTACAGAACATTGTCTATCACGCAAGAAGAACGCCACCAATATCCGTGCATCTCCGGACCCGCCATTTCCCATTTATCTTTCTTCGGTTCATAAGCCAAACGCTTCATAATTCCCGACATGTAGACCTTTCCTTCAATCCCAACGCTAGCGAGGTCACTAGAGCCACAAGTTTCCATGCTAGGGGATAACACAAGCTCCCAAGTTTGAGTTTTCGGATCGAAAACCTCCATCCAGTTAGAGGAACTGCACTCTTTGCTTCCTCCTACTACATATATCTTTCCATCAACGACACTTACTGGTGCGCCATTCCGCCTAAGCCGCATGCTTGGAGCCTCGTGCCACGTGTGAGACAGGCAGTCGAGGATTGAGACGCTAGACGAGATCGATTTGTACATTGATCCGCCAATGCAGTAGATATTAGAACCAATTCCGACAATCCATGACCAGTGCGCATTAGGAGATTCGGGACTCGAGATTTTACGGAAAACATACCTCCTTGACTCCTTCATTTTCTTATTCTTCCCAGTGTCATTGGTTAGGGTTTTATTACGTCTTGGACATAGAGTGAACCAACGAGGTTTAGAGTCAGTAGGGAATTGTAAGCAGACATAAAGACAACTCTCGGTAAGACCTAAGATTGATCGGGTCTGGTAAAACTCTGGTGAAGCAAGAATAGATCGAAAGCTCTTGCAGACTAAAGAGAGAGTCCGGTAGTAAAATTTAGAGATGCGTACAAAGCAGTTCAATAACAAATCATCAGGTAGTGTCAGAATCGGTGGGAGTAACGGCGATGACTTCTTCCTCTTCTTGATCACTGGCTCTTCGCTGGAAGACGACATAAGGTATAAAGATTTGACGGTACGAATTCGCCGTTGATCAAATCTTTACCGTCGTGGAAGGGGAAGGTTAATGATGGGGATATTTAGGGTTTAAGAATTTTTTTTTTTTTGAAACTTAGGCCATCTTCATCCATGTGTCTTACTAAGTTCTTATACCAAGTTCTTAATTATAAAATTATTAAACATACACTCTCTCTTCCTTTTACTCAACTTTATACACTCTTTTTCTTCATTTTACTCAACTTTTATTAATTTTATATTTAAACACTATCTCTTCCTTTCAAAAACCACTCTCCAAAAGTTCTTATCCCTCCATTTTAAGATCTCTCTTTCATCATTTTCTTAACTTTTATTAATTTTATATTCAAACACACCCACTATCTCCTCTCTTTACTCAAATTTTATTAATTTTATATTCAATATACCCCATAAAAACACTTTTTTTCTTCTTTTTTTCCCCTAAGAACCTCACTACATGGATGGTGATGCTCTTAGGGTTTAAGAATTCTCACGTGAGATTATCCAATGGGCCTCAATTTATTAACATCATGCTATTAGAAATTGACACAACTAAGAAAATAGAGTAGAACTTGTTCAAACAAATCCAAAAAGCATAAATAATTAAAGGCTTTGTACGTAATTTTTTTTTTTTAAATCCATAAATCATGCATGTGAAACAACTAAAAATTTAGAAAATAAATGTCTATCAATTTGTTTTTTCATGATTATCTATACACCTATGACCTATATTATTCTCCAAAATAGCTTCACACATTTCTGAATCCTTAGGGCATGTTCAATGGTAACCTCCTAATGTCTTATGTGGTGTTCTTATAATATAAAATTATTAAAATGGTTGTAAAAGGAAGAAAGAAAGTGTTTTTGTGGGGTATATTGAAATATAAAATTAATAAAATTTGAGTCAAGAGAGTAGATAGTGAGTGTGTTTAAATATAAAATTAATAAAAACTGAGTAAAAGGAAGAGAGAGTGTCTAAAATTAGATATTTTGGAGAGTATTCTTAAAAGGAAGAGAGTGTGTTTAAATATAAAATTAATAAAAGTTGAATAAAAGGATGAAAGAAAAGGTATAAAGTTGAGTAAAAGAAAAAGAGAGTGTGTTTTAATAATTTTATATTATAAGAACACCCTATAAGACACCATGGTATTACCATTAAACATGGCCTTATATGCCCTTTTGGAAAGAATACTCCCGCACATACATCTTAACTTTGCATGACAAATGGTTTTCTCGACATCAACAAAACGTATAACGTCAACTTGATCTTGAGTCAAACAAAATTTAAATTTGTTTGAGAATACCTTTTTTCCACCAAATATTTTACTTGTAGAATTTTGAATTTTGTCTTTGTTTTTTTGAATCGTGAGAGGTGTTATCATTTTAAGTTCTGTTCATAATATGATGTAAATTTAACACTTTAATTTTGTAATTTAGCACTCAAATTTGAGTTGCAATTTTGTAAATTTAGCACACATCTTTAAATTGTGTAGTTAATTAAATAATTCAAGTGTTAAATAACCCAAAAAAGTGCTAAATGGCTGAAAATCAGACTTTATATGAAACAATTAAAAAAAAGCATTAAAATTGAAACAGAATATGACATTTGGCCAAAAGAGAAAGAGGAAATGAGTAGTAAAGGAAAAATGAAGTCTCTAAATTAATTTCTATATTGCAAATAAGTAGTTATGAACAACATACAGATTAACTCATGATACAACTCTCATTTGTCATGTGGAAAGCTTTTATGGCTGTGTTACAGTTTTGTTACTAAGGCTACAAAATCCTTGTAAAGATTATAAACCAAAGTAGGAAGCTTTGCACAAATCCATACATTTCTTTCTTTCTTCATGGCTCTTGAGCAGCAACGGCTTCACGGGCTCTCGTCAATCTCATCCGGAACATGCAATTTCTCCATTGCAGCCTGTTTCAGAGCATAATAGCCAGTTTAAGCTTATGAATCATTTCAGTAAATTCTGAAAAATGAATTAAAATTTTCATTTTGTTGTGATGCTAAAAGACTCAAACCTTTATTGCAGCAACATCAGTAGCAGGAGGTTTCATATCCAATGCTAGACCGAAATGAAGCATGGCTTTATCGTGCATGTTTCGCCGCTTATAGATCCTGCCCATTAACGCGTATATGCTGCTCTCTGAAGGCGCATACTCTTTGAGCTCTTCTAAAACTTCTAGAGCTTCATCTAATCTTTCTAAGCAGACAAGTATGTTAGCTTTCTGGTACATCGGAAGCGGGTTTTTTCTGTCTGCTAATATAGCTTGGTCCATTATCTCTATAGCTTCCTCGCTTCTCTGTTAACACACAACAAAACAAAGCATTTAGTCATTACTCTCAAGATTGGTTTGCTTGTAAGGTTAAGAAAAATTCAATAAAATGAGAGTAATGATATAACCTTTAAGGCGTGTAACGCTGTCCCTAAATACGACATTATAACAGAGGAACTCGGGTTTATTAAGAAAGCCATTCTGAAGTGATGCTCTGAGAACTCTAACTTCTCTTGGCGAAGATATATCATTCCAAGGCCATACCATGCGTTATAGTGTCTTGTATCTACGCAAAGTGCGTTTTGGTAACTTTTCATTCCGTTCTCAAAATCTTCTAGAGTTGTGTATCTACAGAGGCAGTAAACAAAGGGAGTGTCCTTAGATCAACAACCATAATATTTCAACCAGATTGTTGTAAACATGTAAAGAAGCTTTCTTACTCGTGGCCACATAGGGTATGTGCATATGCAAATCTTGGATTCAGTTGAACAGCTCGTAAGAAATTCTTCAGTGCAGTCTCATGGTCTTTTTGCAAGCTATAACAGTTTCCCATGGCACACCTACATAATGTTTATTTCTGTTAGTAACCAATAACAAATGAAAGTGTTAATCAGAAAGAGACATTTGAGAAAAGTTACCAAGATTGAGGAGCTAGGCGATCAGTTGATATTAGTTCCTGAGCCAGGTAACTTAACTTCATATCTTCCTTCAAATGCTGCAAAAATATTTACAATACATGAGATTTCTTTGCAAAAATTTACCAATCTTCCCTGAGCCTAAAAGCAAAATGTTCATCAGACTTAGAGGAGGTTCTATGTTTAGAAACCAGGAGAAAACACACTTACATAGAGGACCGTAGAGTATATATCCATTCCTTCTAAGCTATAAGGAGAAGCCTGGCGGGCAAGACGGAATGCTTTTTCAGCTTCTAAGTAGTCTATCAATTCAAAGTGTGCTTTCCCGACCTGCATTTAATAGCGCCACGGTATATATAAAACCCATCAAAGTGCCTTCTACAATGAATATCACAGATTCACAGGCCAACAGACTAACAATTCATGCAGGTGTTCTCTTTGGAATCTTTCGCTAAAATTAGACACTTTACTAGTCTATACACAAACCATCAAACCGAACAAAATAGTTCCTAGAATGGCCGTCCAAATAAAACATGTCCAAGCTATATTCAAACATGACAGCCTAAAAGAGAAAAGAGTCACTTATTACCTGGGAAAGAACCCATCCTGTGTTATAATGCTTATGTGGAAGTTTCATATACGTATCCAGTGCCTCCTGAACCACCAAAAATCACAAGGGAGAAATGAAATAAGCTTGTATAAGTTCACCTGGGCTTTGTTTCATTTACAGAGGAACAATATGCTTACCTGACACCTGTACATGTACGAAAGTCTACACCCTTCCCCGAGTATCCTTAGGAGGCATAAAATTTCTGAAACACCAATTGTGATTCTTTGTACACTCAATACTGTGCCACCAACCGACATTGTTTCGTCATCTTGATCACAGGATTTAACGTCAGTGGAAGACATAGAACCAGTTGTTGAGGCAGTATTAGGCCTTGAATCATCAAAAGGTTCCCCACGAACTCCTAAAACCAATCAGGATGACAATGCGTTAAGTATTACATACACCAACAATGAAAAGGGAGGCATGATTCCAAATTCAAGCAAACCAGTGAATGATATAGGCATGAATTTTACCAACCTTCATCAATATTTTCATTTGCCCAAGAATGTCCCTTCCGAAGTGTTACAGAACGAAGTGCCAAAGAACTCAATTTGGAAGCTCCCAAATACTTGGAAGTGTTGTTTCCATTTCCGCTTACTGTTGCAACACTTGCATTAGTGTTTGCCCCTGAATCAGCAGACAGTCTCGAACTCCGTCGTGGACCAGAATCAGAAAACAGCCTGCCAGAAATCTGCAGACAAAAGAAACATGCAGTCACAGTAAGACAGAATTCGACACAAGTAAGAATCAAAATATTACAGAGAAAAGTAAAGACCTATCCACAAATTAGACTAGTACAGATATGTGAATACTACCTTACGTAGCTTTCCTTCATCCACAAATTTTCTTCTGGGTGCTTGCATAGTAGAGTTTACTGTGGACTTTGGGGAACTGTCAGTAATAAGGGAGTTTTGGTTTGGAACAGCCGCCTGAAAATTCCGGAAGAGTGGTGGTGGAGCCATACCGGATAGCTACAATTTGACAGATATAAAAATCATTTAAAATCTTTTCACAGCAGCTGTTTAAAGCACGTATACAGTATACAATTACCAAAACATTGCTTGAAGATACAAGCACTGTAAAACTAATAGCCATGAGGGAGACATAGTTGTTCATATTCAAAAAAAGTGTTACATCATTACCTGTGCAGCCACAGGTGAAGGAGTATTATAGAATGTCATGTTTGAAACACCTCCGTTAAGACCATGAGAATGGAAATTTCCAGAGATATCTTTAAGACCATGGCCATGTGTGTGTTTGGACTGCCTTGGACTATAATCTTCAGAACTCGTGGTTTTAGTAGAAGTCACACTTCGTTCTTCATTGTATGCGCTTAAACCGAGGGAATTCGACAGTTGTTGCATGTACTGCTTTTGGATGGAGAGAGCAGCTGTTTCACCAAAAACTGCAGTTGCTTCTTCAGCAGCGCCTGATAAAGTAGGACGGAAAGAAAAATGTAAGAGAATCATAACAAACGGACAAAGTACGCAGAAAAAGTATTATGTTTACCTAGTATACATAACTCCTCATAAGCAGCCCAAAGTAGAGGATCTATTGTCAAAGACTGCTTAAATTGCTGAGCGGCGTTCTTCCTTCTATCAGTATACCTAAAAGATCACTATCATACATGAGAAACCATCTCCTCGGAAACATTCAGAATCAAGACAAAAATGCATAGAGAGATCAAGAAACGAACTTGTAAATAAGTCCAAGAAGGTAATGACCTGCTGCACCATTTGGGATCTGCAGAACAACCAAAAATCTATGTTATTACCTTCTTAAGTGAGCTAAATCGACACAAAAGTTCAGTGAGCAAATAAATGCAATCTACAAGAGGTCATTAAATACCTCCGCACCAGGTTCATTAACAGGGCAGAGTGCAGATTCAGCTTCATTGAGAAGATCCATTTGAAAGCATGATAATGCAAACAAGTACCGGGACTGAGCCATTTGAGTTCCTTTACATAATACCAAAACATAGACAATGAGCAAAACAACCCAACAAAAAGAAGCCACAAGATTCACACTATAGACAAATTTTGGTAAAAGGCTAACAAGTTAAGGAACCATGCCACACACACCCTTTAGTAGATGATATGCACTGTAAGCTTGATTGTTCTGCAGGTAGCTCGTAGCTAATAGCTGCAAATTAACCTATACAAGAGGACCAAAAAAATCAAAAAGTGTTTAAACTAGAATGCTTCAAAGGCTAGTCTTGTATTGACTGAAGCTACTAATGTTGGATTTTGAAGTATGCCCAGAGATTAAAAAAAGTCAAAATTTTGGGGGAAATGTAAAGAAAGAAGCAAAATTTGCCAAAGCTAGAAGCAGACCCAGATCAGTAACTGAGAAAATAATACTGTAGGGAAACAAAAGAGAGTTTCTTTCATACCCTAATTAACCCAGAAAAACCAACAATTTAGATCGCAACAAGGTAAGAAACCCAAATTCAATCTCGAAGAAGTCAAGTATGCTAATTAAATTCCAAAATCCGAAAGAAGTAACAAGATTCATAGAAACCCAGAAACAATAAACCCAGAATCTCTCGATTTACAGAAAATTCATAAGAAGAAAAAAAAAAAAAAAAATTGTACCTCGGAAGGAAACTCAGCACAAAGACGCTCACACATAAAAATTGCATTTTTGTAAACAAAATGACGAAGACTGTTCTGTACACAGTCCACAAGCATAGCTTCCATGGTTGTCTTCCTCGATAGAGAGAGACAGAGAGAAGATGAGGGTTTTCTGTTTTTCTCGATTTTTCTTTTTTTTTTACCCTTTGGGATTTTTTTTTTTCAACAAAGTCGTAATTTCAAATTTTGAGTCCGCACGTGCGAGTTGCTCTGTTTTGCAAACTAT
This sequence comes from Draba incana, assembly GCA_963576765.1. Lineage (NCBI taxonomy): Eukaryota > Viridiplantae > Streptophyta > Magnoliopsida > Brassicales > Brassicaceae > Draba > Draba incana. Next base: position 38,911,739 of record OY755207.1, read on the forward strand.
TCCACACGTGGTAGATCAAAAAAACTTGTGGGCTTACTTTACTCGCCTATTGGGCTTTATAATCGGCCCATTTAATTTCTTTATTTATATTTCGAAAACACACAATAGTGTCCTGCGTCTGTAGTTTAAGGTTTATCGGAGATGGAGACGGAGATGGTAGAGTTGAGATTCTACAATACGATGACTCAACAAAAGGAAGCTTTGAATCCAATCAATCCGGGCAAGATCGGGATGTATGTCTGTGGTATTACAGCTTATGATTTCAGCCATCTCGGACACGCTCGTGCCTCTGTCTCCTTTGATGTTCTTTACAGGTTTGTTCTTTTTTTCTGTGAATGTAATTTCTTTAGGTAGCTTTTAGTAAAAAAATTAGTGGGTTTTGTCTAAAAATACAAAATTTGTGAGAATTGGATCAGTGAATTTTTCTCTAGGTAGCTTGAGGTATATAACTAATTTGGTGGGTTCTGTTTCAAAATCAAACATTTGTTAAGTTTTGTCTATTTTTAAATAATCATAGAACTAATTAAGCTAGAGAATTTGGATCCATGGTTTTTCTTGGAGTTAGCTATTATCTCTCTCTAGTGATGTATTGGTTATTAAGCAGATACTTAAAGCACTTGGATTATGAAGTTACGTATGTCCGAAATTTTACAGATGTTGATGACAAGGTATGTCATTTTTTTATATTCTCTGTTTCTCTTTATTAGTTTATGAATTAGTGTCACAACATTCTAAAATCTGAATAATGGACTTGTGCAGATAATAAAAAGGGCTAATGAGTGTGGAGAGGATCCGTTGGATTTGAGTAAACGGTTTTGCGAGAAGTATCTTGAAGATATGGGTGATCTTCAGTGCCTCCTTCCTACCCACCAGCCTCGTGTTAGTGACCATATGGACCACATCGTTAATATGATAGAAACGGTATGTTTTCTTCTTTGTTCTTGTTTGGTTTTTGATTCACCGTTGTATGTGATGAAGCTATAGGGTTTTATTAAGGTCATATGCTTCCTTGTTACAGATCATTGAGAAAGATTGTGGTTATCAAGTGGATGGTGATGTGTTTTTCTCTGTCGAGAAGTCACCCAACTACGGTCAACTATCTGGACAGCTTCTGGATCATACTCGAGCTGGTGAGCGTGTTGCGGTTAATCGGAGGAAGCGCAATCCTGCTGACTTTGCACTATGGAAAGTCTGACCATTACAATCCTTTTTTTTTGTTTGTCTCTAAATTAGAGAGTATTTGGAGTTTACTGTGAAATTTATGTATGCAGGCTGCGAAACCCGGTGAACCAAGTTGGGAGAGTCCTTGGGGTCCAGGAAGACCAGGATGGCATATCGAGTGCAGTGCTATGAGCGCTCATTACCTGTCTCCGAGATTCGATATTCATGGTGGTTGTGCAGATTTGAAATTCCCGCACCATGAAAATGAGATTGCTCAGACGTGTGCTGCTTGCGAAGATAGCGGTGTGAATTACTGGTTGCATAACGGGCATGTTACTAACAACAACATGAAGATGGGGAAATCGTTGAATAACTTTTTCACAATCAGAGAAGTTTGTTTCGTTTATTATCATGTTCCTTTAATCATGAATTTAGTCTTCTTCTAATGCGGATTTGTTGAATCTGTGTAGATCACGGCCACGTATCATCCGTTGGCTCTGAGACACTTCTTGATGAGTGCACAGTACCGGTCTCCTCTGAACTATTCAGTGTCGCAGCTAGATAGTTCATCGGATGCTTTATATTATATTTATCAGGTGCAGCATTTTATTATTCCTTTTAATGGTTTCAATGTTTTCTAATTTTAATAACTCTTGTATAGACATTACAAGATCTTGTTGATGCTCTGTCTCCATATCAAGAGGAATTAGAACACGGCAATGGAAACATTGAAGCGACTTCAGAAGCTAAAGACATGATCGAGAAAGTGAAAAGCGAGTTTGAAGCGAAAATGTCGGATGATTTGAACACATGTGGTATACTCACGGGCACGTTCCAAGACGCAATGAAATTCATCAACGTTTCAATCAGCAAGCTCAAGAGAATCCAGAGGAATCAGCGGGTTCGGCTGCTTGTATCACTTGTGGAGGTGGAGAAAGCAGTAAGGGAAGTTCTTGATGTGCTTGGTTTGCTTTCTCCTCTAAGCTATGCGGAGTTTTTGAAAGAGATGAAACAAAAGGCGTTAGCTAGGGCAGGGTTAGACGAAGAAGAGATTTCGCACAAGATTGAAGAACGAAGAATCGCAAGAAAGAATAAAGAGTTTTATAAGAGCGATGAAACAAGAAAAACTTTAGCAATTAAAGGAATCTCACTCATGGATATTCCTGGGAAAGACACTGTTGTGTGGAGACCATGCATCCCTGAGTATCAGACTCAGACAAGTCAAAGCAACACAAGACCTCAGACAAGTCAAAGCAACACAAGACTATATCATGTCTTTCTCTTGATTTCTCTGTCGCTTTTGATTCTCTTCATTTCTATTGCTTTAGTCTAAAAATTATTAAGAGAAGGCTCAATCAAAGTTGAGTTTTTCTTAGGATATTTAAATGGGAATTTTGTTTAATTCCTAATTCCTTGGCACATAAACAATCAAATTTTAGGGGTTTTGGGTTTTTTTTTAGTGGTATTTGATTTCTTGCACACAGTCGATCAAAAGGAAATAAATTTTCATCTACTTCTAATTAATAGGAAAAAGGGAAATTAATTGTCCTTATCTTGAAGAATTTGTTTAGGGTTTGTGGTGTTACTTGTTTAGAAAGCCACCATGAAAACAGCGTTAAAGGAGCGTTCTCAACCATTGGAAACAAGACAGAAACGATTCCTCTAGATCTAGCGTTCGAGATACTGAAACGATTAGCCACGTTTGCTTCTCGGTTACAACATTTATCACAGTACTAATGAGAATCAATTGCTCTTTCTCTCTTCACCTCTTTTTCCTCAAGAAGCATACTGCATACCATTCATCAATCTTATCCAAACACAACATGTTGGACTCAAGAATCTCTCCTAGTACTGACATGGGCTTCTGCAATTCTGTATGTGGCATCATTATGTATTTCTCTCTCGGATCTCGTCGTTTCTTGATATGTAATCCAACAACAGGACAAGTACTAAAGATACCTAATGACCTGTCCGGGTTTGATCCTTAAGTACTATTCTCTATGTGTTTGATGTGCTTGGGGATACGATAAAAGCAAATATGAGTACAAGATATTGCGTAGGATAATGAGCCCACACGACGGTTCTGTTATACATAGTGTATGTACGTTGGAAAGAGGTCAAACACAATCTTCTTTTTTTTTTTTTGGTTTTAAGGTTAATTTATTAATACCAAAGATCACTGTTACAGTGGAATACATGAGAATGATAATTGAAAAAAGTGGAGAATTTGACGAGAGTTTTTAGGTCACCATGCTTAGCTAGCCCCGTGAGGCATGATAAGGATGATGGCGTTAAAACCCTCTGAAGAGAAAAATGGAGAACGAAAGCCTCGTTAAAAGATGATATGAAAAGATGCAGCAATGAGTTGTAGTAGTTCCAAGATCAGTGGGGCGATGCACGACCTTTTTTACCACCACTGCCTCCTTTACCACGCCTACTTACCGTCGACCACTCCATTTCTAGAACTTTTTGTGACGGTTTGATTTGCACAATCTTCTTTTTCATCATGGAGGTCCGTCGAAAGCGATATATATCTTCTATTATTATCGTAACACTAATGTGTTATACATCAATGGAGTTGTGTATTATGGTGCTGGGACGGAACCAATGAAGAGCTTTGTGGTAGTAAGTTTTGATGTTGCGTCTGAACGGTTACTGCTCATTGAACCACCAAAAGAAGAAGATAAGTTAGGTCCTCTAATAAACTACCTAGGGAAATTAGGCTGTTTTTTTGTCAAAGATGATAAAAGATACTTTGTGGGTTCTTGATGATGTTAAGAACCAGATTTGGTCGACCAAGACTCGTGTTCTTTCACCTTAAAATCAAATCTGCTATTGATTGGCTCAGATTAGTTTCATACATATTCAATTTATAATCCAAATTAATTTTTTTTAATCAAAGAAATATAATTTTACATTCAACTTTGAAAACAATCCACATTCATACTCGGTTTTGAAAAGGTACAATTTATTTTCAAGCAAATGTTTGGTTTATATCGGATTGGATTACCATAAATTGAACACATACAAAGGCCCTAAGTTTTTTAATTTTTTTTTAATTTTGTATACACACACATACAAAGGCCATAATATTCCCTGCAAATTACCGGTACTATCCTAAACGAAGTAAGACTTAATATCATTTGTTACAAATTTATTTAGTAGATTTATTAGGTATGTGACAAACTTAATATTATTTGGTGCACATTTGTTTGGTAGATATATGTTTGGTAGATTTATTATGTGTGTTGCAAACTTATATCATTTGAGCAAATTTGTTAAGTAGATTTATTATATGTGTTGTACACTTAATATTATTTACTGCAGATTTGTTTGAAAGATTTTTGGTTGATCGATTTATTAATTTTGTGAGTTGCAGACTTAGTATTATTTGGTGCAGATTTGTTTGAATTGTTTCTTAGATTTTTGCAACACATATAATAAATCTACTAAACAAATCTCCACCAAATGATATTAAGTCTGCAATACATATAATAAATCTACTAAACAAAAAATCTACCAAACAAATTTGCATAAAATGATATCAAGTTTGCAACAAACATAATAAATTTTCAAAACAAATCTACACCAAATGATATTAAGTCTGCAACACACATAAGGAATCTACCAAGCAAATATGCACCAAATGATATTAAGTTTCCAACACACATAATATATCAACCAAAAATAAATATTGTGTTACAGATTTTTGTTTAATAGATTTATTATGTGTGTTACATACTTAATATTTTTTGTGCAGATTTATATTATAGATTTTTATTCAGTAGATTTATTATGATTGTTGCAGATTTGTTTGAAATTTTTTTGTTTAGTAGATTTATCATGTATGCTACAAACTTAGTATAATTTAGTGCAGATTTGTTTGGAAGATTTTTTATTTAGTAGATTTATTTTGTGTGTTGAAGACTTAATATCATCTTGTGCAGATTTGTTTGGTAGATTTTTTTTAGTAGATTTATTTTGGGTGTTGCAAACTTAATATCATTTGGTGTAGATTTATTTTGAGTGTTGCAGACTTAATTTCATTTGGTGCAGATTTGTTTGGAAGATTTTTGTTCTAGTAGATTTATTTTATGTGTTACAGACTTAATATCATTTGTTGCAGATTTATTTTGTGTGTTGCAAACTTAATTTCATTTGGTGAAAATTTATTTGGAAGATTTTTGTTTAGTAGATTTATTTTATGTGTTGCAGACTTAATATCATTTGGTGCAGATTTATTTTGTGTGTTGCAGACTTAATTTCATTTGGTGCAGATTTGTTTGGAAGATTTTTGTTTAGTAGATTTATTTAATTTTTGCAGACTTAATACCATTTGGTGCAGATTTATTTTGTGTGTCGCAGAGTTAATTTCATTTGGTGCAGATTTGTTTGGAAGATTTTTGTTTAGTAGATTTATTTTATGTGTTGCAGACTTAATATCATTTGGTGCAGATTTATTTTGTGTGTTGCAGACTTAATTTCATTTGGTGCAGATTTGTTTGGAAGAATTTTGTTTAGTAGATTTATTTTATTTTTGCAGACTTAATACCATTTGGTGCAGATTTATTTTGTGTGTTGCAGACTTAATTTCATTTAGTGCGTATTTGTTTGGAAGATTTTTGTTTAGTAGATTTATTTTATGTGTAGCAGACTTAATACCATTTGGTGCAGATTTATTTTGTGCGTTGCAGACTTAATTTCATTTGGTGCAGATTTGTTTGGAAGACTTTTGTTCTAAAGATTTATTTTATGTGTTGCAAACTTAATATCATTTGGTGCAGATTTCTTTTGTGCGTTGCAGACTTAATTTCATTTAGTGCGTATTTGTTTGGAAGATTTTTGTTTAGTAGATTTATTTTATGTGTTGCAGACTTAATACCATTTGGTGCAGATTTATTTTGTGTGTCGCAGAGTTAATTTCATTTGGTGCAAATTTATTTGGAAGATTTTTGTTTAGTAGATTTATTTTATGTGTTGCAGACTTAATATCATTTGGTGCAGATTTATTTTGTGTGTTGCAGACTTAATTTCATTTGGTGCAGATTTGTTTGGAAGATTTTTGTTTAGTAGATTTATTTTATGTGTTGCAGACTTAATATCATTTGGTGCAGATTTATTTTGTGTGTTGCAGACTTAATTTCATTTTGTGCAAATTTGCTTGGAATATTTTTGTTTAGTAGATTTATTTTATGTTTGCAAACTTAATACCATTTGGTGCAGATTTATTTTGTGTGTCGCAAAATTAATTTCATTTGGTGCATATTTGTTTGGAAGATTTTTGTTTAGTAGATTTATTTTTATGTGTTGCAGACTTAATATCATTTGGTGCAGATTTATTTTGTGTGTTGCAGACTTAATTTCATTTGGTGCAGATTTGTTTGGAATATTTTTGTTTAGTAGATTTATTTTATTTTTGCAGACTTAATACCATTTGGTGTAGATTTATTTTGTGTGTCGCAGAGTTAATTTCATTTGGTGCATATTTGTTTGGAAGATTTTTGTTTAGTAGATTTATATTATGAGTTGCAGACTTAATATCATTTGGTGCCGATTTATTTTGTGTGTCGCAGAGTTAATTTCATTTGGTGCAGATTTGTTTGGAAGATTTTTGTTTAGTAGATTTATTTTATGTGTTGCGGACTTAATATCATTTGTTGCAGATTTATTTTGTGTGTTGCAAACTTAATTTCATTTGGTGCAAATTTATTTGGAAGATTTTTGTTTAGTAGATTTATTTTATGTGTTGCAGACTTAATATCATTTGGTGCAGATTTATTTTGTGTGTTGCAGACTTAATTTCATTTGGTGCAGATTTGTTTGGAAGATGTTTGTTTAGTAGATTTATTTTATTTTTGCAGACTTGATACCATTTGGTGCAGATTTATTTTGTGTGTCGCAGAGTTAATTTCATTTGGTGCAGATTTATTTGGAAGATTTTTGTTTAGTAGATTTATTTTATGTGTTGCAGACTTAATATCATTTGGTGCAGATTTATTTTGTGTGTTGCAGACTTAATTTCATTTGGTGCAGATTTGTTTGGAAGATTTTTGTTTAGTAGATTTATTTTATGTGTAGTAGACTTAATATCATTTGGTGCAGATTTATTTTGTGTGTTGCAGACTTAATTTCATTTTGTGCAAATTTGCTTGGAATATGTTTGTTTAGTAGATTTATTTTATGTTTGCAAACTTAATACCATTTGGTGCAGATTTATTTTGTGTGTCGCAAAATTAATTTCATTTGGTGCATATTTGTTTGGAAGATTTTTGTTTAGTAGATTTATTTTTATGAGTTGCAGACTTAATATCATTTGGTGCAGATTTATTTTGTGTGTTGCAGACTTAATTTCATTTGGTGCAGATTTGTTTGGAATATTTTTGTTTAGTAGATTTATTTTATTTTTGCAGACTGAATACCATTTGGTGCAGATTTATTTTGTGTGTCGCAGAGTTAATTTCATTTGGTGCATATTTGTTTGGAAGATTTTTGTTTAGTAGATTTATATTATGAGTTGCAGACTTAATATCATTTGGTGCAGATTTGTTTGGAATATTTTTGTTTAGTAGATTTATTTTATGTGTTGCAGACTTAATATCATTTGGTGTAGATTTATTTTGTGTGTTGCAGACTTAATTTCATTTGGTGCAGATTTGTTTGGAAGATTTTTGTTTAGTAGATTTATTTTATTTTTGCAGACTTAATACCATTTGGTGCAGATTTATTTTGTGTGTCGCAGAGTTAATTTCATTTGGTGCAGATTTATTTGGAAGATTTTTGTTTAGTAGATTTATTTTATGTGTTGCAGACTTAATATCATTTGGTGCAGATTTATTTTGTGTGTTGCAGACTTAATTTCATTTGGTGCAAATTTGTTTGGAAGATTTTTGTTTAGTAGATTTATTTTATGTGTTGTAGACTTAATATCATTTGGTGCAGATTTATTTTGTGTGTTCCAGACTTAATTTCATTTTGTGCAAATTTGCTTGGAATATTTTTGTTTAGTAGATTTATTTTATGTTTGCAAATTTAATACCATTTGGTGCAGATTTATTTTGTGTGTCGCAAAATTAATTTCATTTGGTGCATATTTGTTTGGAAGATTTTTGTTTAGTAGATTTATTTTTATGTGTTGCAGACTTAATATCATTTGGTGCAGATTTATTTTGTGTGTTGCAGACTTAATTTCATTTGGTGCAGATTTGTTTGGAATATTTTTGTTTAGTAGATTTATTTTATTTTTGCAGACTTAATACCATTTGGTGCAGATTTATTTTGTGTGTCGCAGAGTTAATTTCATTTGGTGCATATTTGTTTGGAAGATTTTTGTTTAGTAGATTTATATTATGAGTTGCAGACTTAATATCATTTGGTGCCGATTTATTTTGTGTGTCGCAGAGTTAATTTCATTTGGTGCAGATTTGTTTGGAAGATTTTTGTTTAGTAGATTTATTTTATGTGTTGCGGACTTAATATCATTTGTTGCAGATTTATTTTGTGTGTTGCAAACTTAATTTCATTTGGTGCAAATTTATTTGGAAAATTTTTGTTTAGTAGATTTATTTTATGTGTTGCAGACTTAATATCATTTGGTGCATATTTATTATGTGTGTTGCAGACTTAATTTCATTTGGTGCAGATTTGTTTGGAAGATTTTTGTTTAGTAGATTTATTTTATTTTTGCATATCATTTGGTGCAGATTTATTTTGTGTGTTGCAGACTTAATTTCATTTGGTGCAGGTTTGTTTGGAAGATTTTTGTTTAGTAGATTTATTTTATTTTTGCAGACTTAATACCATTTGGTGCAGATTTATTTTGTGTGTCGCAGAGTTAATTTCATTTGGTGCAGATTTATTTGGAAGATTTTTGTTTAGTAGATTTATTTTATGTGTTGCAGACTTAATATCATTTGGTGCAGATTTATTTTGTGTGTTGCAGACTTAATTTCATTTGGTGCAGATTTGTTTGGAAGATTTTTGTTTAGTAGATTTATTTTATGTGTTGCAGACTTAATATCATTTGGTGCAGATTTATTTTGTGTGTTGCAGACTTAATTTCATTTTGTGCAAATTTGCTTGGAATATTTTTGTTTAGTAGATTTATTTTATGTTTGCAAACTTAATACCATTTGGTGCAGATTTATTTTGTGTGTCGCAAAATTAATTTCATATGGTGCATATTTGTTTGGAAGATTTTTGTTTAGTAGATTTATTTTTATGTGTTGCAGACTTAATATCATTTGGTGCAGATTTATTTTGTGTGTTGCAGACTTAATTTCATTTGGTGCAGATTTGTTTGGAATATTTTTGTTTAGTAGATTTATTTTATTTTTGCAGACTGAATACCATTTGGTGCAGATTTATTTTGTGTGTCGCAGAGTTAATTTCATTTGGTGCATATTTGTTTGGAAGATTTTTGTTTAGTAGATTTATATTATGAGTTGCAGACTTAATATCATTTGGTGCCGATTTATTTTGTTTGTCGCAGAGTTAATTTCATTTGGTGCAGATTTGTTTGGAAGATTTTTGTTTAGTAGATTTATTTTATGTGTTGCTGACTTAATATCATTTGTTGCAGATTTATTTTGTGTGTTGCAAACTTAATTTCATTTGGTGCAAATTTATTTGGAATATTTTTGTTTAGTAGATTTATTTTATGTGTTGCAGACTTAATATCATTTGGTGTAGATTTATTTTATGTGTTGCAGACTTAATTTCATTTGGTGCAGATTTGTTTGGAAGATTTTTGTTTAGTAGATTTATTTTATTTTTGCAGACTTAATACCATTTGGTGCAGATTTATTTTGTGTGTCGCAGAGTTAATTTCATTTGGTGCAGATTTATTTGGAAGATTTTTGTTTAGTAGATTTATTTTATGTGTTGCAGACTTAATATCATTTGGTGCAGATTTATTTTGTGTGTTGCAGACTTAATTTCATTTGGTGCAGATTTGTTTGGAAGATTTTTGTTTAGTAGATTTATTTTATGTGTTGTAGACTTAATATCATTTGGTGCAGATTTATTTTGTGTGTTGCAGACTTAATTTCATTTTGTGCAAATTTGCTTGGAATATTTTTGTTTAGTAGATTTATTTTATGTTTGCAAACTTAATACCATTTGGTGCAGATTTATTTTGTGTGTCGCAAAATTAATTTCATTTGGTGCATATTTGTTTGGAAGATTTTTGTTTAGTAGATTTATTTTTATGTGTTGCAGACTTAATATCATTTGGTGCAGATTTATTTTGTGTGTTGCAGACTTAATTTCATTTGGTGCAGATTTGTTTGGAATATTTTTGTTTAGTAGATTTATTTTATTTTTGCAGACTTAATACCATTTGGTGCAGATTTATTTTGTGTGTCGCAGAGTTAATTTCATTTGGTGCATATTTGTTTGGAAGATTTTTGTTTAGTAGATTTATATTATGAGTTGCAGACTTAATATCATTTGGTGCCGATTTATTTTGTGTGTCGCAGAGTTAATTTCATTTGGTGCTGATTTGTTTGGAAGATTTTTGTTTAGTAGATTTATTTTATGTGTTGCGGACTTAATATCATTTGTTGCAGATTTATTTTGTGTGTTGCAAACTTAATTTCATTTGGTGCAAATTTATTTGGAAGATTTTTGTTTAGTAGATTTATTTTATGTGTTGCAGACTTAATATCATTTGGTGCAGATTTATTATGTGTGTTGCAGACTTAATTTCATTTGGTGCAGATTTGTTTGGAAGATTTTTGTTTAGTAGATTTATTTTATTTTTGCATATCATTTGGTGCAGATTTATTTTGTGTGTTGCAGACTTAATTTCATTTGGTGCAGGTTTGTTTGGAAGATTTTTGTTTAGTAGATTTATTTTATTTTTGCAGACTTAATACCATTTGGTGCAGATTTATTTTGTGTCGCAGAGTTAATTTCATTTGGTGCAGATTTATTTGGAAGATTTTTGTTTAGTAGATTTATTTTATGTGTTGCAGACTTAATATCATTTGGTGCAGATTTATTTTGTGTGTTGCAGACTTAATTTCATTTGGTGCAGATTTGTTTGGAAGATTTTTGTTTAGTAGATTTATTTTATGTGTTGCAGACTTAATATCATTTGGTGCAGATTTATTTTGTGTGTTGCAGACTTAATTTCATTTTGTGCAAATTTGCTTGGAATATTTTTGTTTAGTAGATTTATTTTATGTTTGCAAACTTAATACCATTTGGTGCAGATTTATTTTGTGTGTCGCAAAATTAATTTCATATGGTGCATATTTGTTTGGAAGATTTTTGTTTAGTAGATTTATTTTTATGTGTTGCAGACTTAATATCATTTGGTGCAGATTTATTTTGTGTGTTGCAGACTTAATTTCATTTGGTGCAGATTTGTTACCAAATGGTATTAAGTCTGCACCAAATGAAATTAACTCTGCGACACACAAAATAAATCTGCACCAAATGGTATTAAGTCTGCAACACATAAAATAAATCTACTAAACAAAAATCTTCCAAACAAATCTGCACCAAATGATATTATGACTGCAACACATAAAATAAATCTACTTAATAAAAATCTACCAAACAAATCTGCACCAAATGATATTAATTCTGCAACACACATAATAAATCTACTAAACAAAAATTTGCCAACCAATCTGCACCAAATGATATTAAGTTTGCAACACAAGTAATAAATCTACTAAACAAAAGTCTACCAAACAAATCTGCACCAAAAGATATTAAGTCTGCAACATTCATAACAAATCTACAAACAAATCTGCACTAAATGATATTAAGTATGCAACACACATAATAAATCAACCAAACAAAAATCTTTCAAACAAATGCACACCAAATGATATTAAGTCTCCAGCACACAAAAAAAATCTATTAAACAAAAATCTTCCAAACAAATCTGCGCCAAATGATATTAAGTCTGAAACACACAAAATAAATCTACTAAACAAAAATCTATCAAACAAATCTGCAGTGCAACACACATCATAAAGTTACTAAACAAAAATCTTCCAAAGAAATCTGCACCAAATGATATTAATTCTGCAACACAAGTAATAAATCTCCTAAATAAAAATCTACCAAATAAATCTTCATCAAATCATATTAAGTTTGTAACACACACAATAAATCTATTAAACAAAAATCTACCAAACAAATCTTCACCAAACGATATTAAGTCTGCAACACACAAAATAAATCTCATAAACAAAAATCTATCTCTCCTCCTAGTTACAAAATTGGCCTCTTTAATTCGGTCCGTGGCATTATCTTGATTCGTCTCAAGCATCGTTACTTTGTGATATGTAATCCAACAACAAGACAAGTACTAAAGATACCTAATGATCTGTCCTCCGGGTCTGATCTTAAGTATATAATACATGTTCTATGTACTTGGGTTACAACCCAAGCAATGATCAGTACAAGGTATTGCGCAAGATGATGAACCAAGACGGAATTGTTGAACATAGTGTATGTACCTTGCTAAGGGGTCAACAATCTTCTTTTTCATTGTGGAGATACGTCGAAAATAATATCTTCTATTATTGTCGTGGTGGGAATGTGGTATGCATCAATGGATTATGTATTACGGAGCTGGTACAAAATCATCAAAACGCTTTATGGTAATAAGTTTCGATGTTGGGTCTGAAAGGTTACTTCTTATCAAAGGACCAAACGAAGAGGAGTATAGCCTTATAATAAACTATCAAGGAAAACTAGCATGTTTTGGTTTCAACCGTAACAATAATTGTATTAGTTTGTGGGTTCTTGATGATGTTAAGAAGCAAAGTTGGTCAACACTATTGATTTTTCTCCTTCGGTTAATGATTTATACTTAAATCTCGGGATTTATACTTAAATCTCGGGCTAACTATTTGCGGTACCAATGCTGGAGAGATTGTTTTTGTGTCGGCGTTAATCGATGATGCTTTTGAGATTTTCTATTACGATTTAAAGAAGAAGAATGTGAGTAGAAGAGTTAGAGTTGGAGGAATTAATTACACACAAGGAAGAGTTTAGGGAAATTTCACGGCGTATCTCTATATTTCATGTGACCATGTGGACAATATTGTCTTTTTTTTAGTTTAATTTAAAGACTACTTGATTGATATGCTAAATGTGTACATTATTACTTCATTTGAGCATATTGAGTTTACGTACAAAGAAAACACAAAACAAAACAAAACCCCAAAATTTAGAAATTTTGTGAATAAACCCCTAGCTAATTGTCAATCACCGTTGACGAAAAACTATCCCGCAATACCGTTTGGGTTTTTTTTTTAAAGGCTAGAGAATGTCTTAGGTCGCGAAAGACGAGCTTCATGCAAAACCGATAAGCTATTCAAAATACTTTACTTTTACCATCCAACACAACAACTTTGGCTTCCGGTTCTACGTTTTTCTCTTCGATTATTTGATTTTACAACATTATTGAAATATTTCTACCGACTCATTACTCGTCCTAAGTTAGGAGTTTGGTTATGTATAAGAATTTAGAACAATTTTTTTATATTTCCTTCCGTCTTTTTTTTCGGGTTTTGCCTTTCTCTATTTCTTTTCACATATATTTTGTTTTTTTTTTAATTTACACAACGAAACTTGGAATCATTCGTTTATTAAATTTTGAAATAATTGTTAATGCATTAAAATTGTTGTAAATAAATATGTGACTTTATAAGTTTTTCCTTTTGGAGATAGAGAAAGGAAAAAAAAATTTAAATGGTATTTTTATTTTAAAATTGGTGGTAATTTTGGAAACAAAATTTTTAGTCGGAATTACGTAAGAATGTAGAGTTGTTCGGGAATCTAAAAGGCGTCCAGTTTAGTATATAGCCCATTAGAGAGGCATAAATTGTCAAAGTTGAAAGAAAAAAACCCTAAAAACTCTGCGGCGGCCGATAGATTGCAGGAAAGATCTAAATTGCTTCGATTCCGATGTCTGCGAGAATGTGGCTGGTGCCTAAGAAGACGGCGGTGTGGTGGGACCTAAGCAGCTGTCCGATTCCCGTTGGTTATGATCCGCGCTGTATCCGTCCGAGTATAGAATCGGCTTTGAAGAAGTCTTCTGGTTATGATTTTGGCGTTGATCATCAAGTCACCATCTATGTCTTTGGCAACCTATGGCGTATAACTCGAGACGACCTCAAAGCCCTCTCTTCCTCTGGAATACATATGAGACACACCGACTTCGGTTAATCTTCTCTTTATTTTATTTTTATTATTTTTTTTTTTGAGGTTGTTAATCTTTTTCGTATTTTCCAGGCTTGAAAGGTTTTTGTTATCAGTTGTTGTGTTGGCAATCGGAAAATCCACCTCCGGCTACTGTCATGCTCATATCCAACTACCCCCATGGTGATATGCTTTATCATAGCACGCTCGACGATGGAGTTTCCTACAATAATATTCCCGCATATCAACGTCCTGATGGTAGCAATCCGTGGACCTGGGATACCATACTAAACGGTATGCCGTGTTTTGAATTAACAACAATAAGGTAGTTTCTTTTTGAATTAACAATAAGCCTTTTCTTTTTTCCATATGTAGAGAGTCCTGTTCTCAAGACACCCCCCAGTCCTAGCCACTTTGCCCTCAATGACAATTGCCCTCGCTGGATTTGCATCAAGTGTGAGTTCGAGTGCAATGAATATCAAACATTCGCCCACCATCTCTATGGTGTTGATCATGACAAAGAGCTGTATGATGCTACTCACTTTCCTCCCACCAATCTTCAAGTTGAAATCTCCCAAGAATTTCTCAAACACAAAGCCCTAGCCCGAGTGCCCCTTCGACAAGTGAAGAAGAATAGGTCTTCGAACTCGAACTTGCCTGCAGGACCTAGTGTCTTTTCTAAGAAAGATGCGAGCAAGGCAAAAGTTGAAAGCCAAGAGGGGAGAAGAAGAGAAAAACAAGTTGGACCATCTAAGTTTCCTCACAAGATATGGGTGAAGGTAACTCCACAAGAAGGTAACTCCACAAGATATGGGTGAAGCAGAAGAGAGGAGAAAAACAAGTACCCAAGTTGCATGTTTGCTGTCAATAATAATGCTATTTGCTACGATGCTATGTATTGCCTACCTTGACTTTTCGAATTCATTTTCAATATGTTTGTTATTGTCCGGATGTTGTTTAAAGTCATCTCAGTAATCGTTATCTCCTCCCACCAATCTTCATTTTCTCTTGCTCTCTTAGTTATATATTAGATCAATTCTTGATTATTGCATTGGACTGAGGAGCTTACCTGCTTGTATTTCTGGATGACTTCATTGGCCGATTCATTCTTATCCTCCTAGCTCTCGCTAAATTATATTGTTTTGAATTTGATTTGATTTGATTCTCCTACCACATTCTCTTGTTCTTCTTTCTTCCATACAATCACTACATAAGCGTTTCAAGTATTCATCACCAACATAACTTTTACGTGGTATCCAATAACTCCATTGAATTGCATTGTTGTATCTTATTAACGTCATCATCAAGGACGTATGTGTTGGTCCAAAGATTACGAGGTGATGAAATTTGCCTACAAAATTTAATGCCAACACTTTGTGAAGGAACTTACACAAGACCATGAGCATGTTGGATTCTTAAGATTTTACACCTATACGTCAGTCTCTCTGTTGTTTGTGTTTAGATTGGTATGAAATCTTTTTTCTTTTTTGGTCACGAATTTGATTTCATTCAAACTTAAAAGTCTTTAACATTCAGCTCTAGAGCCCGAAATGCCGCCGCCGCCGTATTAGCTGTACGTGGTACATATTATATAGAATACAACTGAATCAAAAGAACTAACTAGGTCTCTAATATCTTCAAGAAGGCCACAGAGTTGTTGTGGGAGTCTATCGAATTAAGAAGCTGGATTAGAACTTGTGAGTCTGAGCTTTAAACTTTTGAAATCTTTAAAATTTCATCATATATTTTTAGCCTCTAAATTTTTTTCGTTCCTAATTTTGGTCCCGATGTTCGAGTTCTACATAGAAAGCTAGTAAATTCATCTTTTGCAACACTTAAACTTTGATTATTCGATTTACCATGACAAAGTTTGTGAACACAGTTATATATTCAAAGTTCAAGTTAGTGAAACGCAGTGTTAGATCACATGTTACAAAATTTAATAATTTTGTAAATCACACTAAAGTTTATGTTGTAATTAGATCAAATATTTCTTAAATATATCAAAAATAAAATTTAACAAATTTATTCAAACTTAATAATATAATAAGGATACTTTTATCCACTAGTTACAAAACTAGTTGAGAACTAAGCCAAAAAACACACATTGGACAACTTGATCAGCAACAAGAGCTTCTTGTATTTAGAATTGTTTGGGAAATTAAAGGCCTAGTTTGATAGCCCATTAGAGAGTTCTATAAGTAACTTAAACCCTAAAATAATCAAAGTTTATCCGATGTTTGTTTGGGAAAGAAGATTAAATACCTAATTAGCTCCCATTCGATTTGTCTTCTTTTAGGTCGTCAGAGGATTCCCAATGGTGCCTAAGAAGACGGCGGTGTGGTGGGACGTAGGCAGCTGTCCGATTCCCGATGGTTATGATCCGCGCTGTATCCGTCCTAGTATAGAATCGGCTTTGAAGAAGTCTTGTGGTTCTGATGATGAAGTCACCATCTTTGCCTTGGGCAACCTAATGCGTATAACTCGAGACGACCTCAAAGCCCTCTCTTCCTCTGGAATACTTATGAGACACACCGACTTCGGTTAATCTTCTTCTCTTAAATCTCTTTTTTTTTTTCTTTTGTAGAATAATTAGAGGTTGTTAATTAATCTTTCGTATTTTCCAGGGAGTAGACGTTTTGTTAATCAGTTGTTTAACTGGCAAATCAGAAATCCACCTCCGGCTTCTGTCATGCTCATATCCAACAACCCCCATGCTGATACGCTTTATCATACTTATCTCAAGAGTAGGTTTTATGCAGGAGTTCACTACACTGTTATTCCCGCATATCAACGTCCTGATGGTAGCAATCCGTGGACCTGGGATACCATACTGAAAGAGAGTCCTGTTCTCAAGAGCCCTAGCCACTTTGCCCTCAATGACAATTGCCCTCGCTAGACTTGCCTGAATTGTCGTTTTGATTGCAAGGAATATCAAACATTCGCCCACCATCTCTATGGTGTCATGCATGACAACTGGCTGTACGATGCTACTTACTTTCCTCCCAAGAATCGTCAAGTTGAAATCTACCAAGAATTTCTCAAACACAAAGCCCTAAGCCAAGAGGGAAGAAGAAGAAGAAAAACAAGTTGGACAATCTGAGTTTCTTCCGGAAGGTAAGTCCCCAAGATATGGGTGGAAGTAGAAGAGAGAAGAAAAACAAGTACCCAAGTTGCATGTTTGCTGTCAATAATAATGCTATGATGCTATGTATTGCCTTTTCGAATTCATTTTCAATATGTTTGTTATTGTCCGGATGTTGTTTAAAGTCATCTCAGTAATCGTTATCTCCTCCCACCAATCTCCATTTTCTCTTGCTCTCTTAGTTATATATTAGATCAATTCTTGATTATTGCATTGGACTGAGGAGCTTACTTGCTTGTATTTCTGGATGACTTCATTGGCCGATTCATTCTTATTTCTTCTCATCGGTTTCCATGGCCTGGTACATTTCATCTCTATATTCCTTATACCATCGTCAACATTTCTCCATGTGAATCTCAGAGATTAGCTCATCTTCAAAACATGGGAGTTTCTTGATTTCTGAAATGTAACATACAGTTAGGATGTTAAAACGTATTCGACAAGTTCCTGGCTACTTTAGTAACAAGAAGATCCGTACCCGATGGCGGTCCATTATCGTTAGCCAACTATCTGCAGCTTCCCCTACAACGCTAAAACCGAGTCTTATGTTTAACCAAAATACATAAATCCCTAAATAACGGTAAATACACATTTTCAAGGCATTGAGTACGTCAAAAAGATATTAAATCAGAGGATAAGATCGATCATCTATCAAGATCATATTATATATATATACTTATTGAACAAGAAGGCTTCATACTCAAGAGCTGGTTCTTATAAGGTTTGAGCATCATCTCTCACAGACACATGATAGAGGTAAATAATCAACCGAAGATGTTGTGCTATTTTGAAGTAGTTTTTGTGTGTGTGTGGTTATAGTTCTTGATTCGAAGATTGTGGTTACAATTTTATAAATTATTTCAGCCAAACATCATTTGGTCGTTTGGACAAAACATGTATTTATTTGAGAGAAATTCCCTAGGATGCAACCAAACAAAGTTTTTGTTCCTTAGATACCATTAATTTTTAAAAGTTCTTTAGATACCACTTTTATCAAAATTTCCAAAAAAACCACAAACACAAAAATTGATTTTTAAAGAGTAGAATATAAATTTTTTGGTTTGTATTAACTATTGTAGAATTAGGGTATAGTTTTAGGGGTAGGGAAATTGATTTTTAAAGGGTGAGAATATAAATTTTTGGGTTTTGGTTAACTATTGTACAATTAGGGTATAGTTTTAGGGAGTAGGGTGTAGGTTTAGGGTTTAGTTTTGATCATTTAAAACTAATTTTAATTTTGTGTTATTTTTGGAAAAAGTGGTATCTATGGAATTTTTAAAAATTAATGGTATCTAAGAAAAAAAAAATTTAAAAAGTGGTAATACCGCCAATGGGTAAGTGTAAACTAAACGGGTCTAAATAGGTAGCCATATTAGACCTCTAAACTAAATGGGTTTCGGGTTTAAATGGGACGGGTTTGGGTCTAAATGGGGTAGGTTTACCCATATTAACATCACTAAGTGGTATCTATGAGAATTGCCTTTTATTTGATCATGATCTCCAGAAAAGGAGTGTGAAGCATGTCTTAAGTCGATTCTAATGGTTTATTTGTATGCTTGTTTATTTTTTTTGTCTTCGACTTTTGTAAACAACCAAATAAACATAAAATGAGACAGCCATGTCATTGATTGTTAATTGACAATCAAATAGTTATTTATACGAATATATCATATAGTTGACAACATGTAACAAAACCACCAACATGCTTTGATCAGTAAAAAATGAAGAAAACTTTCTATACTTTCTTTTACAAGTAAATTTATCAAAACAAACAAAACACCATACCAAATCTATAATCCCTTATAACCGAAGCAATAAACCACATTTCAAACTATAGGTCATTCTCAAGTTAGCTTCCTCGGCAAGTTATACGTCTTCTTCAGAAACTTAGTCGCAGATTCTTCGTAACGGTGACACAAAACTCTTAAAAGTGTGTTTGGCTCTGTCGGATTCCACGGACCAGAAGTCGGCGGCAACGGAAGCTTTCCTCTGTCGGAACCATGATTCTCGAGGCACACCGCTTTAAACCGTTCGATCAAAGACTCAGTATCTGTACGTAGCAGCGGAAGTATACTCTTCACCGTTGTCGAAACCTTCTCGATCAGATCCAAAGGCAATCCGTCTCCGTTCGACCAGAAAAGATCGCACAAAAACTTGAAATCCTCTTCTACCGCAGCAGAATCTTGAACAGTGAAGCCTCGGGAAGGTCCACCCGCGAGGAGAACTAACAAGAACCCGTCGAAAGAAGCTCTCATGATGTCGGAAATGACTCTTGTTCGGACTCTATCATGAACGGACGATGAAATAATCTCAAGACACCGTTCGAGCTCTTGAAGAAAGAATTCGATCCTCGAGGAAGAAACTTCTCCGACGTACAAACCATCCGAGAGAACGTAGCTTAGATCGTGGAAGACGATCTTGTAAGCAGTTGCTTCAGACAATTGTTGTATTCCTTTCGAACAATAACCGATAGACTGTTCAAAGATTTTACCTTTATCATCCAAAGCCGCAAGTTCGGACTCCGGGAGACGGTTCAATGTTTTTCTCCCGGATGATTCAATCTCAGTCCTGATATACTGAAGAGTGTTGATTCTGCAACAGAACTGAAGTATCTCCGCTGAGTCATTACTCGTCCCGAGCTGCGACGATTTTCTCCTGTGAGAAGCTACCATTGGCTTCTCCTTTTTCTTGAAGACACCGTGTAGTCTCGACCCCACCGTGCATCTTGTTAAAGCAGGTAAAGCCGGTAGAAACGTATTCCGCGAACCTAATCGAAACCATTTTAAGAAAATCAACAAAGCGAGCATCATCATTTTCCAAAATCTACAAGAATCAACATACCACAAGAAGATTTCGCCTTTGATACGTAATGCTGCAAACACTTGTCGAGACCAGACGTTAACTCAGGAAGTAAAACTGTGTGCAAAAGTATCGGTAACAAGAAAAACGCTTCCAATGTCTCATCTACCATCCTCAGTACATCAACAGACGAAGGAGCAATACCGAGTTTATTCGCTCTCGGATTCCATACCTACAGATAAAGACCAATCAATAACTCTTTAAGAACAAAACAGAGGAAATTTCTTGTTACCTCTTGTTGGAGATTCCGATCGATCCACTCCTTTAATCTATCGACACGGGTCTTGATCCACGATTTCACAAGGTTGCCAATAACGACTTCCGCTTCAAAAGGAGGCATCTCTCTTATAACGGATTTTCCGCCATCATCACTATCTACTGCATCTTGAACCGCAATCTGCACCAGATCCTTCTCAAGCTTATCTCCAGCGGTGAGTACTCTTATAGCATCCGGTGTCAATTCGGTGATACCCGACACAAATTTCTTCAATTCGGTTCCGTAGCACGAATGAAGCGTAGCTGCAGCCACACCAGCTGCAAGAGGATGCCAATTCTTTAAGATTGGACTAAATATCGCCTTCTCGTTAAAAGCTAAATGACCGATATCTTCTGCAAGAATCGCAAGAACCGGAAGATTGCTCGTGCTCTGACGGGATTTTGACCGCTTCCTATGTTCCACCATCTTCTTTGTCTGTTACAACAAACAAAGGTAAATAAATCGATACAGATAAGTAATTAGATCAATTCAAGAAAACGAAAAAATGAACGAACCTGCGAAAAGGCCATACGCAACGAAGATCTGATGTAGGTATCGACTCGATCAAATCCTGAATCGACATGCTTCTTTTTTCTTCTGTACTCGCTAGAAATATCTTCGACTAGTATTTGAGCTACTGAAATCCCTAAAGAAACCGTTGTTTCAAGCGTCTCAACGTTATCGATATTGAAACTATCGTGGTAAGCAAGAAGTCTCTTCTCAGTCCAACCCATAATCAAACCCAAAACAGAACTCGAGATCTTCAAATACTCAGGATCTTTACTCTCCTTTGCATCGATCTCGACTTCGAGTATCAAGTTATGAGCCGCTACAAGCAAGTCATTCTCCACTTGACCCGTTGTAACATACCGATTAAACAACACCCAGAGAAAGCAAACGTTATGAATCATCTGATTCATACCTAAGACAGGCCATGTTTTCTTTATAAGCTCTAACACTTCATCTACTTCTTCAACAACCGATAACTCGTCGTTAACATCAAAACAAGACTCTAAAAGCATTTGATAGATTCTAAGATTCAGCGGAAACCCATCAGCCCAATGACAAGTCTCCGAACCAGTACCGTCCGAACGACTCGCGAGTAACATTACTATACTCCTAAGATTCTGCGACTCTCCCGTGATTTTCCCGGTATCTAACGGCTTCTCGAAACCCGACCGGATAATTAACTTAAGCTGTTGAACAGATTTATCGGATTTCGATAACGGTACATAAGGATGTAAGATCAAACCAGCTTCAAGAAGCTTCAAGTTTCTTCTCTGCCATGATTCATACTCTTCCTGATCTGGAAAATCTGTCGCTTTTAGCTGTTGAAGAAGCTCAAGTGGTAGCACCATAGTCTCTACACGCCTCCCAAGCTACATCACAAAATTCAAACCTCAATTTACTAAAATAAACGATCATGAAGCTCAGATTCATATAGATCTTCTTCAGAAAACCCAAATTCCTGCAAATTCTGGGTTTTTTTCGATTTTCTCGGGAAAATTTTACGATTTGAAGAAACGTACCTGACCAGAAGCGATTCTGAGAAGTGCTCTACGAATCCTAGAATCGATCTGCTCAGAAATTCGCATCTGTACACGAACTAACTCACCCACCGTGACGGATTTCTTGTTCCGATCATTTTGACCGGAAGATTCTCCTCCTCCGCCACCACCGCCGCCGATTCGTTTCTTCATCCCTAAAGCTTTCTTCACTTTACTCGCCGCCGTCGAAGTCAGAGATCTATGAAGTGACGGTGAAGGCGATAACGCCGTCACGCCGTTGCTCCGATTCGGCGATTGTGGGATGTAAGTCAGTGGACGACTTCCGGTGCTCCGGCAAGCTGCGACTAAGATCTCGTAAGCGGTTTCTCGGAGCTCCGAATCGGATAAATTTGGAGCCGGGTCACCAAATGGAGAAGGTAAAGACTCCATTTTCAACTTCGAATTAAGCAAATCCAAAAAAAAACACTTCTTTGGATTTGACACAGTAGCAATGATTAGATGAAAATCGGTTTTTTTTTTTGTTTTTTTTTTAGGAAAGGATCAGATCAAAGATGATGATACAATCATTGATTGATTCATCACTAAATGTACAGAGAAGCCAACAAAACTGGAGAAATAAAGTTAGAAGCTTTAGTTATTGAAAAGATGAAGAATTTGGGTTTTCGCAGATTATGATTCTTGCTTGATGTTAAAGAATGAATGATTTAAGAAAAAAACAATTAAAGAGAAGATTTTTGAGACAGGTGTTTTCTTTGGTACCAAACGCTTACAAGATTTTGAATGTATGTATAGTTCTTATCAATGTATTAAGGAAAATCATGAAATTGTGAGTGTAGAGGGCTAAGTACATAATTAATATTTACTTTGTTTGATTTTCTAATTTTAAATCAGAGAATTAATCAAAAGAAATTAGGGACTGGTTTACAATAAAAAAATGTTATGGACTAATATTGGTATATGAATGTTGTAATGGAAAATAAAATTAAATCAAATCCATTATACATTTTGCAAATTGATGTTTGACCTATAAATATGGGTTCAGTAGCAATTTATATTACAAAGTCAATAATGTTTTCAAAAATATTTAATTTTGTTCCCTTCCAATGGGTCGGAGAGATTCAACCATTATGTGTTCTAGACTTTTGGATTTACGGAAATATTCAATCAAATTTTCACACGGCATTTTCTTGTTTTGGACAACATTTCACACGGAATTAACAAGTACCGATTCAACAAAAATAAATTATAGTATATCCTCTTTGAGAAGTGATATTTCTTTGACGAAAAACAAAAAGAAATAATGTGACAGAAAAATATCATTTCTCTTCATTATATTTGTAGGTACATAAGAAAGTATAATTACTCCCTCCGTTTCTAAGCTGTTTTGGAGTTTTTGTTTTGTTTCATAATGTAAATTGTTTTGATAATACTAGATACTTTTAACTTTATTGAATATTGTGTGACCACTAGTATTTTGCAGTCTTTTTTTATAATTGGTTAAACTATTTTAATATATATTTTAAATGCTAATTTTTAGAGTAAAAGTATTTTCTTAATATTCGCGATATTCGCTAAAATATCTTACAGTATATTATGAAATGGAGGGAGTAGTTACGTAGTGTGAAATTTGATGATGCAGACAAAAATAAAAGCTAAATAGTGTGAAATTTGATTAGTAGCTAGCTCGTAAGAAGAAGAAAAAAAATCATTCGATACAACTTGCCTCCAATTTTCAAAGTGTTGTTGGAATTGATTTTCAGAACGTGAAACTTTTTTGGATTTTACATTGATAATGAAGATTTATCATGGGTAATCTCATAGATAAACAAATTTTTCTTTAATGAAGTCTATATGTTCAAAAAGACTAAAATTAAACTATGAACAATTATATATAAGTTTGGACAGTTTTTCTTTTCTAATCATCTAATCATGAATGCTATGAACGTGTATTCGGAGATTAGTGTACGAACTATAGAAGAAAAAATATACACAAATTTATAATGTTGATAGACAAAAAATGTTAGAGAAAAGTGTTTGAACTTTTAATATATGTTTTTGTCAACTTAAGAGATATACTTTAATATAGCCATGTAGTGCGGCGGTTGTTGACCATTGTTTATTTATCTTTCTAATCATATACTAGTTCCTTCATTTTCAAATAATGATAATTAAAGTATGCAAGAATATTAGTGATAAGAGAGATAATATGGGATAACGAAACAAAATTAACGGATAGTTGTCATAAACGGAGTAATATAGTTTGAGGGAGCCAAGGGCAAGCAAACAGACCAAAAGTGATTTGATACCTACCGCGAGGAAGAAACTACCGTCCATAGGGCAAAAACGTTCTTCTTCATATCAAGAGTTTCTATCTCATTAGTTTAAAAAAAAAAAAGAGTTTCTATCTCATATACATAAGAAAAAGATGGTTTGGTGTTTGTATCTCCACTGACCAATTGTGTATTTGTTGTATTCATTTCGAGGATTATCGTAGGTCTCTTCGTATATATGTAGCAGCATTTGCATGGGTATCATATATGTTGTAGCTTTTTTAGGAAAAATTTCATTAAAATATCTCAACTAAATTATGTGTTGAAACAAGGTTTCCCTTTGTTCCATTTAGAGTTGGAGTTGGTGACTTGGGTTTTTCTGAATCGGTATAGTAAAACGCAAGCTTTTCTAAATATGTTTTGGTCTTTCGGTTGTAAAGTTATTGTGGCTTAGTACTTTTGTATTTCAACTCGATAATCTATTTAATATTTGGTCTAGAATAATACACCCACTATTTTGTTTGTCCATTTTAAATTTCGAGTTTGTTAAATGGATACAATTTTAAAAATTATGAGTATTAAAATGGGCAAAAAATAATGGATATATTTTTTAAAACAAAAAAAAATGGAATATGAAATAGCATATCGAAATTTAATTGGAGTATTTTTTATAGAATTTTCCCTTTGAATAATTCGTCTTCTTCTTAAATAAATCTCTTTCTCTATTTTGCATTTGTGATAGTGATATACTACTACAACTCTGAGCTTAATGGGTTGCGTAATTGTGTGGGCTTTAAAAACAAACGGGCTTTATATCGACCCTTTAATGTCCAACCTTTCACAAATTTGACCCCATAGTTTCAATCCACCCCTGTGGATCAGTCTCTCTCTCTCTAAAACCTTCACATTTCTCCGACCTCCGTTTCACCGGCGACAATGTCGTTGAAACTCAACACTCCATTTCCAGTTTTCGCGCCATCTCTATTCCCAAATCCAAGAGGACCCAGCGAGATCCGATTCTCTAGATGGGGAAACGCAAACGCCGAGAATTTCGAACAGCGTCGCCGGAGCCAAGAAGAGCTCGAGTCGGAGATCCGTCGCGACCGTCGTTACGACGCCGTCACTCAAATCATCCACACACACGATTCAACCGCCGCAGCTTCCGAGCCTAAAACGTCTCCGTTTAGGTCAAGAGGCACTCCTTCACTCCCATCAGCTCGATCGATTCCGGGTCGAAGATCCAAATACTCCAAACCCGATTCAGGACCCAGTAAGCCGAAGAACAAACCGAAAGTACCCGATTCGCCGCCGCAATTGGATTCTAAGGCGGAGGTTAAGCTAAGCGACGACGGATTAACTTACGTCATCAACGGAGCTCCGTTTGAATTCAAGTACAGCTACACGGAGACACCTAAGGTTAAGCCGTTGAGGCTACGTGAGCCTGCGTACGCGCCGTTTGGTCCGACGACTATGGGAAGGCCATGGACCGGTCGTGCTCCGCTTCCTCAGCCGCAGAAAACGCCGAGGGAATTCGATTCTTTCCGATTACCTCCGCCGGATAAGAAAGGAGTGAAACCGGTTCAGAAACCGGGTCCGTTTCGACCCGGGGTTGGTCCGAGGTATGTTTACACGAAAGAAGAGATTTTGGGAGAGCCATTGACAAAGGAAGAGATTAGAGAACTTGTTACTTCTTGCTTAAAGACTACAAGGCAATTGAATATGGGTAAAAAGCTCAATACTTTTCTTGAAATTTGCTTTAATTCGTGCTTGGTTCTGTTCTTGATGATCACATTTCTTGATATTAGTATTGGTGGAAGCTTAGATGTTGTTGTTTATGTACAATTGAAGTGGTAATTAGGTCTAAGTGCAAGTTATAGCCTATGAATATGATATAAGGTTTTTGTATCTACTCAGGAAGAGATGGTTTGACGCATAATATGTTGAACAACATACATGATTTGTGGAAACGGCGAAGAGTCTGTAAGATTAAATGCAAAGGAGTTTGTACTGTCGACATGGATAATATTTGCGAGCAATTAGAGGTTTCTTTCTCAGAACCGTGCGAATGGATCGTTCTTTTTTGGATTTTGTTGTGTTTGTTTTTATGAAGTTGTGAATTGAAATGGCAGGAGAAGATTGGTGGGAAGGTGATATACAGAAGAGGAGGTGTGCTTTTTCTTTTCCGTGGAAGAAATTATAACCACAGGACAAGACCGCGTTTCCCTCTTATGTTGTGGAAGCCTGTTGCACCTGTTTATCCGAAGCTGATTCAACAAGTTCCCGAGGGTTTAACTCGTCAGGAAGCTACTGAGATGCGGAGGAAAGGACGAGAGCTTATGCCAATATGCAGGCTAGGTAAGCAAGCAACTTAGCTCGGGATAATAATAATCTTGAAATGTTTTTTTTTCCGAAGACTAACAATGTTAATTTTATATTTGTTGGGTTGGTTCATGTAGGGAAGAATGGTGTGTATTGTGACCTTGCAAAAAATGTGAAAGAAGCGTTTGAAGTTTGTGAATTGGTTCGGATAGATTGTCAAGGACTTAGAGGAAGTGATTTTAGGAAAATCGGTGCAAAACTCAAGGTTTGATCTACATCCTTGATTCACATACGTTAATCTCGTGTTTACAGCCTCTTTGTTGAATCTGTTGGTTGTGTTATTCCTCTCGCTTGCAGGATCTTGTTCCATGCGTGCTCATATCTTTTGAAAACGAGCAGATTCTTATGTGGAGAGGACGAGAATGGAAATCGTCTCTCACAATTCCAGATAAAAAAGATGATATCCTCGGAGATATCGAAGTTGATACTGCCTCGCCAGAAGATGATGAGGAAACAAAGGTCTCACCTAACCAAACTCAAACATTGACCCAAAACTCTCCTTCAGATTCCATGAAACTGCATGACGATCTGTCGGCAATGGAGGGCATAGGCAGTTCTGTATCGAGCTCTGAGCTAACTGCAGATAGTTCTCTTAGAAACCATCAAGAACCTGAACAGGAGTCGGAAACATTGGAAGAGATCAACACACAAAGCATAGAGAGAGTTCAAAATATGATGAAACAAGCTGTTGAAAACGGGGCTGCGCTTGTGTTAGACGAGACTGATCTAGACGCAGACACAGTCTTTGCAAAAGCTGTCGCGTTTTCGACTTTAGCTACACCAGGACCAGTTTTCCAGCATGGCTTGAGGAAACAAACAACAGTTAAGAAGCAGGAAACCCGAGAATTTGGATATCAAAACGTGGAGGCGAAGACGAGTAATGTCGTGGTTTTTGGGAAAAACGAAGTTGCAGTGAGAGAAGTAGAAAGAGATGAGAAAAAGGAGAAGGAGGGATTGAAGAAGACAGTGAATGAGTTTGATGAAGATTACAGAGAAGTGATGCCTCTTGGAACACTTAAGGTAGATGAACTAGCTAAACTACTTGCATAATGGAATTATATGTATTCTTATTTGTATTTGTTGATTAGTGTATAATGTAGTCTAAATGTCTAATTATCATTATCAAAGCCTCAAAGGTGTAGTTTTGAGGAAAAAAAGGTGTAAAATTTTAAACTAAATACAGTGTATAATAAGAAAGCTAAATTCTACATACAACTATGTATATTTGGTAAAATCTAAAAAGTGAAAGTTTTGTCAACATTTACATTCTATTCAAAATTATTGGTTGTTAGTTGTTACTGTAACTTAAGTTAAATACATGAACCACTTGCTATAGTTTTTTTTTCATTTCAAAACTTTTTACTATGAGAAATAGGCAGATGTAAACATTAGCCTATGATTTTGAGAACTCAATAATAATATTTACAAAATGACCTATCCCAGTTTGTTAAAAAAAAAAAAAAATCTCAGAGATTTAATTGTGTTACTACTTAAACTTTCTAAAATAAATTCTCAGAGATTTTATATTTTAAAATGTTAATTTTATAGAAATCAAAAGTAATACATGGTAATTCACATCAAAAAGGTTATTTTCTCCACAATTCAAAAATCAACAGATTTACTTCCACAAACATCCATATATTCAATTCCACAATTTATTCACCTTCACTTTCATTCCAATTTCCAACAATTCCTTAATTAAACACAAGTCAAAACCTATGATGACACTATTATTATCTAAACTTATTCCATACATTATTTTATTCAATGTTTCACAAATTCAACCCTTATGACTCATGCCTCAATGAGATGCATAATGATGTCATGTTCATATTATACTATTCCCTTTACATCAAAACCAATTTCTCATCTCTCTTTCTCACCAAGCAATTCATGGACATTTTCACAATCAAAAACACACAAAATTTTCATTATATTTTCCTCAAAACAATGAATCCATCACAAACAATCTCAATTTTCTTGTTCATAATCATTTTTTTAGATTATGTCTCTGCTCAATCTCCTCCTCCTCCTTATTCTCCTTACACAACCAATGACCTCTTCAAACCAAGCTTAGCCATTATCACCGGAGTTTTCTCCATTGTCTTCACTCTAACTTTTGTTCTCCTTGTCTACGCGAAATGCTTCAACAACGATCTCCGATCAGAAACCGACGATGACGGAGCACGACATGATCGTCTATGGCAAGGGCTCTTTAACCGGTCTTCAAGATTCTCTGGTTTGAACAAAACAGCAATCGAATCACTTCCTTTTTTCAGATTCTCGGCTTTAAAAGGATCGAAACAAGGCCTCGAATGTTCGGTTTGTTTGTCTAAATTCGAAGATGCCGAAATTCTTAGGCTTTTACCTAAATGTAGACATGCTTTTCACATTGAGTGTATTGATAAATGGCTTGAGGAACATGGTACTTGTCCTTTGTGTAGAAACAGGGTCAATATTGATGATGATCTCTCTGTTTTAGGTTATAGTAACAATAGTTTAAGACTCATGAGCCAAGTGACAAGAAGAGAAGAAGAAGAAGAAGAAGAAGGAGGAGGATCGAGTTTGGAGATTTATATCGAACGCGAAGAAGGAATCAGTGATGGTTCTTCACGGTTTAGTAGTTTCAGGAAGATTCTAAAGATTGGTAATAATAATAAGAAGGAGAAATCTTTGTTTCTTGATGAACAAGGAAATGAGAAAGCTATGCATAAGTTCAATCATAGGATTAATGTTGTTTCGGATGGAATGTTCAAGAACCGTTGGAGTAATGTGACTTCTTCGGATTTAACGTTTTTGACATCGGAAATGTTGAATTCGGTATCGAGCGAAAGGTTTTCGTTGATGGATCGAGTGCGGTTAGGTAACTTGCGGGACAAGGAAGATATTGAAATGAAGAGAATGGTAAAGAACAAAGATTCATCGAGAAGAGCGGTTTCTGAAATCACGACTGTTCCTAGAGAAAACGCTATTGGAGGCTGTTTGGCCGCTTCCACGTCGCGAAATTCTGCGGTTGGTGGTGCGACGGAGGAGGAAAGAAGACGGCGGTTATGGTTGCCGATTGCTAGAAGAACGGCTCAATGGTTTGTTAACAGAGAGAAAGGGAATGAAGTAAACACAACAACACGCCAAAATCTTAATGTATAGTTTCTTTACATTTTTTTGTCTAAAAATTTGCAATTTTTGGTTCATAGATGATTTTAAAAGTGTGTTATGGATAACATGATGATTATGTCTATTTTTGGTTCATAGATGATTTTAAAAAGTGTGTAACTAAAATTAGGTGAAATGATTTTGTGTTTGTGAAGATAACATGATAGGTTGAGATTATGGATTAAGTTTTAAGGTAATGGAGTGGTATACATGTGTGGGATTTTAATAAATGTATAAATTGTTTACAGAAATGAAAAATGTGTGAAGACAATTGTAAAAAAACATGGAAGCCACTACATTTGCATACATAAATTTTTCTAATTAGCAGACGATTTGCCGTAGGATCAAATCAAATCAAATCAAATAGAGGATTAGTATTGTTTCTTTTTTTGTCAACGGATTAATATATCTTCTCTTTTGTTATAGTCTACTAAATTATTGGATCGAAATTAAAAACCGAAGAGAAGAGTCCAAAATGTTAAGTACACAGGTGGAATCGAATTTTTTTAATTCAAATTTAGTGTCAGGATAACATAAATAAACTATTCAATCATTCAAAATTTGTCAATATTATCCATAATCATTCATAATTAATTACCTCCAATATTCGGAAAATAATCTTATTTACCGAGTGATAGTTCGGATTCGGATAGTAACTTAAATACTTGATTTAACCATTACCCAAATTATCCAATCCTATTAGAAACTAAGAATCTGAGGAAAAGAAAATGAATTTCTGTTATTGATTCAAAACAAGATCGTTACTTTCTTATACACTCGGTTACAACAAACAAGTAAACTGAGTTGTATTAACCGAGACAAAACCGATTTACATTTACATTTCATTATACTCTAATAGCCTCCCTCAAGATGGCAAGTATAAGGATTTGAGAGCCATCTTGCTGATCTGAGCATGGAAAGCAGCTGGAAACAGTGGCTTGGTAAACACATCAGCTAGTTGCGCAGCAGACTTCACATGAAGTGTCTTAATAAGACCACTTACCACCTTATCCCTAACAATGTGACAGTCAAGCTCTATGTGCTTGGTCCTTTCATGGAAAACTGCATTATTAGCAATATGAATTGCAGCAGTAGAATCACAGTAAAAGGCCACAGAATGAGGTTGATAAACCTGAAACTCCTTCAAGAGATTAACCAACCAAACGACTTCTCTTACTGCCATCTCCATGGCTCTATATTCAGATTCAGCCGAAGAATGCGATGGTGTTTGTTGTTTCTTGGATTTCCAGGAAATGAGAGATTTTCCAAGAAACATACAACTTCCAGATGTAGATCTTCTGGAATCAGGACATGAAGCCCAATCTGCATCTGTAAAAGCTTGTAACACCATATCTGAATTTGCAGAATAGAATAAGCCAAGACCAATGGTTCCTTTCAAATAATGGAGAACCTTGTAAGCAGCTTGGAGATGAGAGCCTTTGGGAGCTGAGGTAAACTGGCATAGCTTGTTAACAGCGTAGGTAATGTCTGGCCTAGTGATGGTCAAGTACATCATTTTCCCTACTAAACGCCTATAAGCCTGAACATCTTCAAGAACAGGCTCATCTGAATCTTGCCTGAGTTTCACACTAGGGTCCATAGGAATAGTGGAAGGCTTACAAGCAAGAAGACCTGTTTCCTCAAGGAGACCAAGAACATATTTTCTCTGGCAAATAGATATTCCAGAACTAGACCGAGCTATTTCTAAGCCAAGAAAATATTTCAATGGTCCTAAATCTCTAAGCTTAAAGGCCTTGTTCAGAGCAGTTTTAACTTGTTCCACAACAGCATCATTATCACTAGCAATGATGATATCATCAACGTAAACAAGCACAACAATATAACTACCCTCAGTGTTTCTAATAAACAAGGTATGATCAGAATGAGATTGTTCATAACCAAGAGCCTTGATAGTAGAACTGAATTTTAGAAACCATTGTCTAGAGGCTTGCTTAAGGCCATATAATGATTTCTTAAGTATACAAACCGGATTATGAGGCAATGTAGTACCTTCTTTTGGTGTATAACCAGGTGGTAAGGTCATATAAATTTCCTCCTCCAAGTCTCCATTTAGGAATGCATTTGATATATCTAGTTGAGTGAGACTCCCCTTTTTAGCTGCTGAAACTGCAAGTAAAGTTTTCACAGTTGTCATCTTAGCAACTGGTGAGAAGGTATCCACAAAATCAATTCCTTCTTGCTGTGTATACCCCTTTGCCACCAATCTTGCTTTATAACGCTCCAAACTACCATCAGCCAACAACTTCAGTTTAAAAACCCACTTGCATCCAATAGCATGCTTTTCAGGAGGCAAAGTACAAATATCCCATGTATTTGTGCTTTCCAAAGCTTGTAATTCCTCATTCATAGCTTGCAACCATTCAGGGAATGATTTAGCTTGAGAAAAAGATGTTGGCTCAGACAAGACAGTCACAGCACACACATACTCTCTATATTCTTCTGACAAATGCTCATATGATAAGTATGCAGCAAGAGGATAAGGAATATCTGTATCAGTCATATTGCAATAGTAATCTTGCAAATATGCTGGTTGTTTAGATATCCTTCTAGCATTACTTTCTTCATTAACTGTATCCACAGTATTATCTTCTACAACATCTATCCCATCTTCAGTCTCAGTCTCTGCAGATGCATTTCTACCTAAAATAGGCTCAGGTTCTCTATCTATAGAAGCAGAACCAGGTAATTCTGAAAAGAAATCCATACCAGAATATGGTTGATCTGAGGCAAATGAAAATATCTCTTCATGAAATACCACATTGCGAGAAACCTGGATAGAATTAGTATCCAAATCCAGCATTCTGTATCCTTTGCATCCTGCAGGATACCCCAAGAAAACACAAGGTCTAGCACGAGGTTGGAATTTATGCCTATTCTTGGAAGATGTAGAAACATATCAAAGACATCCAAAAACTCTTAAGCCACTGTAATCAGGAGTCTTCTTTGTTAGCAGTTGATAAGGAGTTTTGTTGTCAAGCAAAGGAGAAGGTGTTCTATTGATGAGAAAAACTGATGTCAATATGCAGTCTCCCCAATACTCAAGAGGAACATGAGCCTGAAACATCAATGCCCTTGCCACATTTAAAATGTGTTGATGCTTCCTTTCAACGACTGAGTTTTGCTCTGGAGTTTCTGGACAAGAGTGATAAGGGATGATGCCTTTCTTCTTGTACAAATCTGTAAAGTTTAACTCTGGAGCATTATCTGAACGAACCCCTTTCACCACAGCTTGATATTGAGTCTCAACCATCTTCAGAAAAGCAGGGAAAACAGTGAGGACATCAGCCTTTGTTTTCATCAAATATACCCAAGTGACTCTGCTATGGTCATCCACAATTGTCAGAAAATACCTATAACCTTCGACAGTTGATACAGAGAAAGGACCCCATGTATCAATATGCAAAAGATCAAAAGGATTACCAGACATGTGATTCTTGGAAACAAAGGGCTTATGCTTTTGCTTGGCAAGAGGACAAACAGCACAATTGAAATCTTTATTCCTTTTGTTTGATCCAAGTACATCATGTAGAAAGTCTATTTTATACATGGAAGGATGTCCTAATCTGTTGTGCCAAACGCTTGAATCAACAACAACATTAGAACAAATAACAGAGCCAACAATATAATCCTTGAGAGTAGTAGCATCCAGAACATATAGATTGGAGATTTCTTCACCCTGACCAATCATCAATCCCTTGATAGGCTCCTGGATGATACAACAAGCTTGATCAAAGATTACTGTATATCCCATATCCTTGGTTAACTGACTAACACTCATCAGATTGAGACGAAAATCCGGAATGTATAAAACATTTTTCAAGACCAAAGAATCATTCAACCTGACATTTCCAATGCCAGTAATTGCCACTCCCAACCCTGTAGGTAATGCTACTGATCTATTTATAGAATCAGAGAAAGTCTCAAACAATTCCCTATTGTGAACAACATGATGAGTAGCACCACTATCTACTATCCAAGACTGAGGTGACAATGCATTTCCTGTGGTTCTCAAAACACCAACAAAATGTAAAGTAGTAGAAGAGAAAGCCATACCAGGAAGTGCAGTGATAGTACCAGCACAAGGAGGAGATTGCAATTCATGAACAGTTCCAGTTTGTAACTGAGAGTTGAAATAAGCAACTAAGCCTTGTATCTGGTCCTTGGAAAGTGTTGTGACCATGTTGAGAAGCGATGAGCTAGCTTGATCAGGAGATGCCAGAGTCATTTGAGCAACCACTGGTTTAACAGGGATTGGTGACTTAGCATAAGGGACTGATTTATCAGACTGTTGCTTCATCTTGTGTTTGAAACCAATGGGATATCCATGGATCTTGTAGCAAGTATCGATAGTGTGACCAGTGTAACCACACTTAGCACATATTGGCTTGCTTGACTTTTGAGGATTATAGTGAGAAGTAACATTCACTGATGGTTGATCAGAAACCATGAAAGCGGAAGCATTAGTGACAGGATTAAGACTCCTCTGACTGTGATCTTGATCAAGAAGATTGTAGATCTCAGATAAATCAGGTAGATGTTTCTTCATGATGATCTGACTACGGATATTAGCATAGGAATCAATCAAACCAGCCAAGAATTTTATGACCTTTGCATGATCTGACTTGACATCCATTGTTTTGCAACACTCACAATGATGACAAGTTTGGCACAATTAGCACCATCTAGTTCATCCCATAGAGTCTTCAGCTTTGTATAATAGGTAGCAAGATCCATTGCACCTTGTTGTAAAGACCATATTTGCTGAGATAACTGATAAGATCTTGGCAGGTTGGTGATATGAAACCTAGTTGACAAATCTTTCCAGATTTCTGATGCATCATCAAAACGCAATATGCTTTTGTAGATTTGCTTAGAAACCGAGTTCAGAATCCAAGATTTAACCATTGAATTACATCTAGACCAAATCCTGAAGCTAGTATCCGATTCACTAGGCCTAATGATAGATCCATCAACAAATGCTATTTTGTTCTTAGCATCTAGAGCGATGGTCATGGCAATACGCCAATTATCATAGTTTGTGCCATCAAGTACCTCAGATGTTAGCGAAGCTCCAGGATTATCACTGCTTGTGATGTAAAACGGAGAATGAATACTGTCACGATTATCGTAATCGGAAACTGGTGAAATCGGCGGCGAAACTTCAGGAGCTGGTGAACGTCTCGTCGACGAGTTCAATCTACCACCGCGCCGTGAAATTCGTTTACCTAACACCATTGTTGAACAAATCGGAGCTCAATGTTGAAGATAACGACGTGAAATTTGCGATTTCCGGCGAGAAACCAGAAATCTTTCACGGAGAATTGATTTACCGGGAGAATCAACGGCAAATCGAGGTCAATTTGAAGGAAAATCGAAGAAAAACGGAAGGATCTTGTGAGATTTCGAGCTCACGCTCTGATACCATATTAGAAACTAAGAATCTGAGGAAAAGAAAATGAATTTCTGTTATTGATTCAAAACAAGATCGTTACTTTCTTATACACTCGGTTACAACAAACAAGTAAACCGAGTTG
The DNA here is from genome assembly GCA_963576765.1 of Draba incana. NCBI lineage: Eukaryota > Viridiplantae > Streptophyta > Magnoliopsida > Brassicales > Brassicaceae > Draba > Draba incana. The sequence continues at coordinate 38,947,192 of OY755207.1, forward strand.
TATTAACCGAGACAAAACCGATTTACATCTACATTTCATTATACTCTAATAAATCCATTTTTTTAATTACTTCATTTGTTGATTACCTGTATTCCCCAACTTCGAAGTGTATGGTTAACATATTTCACTGCATATTCCTTCAGATTTAAAATCATCATTTTTGACTATGCAATAATGCAACCATAACAAACACATAACTTTTTTAAATCAGACGAGACAAAACTGGAGGTGATGGTGATTGATATTCTTCAGCAATTGTCTAACATGTACACCCTATTTACACCACACAACCAAAATATCCTAAAACTTTCTCATGAATCAAGTTTTTAAAGATTCATAGGCTCTCTTGTATTTTTTAAGCATTAATGACTGTTTACATACCTGTAAAGCATGGAAATTTGAAATGAAGAGAAGCGGGGAGGAAAAAAAGCCGCGGTTTTTTTTTTGTTTAAGTCTGTTTTACCATTCTTCAAGCCAGTTTTGAGCATCTTGATAATCTGTTGTGTCTAGAGATTGGGATGTTTCTAGAGGAAGAACGGCATCATTCTCGAGATAATGTTGAATGCGAGAGATTATCTCTTGAGGTACTTGGAATTTGCGGTTACTAATCGTTCCCCAGTCAAGTTCATCGAACCAGGGGTGTTTCTTGATTGATTCAGGACCTCCTTGGCTACCGAATCGCAGGTTTTCATCAACTTCAAGCATCTACACAGAGTTTTAAGACACGGGTAAGACAATCAAGCCGGAGATTCTACTGATGAACTTATAATAGTTATGAAAGAAGATGAGAGACCTTTGTGATGATATCTTCTGCTTCTGAGCTTAGAGCTCGAGGGAAAGTTAGTTGGCCTTTTGCAATCTTCTGAAACGTGTCTAGCTCGCTTTCTCTCCATGACCCAAATGGCATATCGCCTTCTAGCATATAGTAGATCAACACTCCAAGTGCCCACCTTTTCAAATCAACCCGAAAACAAGATTAAGAATCCGGAGTTCATATATTACACCGAATAAAAACAGCAGAGGAAACACAAATGCATAAAAGAAAAAAAAAAATCAATACCAGTCAGCTGCAAAACCATGGCCTTTGCCTTGAACGATCTCTGGGGCTAAATAATCTGCATTTCCACATATTGTAAATGTTCGCTCCCCAGAGAGTTCCTTGGCGAATCTGAAGTCTACGATCTACAATAAAAGAGACTAAAATTATGATCTTGTGTGAATAATGGCTAAGATGAGACCGTATTGTGGAGCCAGTACCAAAACAATACTAACCTGTAGATATCCGGATTGATCCAACATCAGTAAATCAGGGGACGAACCTCTGTAGAGAACTCCGTTCTAGAAACCCAAAAAGGAAAAACTTAAGACCACGAAATGTTAGAAACTAAGGTATGATGCTAAAGATAGTTTTAACCTTGTGTATATCTTCTAAGGCAGACACGAGGGAGGCGGCAATGAAACGGGCAGATGACTCATTAAGAGGAGAGTGAAGAAGTGAAGATAAAGGACAAGCAAGAGTTGTGTTCAGTAAGATGGCTGCATATGTTTGATCAGCACAAGTGCACAAGATTTCGGGAACAAAAGCTGAAGGCTTTATTACGTTCTTCATAAGATTCCGCTCTTTCAAGACTTGTGCCTCTTTACCTAGCTTCTTCACCTTTTGCTTTGAAAATCTTTTCAAGCTAAGCAAGTTTTCTTTATCTTTCAAATGCACGAGCCCGATCTCACTGCAGTCTGTTGAACTCACGCATGTTGTCCATTCCTAGATAAATAAAATAAAATGAAACTGCGTAAAACCGAGGAGGACCGATCTGTAATTGGTGTAGTGTAAAAGTGCTTACCAGGTCTGCAAGGGTGGCTTTAGCAAGAGCTGAAGTATCAGTAACTTTTGCAGATTCCTTTGAGATATCGAACGAAGAATGTCTCGACCTAAACCAAAAAAAAACATTATACGGAATTATTCTTCCGATGAAACCGCTGAGCTGAATCCAAAAACAAGGGACATGAAGAAAATTGTAGTATCATTACTTGTGAGTGTCATCTGAGAGATTGGTCAGAGGTCCAACCGCTGATTCGAACTTTTCTTTTGTCAAAACCACACAGACCACTTCTCCCACTGCGACCGCACTTAAGGAATCTTTGAGTTCCCCAAGAAGAGCCCATTCACCAAAGTAGCTTCCTTCTTGCTTCACTATGGAAACTTCCGTTCTGGTTTCAAGATTCTCATATTCTTTACTGATCTCAGTTTTAACGCTTGAAACATTTTGACTCTCCAACAACTCCGTCCCGAAAGTAATTCTCACTAGTCCCTTCTGGATAACATACAAACCCTGAAGTTTTTCGTCCTACACATTCACCGGACGGTATGAGTTGGAGTAGAGTAAAAATTAGATATGTTTCAAATACGTGAAACTAACTTCACCTTGTTAACTATTGTTTGTCCATCGGCGAAGGAAGCTTCGGAAAGAGACTCAGCAACATGGCTTAGTTGCAGTATCGTAAGACGGGAAAGAAGATCGACAGAACGAAGAAGCTTCAAGGATGCTAAATTTGAAAACTCCGACATCAAAATTCCTCGAAAATCTTCTCTTTTTAAGGCCCATAATGTTCCATGGTCCACAGCTCGTACAGAAGCCTGGAGCGGCTTGTTATGCCTGTCGCGAGAAAGTATATTAGACAGAGAATACTTCTTCCCTGAAAATATTATTTCTAATAATAGAAATGCATAGAACTCACATCAAGGTGAGTTCACCGAATGATGATTGTTTCTCAGCTGAATACCGTTGCAAGATCCTAGGCACTTCACCATTCTTTTCATCCTAACATTCATCACCGGTTAAGCACAGTGTTAATAATGCTCAAAGCTACTCACAACTCAAATCAACTTATGTACTATAAAACAAACCTGAGTTGCTAAGACCTCGAATTCTCCACTACCCACAACGTAGAAGCAGTCTCCTTCACCACCCTGCAACAGAATAAACCAGAGAGATTGTGATATCAGATGCTTATTGACGAAAGTCTATTGCAGAATCTGCAATCAAGGAGGAATATTCTTCGACCTGTTTCACAACAACATCCCCTGGATTTACTTCAAGCCTTTGCATGCAATCCAGCAAAACCTGACTCTGAGAATCAGTGAGTTTCCTGAAGAGGAAATGGTCACGCAACACCCGCTCAATGTGTGCCTGCAATGTAAATAATTCAGCTTTTAGCCTCAGATGTCAAGAATGACGTAAGGAATTCTCGATTGGAAGAAAAATGAAAAGCATTTAAGCACTCACTTCTTCTTCCCAGGATTTCCTATGGGCTGGAGATGGAGGAACCCAAGCATGTCCATTCTCTAGTGAACTCTCAATGGCACGTATTCTAGCCCGAGATAGATCATGCCTCACACGTTGGTTTTTGGAGTTCCATCCAAAGGTGGAAGGCGATTCCGAACCTGTCAGCTCCACAACTTGTGGAATAGGAGGCTGCAACTGAGTCCCTGTACTCGTCAATTGCCTAGGAGCATCCTAAAAAAGGTTCAAACCCCAACCTCAGCATTCAACAAAGCCAAGAAAAGATGATCTACAGTCTACAAACAGAAGCATTCCTTACATCGCTTAGCCCATTAATGTGCACAACAATGATGGTTATATCATCTGTACGAGTTTCATATTGTAGCCATAGCCTATATGATTCAGCAACAATCGCAGCACAAGCATCTCGAGGATCCTTATGTTTTGCAACCTGAAAAACAAACCAAAAAAAGACATTTTAGACTACTTCCTCTACTTAGGGAACGATAATGACCAAGCAAGACCGTGTAGGGAAGAATACCTTACCATGTCAACCACGGTTTGACTAGAAATGAATTCGAAGACACCATCACTAGCAATCACAAAGAAAGGATTATCCGGTGTCAGCTCAACAACAGCAATCTCAGGGTTAGCAACAACACCAATAGTCTCTGCAATAGAATCACCAATACTCCTTGTAAAAGCAGTTCCAGGATACATTCCATTCGGAACCCAAAGTCTCGGCGGATCTCCATCATCGTCTTCCTCAGTACCCCAACACTCAACATCAGGATTCTTCAAGCCTTCAATCTGATCAAGAGTAAGAACTCTAGCTCCACAAAGCTTAACTCTTTCAAGCTCATCACGTCTAAACGGAGTCTGATCAATAGACAAATCAACAGCTACAAGATCACCATCTCTCTTCTCAGCTAAAACCGCCCTTGAATCACCTGCATTCGCTACATATATCGTCCTGCCTCTAACCATAACCGTAATCGCAGTCGTCCCACTCATACTATCATCAAAAACATCACCATGTAACTGAGAATTCGTAGTCAAAAACGCCGAATTACAAGCCTCTGCAGCATCAACACGAAACCTACCATCCCTAAGTATATTCTCACACAATCTCTGCTTCGCAAACTGTGAACACTGAGCACCAAACTCACCATGACCATCAAACACACCAAAGAAATGATCATCAGAGTTACTCCCAAAAGGCGTATGAATAGCGAAACTATCCTGATTCGCTTTATCTAACGCATCTGGATAATATCCTCTTTGAGATAGAAACGAGTATCTCAATTCATAGTTACAAGAAGGGATTTTCACAATCCTTAACCCATCTGGTGGTAGAAACTGAGAAGAAACCCTAGAAAGCCTAGTGATTCCCCATTCCTGGTCTCTACTCAAGCTTAGTTGATGAATTTCGTCGTTATCTTCACCATCCGCCGCATCTGAAGAGAAATTGAAAACCGGATTCTCCTCCTCCGTCGTCGCCGCCGCAGTCGAAGTCGTAACTTTAGTACCTCTCGCCGGAGCTTGATGATGATGCGGTCGTCTGATGCAGTTTTCTTTAGTTGCGCAAATCTGACCGATGCAAGTTTTCGAATATGCACAACCCATTACTGAGAGAGAAACCCTAAGTAAAAGCTCATAAACAACAGGATCGGAAAATTTTGCAGAAAATCGCCATTAGAGAGAGTAACGGAAGTTCTTCAGATGCTTCGGGTCACTTTCCACAGGGAAAAACAAATTTTCCCGAGAAAATTTCGAAAAAGACAAAGAGAATGTCGCTGGGGAAAATCTATTGAAGATACTGAAGAAAATTCATTTCTGAAAAAAGAAAATTGGAATCGGAAATTATAGATTCGGTGGAGTAAAGTGAATCATACAAAAAGAAATTAACGGAAAATTTGTCAGAATCCCGGAAAAATCTCTGGAGAAAATTTTGAATAAGATGAAGAAATTTGCGGAAGGCAAGTTCTCGATCTACTTCAAGTGTAGGAACCGTTGCATAGAGAAGAAGGATAAAAGAGAATATAAAATATTAAAATTTGCTAATGAAATTTCTATTTTTTTTTGTAGTGTGTGTGTGTGTGTGTTACTATGAGTCTATAACCAATGGAATAGTTCAAGAGAAATTGGATAGGGGAATTAGTTAGCTATAATGCTTTTGAATGATGACAATTTTTTTATACACTTTTTAGTTGATAATTGGAGGAGATATGCCTTTTAATGGTTCAATTGTATATTATGAAACAAAATATAAATACGATGTGATGGGTTATATGGGTTATAGACTTTCATGAGGTATATGTGTATATACCATGGTAAGTCTAAGAGTTGAAGATCGATTTCAAATTGATCATTTTTTAAAATCTTTCAAAAGGGTTTTCGGTTATTATCTTCGGTTTTAATCTTGGATTGTATTTTTATGTATCAATTTCGGACGTTCAAAAAGTAGACTTTTTGCAAAGTTGCGATTTTTTTTGCGTTGTAACCGCAAGTTAAGAATAACATAAGTATGTCGTGAACAAAAAAAGTTATAATTTTATTATGCGTTAAAGTTTTTTAAAATAATATTAAAATGAAATATCTAAATTTATGAAAATTTACATATCCTAATTGAAAGGTAGTAAAAATAAGAAATGGTTGGTTTTGAATATATAAAATATCCTTATAAAGTTCCTCAAACTAGTATATTGTTTTCTATCTTTTTGCTCCTGGAATTTATTATTTATTACGGTTATAAAATAGAATAATATATATATATATATATATTAATCTGTAGATAAATACAATAAAAACTGCATGCAAACTTTAAAGAAACAAATCTTACATTAAGGATATGCTTTTAAACTATTCTTTTTCATGTCACATTTTAGACTTTTAGTCACTTTAGTGTGCTCTTTGAAATAACTAATGTGAAATCTGTTCACTTGACAAGAAAATAAATGCAATATCTCAAATGGTGTAAAATTAGCTATTATCTAAAAGACAAAATGGAGCAAATAAGGTTAAATAAATAGATAAACACCAAATTTCATGTAATTTATTTAACAAGTTGTGATGTGAGGGCGGACTTCGTTGGGTGGTGCGTTTAGTTAGAGCATCTCTAACTCATTTCAATATTTTCTTCTAACAATGAATAAAATCTACTCCAATCGACTTCTATTTTTACACCCTAAACTAGACAAATGTTATTTATTTCTCTATATATATAAAAAAAATGCTATTCTTAAAGTACAAAATCGCATTCCTCTAAAAGAGAAGATACATTAGAGAATAAATAGATTAATGTTATATTTTTCTCTATTCTAAAATCTTTCGTTTTATTGTCACAAACGCACTTCTTCATCAGTTGGCTAACTAAATACATAATTCTCTATTTTAGATTCAAAAATAAGAAAATACATTAGATATGGTGTTACTTAGGAAGATATATCATTAACAATTTTGCATGCAATGTAAATTTTAACAACAACAAAAAATGTATGTAATATAAACAGGGGATTGACTATACAACTTTCTAAGAATATATAGATCCATATAATCAATAACAAAAGAATCTTAAAATTATAATATATATCTACAAATAACCCTAACACACTATATATACAATATACAAATGACACTTTATAAGTGAGAAAAAAATGTGAAAAGGCCAGCCACGTTGGGGCATTTAATTTTAACAAACTTGATAATTGGTAAAGCCTTTTTAGGTTATGAATGCAAAATGGTCCCTCACCACCTAAATCCCATTCGAATTAGTTAGCATTGCGTCGTGTTTTTGATTGCTGCTCATTATTACATAATTATTATTCACTTTTTTTTTTTTTTTTTGGTCACACATAATTATTATTCACTATGATAATATTCCCCCTAACCAATTTCTCATAAATCCATACACTTTCATTGCTTTTGTACGGCCTATCATAATAAGTTTAGAATGAATAATAGTCAAACAAAGACGACAAGAAAAAGCCAAACATTAATATAGGTTATTTTATCTACGTTTAAGTGATCTATTTATATTTTCTCAAACAATTGTATATTTGGAATCACATCGTAAGCTTTGATCGTATATTTGAAAATCTATACTATTATCATAACATCACATGTTTATACATAATCCATCCATTTACAAAGATATTTGTGATTATAATTATAGAGACAGAAGTAAAATAGTCATATTACTATATCTCTTTCTACAAAATGTGATTATTTGACTGATTATTTTGTTGTTTGGTTCCTCGTGAGAATGTATAGATTAAAAAAATTGAAAATAATGGTGTATATAAAGACATAAAGTAATGGTGGAAAGTCCAAAATCGATAAAAAAAAATTTGTATGGTGTCAAAGCCGACATAGAGTTTTATATGTTTAGACGTACATGTACAGCTTTCGATAAGTTTTTTTATTAAAATTGGGTATCAATTGTACATAGATGCTTTAGGTCATGGTTATCAATGATACTTTGTAAGTATCATAAGATAAAAAAATAATAAATCTCCTTTTTTTATTCAATTATCAAGGAGTGCTTATGAGTTGCTTAAAAATATAAAATTATTAAAACACACACTCTCTCTTTTTTTTACTCAACTTTATACCTTCTTTTTTATCATTTTACTCAATTTTTATTAATTTTATATTTAAACACTCTCTCTTCCTTTCAAAAACTATTCCCAAAAGTGCTAAAAATAACAACTCTCTCTTCCATCATACTCAACTTCTATTAATTTTATATTTAAACACACCCACTATCTCTTCTCTTTTATTAATTTTATATTTCAATACACTCCACAAAAACACTCTTTTTCTTCCTTTTACTCAAATTTTAATAATTTTATATTTTAACAATCCACTATATTTACTCGAACCAACTTCCAATAATCATGCTCTTATAATCTATGTCATCTTCACATTTTCTTTTGGTAAAAAGAAATTTAGAAGATAAGAGAAGGTTTTTGAGTCACACATGTGAAGAAACGTACATGGCTTTTCATGTCTAATTGTGCTTTCTACGCTTGTGGGGTATATGATTTGATGTCCATCAGAAATCACAATACGTAGTTGTGTACTTGTTTACTTGCTTATTTGTACATCGACGACATTTATTTGTTACGCTAATGCAACTTATTAATGCGTATACCAACAACAAGAAAATAATGAGTGTGAGATTGTTCATGCAAAAAGTTTTGGATCGAAATTGTGGCTAAAATTTATTTGATAATTTTGAAAGTTAACTCAACAAAATGTATAAAAATGTGTATATTATTAGATATTCTATGAATACAAAGAAAATGTGTACATTATTAGATAGTCGAATGAATACAAAGAGAACAATTACAATACAAATATTTTGCTATGCCTTTTTTTTTTGTTCCTTTGTATGGGGATCATCATCTCTTCTTAGATATGCGAGTCCTCTGCATATACTACTTTGGGAAATTAATTTCGACATTAAAAACATTATCAAATTAAACTTCGTTGATTTTTCTGTTTCGATTCTTTAGACCTTGAACTCGTCATCTCTTCTTAGATATGCGAGTCCTCTGCATATACTACTTTGGGAAATTAATTTCGACATTAAAAACATTATCATAAATTAAACTTCGTTGATTTTTCTGTTTCGATTCTTTAGACCTTGAACTCATTTTGTGAGCTGGACAGTTCAAAAAGCGATTATAAAAAATAAGTTCGAAATTTATTTGTTTCTTTTAATTTGTTCAAATTTTAGTTTTTTCGCTTATGTTTTTGAATATTTACTGTATATTGACTATCGTAAAGATGTTTAGTTAGTGGTTTGCTAATTTCTTACCGACAAGCGACGACGTCAAAGATGTGAGCATATAGAACAAATTTTTTTTGGTCACATATAGAACATCTTCTTGTTGGTCAATTATATGGAACCATATATATATTTTTTTTGCTAAGAATGTAAATATTTCATTGATAATGAAAACAATTCGGTTTACAAAAAAAAGTGAACCTATTCTATGAATCCATGGCAAAAAAGTTAAAAACATGGAGACATAATTTCAAAGCGGTTTTCAGTCCGTTTGACTCGACATAAGCATTACATATATATGGTCAATTATATGGAACCATATTAAAACACTAAGGTCATCTCCATCCATGTGTCTTACAAAGTTTTTATACAAAGTTTTTAAATATAAAATTATTAAAACACACACTCTCTTTTCCTTTTACTCAACTTTAGACACTCTCTTTCTTTCTTTTACTCAACTTTTATTAATTTTATATTTAAACACTATCTCTTCCTCTCAAAAATCACTCTCCAAAAGTTCTTATCCCTCCATTTTAAGATTTCTCTTTCATCCTTTTCTTAACTTTTATTAATTTTATATTCAAACACACCCACTATCTCTTCTCTTTACTCAAATTTTATATTCAATATACCCCATAAAAACACTCTATTTCTTTTTTTTTTCCCCTAACAACCTCACTAAGATACATGGATGGTGATACCTTATAAGGACTGGAAAGCACCTTATCCTGATTTTCACGTCAATCATTAAAGATCCATCTCATTAATATCTCCGCCACTCATCTATATATATTTAATATCCATTTTATTTGATCTTTTGTACTTTATATACTCATCATTCCTCATCATTTATATAAAAAGTTCATCTCCAAGCACTAGATTTTCATTCCTTTTGAGTATTGACCAAGCTAAATAATATATATATATATATATATATATATATATATTTGCCCATTCTGGTATTCGAGTGTTGATATTGTTATGCTGATAAGAAGAAGCACAAATCTTCATTCTTAGCTCGGGAAAGTTCTAGTCCGCAATCATTATCTTTATATTTGTAACTTGATACTCTAAATTAAATAAGACATATGGTGTCTAGTTAGTTATAGCTACACTACAACTATAGATATATGAATTTGAAATTTATAAGAGTTATGGTTTTGGTGAGTGGCAATAGAAGATGCATGTACTTGGAGGGGACAAATAGCCTTTAGCCCATAACTTGTCGGAACAATAGCAATATGAGGGGTTCTTTGTCCAAATATCATTGTAAAATTGTACTGTAATTTTATATTTACTCGATTTGTGAAAACAAAAAGTATTCTGTATTTCTTCTCTCAACCCCACGCACACCCAATCACATGTGAGTGTGTTTGCTTGTTTAATTTGTGGGCAATAGCATTTGATGAGGTCGAAGCCACGTACGAAACGGAACGTAACACTAAAACTTGTTCGTTCCAATTAATTGCTCTCTTTCTTGCTTTGTGCAAGTTATCACTAAAGCTATATATAGGATACTTACCCTTTAGGGAATATATAAGAACATATGTATAGAGGAGTATGCAAATTAGTTATGAGGCGTATATAATTTTCCCCCCATAAAGATTAGGTTTTAGATTTCTTAAATCCAAACTACAATTAGTATATTTAGAGTTAGATTTAGATCATTTTCTATCACTCGTTGAATTTTATTCGAAATCATTTCATGTTCTTGTTATTTTGTAGTAAAAAAAATAATAATGCAAGAGCCAAGAGAGACATAATCGGTTTGGCAAATCCAAAGTCTATTTGGGCTTTTTTACTTCTATGCATTTTGAAGTTTATGGCCCAAATAAGATCCGACCCGTCTTGTAAATGACCCGGACCAGAAACACACAAGTAAACCTTTCCAGAGCCTAAAACCTTTCATAGTCGCCGTCTTTCCTCCTTCTTCTCCGTTCATCATCGCCGCTTGTTACCGCCGGTGAGTTTTCTAGGTCGAAGCTCGAGAGGATCTAATCTATTGATATATGATTCTCTTCTTAGCTTCGATTTTCCAATTTCTTCAAAGGAAATGTATCTGAAACTGGTTTTGATTTCCTTTTTCTCAATCGCTCGAATTAGCCTTTTGATAGATACTGAGATTTCGAATTTCGCCTCTTTCGTGTTCATCATTTCGATTAGATTGCATTTTACGAGTAATCCGAATCGTTTATTTGCGAATTGGATTTGGTTTTGTAGATGAGAAGCTAGGTTTGTTCTTCGGTTTGAATCAGTGGTTATGGCTGCTTCGATATCAAGAAGGATTTTCCACAGTATTGGATCTTTAACAGCTCTTGGACGCACCGGTTCACCGAGTAAAATATCTCGATTTCTAAGCTTATATATATGTTGGCTATGGAAATGTAATTTGTTGTTTTCTTGACCTGTGATCTCTCTTGAACAGATTTGTCTGTGAATGCATATGGAAATGGCTTATCTTCTCTTCTTTCTAGTGACGTGAAGGTTCGTGTTTATCGTCATTTGCATATAATCGAATTCGAGTTACTACTTCTGAGTTTGAGATTTGGATTTGCTCATATTCTTGTGTTATGCAGTATGGAATGTCTTTACTTTCCAACCGAAAGCTCTCCTCTTCTATTTTGACTCCTGACTCGAGCGATGATTCATTTCCCTCTGATTTACTTTTGAAAAGGACGGTGATTGCACCAGACCGAACCATAGGTATGTACATCCAGGCTAATTCCAATCTCGATATCGTTCATGTTGCTTGCTGAGCTTTTTGTACCTTATCTTGAGAATCTTTGAGTTTGTTTGGGTAGAGAGTGAGTAGTGGTGTTAGGGAAATGCAGTTACTTTTGTGTTCGGAAGAAGTAATCACTTTCTAGGCCTGGCTTTAGTTTGTTATACGAAGGTTAACACAGACTTGATTACCTGTGATTGAGCTTGAGACGTGATCAAGAATGATGTTTTCCTTACTGCTACTCTCATTTTGAAATTCTGGACAAGTTTTCACTGGTTTTGGTATTGTTACTTTTGGTAGGACAATATCAAGACTTGGTCATTCCGGTGACAAACTTTCAGAATGTCGACAAGGGTTTCATGGTTTTAGCAGGTGATGTGTTTGATGTTCCTATAAGGAAAGATATCATTCACAATGTCGTGAAATGGCAGCTTGCGAAACGCCAGCAGGTAACTAGTTAATTATCTCACAATGCCTTTAATTACTCCTAAGCAAACAATCAATAACTGTAATAAATTTGGTGGATGGATGTTCAGGGAACTCATTCGACCAAAACATTAAGTGAGGTTAGCGGAACTGGTAGAAAGCCATGGAATCAGAAGGGTACAGGTCGAGCTAGACATGGTACACTGCGTGGTCCGCAGGTAAATCAGTTTTGGCGTTTTAAGGTTTCTCGCCACCAAATAGTTGTCTGATTGAACTTTATTGAAACCGTTTAGTTCCGAGGTGGTTGTGTAATGCATGGACCCAAACCAAGAAGCCATGCGATTAAGATGAATAAGCAGGTTCGAAGGCTTGGACTGAAGATAGCACTGACAGCTCGAGCCGCAGAAGGAAAGGTCAGCTTCGTTATCTTCTCAATCATATCTTGATTTTTCCATAACTTTGAGCTGAATGTTATTTGGGAGATTTATTCAGCTCTTCGTGTTCGACGATTTGGAATTGCCAACACATAAAACAAAGAACATTGTGAATTATTACAATCAAATGGAGAACACAAAGAAAGTCCTTGTTGTAGAAGGTGGTTCTATCGATGAAAAGCTAAAGCGAGCTACCCAAAATCTCCACTATGTCAACATACTTCCATCAATAGTAAGTTTACATAAACCTTAATATCAAAGTTTTTTGCGGTTTCTTGATAAACCTGTTAGCGAATCTTGAATCTTGTTTATGTGAAAAACGCTTTGCAGGGGCTTAACGTTTACAGCATTCTGCTCCACGACACGCTTGTGATGTCCCGTGGTGCAGTGAATATGATTGTTGAGCGTATGCACACTCCTATTAACCGTTAAAAGAGATAACAATGTCTTCAAAATGGCATTCTCAATAAGAAACTAGAAAGACAGATCCAAGAAATTCTGCATGTACTGTCTGTACCGGTTTATAGGTGTTGGTATTCTCCTCCATGACTATCACACTGACCGGTTTATGGTTTGTTAGCTTTTCGGTCTGGTTTTGCAATCTGGAATGTTGGAAGGATTGAGTTTTTAGATATTAATGGTATACTATTTCTCTATCTTTGTAGACATTCTTCCGTTTTTTAACCGTTTACATATTAATTTCTGTATTAGCATTTTTTACGTTACAAAACTCTGAAAATTTGAAGAATGTTAAATAAAACTTTGAAAACGTAGGTTTGCACATTGATTAACAAAAAAAAAAACGAACGTAAATTTATTTAGAAGCTGCATGGTAAAGTTTTATTCGTATATATATACATATATATATATATATACTTTTGTTGGGTGTTTTCAAACATTTTAATTATGCATTGGATGAATTTTAAAGCTGATATAAGTTTCTTTAATTACTGGATGATATCATCTCCACTCGAAATCCAAACTAATCCCCGAAACCCATAGAAATCAAGACATTTTTGCCATTAAGTCTTCTACGGGTGGCTAAAATAGAATACTCAGAGTTTGATCCTTGATTCATTGGTTGATGGATTCTTAAAGATTTAAGAATTTTTAAAATCCAAAAATATGTGAAATTTGTAGAGAGTTTTGAGTATTAAAAAAAATTATTAGAAAACCGTCAGACACATTACAAGCTAAACGAGCTTGTTACCCGATTTTAAATAACAAGTCTTGGTGGAACTTTAAAGCCCAGATTTTTCAAACAAGTTGAACAATTTTATGGTCAAATCCTTTTTTTTTTTTATGTACGGAAAACTATAGGCAATTTATATATCTATATCTAACATAATATAGAAAATTTGACCAGATTATACAATCAATTTATAGCAAAAAATAAACTCATACAAGCTTACAGATAGAGCTGTCAGATGGGCCAACCCAACCCATTTGACCCAACCCGTCATGGGTTTATTTTATTTTTTGCCCACGGTGGGCCGGCCCATGAGACCCGCGGGTCAATATCTATGGACCCAAACCCAACCCAATAAAAACCATGGGTTTTTAGGGCGGCCCATGGGTTTTAATATTTACTATAAAATAAAAATAAAAATTGATTTATTAAAGAAAAAACACCAATAAATTCCAATAAATTCAAAGAAACATAGAAAAATTAAAATTGGACATTATAAATTCATATTGTATAACTGAAAACCAAAAAAACCAAATAAAAAAACTGAAATAAGAAATAATACTAAAAATGATAAAAGTCACGGGTATAGGTTAGGAGTCAATTAGTCTTAGGGTTTTCGACTTTTCGTGTTTGTTTAAGTTTAATTTTATTATATATATTATTATATTTTAGATATACACATTAGCTTATATAATATATATATACAGTATATATAAACTTAAAACTATATATAATATATTTAAAAATTAGTGGGTAACCCATTAACCCGTGAGTTTTTATGGGTTTTACCCGCGAAACCCGCTACCCGTCATGGGCCAACCCATGAGACCCATTTTTTTTGGATTTATATTATTGAACCCATACCCATCCCATTGTAGGGTGGGCTGGGTCAGACCCGTGGGTTTTGACCCACTTTGACAGCTCTACTTACAGACAAAGTTTTTGGTATGAAAGATTTAGTAAATTTATTTCATATATAGAAACACATAAAACCATAATATAGAATATTTGACCAGACTATACAATCAATTTATAGTAAATAATAAAGGGCAAAGTTTGAACAAGCTTAGAGTCAAAGTTTTTGTTATGCAAGATAGAGTAAATTTATTATATATATAAACACAAAACCATACAATCAGTTTATAATAAGCAGCAAACTACATAAAAAATTGTAAAAGGTAAATCAGGTTAAAGAGCACAGAAATAAATATTTGAAGCATTCTCCCAATTATTCTGTATTTTTTGTCGTTTTATGTAATTTTGTTTTTAATTCTTCTAATCAAATTTTAATTTTGTGTATGTTTTGTTGTTTTTGAAGGATATCCAGATAAAGAGTTACTGCAACCTATTGAAACATATCTAATGGCAACTAGACAAATTTCATCTGTTTTACTATCTTTGTTGATGATCTTTACTTTTACCTGTATACCCATGATTTCAGGTAACATGTTTATTTATTTATATGTTTTTGAAAGCTCATGTTTATGTGTTTAAGGTTATGTTGTGTTAAAAGACAAAATAATTAGACGCAAGATATTTTGTTCTATTTGAAATTTAATATTAATTAGTTATTTTCGTATCTAACTATTACTAATTTTTATGAACTAAACAGGAAAGGAAGCAAAAGTATGTACACCAATAGGGCCATGTATCAGCGAAAATTTTTGCAAAGAACGTTGTGTATCTAAAGGTTACAAAGATGGGGGGAAATGTATCGGATCTGGAACACCATCTGTTTGTTGTTGCAAGTATATTGAACGTCATATATTTAGCTCTCTTGAAAACTAATTAATTCTTAATTCTATATGTATCGTCCACTATATGAAAAAAAATATATATAATTTCAAATATTTCATATCTTGTGCCCACCAATTGAAAGTATACAAGACAAATCTAGAAACAGACAAGTCTAGTAACAAAATCCTCGGTACATGCTAATATTCTTCCACAAACAAAAGGATGATGGGTGTCACAATATCTAGAAGAAACTGCAATCTTACGAACACCTTCAAAATTTTGTGCATTACTCATGAAATTTCCTAGGGATACCCATGGACCGGAGCCAACATCCAGACTTTTGAGCATACTCGCAGTGAAAAAGAACAAGATCCACTATTTCCTCTCTTCCATATTAGATCAAAGTTTATAGCATTTTTATCTGTCAAAGGAATCCACTAGACCATTTTTTCAGTATTTCATGGAAAATTCAAATCAAATCCATGAGGCGGAAGAGAGGACAAAATCAATGCATCGGCGGCAACGGTTGGTGGTTGCCGTAGCTCTTCGGCACTGTCTTCACCACGCCTACCAGCCCGATGAAGAGGAAAAAGAGGACAAGACAGATAAACAAGCTAAAATCGAAACAAGCTAAAATCGACACATTACGGGTAAAAATACTCAGAGTTTTGTTTTTAAAATCGAAACAAGCTCTTTTAGCTTGTAATGTGTCGACGGTTTAACGTAATCTTAATAAAATCCCAGATTTTGACCCAAAAAATAGATAAATAAATAACAAGTCTAGATGTATAACCTTTAACTTCTAAGGTATTACATATTAGTCCACATTAATTGTTATCAAATGTATTAGTATCAAAACTATACTTATTTGAATGCATATATTTTTGGTAATTTTTTACATTAGTATTTATCCAATCTACATTTTTTCGTAAGAAACATCAAAATCTGATTCTCATACTAAACAATTTGTCTTAATATTCAAATACCAGAAAATAAAGAAGAGCGAAACATTTGGAAACCTAAGACGAGTTAGGTACACGAACGTCATTCTTAAGGAAAAACGTATAGGGAGAACTCCTATAATGCATAACAAGGATATTTTTTTGTAGTATAATCTAACCTTACAGATAATTCCTATTCTTTAAACATTTTTCAACGGTAAAGGTCAAACAATCCTTAAGATGAAAAGAAAATTGATACCCCAAATCGAAAATATAATCAGCTGTTGTTGCTTCAATTTTATTTTCAGCATAACAACAGAAAAAAACTTATAATCACAATGCGCGATTTTTTTTCAAATTATGAAGATCAAACCATTACAAATGATTATAGTGACAATCTCAATTCCAAATCTAACTCTTGATTTTCACTCGATCCCGAGTTTTGGTTTCCTGATCCCAACGATTTACTTCTCCTTGTTGAATTTGGATCCTATTCGACATTTTTTTTGTCAGAATCACGTATATACAAATCAACAACAACTTACAACACTTAAACAGATTAATTAACTAACATTTAACAATGAGTACATAACTTCTTGAGCCATGGCTTTGCTAAACTAAAAGAAACCGAAAATCCTAACGAAATTAATCTTATTTCAAAAACAAAACAAAAATCAATTGGATCATCTTTCGAAAGAGTAATAATAATGTCAATGAAAGTGTCTACTAAAATTTAAATCTCTTACTTATGATATGATCATGTGAAACTAATATGATTTTAATAGTTATGCCATAATGCATATATATGTGTGAATATAGAGTACTGTTTTACCTCGTGTAAGAAATGTCTGGAGACGTTTGGTTCCAAAGAATGTTGGCTCTCTAAGATGCCGTAACTTGGGTTCCAACTGTTTTGAACCAAAAAAACAAAACAAATCCAACATTTTAAGACCAAAAAAAATATATTACATTAATTCACACACACACACATAAACCTAAAAGGACAGTAAAAGTTCGTTTTTATTATATGTACCTCATTGTTTCTCTTTCGTATTGATCACTATGTACACCCATCTGCCAAGAAGAAGAAAAAAAACCCATTAATTGTTGACAATTTCGTTTTAGTTTTTTATTATTTTTTGAATGAGTCTTGTTATTGTTGGAAATTGATCGACCAAATCTTGAAGAAGATCTCCCCTATAAGGGTGGGATATTTTAAAATAGAACTAAATGATATTAGATCAAGTGACATTAGGACTCCAAGTAATATTCTTCTTTATCAAACACACATGACTCATGAATAGATCATTAAAGGGAAATATTTACCATCATGTTTGGATAGAAGCCATAAGGAGTCGATGATGGTGATGGTGATGTTGATGATGCATATGTAAATGATGGTGATGATGATGATGCATATGTAAAGGATGGTGTTGATGATGGTATGGATGAATATCCTCCTTGCATCCTCACATCCTCCTACATTCATATATATGGAGATCTAATTAATATAAAAATTATACTCATCAAAAGAATCGAATTATATAAGATTAGGTCTACAAATTTATGACAGTTTATTTCATATCATATAAATTTCTAATAACTGCATAATGTATATATATCTTAAGAAATGAGAGGTCGTGATAAACTCAAACAACATGGGCTATAATAATTTATATGAAATCTGTTGTACTCAATCTTTTGTTATGAAGTATATTTTAGTTAAATCCAGAGGAAGAAACAAAGAAACTTTATGATCAAAACTGAGATTAATTGTATGTATATAGTGACTATAGTCAATCTAGTAAATAGCTATATAAGTGACTGAATGATTTTTTTTTTTTTGTTATTTGGGGATTATTAAGTGATTGAATGATTTGTGTAATCTCTATACACACGACAAGAAAAGAAAAGTTAAACCCTATATATTTCAGAAAATCAGCCATCAAATCATCTTTAGTTCACGAGACAATTTATTAAAAGTTGGTCAGGTTCTTATTAAGAGAGATCCGATGACTCGAAAAAAGCAAAACCTACGAACTCCAAGATCAGATAATACGTATGTATAGGTGTGTATAAATATAGAGATTGTACGTGTATATATGTGTATGTATAATGTTACCTGAGGATATAAAGAAGGATTATAACTCATTTCGCCATGTAACCTAATTTTCTCCAATTGTGCTACTCCGAGACCTCTTTGTGGCTGCTTCGGCTTATCGGAACCATTCTTCTTCCCTCTTCTCGTCGCCGGAGAAGAAGAAGATGAAGTCGGAGACGACGAAGACGGTGAAGATCCTCCCATTTTTGGTCTACCAAAGAAACTACTTCCCATGTTACTTTGATCCAATTTTAAGTATACTCTATTCCGATCTTGAAGTACACAAGAAATCAAGAACTAGAGAGAGAAAGTCTTCTCTGAGAAAGAGAAATGAACTTATTTTTGATTGGCTTTGAGCTAGGGAATCAAAGAGATCTCTTTCATTGTGAATGGGGTGATCTCTTTTTTATAATTAAGGTTTTTTTTGTTTGTTTTAAATTAAAAATTTTGTTATAGTTTTGTATTTAAAACCGGAGTATAACTACTGCATCGCTGGATCAGATTGTGTCCAGATTTCAATAGATACGCCACGCACGCAAATACATTACATTACATAGATTTTATGCCCTTATTTTGATTTTACAACTCTCTTTTTATTTTTGTTTTAATTAATTCATTTAAAACTCCATTAATTACAATGATTGTGCAATTTGATAATAATAATGATTAGCTTAATTTTTTTTAATTGTTTATCGCTTTTGGATGACTTCCAACCCAAAAGACTTCGAAGTTGATTCGATCATCTAATTATTTAGCTCTCCTTGTCCTCGATCTAAACTCAAATAAACAATATAAACTGGACTTATTACAATATTGTTTTCATATTGACCCACGTAACGAACAGCTGAAATTTTGTGTATAATATACGAGAAATTTTAAGATATGTCACTTTTGACATGCCATTTTTCAAAAATGCCACTATCAATTTTTTCCAATTTTTAAATTATTTATGTTTGGGTTAATTATGTTATATTAGGGTTTCGTTTTTTGGGTTTAAGGTTTGTGAGGGATCAAAACATTTTTTGAAATTAAAAATTTTGAGATATAAAATTTTTAAACATATTTTTAAGTGGCATGTTGGTAAAAAAAATAATACAAGAGTGACATATTTGAAAAGTGACATTGTAAAGGTGACATTTTTGTAAATGTCACATAATATATACTCTACGAGTTTCCTTTCCATGTTTTTGAAATTTGTGTTTTCCTTATCTCCGAATTCAACGGCAAATAGGAAAATAGAATTCAGAATATATTTTTAGTGTTTTCCTTTCACTAAAATATCAGTTTCAAATATTCAATAGATTTGGGTTCGGATTTTCATGCGATATCATAGTTGATCTTCTAGTATAAATCTATATTGCAAACAAGATCACAGCATTTAAAAACATTTCTTAAAAAGACTTAATAAGATTTAGTAAGTATTAAAGTAAAAATATTGTATAACGTGAAATGTCTTAAATGTACTTATTTATTACGTAATATAAGGAGATTTCATTAGATTCTTATTTAATATGTATAGATTCAATTAATAAATCTTTTTTAGAGCTAACTGCAAAATCTTCATCGACCTTTTATTTTATATTTATTTTTATCTTTTGTTAACTTTTTAACTACAGAGTTTTAACATCAACTAGGTAATGATTACGTATATGGGATACAATATTATTATTATTAAATGTATTTTTAAAATAAAAAACGGTTGAATAAAGATTTGAGACTGTGAGAGATATTATAAAAAGTGAATTATAAATGAAAAAACAAGATTTTGTTGATTTTGGTTGGAAACAAATAAACAGATTAAATAAAAAAAATCAACTCTTCTTCGGTAACATTGGACGGTAAATATATTTTTGAATCCCCCTCTTCTTCGGTCTCAACAAACAGTTATATTCCAAGCACAAAACATACCAATCTTATGTGTTGTTTCTTAAACTTCATCCTTACACGTGGGAAACTTAATAAAATAATAAAATGAATCCATTTTTGCGATTCATTTTAAATCTTGATATATTGTAAGTGGTAAAAAGACCAACTGGATAAACCATTCTGAATTTATGATCATCAACTATTTACATAATTACATACATACAAAACGTTCAAAAACTTAACAAAAGAAATAAAGCTCGATTTGGTAAACTCATCAACTATATATATATTTTTACAATTTGATTTATATGTTACCAAAACGTGCTTTATTTCTTTTGTTAAGTAACCAAAAAGTGAACTAAAAGCGATTTCTTTTATATGGTTGTCAAGACATAGCATCCCATCTATGTCGGTTTCCTTTTGATGTACAAAGCATATTGAAAATACATTATGCGCCATTTTCAGTTTAACCAACAAACACTACGATCATTTTTATAATTCATATTCATATTCGGATATATTTTACATCGTTTGATTAAAATCCGCATCGTTTGACCAAAAAAAAAAAGAAAAGAAAGTAGAATCCTCATATCAGTCGTTTTCGTTTAACTCCAAAATCACATTTTCGTCAAAGTTCATGCGTAAATCGCCAACGAGAAACTAATTAAAATGAATAAATTAAATCTATTTATTTCAAATCTCTTACAAAAATTCCTAAGGCTTTTTGCTGACATGACAAATACGTACGATTGTCTGAACTCTAACCTCTAGGTTGTTTGATTGACCTATCAAAGCTACGTTCAACAACGGTCAAAAGAATATTTTATATTGTGTAGTGATACATTTTCTTTTATTTAATACAAATAACGTATATAAAATTTTGGGTCAAACAATGTATATAAACTTATGTCGTGATTCATGTGATTCTTCGAACATGTCTTGGCCTTAATTAGCTCTGAAGGGAAAAAAAAATCATAGAAAGTGTAGCGACGATTTGAAAAGACCACTATTGTGAGACACCTATTAGTTTATATGCTGACGATGCATATTCTTTTTGTGCATGACCTTAATATATAAGTATATCTTTTAAGTTTTTTTTTTTTATCTTTTTACTTATTTTTTATAGGATTAATTTGCTAACTAACATAGAAAAAAATTATAATTGAAACACTAACAAAAAACCCTATATCTAATGGTCATGATTTTGCCACATATGTGCATTTTTGTTAGTTTTTCAATTATAATTTTTTTTATGTTAGTTAGCAAATTAACCCTTTTTCATATTGAGTATCCGGACAATATTATATTTAATGATTTTTTTTATAGATCTAAAACATAGCATAGTCTTCTTGACTCTTGACTGATCAAATAGAAATTATTAACTAATTATACATATAATAAATTTAGTCTTATACTTAAATTTACATGATCCAGAATTATCAATGTATAAGAATACGATATATATATACACACACGCCTACATACATAACATGCTTATATATGTACAAGTATGCGCAAAATTAAACTAATATGATCACAATGATTGAAATAACATAGAGACAGAGAAGTGTATCAAAACAGGGGATTATGTTGAGATTAAAAGTTATTTGATGAGTAATTAAGAGAGCATAACACCAAAAAGACAGGGCATAGTGGAGAGAGTATTTAAAATTAATTAAATGAAATAATATCTACTGTGTTGACAAAAAAAAAATAATAATAATAATAATAATATCTACTGTAGATTGTGTGACACATGCATTTCCCCTACTACATTATCTCACACTCTGTCTATTTCTTCTCTATCTTTACTCGTAAATGATTCAATATCACTCAAATTATTGATCTGTTAAGGATTTTATATAAAATTATTTTCTTTCGAATCAAATCCCTTTGATCCTGCTACTAACCTCGACAGCCAATCAGACCTAAAATTCCCCTCCAGTTTAATATTTATTAATATTTTCAATTTCAATTTGTATTGTTTTTTCATTTTTTAATGATCTCTCTGATCATTAGATATTCAGCTGTCTCAAACTATAATATATCATAATTTTAAAACCAATAAAACTAAAGCATATATGTAAAAAAAAAATTGTTAATCTTCATTTCTAATTCATGTCATTCGAATTTTCTGGATGTGGCTTCTTCAGCGGTGATACTTTGTGGATATCATATGATATAAAATTATTAAAATTTGAATAATAGGAAGAAAGAAAGTGTTTTTTAGTAAAAAGATGAGGTGTTTTTAAATATAAAATTAATAAAATTTGAGTAAAAAGAGGAGATTGTTGTTATTATTAGAGAGAGAGTATCAATGGGTTGATACTTTTGAGGGTATCAATAGAAGGAAGTGAGTGTTTTTAAATATAAAATTAATAAAAGTTGAGTAAAATAAAGAAAGAGAGTTTTTTTTGAGTAAAATTGAATAAAAAGAGGAGATTTATTATTTTTTTATCTTATGATACGCACAAAAAAATCATTGGTTTTGATGCTCTTAATATTGCGGATTACTGAATTTTTTTTTTATCTTAATTTGTAAAACTAATATTCCTTTGAATTGATGTTGTTATCTTTATTTTATTTAACGCGAGTTATTGAACCCAAATATTTTTTCTGCAACAAATAAGAATTCGTGTAAATGAACCGTAAATTTTAGGATGTTGCAAAAGAAAAAGGTACTATAAAATAAGTATCTCAGCAATATTTTATTTCTTGAACCCATTTTAATAGCCAGAGGGAGGATCTATTTATGAGTTGCACCTTCCCCAAAAATTAATACCCTTTCATAGGTCTGGGATTCCCTACATATATATATATATATATATATATATTATTATTTTTTCTAAAATTTGAAAAAACAATAGTATACATGAAGCAGTTAGGAGTGATACCCTATATTAGAAGTATCCTATAGACCATGGTTTAAGTTTTTATGCTCGATTCGTGGATCTTGATCATTTTTTTTTTGCTTTAATAATACTTCAGGGATATGCAAGATTGCAAAAATTATATAATTGAGAAAGCCTATATAAATATATATTTATCACGAAATCTAAATGAAAACATCGGACACATATATAATTAAAGATATCTGTGAAGGCATATCCCATTTAACTGGGAACAATCATGCAGGTTAAATTATTATTTGATAAAAGGGGATTCTAGTCACATAAACACACATGCATGGTTCACAGAAACCAACTGGCTGATCAAATTTCAAAAGATTTACTATATAACAAGAAAAAAAAATGTAGTAGCTAAAATAGTGTATGAATTAGCTATTTAAAAATTATTAACCTATTTAGTTTTTGGTAAAAAACTTAGTTTTGGGTAAAAAACTATGGGCCTAAATTCTGGAATTCTTGAATACCTAAAAAACATTTATAATTAGCATAGATAAATCTTATTAAATATCTTCAAATATAAGATAAGGTGCTAAAGATATAGTACAAAGTAGATAGAGAAGACTTTGGGAACTCTAATGTTAAATCCCGCACATGTGGAGTGATGCTTCATTGCTTCTTATGTTAAAAACTTTTAACATTCTTTTACTTCCTTGAATTTTGGATAGAACTTTATTTTATATTCATACCTTTTTTGACCATCACAAGCTAACACATTTTTATATAAGGTTTTTAAAACTATAACACGTCTTTAGCTTAATATTCAATTCGGTTTGATAATTTGTAAATACACTGCTAAATAAGTGGACCTTAATTTGTTTCTTTGAGTTTTGTTCAAGTCATAAAGACCCTTTTTATTTACCCTAATTTTTCTTCCAAATAAATGTCTCAACTAGATAAACTTAGAATGTTCTTTATCAAAAAGAACTTAGAAGGCTTAAACAATTCACCTTTTTTTTATTGAAAAACAAAACTTGGATATCTAGAGCAGTAAGTCAACAAAGACCTATAGAAGTACTCGAAATTTAGCATAATCTCATTAATCTGTCAATATTACTGAAACCTATCTTATGACCAAATAAAAGAATTAATATCAAAATTTATAGACATATTTATTATGTTGGCTCGAAAGGCCATAGCCCATAGGACACAACAAATATAGATAAGTTCTAAACGAAATCGCATTGTCTAAAATAATTTTAAGAAAACGAAATCGGATCCTCATTGGTCGACCCACGTGGGTGATTATTATACATAGATCATTGTTTTCTTCTTTATTAAATTAATTAAAGATAAACGAATATAGTGGTTTCTGTTCAACGAAGCTTCCTCGACCATTGACACATAATTCAGATCAATGACAATCATGTTATTTATAATGCAACTTTTCGTTCCCTTTGTTTTAACAACTCAAGATAGCAAGTACCGACTTTCTTCAACCGTTGATTAGTTTATGTCACGTCTATGCTGCTGTCGATTTAAATTTTTTTTTTTATATACATTTTGTACTTAATTTTGATCTCCTTTTACATGTTCCAGCTTGTTACCTATGGGGGCACGTGCCCCCACTTTATTTTGTATAAATTAATTTTTTTTGCTATAAACAATCATATATTTGGTGCCTAAGTTTGTTAATTTTCTTATAAGTGCATCCATATTATGGGTTCGAGTCCTAATACAGTCATTCTAATTGTTTTTATATCTATTGTGCACCCATAATAAAAGCCAGTTGGATTCGCTCTAACCTAACAATTATTTAAAGATTTTAAATTGATTATGGACGTAAATATCAGGATGTAGCATAGGAGTTTCCGATGTTATTCACCCTTAGTTGTGAAGGCCTAACTGGAATGTCGTTAGCTCAATAGTTCAATTATTTCAGAAGATATATATGTTTTGAGTTTTGCTTGTGAATAAAGTGTGGGATTGTCTTTAAATATTTAGTAGACTTTCGGAAACAAAATAAAACAGCAAAACTAAGTTATAACTTAATCGATGATTGTAATGATCCTTATAACGAAAGGATAACCTGTTTGTATGAAGTTCCAAATCAATGAATGTTTCAGCTGTTATAAGAAAAAACAAAGGAGATAATATTCTCAAAGTAATGAAGTGAAATTTGATTTCTTCTATTAATGGTTGTTGCACAGCACAAGCCCTAGAAGTTATTGTTGTTAAGGCCCAATCGTGTTTTGAAATGAGTCATATGGGTCCTTATTTTAACGAATAGTAAAACTTGATATTTCCAAGCCCATTTTTGTTTTTTTTTAATAATAACACAAAATCATAACTAATTTGTATGTTTTTTTTTTTTTGATAAAGACTAATTTGTATGTTCATATTTTAAATTTATTTACTCACCCGGAACGCGTGATTGATCCATAAATTTTACTTTAATTCTGAAAATTTATTTGCCATAAGGTAGCTCTACAACACCTTTTTCGTGTTAAGAGTTACAACGCTTTAATCTCCTTATTCACATGTCAAAAGTTAACTGCTAATTAAGGTTTCATTTTACAATGTTTAACACGTGTAAAAAATTAACATTATCTACTTCGAGTGTACGTGATGAAGCATAAAGACACTTTTTAAAAGCATATTTAGGTTTAATACGATCAATAATACTATATGATAAATGAAACTTTTTCTTTTGAAGTTTTGGACCTTAAGGCTATATAATTTATTTTAGGCTCCGATAAGAGCGGGTTAAACTCTCTTCTTCGTTCCCGGCATTCAAACATGGGATCTCTGTCCTTTTGATCACAATGTTTACCAGTAAAACTATTGTTCCGAATATAGAATAATTGAAATTTATTTGATATTTAAAATTTAAAATTTAAGAAATGGAATCATAAAAACTTTTTCACAGTCCTCCTTTAATTTTTACTCCATATAGCATCAACCAGGAAATATATGTGCAATAATATTTATTACGTGGCAAGAAATTACTATATTACATGAGGGAGCTAGAGAGAGTAGCAACCCCAAGAAAAAAAGTGAGAGGTACTCGTGGAAGAATCCAATGATCCAAGCATGAACAAAAATACAAAAGAGCAACCGCCTTTGATGGGCTATATTATTAGAGTTCTACATTCGATGAATAAAAAAATTATCGAATTCAAATCCAAGATAATAAAAAGTTTAGAAAAAATGTCTAACGATTAGGACAACATAAAAGGGATAAATGTTATCAGCAAACTGATCTCTCAAATCGCGCAAATACAACAAAGTGTGGGCTCTATATTCCTTTTTCAAATGTTTTACTTTTTCTTTATTTTTTTGTTACACAACAAAGACTTTTTTTTTTTTTTTTTTTGGTCATCTATGTTACACAACAAAGACATTTTTCAATTTTCATAAGACATATATATACACATCACTTTTTTAATATTTTATTTCTTTGATAAAATATTCTTTTATAACTTCTTAATTTAAAACGAAAATACGTACATGTCCATTGATCCGGGACTAAATAGTTGAGAACATGTGTAAATCATCTATATGTCAGATGATGTTGAACCTAGTGCACAATGGAGCCAATTCTTTGCACTAAAACCTCCTCCATTGATGGTTCTTAGATGGATTCTTAAACCAAAATAATAATAATAATAATAATAATAATAATAATAATAATAATAATAATAATGGGATATCGATATTAGAGAGTGAAAAAAATATCTTAAACTAGAACTTTTAAAATTTCTAGAGCATGTTCAACCATGTTTCTTAAAAAAGTTATACAAATATATTAAAAAAATAAAAAATAATATAGTATTGTATAAGTTTCTTAAAATTAAGAAATTTCTCTCCTAAACTTCTTATATAAGGCATTTTACAAGTTTCTCTCTCCATTTCTAAGAACCCTATAATTTTTTATTAAGGGCATCCTTATTGCACAAACCATAATGTCTTAAAGCCATATAAAATTATTAAAACACACACTCTCTCTTTCTTTTACTCAACTTTATACCTTCTCTTTCATCTTTTTACTCAACTTTTATTAATTTTATATTTAAACACTCTCTCTTCCTTTTAAAAGCACTCTCCAAAAAATCTAATTTTAAACACTCTTTCTTCCTTTTAAACACTCTTTACTCTTTTTACTCAAATTTTATTAATTTTATATTTCAATATACCCCACAAAAACACTCTATTTCTTCCTTTTACAACTATTTTAATAATTTTATATTATAAAAACACCATATTTAGACACCATCGTGTTACCAATAAGGATGCTCTAATATTTCTCATACCTAAAAGAAATTTAGAACTTTGTTAAAAACCATGGTTGGACATTGTCTAAGATATTCAACTTCCAAATGTATTTTTATCATTGGTTTTAATTTTTTTTAATTTAAAGTTTTATTACACCAATAAAATATATTAAAACTATCAGTATTATACTGTTAAAAAAACTCATTGGATAATTTTTACCAATGGAGGTGCTTTAAGTCATCTTTCGCAAATTGTCTTACTAATTTTCATTTCTTTGGCAAACAGTCATCTTTTCGTGTAACTTTTCAAAAGGAAAAAATATACAAAATATTCTTGTGGAGTACGATCATTCAATTATATACACAACAAAGACGTACGTACATGTATTCCACAAACGTCTCACATTCTAACATTACATAGTTCAATCATTTTGTCCATGATAGTCATGTCCGACGAGTAGCAGTACTCAGGCTTCTCACATTCTATCACGTAATTCAATCATTTTTAATAGTACTATATATTTTGTTTTATCAAATTTCAGGCCAGTATTTTTCAAAAAAAAAAAATTTCAGGCCAATGCTCATTCATCAGTATACGAAATAAATATCCATAATTTTGAAGATATTGGTGATTTATTTCGGTCTATCTGGATTACCATGTATTAAATCTTATACTTTCAATCTGTGAATGAGCAATTTACCCAAGTATATAAAGAATTAATATCCATAATTTCTTGAATTATGAGCACTTTTTAAAGTCTCAATATCGAAATCTGAAGATCCATATATTAAATCTTTATATACTTGGGTAAAGTGCTACCTACAAAGATGTATAACATATGGTAGATATATACAAGTTATTATAATTTCTTGTATACATACGCCTTTTTAAAATCCGAGATACTACAAATTTGGGTAATGTGCTTGTTAGGCAACAATTATAATGCGT
Source organism: Draba incana (assembly GCA_963576765.1). Lineage (NCBI taxonomy): Eukaryota > Viridiplantae > Streptophyta > Magnoliopsida > Brassicales > Brassicaceae > Draba > Draba incana. The sequence continues at coordinate 38,975,752 of OY755207.1, forward strand.
CGCTTTTAAAATAAACAGCTAATATTATATTGCTAAAAGATGTAAAAAAGAAAGCAAGTGATATGTATATACAATAATATTCAGTGAATGAAATGGAACTGATGAGGAGGACGACAAGAAAGAGGAATTTGGTGGTTGGTGTTTGTATGCATTGATGCTATTGAAAGGTAAAGAAAACAAGAGGACACATACATTTATAAATTAAAACAATTAGGAAGAGAATATAATTTGAGAAGAAACGACACATCGTCTCCGACAAAGATTTTGGACGGTACGGACAAAGCATGCTACATTCTTCATCATTCCCCTTGGCCTTAATTATAAAAGTTATAACCTTTTCCCCAAAAATAATACACTTATTTAGTTATAGTATACTTAGTAATATTGTTTCTTCTCATGCACGAGGTTATTCTCTTTTTATTAGTAACAATTTTAAGTTGTAATTCCAAGTTTCATTCCTTTGCCAGTCCATCATCTTAAAGATCTCGGACCAAAATCCGATATACGAAATAGTAGCTCTATTTTCATTAATAAGCAATATGTAGGTAAATTTTCATTAGTCACTATGGAAATTTGTAAACGATAGAATCAACTAAATTTTCTAGAAACAAAAACGAAGTTCGTATTCTTGGCCACCGGGGGATTAAAATTTGGGCATCGCCGGCGACACAGATTAGTCTCTTGGACCTAGAAAGCCTTTGGGGAAACTGTGTATAATTATAAAAAAAAACGAAGTTCGTATATTGTTTTGATCCTTATTATTATTGACCTCTGCATGGATGATCAAAATTGGATGATCAAAATTTTGATTTATTTGGCTTATTATTAAAAACCCATAAATAAATATTCTCGAATGATTTAATCTTTAGATTTATAATTTTATAAATTTATAAAATGAGTACAGTGTGACTTTGTAGTATACTTAATATTTGTAAGGACATTGTTATAGATATGGAATTTCTTGGAAATTGTAACCATTCTTTGGAGAGACAAAGGGATCTCAAAGCCCTAGACATTTAGTTCTTCGAGGAATGTAGCCTTCTTTGTATAAAATGAAAAGTTAAATGATAATGTTATACTCGTTTGTAAACCTTTCGCCTTCAAGTTGCGATTGAATGCGTCACTATGAAATCATCCATTCATCATATTCTGCGTGAGTGGTACATCTACTTTTTGATAAAATACGTTCGCATAATATATGTACCTTTAAATACTATTGTTTAGTGGTTTTTCCTACTCTAACATGTTCAAAATATTTTACAAAAATGTATATATGAATTATAAATAAAAGGAGTAATATTTTTAGTGTGAGGTAATTACACATAAAACAAAGGAGAAATTTTTATTTCTTTCTCTCTTTTTTGGGTAAAAGAAAAGAGTAATGTTTTCTAAAGCTTATGATCAACTTGATATATGATCTATGTAATGAAGACTCAGATAAACTTTTGACTCATTTTAACGTAATTAGCTTTGTTAATTAAAACTTCTTTTTAAATGGGGTACGTATAAAACCCTACGTAAGTTGATCCAGTAAAGTCACCAACAAAGGCAGTTTTTTTTTTTTTTTTGAGAAATGTTTTTCTTCATTAGTTGGATAAGAAATCAATTTATGAATAAAATCAGGACAAATAGCACAAAATAAATTAGTGAACTATATGAACCTATTAAAGTGAAACAAAAAGGTTTTAAATATACATTCGATATGTGGGAGAACTATGCATAGATGGAAGACACATGTAATATGCTAAAAATACCAATAAAGGTCATTCGAATATCTTACACACCGTATACAATAAGTATTCGAATAATCCCCCGTTTAAATTTTGTATCCTCAGCTAATAAGTAATATCTCGATGAAAATTATGATAAGAAAAAAAATCTCATAACTCGATGAAATGATAAAAGCACCTTTTCTACCCTACTTTAAGAAAAAGCTAAAGCATGAACAAATGAAATACTAAAATGAACCTTTATGAATATTTTTTTGTTTAATTAAACTATCAATCAAAACTAGTAAGTGTTTATAGGGGCAGGTATCATAATTCTATGTAATAATTGTAGAAAATAACAGGTGGCAAAACCACAATTAGGAGAAAACAAATTGTAAACTAACCGCGTGAATTATGTATAAATTGTGTTTCATGTAAACAATACAATGTGTTACAAAAAAAAATGATCGTGAATCATTATTCTTTTTTAAATAAAACCGCACATATCTCCTCCTGGCTTGATGGTATATTGCAAATACATGTCAACCGAAGGTCATTTTAAAAAATAATAGTAATAGTAATGTCATTTATATAGTGCGTTTTGGACATGTTCAATGGTGACACCGGAGGATCTAAAAAGGTGTTTATATAATATAAAAATATTAAAATTTGAGTAAAAGGAAGAAAGAGAGTGTTTTTGTGAGGTATATTGAAATATAAAATTTGAGTAAAAGAAAGAAAGAGAGTGTTTTTTTGGATAAAATTAGATCTTTTGGAGAGAGAGAAATATAATATTGGATCTTTTGGAGAGTGTGTTTAAAAAAAAAAGTGTTTAAATATAAAATTAATAAAAATTGAGTAAAAGGATGAAAAAAAAGGTATAAAGTTGAGTAAAAGAAAAAGAGAGTATGTGTTTTAATAATTTAAAAATCATATTAGACCCTTAAGGGTCTGCGTTGTACATGACTGGGTTTATCTGCTTTTATGATTAGAAAATCGTAGAGACAAGAATAGTGTGCTCATATTAAATTATATAGTAAAATTTTATTAGTCCCTTCATCCGTAATTAGTTAATCGTTACATCGAATTTGGAGATCCAAATACTAAAAAAAAGGAAAACAAATAAAAGAGACAAAAAGACAAAATGGTTTTAAATACCATAAAAACCATCATTGACATCTATCTGATCTCAATTTGTTTGTCTCATTTCCTCTTTCCTTTTCTCCAAAAACTAGAGCTAAACTAAAAGCATAGAGAAGCAACAAATCTCAAACTCCTTTGGTAGAAATTAACAAAGAGAGAGGGGTGATGAATAGGGGAGTGATAGAGAGTTCGCCGGTACAACACCTCACGGCGGCTGGAAACCCTAATTGGTGGAATAATGGCGGTTTGAGGCCACCGCCGCCGCAGCTACCGCCGTCTACCACAACCACCACTAATCTTCATCCAAGTTTCTTACCAAACTTCTTTCCTTCTTCAACTTCTTCACCTTCTCTGCCGCTTACTAGTAGCCTTAACTTCTCTTCTTGGCTAGACAATAGTTATGATCTGCCTCTTGACCAACCATGGAGCCTTAGCCAACTTCTCTTGTAACTCTTTCTCTCCTTCTTGAGACATTAGCTTAATATATGTGGAAATTATTTATTTTCTAAGTAAATGTTTTCAAGTTCTTTGTTTTAAGATCTAATATTGATTACGTCTTTAATATGAAGGGGTGGATTGATGATGGGAGAGGAAGAGAGAATTGAGATAATGAATTATTATCATAATCAAAATCAACAACATAGTTACCAAGAGAAGAAGCTAGAATATTGGGAAGAACAAGTTTTGAAGCACCAAGAGAGTAAGAATAATAATGATTATGTGATAATGTCGTCACCAAACTCACCTCTAAACAAGTCTTGTGTTACAACAACAACAATTCACAACAACAACAACCACAATGGTCTTAACTTGTCCGAGGTAGGTCGAAATAGTTAATTTTGATCAATTCTATATGGTTTAATAGTGAATACTTCTTTACAATTTATTTGTTCTATGTGTGCTCATGAAGTGTAATAGCTCCAAAATTGGTCATGAGTCTTCTTTAGCAAATAAGAAACCAAAGCTTCAAGTTCCTTCATCATCACAACCAACTCTCAAGGTAACTAACTAAATCTCTAGCTATATCTCTCTTGATGACATTTTTAATAATAAAACAAAGGCACAAAAACAAAGGAGAAGAAGAAACAAACAAAAGAGAATGGGAACAGAATAAGATGCATGTGTGTGTGATTGTAACATTTTTGTCTTTCTTATGTGTCTTCTTCTTCTTGATCTCATTATTTTTTTTATCTTTATTTGCTATGATTTCAACGGTAGTTACCGTATCCTTTTATGTTCGTTTAAAAAAAATTGAAAAAATAGAAACTAATTCTGGTTTTTCAGTTTGATTCAGTTTTAGTTCAGATTTCGTTTTCTAACCAAATTAAAAAAATTATCGAAGTTATTAATGTTTCTTTCTTCGCACTCTAAATATTCAGTCGTAGAACCCCAATCCGTTTTTCGGTCACCTTACATAATATAGATAGTCTTTTGGTTTATGAAAATATAAATGAATTCTCTTGCTTTCCTGGCTAAATTGATATTGTTATGTTTGTAACAAAATATTTTTTTTTTTTTGAAAATTTGTCAAAATTTATGCTACATTACATCTTTTATTACTATTTTGATTTTGATCTTAATTAATTGGACTAGTTTTTTGTTATAGTTTAAGTTCGATTTATTCTATTTGCAAATCAAATTCATATTTATGTGTATATATAATATGAACACATGTTAAGACAGTTGGGAAGTCTCTTTCCTCTCTTCCCATGTTAAGATAACATCAATCACAGATTTAAGTTCAATAACGAAATTTCTTATATAGATGTGTATAACTAAATTACTATTGTCATTATATAATCAAAGGTGAGAAAGGAGAAACTTGGAGGCAGAATCACAGCTCTTCATCAGCTAGTATCTCCCTTTGGCAAGGTATAATTACTGATTAATTCCCTTTACTAATCACTTAATAAATTCAAATTAGCCACGAATGATTCTTTTTTTTTTCAGACTGACACTGCCTCTGTCTTGTCGGAGGCTATTGGATACATTAGATTCCTCCACAGTCAAATTGAGGTGACTTGTCTTTTCCAAACTACCATGCTTCTTATTTCATTTATTTCAAGAAATATATTTATTCGAATCTTCCCTCAAAATCATGGGATTATTTGGATTTATTCGGATTTTTTTTAAACCTTGAGAAAATAACATGTAGTTTTGAAAAACTGAACAATATAATTGAAACAATGATCAGAGATATATGATGCCTTCTTATATAGTCCTTTTTTTAAAAAAATCTTCTATAGCATTTCATGTATCTATTTTGTGAGATTTTTGGATTTTTTTTTCTGGTTAATATTACATGTCAAAAACTGGATAAAAGGAAATAATCTAATTGAAATCGGTAAATAGTTTTTGTTGTATCTAGAGTAATAATTGACACAACTATTTTTCTCAATAATTGTTTTTGTTAAATTTCAGGCTCTAAGTCTTCCATACTTCGGTGTTCCCTCGAGGCATAATATGACACACCAACATGTAAGCAATAAAATTCATATTCTGATTTACGTAAGTTACTTGGTTTGGTTAATTATAATTAAAAGCTACTTTAATTTATATATATAGGCACAAGGAGGTATGCATTGTATATTTCCGGAGGATCCTGGTCAGGTACGCACATAATTATGTTTTTTTTTTCTTTTTATTCAATAAAATCCAAATCCTAAAAACAAACTTGGCAGCTTTAATTCTAAAACTCACACTTTTTCTCCTTACTATTGTTCTCTTAAAAGTGAAAAGACTAAGATAAAGTATGGTAAAAAAAATAGAAAATAGTATGACATTACAAGCTTTCCTTTTCAGTCGTCATATTATTCTACAACCTTTCATTAAACCACAAAAGCCACTTACATAATTACATTGTTGAAGGGAAAAGAGCCACTTAATGATTTTTTAGGTCTTCATCAAAGTAGCTTTTGCCATTAAACGTTTTTGATAAATTCATATGTGAAACAACTTTTCCAACCAGAATATTGCGATTAAGAAATTCGTGTGAGTTTTGAGTATGAGAGTTGGTGTGACTTACATTTTAGCACTTTACAATTCTATTCGCTATTCAATTTATGACATCAATTCACTTTTTTCGAATTGAGAGACATCTTAGATTCATATAGTTGAAATATTTGTTCATATATTTTTTTCCAACAAAAACGCATTAGAAAACTCTTTCTTACGGAAAGTAATTTATACATCATATTACACTAACATTTCAATTTTTTTCTTTACAATCATTAATTTTTTGCGAAACGTCTAAAGCTTTTTAAACAAAAATATACTGAAGAAGTCTTTTCATTTTGTGATCAGCTTGTGAATGACTATTGCATGAAAATATCAAAAGGTGCTTCATTTTCTTCATCTACAAACAATCAAGAATCAAACCCTAACGAAGAACCAAAGGAAGATTTGAGAAGTAGAGGACTGTGTCTTGTCCCCATCTCATGCACACTTCAAGTTGGCAACGACAATGGTGCCGACTATTGGACTCCGGCGTTCTAGACCACTCCATTCACTACATTATATGCTATCTGGATTTTGGTTGAAGAAAACTAGTAATGTTATAACATCATGAGCAAACAATGTATTGTGAAAACAAGAAAGTGTGTTTCCAAGATTGATTGCTCATGATGCTATACAATGATCAGTTTAAAACTTAAAAATTGTTTTTGGCGTTTGGTCTTTATTTGAAGATTTGATTACAGTTGATGTGTATGATGAGATGACTTGCTTATTTATGTTTTTTACTATTATGATAGGAAACTCTTTTTTCCTCTAATGTATGTAGTAACAAATAACTCAATGATGGTTGCATTTTCAATTTTCAATCATCGAGGATTGGTAAATATTGTCTACATCCTCATATTTCAGTAGAAAACACTTATATAATCTTACAATCCATTTATTCATCAGATTAACTCGACACCATGCGAAAAACCTTTGTCCCGACATTGATCAGTTCCTAGATTTCTACCCAAATAGACAAAACAACACGTTCTAACAGAGAAATGATGTTCTCCATGATCACTCAACTTTTTTTTTTGGTTGAAAATTTGAAACTTACGATCACTCAACTTGCTCTACTAATATCGTTTTAACTTTTTTTTTATTATTCCATACGATCCAACACAAAAAAACATGTATGGTTACTAGTTACTAAAATAATTCACAAATGCTTACTTTATCACACATGCATACACGATAGTAAGACGAAAAATCAGCATGGTGATGTTGGAGCGAGATTTTTATTGTTTATAGATTGATTTCTATGCTTAAATGTATAGTATTCGTAATTGGTTAACATATTTTGAAATTTTATATAAACTTGTGCTATGGTTATGTTATGTTTATTTAGTTTTTGTTTTAATGAGCTTCTAAAAAAGCATATTCAAATGATTAAAAAAAAAAATGGAAAAATGAAAAATTTCCCAGTCAATGTTTTTATAAATAGGTAAAGTAATTAAATGAGTTTTTCAAAATAAACACTGAAACTTCTTCTAAACATGTATCTTTGTGTAGATTATAGTTTTGTCATGTTTTTAAATGATAGAACCTACTGGGCCTTTATACAAACATCTTTGGGCCTAAACTGCTTGAGAGTAGTCACGACCACGAGTGATGTTACACGTGTCAATTTATAAGTGGTTTAATCTCCTATGCTAATTTTTGAAAGATTTTTTTGATTTTACAAAAATACATTTCCTTTTATTTTTTGCGGCGATCGGACGGTGAACAGTCAACTACACTTCAAACCTTATACGAATAACAATCGTTAGATCAGATTATTCCACAAGAACCGTACGATCAAATCATCACTCAAATCTATCCGTCAAATATAATCCAGAAAATTGAAATTTCAAACACATGTATAAGAGAGGGAGGAGAAGAAGCTTTCTCTCTCTTTCGAAGACGAAGAAGACGAAGAAGAAACCCCAAAGTATCACTCTTTTTTTCTCTCCTTCTCCACTGTTTCACCAAATTCCTCTCTTCTCGAGTTTTTTTAAACCCTAATTTCTTCTATCATCTCTATATTAGCGAATCAAAATTTCGAAATTCAAAATTTGCCGTTTTCGAATTTTTGTATTCACCGATTTCGATTTCTGGGTTTTCGCGTAGTAGAAGGATTAAGGGTTGCTTCAGATCTTCGATTTCGTCTGTTTCTCTAGCTGATTTGTGTTTTTAATCTCTGGGATTTTGGAGATTTGTGAGCTTGTGGGGGAAAAAAGGGGAAAAAAAATTTCTGGGGTTTTTTTTTTTTTTTCCAGATTGAGTGAAATTCGAATTGTATAGATGGGAGGAGAAGGAAACGAATTCCCGCCAAAAAAGGATGTTTTAGAAGAGTCTGATGCTCCGGCGATGAAGTCGGCGAGGCAACTCGACTTCACTGGTGTCTCCGGCTCCGATGTTGAGTCTAATAAACCTCCTCCGGCCACATCTTCGACGGCTATTCGTCCTATTCCCGGTCAAGGAAGATCGACGGTGGCGACTCCGATTCCACCGCCACAATCTCAGACCTTAATCAGGTAAGTGAAGAAAAGTTTGAAACTTTGGAGATTTGATTTGATTGTTCTATGTGTGGTTTAAGTCAGATTTGGTGTTTGAAGCATATAGATTTGGAAAATTTGATTGGATTGTTGTACAATTTCGAAATTTTAGGAAGCCCGAATCTCCGAAATCGAAGCCAAGGCCTGTAGGGGAAGCTAGAGATGGAACTCCTCAGAAGAAGAAACAGTGTAATTGTAAACACTCACGGTGCTTGAAGCTGTAAGTCTGCACGAATCATCGTCTTTATCGAACCATTTATCGAATCACGGTGTTTTCTTATTTAGTTGGTATCTGTTTTTGATTAGGTACTGTGAATGTTTTGCATCTGGAACCTATTGTGATGGTTGCAACTGTTTAAATTGTTTCAACAATGTTGAAAATGAACCTGCAAGACGAGAAGCGGTTGAATCAACTCTGGAACGGAATCCTAACGCGTTCAGGCCTAAAATCGCTAGCAGTCCACATGGCGCACGAGATAACAAGGTATGTAGTTTTAGTTATTCTGTGATACTGATGCACTCTTTAGAACTTATGGTCTCAAGTTTTTACATTTTTTATTAACTCGGGTTTTCGTAGGAAGAGGTTGGTGAAGTTATGATGTTAGGGAAACACAACAAAGGTTGCCATTGCAAGAAATCGGGATGTCTTAAGAAGTATTGCGAGTGTTTTCAAGCAAATGTTCTTTGCTCTGAGAACTGTAGATGCATGGATTGCAAAAACTTTGAAGGAAGTGAAGAGAGACAAGCGCTCTTTCACGAACATTCCCACAACGCTGCTTATCTCCAACACGCTAATGCTGCGATAACTGGAGCTATTGGTTCCTCGGGTTTTGCATCAGCTCCAGCTCCTAAAAGAAAGAAAACTCAAGAGATTTTCTTTAACCAAGCAACCAAAGATTCATCTACTCATAGGCTTGGCCAGGTAAAATCGTTTATCCGAAACTTGCTCGATCTTGGTTATTGAAAATGAGAGATGTTAATGTTATAGTATAATTATTGGTATTAGGCAAATAGTGGAAGAACAAAACCTGTTTCTCGACGTGGAGGTAATGCGTCTTCAGGCCCATCCAAGGTTGTATATAGGTAAATGCATGGTGTGTTTATGACCAAAAGTTAAATCTGATTCCAGAGATGCAGAAACTGAGTTTTTTTTGTTTGTTTTCAAAGGTCTCTATTAGCAGATATAATTCAACCACAAGATGTGAAAGCACTCTGTTCTGTTCTAGTCGCTGTGGCCGAGGAAGCAGCCAAGACGTTAACTGAAAGACGGTTGGAAGATCAGACGGAAACTTCCCTAGCTTCTTCTGCGCAAGGTACCGAGGTTGAGAAAGCTGATAAGTCTGGTACGGAGGATCCTAAAGGAAGAGACTTGTCCCCAGATACTTTGGCATTGATGTGTGATGAACAGGATACTATGCTAATGGTTACAGATTCACCTAATTGTTCGGTGGAGCCTAACTCGCAGTTACCAAATGGGCAAGACCAGGTTTATGCAGAGCAGGAGAAACTAGTATTGACCAAGTTCCGTGACTGCCTTAACCGAATAATCTCCTACGGAGAATTAAAAGGTTTACATTTCTTATATCATTCCGAATAAATGGAGTATGGCTTAACACAAGATTCACATTCTAAAAGCTTTATTTGTTTTGCAGAATCAAATTGTTCTTTGGCAAGAATGGATCTACAATCAGCTGTGAAAATGGAGCCAGTGGTTCAACAAGGACCAGTCTCGAACGGAGTTTCACAAACCGCTAAACAACAACAACCTCTCCAGCTAACCACAACAGCAGCAACAACAACACCAACACCAAACACATCCTCACAAACTCCAGCTTTGCCTGAGAAGAAAGACCTCTGAATCAATATTTACTCCTTTAGAACAAAATAACTTTACAAAGAGCAATAATGCAGCTGAATCCGCCTCGCCGTGCCTAATTTACGAGGTAATGCCACCAACACTCCTTTTTTTCTTCCTCTTACATATTCTAAAACAGAGGAGAGTTTGCAGTTTCAACAACATTAGCAGGTGATTAGAGAGTATTATTATTATTATTATACACAATTGTGTTATTAGGCTTTCTTTTCTTTCTTCCCTTCCTAAATCTTCTCTTGGATTCATAATTTGAGAATGTTTCTTTACGAAATGTTGTCATTATTTGTGTACATTGCTATTTTACTGTGGAACATGCATGTTTTTTTCTCATTTTGATATGTTTTGGGAACTATAGAAGATTGAACTATATTAAATTTGGAGATTTTTGACACAATATAAAGATTCATTTATATCTAAGAAGAGATAGGACCTACCTTACATTATACACTTTTGTAAACTCAATATGAAATGTTACAACAATATTGAAGAGACTCCATAGACTCACACACTCATTCATCAAATCCCAGCAAAAACAGAAAAAATCTTCTGCATGAATGAAACTATACGCTTGTAGCTCTATCAATCGAGGCCGAAGGTTTATCTAGTGTCGATAGTATCTGCGGCATTGACATACCACCCGAAACAACAATCTCTGCAGATGAAAAATGAACATCATAAGTCCTATACAACAGTCTAGGATAGATTCTGAACCAAAATCAGGGTAGCTAATCTCACCTATTCCTTCCCGGACCGAGAGATTTGGCCTGATAACATCATTACTGTTGACAAGAAGTATATCTCCAATGTAAAGGTGGTTCGTGGGAACGTATACACAGCAAAGCTCTTCCTCGGTTGGGTAATTCTGCAAGGACGAAACGCATTATTACAAACGGTAACCAAAGGATCTAATTATAACAAATCATGCCTAGGAATTGTGTCTGCCCTTTGTATCCTTAAGATGAAGTTTTGAAACTAATAGCAATTTTTGGTTACCTGGAGAACAACAGTTGATGTAATGAAGCCAAATGCGTATTCGCCTATACGTGGATGCCTGATGATTGCAACTTCCTTGAAAGCTTGTGTATTTTGATCTGAAAGTAGTAGGAAACAAAAAATAGATATGAAAAATTCGATAAATTTTTATAATGTTGAGATGCAAAGTAAGATTTTACCAGGCGATATGGCAGAGCTGATTTGCTTGGAGGCGTTGTAGATGTGACGAACAAATGGCATCCGCTTGATAAACCATTCTCCCAGGTTAAGAACAGACGCACCCAACCACGAAGACATGAACACCCCAACCAAGAAGATGAATGCAATGGAAGTCAAAAAACCAAAACCTACAAAGGTGCGTAATCGGACTCATGTGAGAAAAACCAATATCAAGTTGATTGATTCGATAAAAAAGAAAATGCTTACCGAATATGTTGATCCCGAGTTGTGCGTATATCGGAGAGAAGAATCCATCAACAAAGTGAATAAACCACCATGTTATGTAGAAAGTAATCGCAATCGGAAGCAGGATCACACTACGCACAAAACGCAATCGAGACTTTAAAAAACTCGATATCAAAATGACAAATTTCAACTCAAGATCCGAAAGAAATGCTTACCAGCCTGTCATGAACTTCTTCGATGCCCATCCTCTAATGAACAAGCTTAAAGTCTGCAGAACAATAAAGAAAGACACGATGAATACACGCATAACACGAAAAAATGAAACTCGAGATTCATGGATACAAGATTCCTAACCAAAAACACTTGGAAATGCAAAATCCATACTCTAATGAATCAGAAAGTGTCAAATGTTAAGCATAAGAGCCACCAAGATCAGTGTTTAGCTAGTCAACACACTGAATCCAAGTGTTGTTGATACTAAATGGAATCTAGGGCAAAACAAGTTCCCAGATTTTGAGCTAAAGACACAATTGGGCAAATCAATCAAATTCTACAATTACGAATCTTGAAATGAGCAAACGAAGAAGTAGATCAGGGGAAAAAGAAGAAGCTGGACCTCGTGACTAGCTTGGTGCGAAGAAGAGGAAGAGGAAGAAGATGAAGAAGAAGAAGAAGACGGCTTTGAAGTAGAACCGTCGTCTTTTTCGCCGGAATTAGCGATTGGAACAAGAAGCTCTCGATCTCTTTCTCGATTAGCCATTACAATCGGTGGCTTTTCGTCTCCCATCTTCCCGGAGAAGAGAGAAACGCCGGTGAATTCGCCGGGACGGAGATTTGAAACGGCGGTGAGGAAAAAATCCCAAAAAAAAAAGGAAGAGGCTTTTTGTTCCGGCGACTGTTCTTGTGTTGCGCAGAGAAAAGTGGTTAAGCTGCTAATCCAACTTGGAGCTCTCTGTCACTTTTCCATTTTTTCTTTTTCTTATCGCATTGTTTCAGTTTTTTCATAACAAAAAAAAAAATATTTGGGTTAATTTGCTTAATAACAAAGAAAAAATTATAATTCAAAAACTAACAAAAAATGGTATGTGTAGCAATATTATGACCATTAAATTTAGGTTTTTTAGCTAGATTTTCAATTATAATTTTTTTTGGTGTTATCTTTGCTAATTTTCCTATATATTTCTATTGTTTTTTTTCGATTTTTCGTAACAAAAAACATGGTTTTATAATGATTATTTAAAAATAAAGTGTCTACATTTGTTGCTAACCAATAAGAAATACGAAAATGTTTACTCTCTCCTATCATGCGATTTTGATATAGTATTATAAGCTAGAAAGTATGTTTTAAAAATCATCTTTCCGATTTTCATAAATCAACACAAAATTTGGAAGTTTAATTTATTTTGAGTAGTTTGTACGAGATGATGGTTCTTTTTTTGTTTATATGTGAAGGCAAACCCATACATATATTACTGTTGAACAAATGATTTTATAAGTTATAAGTTATATAAAGATATCAGTATTATATAAGATTTGTCTTAGTCTAAATTATACAAAGGCAAAGAAATCCAGATTTGTCATTCGGTGTTGAAGTTAAGCATAACCCTCCTTTAGGGAAATTTTGGTCGACGCATTTTTTGTTGCAATCTTTTATTTCTCCACACGGATCGGCTGAAATATTATTCTCCATCATAAACGAAGTCTTGTCTTTTGTAGAAAATATATCTCTTGTCGCAAAAGCTTGAAAAATAAATAGAATCGAAAGATAATCAATTCTTATGAATTGATAAGCAACTACAAATAAAATAACCGAGCTACCAGTTCATTGTAGCTATTAAATCTAGAAGATGTACAATTTAGCTATAAATATATACGTACATGCTTAAATTTAGTTAACTTCGATCGTAATGCTAATTATTGGTAAAAATAATTAATTTACGGAATTAAAACCTTGAAAGATATATATGATTGCATTTTGGTTAAAAACAAATTTATGTATGTACAGAAGAAAAGAAAAACTCTTTGTTTTCGATTAACAAAAAGAAGTTTAAGATTCCCTTATAATCAATTTGACGTTTTTAAGTATCAAAGATTTCAGAAATTTATTTCAAAAGTTTTCCTTTCTACATGCAATGAAAATCCCATAAGATTTCAAACGCGTATTTTTGGCTTTGGATATTTTTCTTTTCTACATGCTATAGAAAAAAAAACTCAGAATCAATTGTCATTTTCAAGTATCAAAGATTTCATAAAAAACATAAATTGGATTTGAAAATCTTTTTTTCTACATGCAAGAAATAAGAAATCTATTACTAACATGTTGGTAAAATATGATTCAACAGATAAATAAGAAACATACCTTAAATCCACAGTTAGTCAGTAACTTGTGATAAACAAATGGAAAAACAAGAAAAATACCTGGAATTAAAACAAGTGCAAGGCACATAAATATAAAAAAGAAGCATTTGTGTGAAGAAGCCATTTTCCCCCTCAATTTTTCAACAATGTTTCTGCATAATTTGTCTCTTCAAGTAGTTAGTATGGGCAAAATTTTATACAATTTCAAAAGTTTAATAAGATGTTTCCATATGCCATTTGGGATTATATATGTCTTTTCTTCTTTCATTAGTCAATGCTACATTAATGTAAAATGACACATGCAAGCAGATACAAAATTGATACCAATAAGTACTGTAAATAGATAATTGTACAAGATCTTTTTAAAAAAAAAATATTAACAGAAAAAACCTAAATAAGGTTATTGATATAAATTCATCAGCCTAACTACCAAAAAGTTTGATTCATAAACTTACAAGCATTTTACACTTGTCGACAAATTAACAAAAAAATCCACTTCAAATTAGTGTTTGTTTAGTGGATCATCCGGAGGGACTTTACATGAGGCCCAATAATGAGAGAACAAAAGGCCCATTAATCTCTCACACTTATAATCTCTTCTCGATCAGATTTCTTTTCTTTCTCCATAAGCCAGAGAAAGTAAATCTCAGAGAAAAGCATCAATCATGGGTCAAGGACCGTCCGGTGGTTTGAATCGCCAAGGAGATCGGAAACCAGACGGTGGAGAGAAGAAAGAGAAGAAGTTCGAACCAGCCGCACCACCGGCTCGAGTCGGAAGGAAGCAACGGAAGCAAAAAGGACCCGAAGCGGCGGCGAGGTTACCGACGGTGGCTCCGTCTACTAAATGCAAGCTCCGGTTGCTGAAAATGGAGCGAATCAAAGACTATTTGCTTATGGAAGAAGAATTCGTAGCGAATCAAGAGAGATTGAAACCTCAGGAAGAGAAAGCTGAAGAAGATAGATCTAAAGTTGATGATCTTCGTGGTACTCCTATGAGTGTTGGGAATTTAGAAGAGCTTATCGATGAGAATCATGCCATCGTTTCTTCTTCCGTTGGTCCTGAGTATTACGTTGGGATTTTGTCTTTTGTTGATAAAGATCAGCTCGAGCCTGGTTGCTCTATTTTGATGCATAACAAGGTTTGTGAAATTTAGGGTTTGTGAATTTTAGGGTTTCGAATTGGGAATTTTGGAATAGGAGATTTTAGTCTTATGTATTGAGATGTTGCTATTGTGGTAGGTACTATCTGTTGTTGGGATATTGCAAGATGAAGTTGATCCAATGGTGTCTGTGATGAAAGTGGAGAAGGCTCCTCTGGAGTCATATGCTGATATTGGAGGTTTAGACGCTCAGATTCAAGAGATTAAGGAAGCAGTTGAGCTTCCGTTAACTCATCCCGAGTTGTATGAAGATATCGGTATCAAGCCACCGAAAGGTGTGATCTTGTATGGTGAGCCTGGCACTGGGAAGACCTTGCTTGCTAAGGTTTGCCCTATTAACCTAGTAACGTAACAAGTTACAAGCTTTGTTTGATGCTCAATTGGAATATATATCACTAAGCGAGTTCTCGCCGTTATTTAGTTGTTTTTATGTGTCCCTGAAAAGAGAAATTAGTTAGGGTAGTGGCTTCTTTGGTTTGATCACGTAAATTCGAGATATTAGATCAAGGTTTTAGGGGTTTTTCAGAATCACTTTTTTCTGGTTTGTCTATGTATCAAGCTTGCATTGTTGCAGTGTGCTCTCTTTTAAACCTGGCTTATGTTTGTTATTATTGGACTTGTGGTGGATAAGAAGTGATTTTTATTTATTGGTATGCTTTCAGGCAGTGGCGAATTCTACGTCAGCTACGTTCTTGCGTGTTGTCGGTAGTGAACTGATCCAGAAGTATTTGGGTGATGGTCCCAAGCTTGTGAGGGAGCTTTTCAGGGTTGCGGATGATCTTTCACCATCTATCGTTTTCATTGACGAGATTGATGCCGTTGGTACTAAGCGGTATGTCTAATACAAGATCTATTGATGACAAGGAGACGGACTTTGCTTCAGAGATGGTATCTAATATGATATATGAAATGGTTTTGTTGAAATAGGTATGATGCGAACTCAGGTGGAGAGCGTGAAATCCAAAGGACTATGTTGGAGCTACTTAACCAGCTCGATGGATTCGATTCAAGAGGGGATGTTAAGGTCATCCTAGCGACAAACAGAATCGAAAGTCTAGACCCGGCTCTTCTTAGACCAGGCCGGATCGATAGGAAAATCGAGTTCCCTCTTCCAGATATCAAAACAAGGAGACGTATCTTCCAGGTACTACAATTGGTGATACTTAACTTTTCCTTCTTTTTGTGATTCTTGAAATTAACTGGTCGATTTTTAATTGCATTTTGTTATTAGATACACACATCGAAGATGACTTTGTCTGAAGATGTAAACCTAGAAGAGTTTGTAATGACGAAAGACGAGTTCTCAGGCGCTGATATAAAGGCGATATGCACAGAGGCTGGTCTGCTTGCTCTCAGAGAGCGTCGGATGAAAGTAATTTTTTCGATTTCTCTGACTCACCGCTAACAACTCCTTGTAATATCATTCTAACCATTTTTTTCGGTCCATTATGATTTAGGTGACGCATCCCGACTTCAAGAAGGCGAAAGAGAAGGTTATGTTCAAGAAGAAAGAAGGAGTTCCTGAAGGTCTTTACATGTGAGAAAGACAACACAATAACTGTTTCAATCTATTTTTCGAGTTTTTCTCTCTTTCCTCTCCAACTATCTGCTTAGGTTTTTTATACTCTTGTAAAATCGTTTGCCTTATGGTTTACTTCGAAATTGCCCCCTTATTCGTTTGCATTCCTCATAAATGCCTCATAGATCATACTTACTATTCGTTTTAAGTTTCCACTGTTTTCACTTTTCACCAAAGAAAAATCTATTTTGATTGGAAAAAAACCAAACAAAAACCTCTAATGTTTCAATTAAGTCAAAAGGAAAATAGATAGGAGCTTTGGACACAGTTTGTCTAAATATTGCGAGGATTATAAGCACAGAAGAAGAGTAGACAATAGCTTTGTTACTCATAAACGAAGTTTCATTTTATGACTTTGGATCAAAGAAAAGTTGTCGTGGTACAATTCATAATCAAGTGAGCTTCCAAAAACTAAATCCAATTCAAGTAACAAATCTGATTGTAACATAGTACAACGACAAAAAAGTACTGACAGTACTTATTTCGTTTCACGAACAACAATGTCGATTTAATGTTATTTTAATACTTTTGAAAGAAACCAAAAATAAACTCTGAAAACGACATTAAAGGAATCATTTAAGGTACAAGAAAGTCAGCATTAGTCATCTATGTTAAAAGCATATAAACTTCCAAGAAACTAGAAATAAAGTTTGAAAATGCAATAAAACAAAACGACTAAAATTGTGACTGTACTGAAAAAGACTAGGAAACTACTAGGAAATTTAAGTATGATGGTTGGTCAGAGATTTTTTTTATTTTTTTTATAAAGATGGTTGCAGAAGAAGAATAAGAAAGATTCATTGGTATGTAAAAAGAAAAGAAAAACAGAAGACAATGAATCCAAATCATAAAATGAAACATGATGTGTTCATAAGTTTCAGAAGCAAAGACACTCGCGACAATTTCGTAAGCCACCTTTGTGGTTGTCTACGTAGGAAACGTATCAAAACCTATCTATACGACGAACTACCAAGCGAAGTAAGATACGAAGAATCGTTAAAAGCAATCGAAGTATCGAGAATTTCAGTGATTGTGTTCTCTGAAAACTTTGGTGATTCAAAATGGTGTTTAGATGAAGTTATAGCAATCTTGAAATGTAAAGAAAGGTTTGGTCAGATTGTGATACCTGTCCTTTACCATGTTGATCCTCTCGACATCGAAAATCAAACAGGAAGCTTTGGAGATTCATTCGCTAAGCAACGAGGTAAAACCGAACAGCTTCAAGAATGGAAAGATGGTTTTGTAGAAGCCATTAACCTCCCTGGATGGAGTACTACCCATTTGAGGTATAATTCCAATTCACATTTTTCGATTATTATGTGTATTATTTTCGCTTATATAGATATACTTCTTTGATTTTCTAGAGATGAAGAGATGTTGGTGAATGAAATAGCTCGTGACATCGAAAGAAAACTTCTAAGAGCTTCACGAACAAAGGTTTGTTTAAATCAAGAGCCGCAATTTTTTAAGTTTGCGAAAAATGATTCAAAGTCTAAAATCAATTTGACAATGAGTGGATTTTTGGTAAGCAGGTCGTAATTGAGTGGTCTCTAGTTATCACCAACCTCATGTTGGAAATACCTTCCTCTGTTTTGGACCAAATCTCTTCGACTCGTAAACCTTTCTACGTGTTGGCTGCTATGTCAATGTCATTGCTCTCTTGTCTACTTTGCGTCGTGGATCTCTTTCACAAAGGAAGAGTTGAGAGAGTTTTGTGGAAGTGGACTTGGCCTATTCCTTGGTTTCACTATCCAACTCAAAGATCAAATCGATTCGGTAGCTTTCCAGAGATGGTTGGATTGCTTTGCGCCTTTTGTCAAACCATTCTCACAGCCATCAACTATACATTCATTGTACATAGAGTTGATACTCCTATCAAGTTTTCGGTTTGGCCTATCATGTTTGCGCTTGGCTTACTTTGCACTTTGTTTATCAAAAGATCTAGCTAGTTAGTTTTTTTTTTCCGATTTACTTGTTCTATGCATAGTGTACAGTATCTGAATTGGGACACTCACATTTCACAATTGACACAATCTCTTAAGTTAACGAAGACAAATAATGACTACGAAACTAACTCTCTCATCTATTCTCTTCACTAAGCCTCTGAACCTTGTAAGTATTACGTATTGATTCCTACATTCCTCTGTCTCTTGACATGTACATCTCTCTAAGTATGAGAGAACAAACAAAAAAAGCAGAAAACACATGCGAGATTCGTGATCGGAGGTGGTAATTTACATGTTAGGTCTCTGTGTCAATTCTCCAAAACTGTGTTTGCTTGTGGTTTTCTGATTCAAAACATTAACCCGTTGTGTGGTTTCCCCGATCCTCGGATTCTTTGCTACTACTTACCCTGCTTGAACTTGGGTACGACGTTGCTTGATCCTACAAGAACAAGAAAAGATAACATCTTGTGAGCATTTCTCATTAAGAGTTGAGAGGAAGTAGCATTTGTGAAACAGATGAAGGTAAGTAACCTGAAACTGAGATGGTTGTGTCGGGTGGAGATTACGGAACTGCTGATATGGATCCATGTAACCCGGAAACTGAGGCTGGTTCGAAGTTGGATCAGACTGCTGGTTCGGTAGATAGACTCTTGACGGGTCAGAAGCATGAGCAAGGTAGCCGCCTCCCATATGAGTCTGTGTAGGGAAATGTCGTTGAGCGGCTAACATATTGGGTAATGGCATGAACGAAGGAGGAGGAAGTGGCTGGTTCATACCCATTCCCATCGCCATGTACTGTTGCATACCCGTATACATCATCGGCATCATACCGCATCCCATTGACATCATCTGCATATAAATTTCAGTCATAAAAACAAACAGACACATAAGACAGACATTAACTATTCAACCACATAATCCTTCCAAGAACACGATTTCGATTAAGAAAGGTTCATCTTTCGATTAAGAATGCGATTTTCGGTTTTGAAGACAAACCTGTATTTGAAGCTGAAGAGATTTCATGTACTCAATAGCTTCATCAAGCATTGAAGCTTTATCTGACTGAAAATTCAAATGAACAGTTTGCATTGCATCAGCAAGAAGTCGTAATCGTAAATGTCGAATAACTTGAAGCGGAATCGACCTTGTTACAACGAGGAATGAGTTCTTGCAGAGCTTTCATTCTCTCATTGATCCTATCTCTTCTTTTCTATTACCAAAAAAATTGTAAACATTCTTCAGATTCTTCAAATGTGAAATCTTTACGGAAAACATCGGAAAAACAAACCCTTTCAGAGAGATTATGAACTTCTGCAGCTCGAGTTCTCTTTGTACATGTTGTTCCTGTTCCTTGCTTAGTCTCCTGCAACTCAAGAAAACACCAAAAATTAAAAAAAAAAAAAAAAAAAAAGCGCCGAATTTTAGAAAATGGACTAAATGCGCCGAATCTTATCTGCGTACGATAACGACTCGGTGTTTTGCGACTCACCTCGCTACGTGACTCAGTCTCGTCAATGGCGGTTTCTCTCTCTTTTCGTTTCCTTTCATCGAAGACTGTCTTCTCCGTCTCGGGTTGTACATTCACCGCCTCGATTTCGGTTTTTGACATTGTACCGGGAATCTCACTCGCTGGCGCCGCCACTGCTTTTCCCTTCAGATTAACCGCGAGAGCATTCCGGCAATCTCCAGCTACGACGGAGCTAGATCCGCAATTAACCGTCACATCCGTCCGCCGTGTTAAACCGGATCCGCTCGCCGCCGATGACGGTGTGGCGGTAGGGTTTACCTGAGTAGATTCTCTAACAATCGCTTTCGAAATCGACGGTCCAGATTCACATCTACTGTTGTTACCTCCGGTAAAATCCCCTCTCATCCTCGAGAAATTCATGAAATTCCGCACCGGAGGCTTCACCGACGGAGGTTTCACGGCGGCGATTTGACTCGTCGTCGTTTGTCTCTCCGCCGTCGGTGCGGTGGCGGAGAAGAGAAGATCTGAGCAGAAATCATCGT
Organism: Draba incana; assembly: GCA_963576765.1. NCBI lineage: Eukaryota > Viridiplantae > Streptophyta > Magnoliopsida > Brassicales > Brassicaceae > Draba > Draba incana. The sequence continues at coordinate 38,996,465 of OY755207.1, forward strand.
CGCGGAGAGGATAATGGAGCCATGACGTCATTTCGTCTTCCTGAATTAAGAGATTCTCATCTAACTGTTGCGGCTCATGGCGATGCAGAGAAGATGTCGCCGGAGCAACTTCTCCGGCGTGAAGCTTTACAGTAGAGGAAGAAGAAGAAGAAGAAGGTTTCTTAGTGTTGTTGAGTCTCTGATTTTGAACAACCACTTGACCGTTTTGCCATAAAAGCTCCATTAACTCATCTTCTTCACCCCTACGTTTTTACAACCCAAAATTAGATCCATAAAAGAAAAAAAACGAAACACGGTGCGGAGTGGAACGGGATAGGTGCGGGACAAGCGGAATAGTATCAAAAATTTGATACAATTCCGCTCAATCCGCAAACCAAAACTCTAAGAAGTTAAATAGGACGGACGGAGTAGTATTAATTTTTTCATACTATTCCGCTTAATCCACAACCAAAATCAAAATTCAAAATTGAAACGAATACGGTGCAGCGGAACAGACGGAATAGTATCGATTCGTATTACGTCTGTTCCGCACCGCACCTATTTCGTTTTTGTTAGTAGTATAAGAAGAAGAAAATATCAAAGGTAAGAAAGAACTTACATAATGGGTTTTCTAGGAAGATTCAAAGAAGAGGAATTTGAGTTAACGTTGACATAATCATCATCAGTACTAGTATCAAAATCAGGTACGAAATGGTTCATATCTTTTCAAGATTTTAAGAAAAAACCGTTTTTTTCCTTTGTAGAGAGAGAGATAGAGTCTCTTAATGGTTTTTTGTAATATCCAAATCCCTAGAAAGCTCCAAATGAGTAGTACCAGTAGTGTACTACCTAGAGATATAGATTACTAATTGACGAAGAAACATATCCAAAATTATAAAACCAAAAGGAAACAAAGACAAAAGTTATTGCCTTTTATTTCTGGTGATCTTTTAGAACGTGATAAGTTTTGTGAGATCTAAAGACTTTTTAACTTTGTGTATTTTGTGTTTTGTCTTTTATGTTTCTTTCATTTAATGTATCATAAACTAACTTTGAAACAGTGAATGATATCTAATATTATTGGGTATTTTAGTGTATATGTATGGATATCGATATAAATAAATATTTTTTATTATGGCTCACAGTAGAACTATTATACTAAGAGTATAACCATTATACCAATGGTACAATCATTCTAGAGACAAAAAAAAATGGTGAAACCATTAAACTGATAGTAGAACCATTATACTAACAGTAGAACCATTAAACGAATGGTGTCAGTAGAATGGTTATACCAATAGTAGAACCATTAATCTTACACCATTTAGGGCCTATGTGTGTGAATAGAAACTTGTGCCGATTGTTTATTAAAAAAATTCTCTGAATAAAAACAAAAACAAAATGTGTGAGATCATCATCGTAGCTGACGAAGAGCAAGATTTATCCATCCGTGCTAATTGCTAAGATGACAATAAATATATATCCCAAGAGACTTTTTAATGGTATTATATATATTTTTTTCGAAGAGTCTTGAATTCATGGACATTTTTAGTTCTATGTATTGAAATTTTCATTTTCAATATGAGGATACGATGTTATATTGGATAAATCATAAAACACAAGCTACTTTGTAATCTGTGGAGGTAAAATTTGAACCGAATCGAACCGAACATACTGATTTTTTAGTTTTTGGGTTTTATTCGGTTATAAATTTAAACTAATCCGCGAGTTTTCAAAATGATTTTGTTTATCAAGTTTCAGTTTAGAAAAATATTTTATATAATTACACTTCATTTTCAAATACCATAACCAATTTCTTCTAACGTAACCAAACTGAAAAGAAAAAACAGACTTTCAAATTTCGGTCTACTTTGGTGGGGTTTTTTCTAACCCGAACAAACAACCAAACTATCCGAACCAAACAAACTGATTGTCCATATTTTCATATGTTCTACCGTGGAATTCTGAGTTTAAAAACCATATATATATTTTTTAGATAGGAAACTCGAGTAGATGGTTATGAGATACCTCCTTTAGTCTTTAAAGAGCATATGTGGTGGAAAATTATGCAGGTTATGAGATGGAAGTTGCTTCCCAAAAGACTAAATGTGGATGGTCGATTAAATCTACAAAAAAAAAAATCAAAAAATGCAATGAACTAGGGTAAGAGAACGAGGTAAAAAGAAACGTGGTGGCCAAAGCGACCACGAAAAATCTTATTAGAAGGTCCTAGAGAGTTTATCTACATCTTCTCTATCTATCTTAGGAGTTTACTTTGTTGTACTCTTTATGTTCATCATAAAATCTCTCTCAAACTATATGATTTTATTATCATATCATTGCATTTATATTGAAAGCCTTTTCTATGGCACAATATTAAGACAGAAGTTGGGTTTCTATGGGAAACCTCAATGATTTTATCAGACTAGCTAATATTTTTGTTTTCTCTCTCGTTTTTTGCTAATCGATATGGTTTTTATTTTTTTATTTTTTGTCACAACGAATACAAATTCAAGTACTTGAATCGGTATGTGATTTGAAAATCTAAATATTAAATGGTGTTGAAATATTTTACAAAAAGTTATCGTGAAAAATTATTGCATACAGAGTATACATTTTAAGATTGTAATTCATGATCTTTTACCAACTTTGGTAGCTCTGGAATTCTGCACTAGATTTTATATAGGAGTATATATAGTATTAATAGTATCGTTAGTTTTGAGTATTAAATTAGCGTGTTGGCTTTAAGGAAGCGAAAAGCATGCATAAGTACTCCTTAATCATTAATCACGCACTAATAATAGAACTTTAATACGGTCGCATGATGTACCATAAGCTCAATATAGTAGGAGTTTTATTTTATGCAGCACATATTAACTGCCAACAGTCTATAAATACGAACTGCGTTTTGATACCTTTGAAATATGAATTAATTAACAAATAACAAATCTCATGCTTTTAAAAGAAAAATCACTTAAATAAAAATTAAAGAAGCTTCTTTAATGACGAAAGATAGAAATGATTGCTAACAAAAATTACAAGTTCGAAATTATGACGAAAATGGTTGACACAGATACAAAGATGACGAAAGTGATGTTTGTTGGCGACGTGGCGATTTTTATGCTAATAATAATAAAGAAAAACAACAATTTAATACGAATATAGTAAGCTTATAAGAAAGGTGAACTCAAATGTTATAATTTATTATGCATATAACTGGATCTAACTTTACAATAATATTCTTATTTAGGAAAATTGTAAATTATTTCGGCGGTGGTTGGGGAATCCATTTCAAAAATAATTATTTATCTTACAATTTTATTAAACTCAATGATAAAGTTTTGATTTAATTATTTCCTTTTGTGTTTGTTATTATTTTTTTATAAACATACAATTTTGATCCCTCACAAACCAAAAAAAAACTATATAGGGCATTTTTGCAAAGTAGCATGTCAAAACTGACATTTTAAAAAAATTATCAACAATATAAATAAAGACAAAAACCTAATAAAAAAGAAAATTTCAATGGTAACACGCTTTTCAATGGATATAATCATTTTTATAAAAAGTGACACGCTTTTCAATGGTGATATATTTGTAATTCTCTATAATAAAAAAGAAATTTCAAATGTATCTCACGAAAAACATAGTATTTGAATGTTAAAAGTAAGGAGCCCAAAGTAAATTGCAGAGAGAGAAGCCCTAACCGCACGAGAGAAGAAGCTCATATTTCAAATCCCCGATTGACCGGCTCCAATAGCGCTGACGCCAGTCCTAATGTCTTCTCCTTTCCCTGCTTTCTCTTTGGTTCGATTAATTTATGTTTTTCGGAGTGATATCGGGATAGGGTCTTGGTTTTGCCTCTAGGCATGTTTGGTTAGACAATGTACACTCGAACTTGATCACACTAGTCTTCCCTCGCAACCTACATATGAATCCCCAATAGTCAACTTGTCTATCAACATGTCATTTGTCATCCAAAAGTAATCTCCTATATCTAAATTTTCGAAAAAGACTCTCGTGTTCTTTATTATTCAACATTTACTTTCTCATTTGTGTTAAGCCTAGTATTGACGGCAATCCTAGCTCATAGCTGCATGTGGGACTAATGTTTGCACGTCAATTCAAATTTCAAACCCTATTTTTATAGGAATCATGCGTTTACATATATATCATTATTTTGATCATATAATAAAAGGTATTTAATCATCAGAATCAAATTTTTAATAATTGAGAAGATACAACTTTTTTGTTGGCTCTACTAGAAAAAAGCAATGAACCATGAGCACATGTGGCTTGTTAGGTGTTTGTGTCGATAGGGGAACCTGCGAGATCTGATTTGCGTAGATGGTCACTAAGTGAACCTGTGTGCTGTTTAGACTTTAGACCTTCCAAATACCCACAAGCTGTACTTCGAAAAGTCTATGTTTTTCACATTGTAAAAAGTATTTAGTTACTACTATCAATACCATTGTACCAAGAAGATTAGAAGCTCGACTATAAGAAAGAAGTTTCTATATCAAGTTAACCACAGAAACCTCCATAAATCTCTTTATTTAGGGAAGAGCAAAAACTCTTTTATCAAACTCTTTTTTTTAAAACATAATAATAATTATAAACACAAAGCTCTATATTCGAAAGGGTTCCCTACGCGCCACAATATAACTGTTATTCTTTCAAGTCAAAATGGTCAACAAATCAATTAACCATCCGTTAAACATAACAAAAAAAATTCCAAACCTCTTAACAAAATGGGAAAATTGGGTCTAAACTATAAAAAAAATTATAACTAAAATTATAGCTAAAACCCTCATATGTGTCAATATCCTAACCACTAGATTTAGGGTTTTTTGTTAAGTTTTTAATTATAATTTTTTTGATGGGTAGAGACCAAATTAACCCTAACAAAATTATCCGCGATTTAGAAGAAGAATTATGACTTTTACTTACAATAATATGGTTTGGTTGGTTGTTGTGTTTTATAAACTGAATCCATCTTGATGGGACCACTCAACACATTCACAGAACTTGATTTGGTTTCACAAGAGTTTACAAATCTTATTCCATTTCCTCAATATTTTATTTGGGTTTGACAGAACACTCAGTTTCACAACTGATGCCTCGTTAGGTTCAGTTAAGTATTGGAGTCCAGATTTCTTGCTAGAAGAAGGGCTTCCATCACAATCATCAGACAAGTCTTTTAAGGACCAGAGAGAAACCAATATCAGATCATGGGAGCTAATAATTATAACATGAATGTATAATGCATTGAATGTAAACGACAACATGAGGTTAAAGCTTAGTGGAATAAAACATCTTAGAACAAAGAAAAAGTCTCACAAAAACCATTAATAAAGTGCTTTCTACTCTTACAGCAAAAGAAACATTGATTGAGAAGCTATAAGTAACCAAGCCCTTTTTCTCTTTTCTTACCTTGGTTCGAATTCTGAGACGGTTCCAAAAGTTAATGAAACAGGACAGTCTTGGTTCGTGTTAGAAGACGACGACGAAGGAATCGCATTCTGACTTTGATACACGAGAAACCCAGGCGGTTTAGAATCGGGAACCTCAAGTTCTTCGTTCTCGAGCATTGCAACAACCGCTGACATCTTTGGTCTGTCATCTGCAACTTGTTGAACGCACAAAAGACCAATTCCGATGCACCTTCGGACTTGTTGAGCCTGAGACGCTGATGATTCCAGCAGTACGACTTGATCCACAATCTCCTCCCAGTTCCCATCCACCCAATTTTTCCACACCTGTCCATAAAATCATCAGGCGTCTATTTGTTTCTGATTACTACTAATTATGTTCACTTGATCTCAAAAGAACAAATTACAAACTTACAACGCTGAGAAGATTGGTGTTAGCGAGCACGTAGGATAAATTTCTGTTCCGCTTCCCACTTATGATTTCAAGCATCATAACACCAAAACTGAAAACGTCGGACTTTGTGGAATATAACCCACCAACCGCATATTCCGGAGCCATGTAGCCGCTGTGCAATCAAAAATTTAAACTCAAATCTTGGGAGTTTCAAATTTCAGTTTTCAAGCAAAACCAGTTCATCATATAAAGGTATGGTTGATTGCTTACGTAGTCCCAGCTGAATGCCTCGTGATAGCTACGTCCTCGTCCCTTTGGAAAATTCGAGCCAACCCAAAATCAGATATCTTCGGGACCATGTCTCTGTCAAGCAAGATGTTTTCTGGTTTCAAGTCTCTGTGTACTGTCTTAACCTGCGAGTCTTCTTGCAGGTAGGTGAGGCCTCGGGCAATTCCCTTGGTAACTAGATGTCTCGTATGCCAACTAAGCTCAGAGGAGCTTTGGCCTCTGCCTAAAAACCAGATAAAAGAATTGGATTAATAAGAAATAGTTGGTAAGTTGAGAGAATATTTAGATATACTGACCAAACAAATCCATTGGGTAAGTATTCATAAATCAAGACCAACTCGTCCTCGTGAACACTCCAACCGTAAAGGCGAACAAGGTTCACGTGTTGAAGACTTGCAATCAACAAACCCTCGTCTCTGAACTGAGCAATCCCTCGAGCTGTGACATTCGATAACTTCTTCACAGCGATTTCTCGCCCATCGGGTAACCGTCCCTGCCACCAATTATGGTTAACAAAATTGTATGTCTTTGTTTCTCATAGTTATTTAATTCAGGAATTCTACCTTGTAGACTATACCAAACCCGCCATGTCCAATTTCGTGAGAGAATGTTTCCGTCGCTTGCAAAACCGTCCCAAAATCTAGCGCGGGAACCTGTGGATTCTCCCTCACGTCCCTGGCTATTGGCTCTTGAACTTCCACGACACCTGGAACACTTTGATTCTTTTTCCAGCGGCAGTAGCAACATATTGCCAAAGAGAAAATCGCCACAGCAACAGGAATGCCAACACTCAAGGCTACGATCATTCCTGTATTGCTTTTCTTCTTCCCTGAAAAAAAAAAGAAGAAGAAGTGGACAGAATCAGTTTATGATCTCAAGCGAAACGATTACGAAAACACTGAAATAACTCTATGAAACTGAACTAACCATCTTGTTTGATATACAGAGTTAAACCTCCATAAGAGTAACGTTGTAGATCAGAAAGATCCTCTCTCCAGATAACACATGTTGAGCTGGTGAACTGTAAACTATTGGTTATAGAGAACGCTGAGCATTTACAGTCCTTGATGCACGTCATCTGACATTCTTCTACCTCACTGATATATTCGTGACGAGTAGTGTTCAAAGCGTATGGGAAACTAATGTTGTGTAGTGAGACGAACTCGTCTTCGCGGCAGTGGAGAGGCCTCTTCCTCACACACCCAGCAGTCCTGTTCTCATACCCTTTAAGACAAGTACAGGTCGATTCCTTGTTGTCCATGTCGCAGAAAGCGTTCGCCCCGCAAACATCGTAGATATCGCAGAAAGCCTGAGCTGCGGTCCATGACCTGTCCCACTGAGTCTTGCTCTGGTTCCACACATCTAGCACAAGTATTCCAGTGTTGAATATTCGCAGTCTTGAATAGGAAGAGGTGTTTGTTCCCAAGAACAAAAAACTTGTCTCATAGTGGCTGTTCAATTCTAAATCAAACATCCGAGGCAGTCTAGCAAACGTGTCGCCGTTCCAAGGCCCACTCCAATAATACCGGTGGCTGCCTTGTTGAGTCATATAGATGGCTAGACCAGGAGTACCACGAGTTTCGAAATGTAAAGTGTAATTTCCACTCGAGGGATCATCATCGCTCTTCCATGATATCAGGGAGCTGTTCAACTTTGCTGTTTTTGATTCGGAATCCAGTCCGAGCTTCATCCCCGGGAGCAGAGTATCTGTGGGAGAATCAAAACTCTGATATAACAAGTTTATTGGATCATTAACATACCTGATCACGAAATTCCCGTTCGACTTGAGCTCTGCCACTACAGGAGACCTTGCGTTTCCTCTTATTGCTCCATTTGACCAGATCATGTTCTTAGAACGATCCGTGATAACGAGGCTAGCACCATGGAATTTAAGAAATCCGGCTGAATCTGTGAGAGGGTTGTCTCTGTTGACAACCCAGACGTAGTTTCTGCCAGAGAAAGCATCATCCAAGCTCTTGTACCAAATCCCCAGATACCAAGCATTAGAGGAAAGTTTGAAAAAACCAAGCTCAAAGACGTGATCGGGAGAAACAAGCGTTCTGTTGATAGAAGGAGACAAGGAATCAGAAGCATTCAAGATACTGCCATCAAACTCAAACGAAACAAGAGGAAGAAGAAGAAGAAAGACGAGGCAATTCAAATAAATTTTAGAATCCATCGTCGTCAAGAACAGGAGCAGGAAGAAGAAAATCAAATCTGAGAAATTCCCCAGCATCGACTTCAATGTTACCCAGAAAAAAAAAAAAAGTAGAAAACCCAGGAGGTATGGGGTGTTTTAAATTCTAACTAACTGAATTCTTCTAACTAAATACTAAGTCTTACAATTACAATTCATAGTTAGAGAAACGAATCGTTCGAATTTCTTTTTACCTGTTTCTTGAGGAAATTCATAGCAAATTTAGAAGAATTCAAAAAAAAAAAAAAAAAAAACTCACCTGGAATCTCAATTTGAACAACATCGGAAGGATTGAAGAAGAACATGAGATTTGAACAACACCGGATTTCGAAGAACATCGGATTTGTTTGCCTCCTTACCATCGAAGGATTGAATATCGAACACCACCGGCTTATTACCATCGGAATTCTCGAATCTCTCCGTGACTTGCGAGCAGTTTAGAGATGATGAAATGATTTGATGATGACAAAACAAAACTCTCTCCGTTTGTCTCGATTTGAATTTACAAGGGCTTCGGCCCAATGTTCCTGTAACTTCTTTTTTTTTTTTTTTTTTTTTTTGTTTATCAATAATTAGTTTCTGTAATTTCTTAATCCGTGTGTTATTAAGCTAGCCTTGCTTAATTTTATTACATTTTTGTCGGGTTGTCATTTCTTTTATGAACTTTCACCATTTTTATCCATGTGTCATTTCTAAAAAAATAATAAGTCTCAAAACAAAAACAATAAATAATAACCTAAAAAATGGCTAAAAATCCCATTTTATTGGCCAAAACCCAATCTACATTAAAAAAAAAAGAGAGTAAATTTCTAAAACTTCTAGAGCATTTGCTTGGATCACTTGAATCCGGTTGACCTATGATCCAAAAGATCTTTCGATTCCTCATATAGTTTGACTTAATAAATTGGTGGAAATTTCTATTTCAGTTAAAATAACCGTAATAGTTTACAAAAAACCTGTAAATTTTAATGTGTTTCAAAGACCATAGTTTTTCTTTTTGTAGAAATTGCACTGCTATCAAAAATCTACTATCTCAGACTTGTTTTAATTTTAATTATCAGGATTTACATAATAGAGCCTAATAAAATCGTATCTTGGAAAAAAAGAGATACATAACAAGATAGCAAAAAGATGGCCTCAGATGGTAGTGTCTTTTGTCTTTTGTCTTTTTTTTCTTAAAGACAAAAATTACCCAATCAGATTTTTTTTTTTTTTTACATTAAAAAGACATAAAAGACAATTTTGTAAAGATAAAAGATATCAAAAAAGAATTTTTTAAAGACTAGTTATTATAGCTTTTCCAAGATTCTCTTCAGTTTTTTTGCACCAATTCACATAATTAATTATTAAAACAAATTTCTTATTTACAATTCTATATAAATGATACGATTACTTCTTCTTTTTTTTTTGTCGGAGGATTAATCACTTCTATTACAACACAATTGTCTTCTTCACCAAAAAAAAAAAGCTTCGTGTGCTCAATTTTTTTACAGTAAGTTTTTTTTAAAGAGTTTTTGTATGTTCTTATGTAATTTAATACTTAAATATTGTAAGTTTGTATTTTTATTGTTGACATATACCAAAGTTATATTAATATTTATGTTAATGTTAAATTTTAATCTAGATATGTCAAACTCAAAACCATCATCAAGTTCCAAACGTGCCGAAAAGGTATATATTTTATAATTTTTAGTGCTTAGTTAAATATTAAATGTGCAATGGATAATTTGCCAATATAAATCAATCACAAGGAGCGATGAATTCCTTCGTCTATTTTTTTCTTTATATGAGACTGAGCTAGATGGCAATAAATGGCGTTATCCTCATCTCACAAAAGAGAATAAAAAAAAGTGATCGAAAGTTTTTATAACTCCACGGGGCATCGTGTACAGTGGAAACCATTTAAAAACAAGTATGATAGTATAAAAAAGAAATATGATATATATCGTCGTTTGGCACGAATAATTATGATTTAAGTTTTTTTATTATGATTTTTCACAAATAATTATGATTTTTAATATATTTTTTGTAATATTTTATGAATGGTATTAGTTTTTTCACAAATAATTATGATTTTCTATATATTTTTTTTTAATTTCTAAATGTTTTAAAAAATCATTTCAGACATTTTCACCATTCAGTCTTTTTAAAATATCTACACAGATAACAGATAGCAAAATAGTAGATAACAGACAAAAGACAAATAAAAAGATACTTCCATTCGAGACCAGAGTTAGGATTTAAGTATGTCAATTAAGCCACAACTGCATTAATTTATGACAATGTTTTGGGTGTCTTCGTGACGAGATGATGTTGTGAATATCTCTATCCAGTGGTATCGAGTGTTGATTATGTAGGACAATTAAACGGTTTTATATTAGTGGAAAATTTGACATCGCCTGGTTAATTAGTATGTTAATGAATTTATTTTGATGGAACACAGCCCGTTCAAATAAGTTTAGTTTAGTTTAGTTTCACTAGAGCTCAGGGCCGTCCGTACATAGTATTCTTGTTATTTTATTTAGATTTAAATACAAACATCTTTGCAAAATTGTGGAGTCAAAACATTACAGCGGCATGCTATTTTTCCCGTCTCTTTAGATGGTGAACATTTTCCATGCAAATACTTTTCCCTTATGCAAGCAGTATTGCATAGTTCTCCACCGTTATGTTTACTACAACTCCCAGGTGGCATAGACTTGCTTAGTGGCTGTTGCATACAACGCTCACAAGCCTTTTTACGTTGGTAGGCTTGTCCTGCCACTTTTGATGGGTTATACTTTTGTCCTGCCACTAATTTTGATAGGTTAATGACCAATGAATAAAAAATATTTATAATATTATTGATTACAATGCAGATTTTAGTTTTAATTAGGTCTTACGAGAAAAACATTTTTATAAAAATTATACCGACATGGTTTAAACTTATATTTATTATTTGTTTACGTGACTTTCAAACTCGGAATTAACCCTATATTATCATTAGTTAAAATGCATATTTTAATTTTAATTAGATCTTAAGCCAAAAAAGCATTTTTATTAGAAGAGTCAGAAATCACATGATTTTTTATTTCTTCATACATCACTTTTGGGTTTTAAAAAAAATCAAAAAGTATTTTCATATTTTGACAAAATAGTTTCGCATATAAAAGTTCAAACACAAACAAAAGTTGATAATTCATTTGGGTTTAGTATTATCAATTACCAATGACTTTTAGAAAATTAAAACATAAATTAAAATTGAACATAAACAACAAAAAGGTTTTTTTTGTGTGAGTTTCATTCGTCATAATATGCATTACCTGTTGAAATGAACAGGAAGATCATCAAACAAGTGGTGAAACCAACGCTATTTGCACCCTTATTCATGTTTGTTTTTTTAGTTATTACTTTCTTCTTCTTCTTTTTAACACTTATACTGTGTCAATATTTGTTTATACAGATTTTTGGCTTCTATATAAAGAACGAAATAATGTATTCCACGAAAATTTGTTGGGTGAAAAGTAGAAAGTCAGTGGACCACAAATTTTAGTCAATATTTTTTGTTTTGTACGTGGAACCACATATTAATTTTCTTCATCTATTTTTTTTTTTTTTTTAACTTTTCATCTATTTTGCTATCTTTAACAAAAAAAATCTGGCTGTGCTTGATTATTAGCAATGTTTTTATAACCGGACCGGACACCGACTCAGTATGGTCACTGGGTGGGCGGTCGGACCGGGTTTTTGATTTTTTTTTTTTTGTATAAATTAATAATAAGGTAGGAAATAAAACATATTGGGGTTTTAATAATTCCTCCATGAATAAACATAGAGACAATAACAAAATCAAAAGATAACAATAGTTATAATTTTTCCCTCAAGCATATGAACAAAAAACAAAATCATATGACAAAATAGTTATTAAACTATAAGAGGGAAAATAGAGTGGATAATTTAGGACTTAGATACAATAAAATTTGCTTATTCATTCATGAATAGTCAATGGTTTCATTTGTATCTCCAAGATCTCCTACATCTTCTTCTTGATCATCTAAAACAAAAGATTAAAAACATAATTAATTTAATTTTCAAGAGAAAAGTAGACTATTCAAAAGTAAAAAAAACATACCGTAAACTGTTTGAGTATTAGAGTCTTCTCCATCTTTTGGGTATTCTTCGAGAAGTGTTTTCTCAAGTTCATCAAAATCTAGTTCAGCTTCCCCACTTTCTTCCACAACCCAAAATTCAGTTTTATCAATAGATTCATAATCAATCGGATCATACGACCTCTTTCGCTTGGTAAACCTGAACATGTAAATGACATTAGAAATTTCACATCAACATAAGCGTACAAAATTATAAAATTTTCCTCACCTATCTTGTAAGCGCAAGTTGTAATGAACATAGACAAGATCATTTAGTCTTTCATGTTCCAACCTATTTCTCTTTTTTGTGTGAATCCGTTCAAACACTGTCCAATTACGCTCACAACCAGATGATGATGCAGTTTGACTAAGAATTCGAATTGCTAGCTTCTGCAAATTAGGAGTATCATAACCAAAAAACTTCCACCACTCATCTGCAGTAAGATAATCTGATGTGAAAATATGAAACATAAACTAAGAAAAGAGATGCCAAAAACTTACCAGGTCGAGTTGTTTTGCTGCAAGTTAGAGCTGTTGCATGAGAGAAGCTATTCTCACGTTCTCTATACATTGTCATGCCTTCTAAGAGCTTTGCTCTGTTTGACCCTTTTTGTTTTTCAAGCAAAGTTAGCATCCCTTTCATTATCTCTGGCTTTGAACAAAAATTCGCTTGATCATACATGAAAGCCGGATTCAAGTAGTAAGGTGCAGCATGAAGATCGTGGCGCAACATTCTGTCCCACCTGTTCTTGATGATTGTCGTATAAGGCTTGTACAACTCCTTTTTTTTCCCCAATATCTTTTTGATACCTAATCGTGCTCGATACATTCCTTCGTAGACATACGGCAATGACGGCTTCTCATCAGTATCACAAACACGCAACAAGCGTACCAAAGGAGCCATAATCCTTACAATCAACAAACAATTAGCCCACATGTTTTCATCCAAAACAACTGCCTTTACATATCTTGCTTTTGCTAATTTCAGAAATTGTCTAAATTCTTGATCAATAACCAAAGCTTGCAAGTCATCCTTACGTTCATGTGCACTCTGAAGAGCAATAAAATTGGTAGCAAAACGAGTTTCTCCAGGACGAATGATTTCTTTCCAGTCAAGCCTCTTCCTCAAAAAGTTTAGAGTTGCCTTATGATTGTAAACAAAAATAGTTACTTGTTGGACCATAGAAACTAACTCTTTAACATTAGGTAACTCTCCCACATCCTCTAATATCAAATTGAGACAGTGAGCTGCACATGGAGACCATGAAATGTTTGGGTATCTCTCCGAAAGGAGTTTACCCGAAGCTTTGTAGTTAGGTGCATTGTCTGTGATTAAATGAACCACATTATCAGGACCAACTATTTCCACAATCTCAGCAAACAAATTACACAAATTTTCTGCATTTGTGTATATATCGGACGCATCAACAGACTTGATAAACTGAATTCCTTTTGGGCAATACACCAAAAAATTGATTAATGGTCTTTTTCTTGTATCTTTCCATCCATCTCCCATCACAGTACAACCCGTGTTGGCCCAATTACTTCTCATAGCTGCGATGCTCAAAGACACATGTTCTTTAGCATCTCTCAACAACCCAACCCGCAAAGCATGATACGAAGGACCAGTATATCCATGTCCCAAACTAGCAGCTTTGCTTAACATAATTGGAAAAAACCTAGAGTTTATAGCATTCATGGGAACGCAAGCATCATAGAACCATAAAGCAACAGACAAATCAGCATCGTGCACTTTTTCCTTGCTTTGTACGCATGCCTTTATACTAGGTTGAGTAGGATCACTAAAACCAGTTTTAAAGTACCCAAGTAGATCACCACTTCTATTTCTTTTTCTACTTTGAGGCATAGGTGGTCGAGAATGTTTACCTTGTCCAGCTTCATCATCATCAACTGGTATTCCTCTCTTTTCCTTATTTTTATCTTCAATTTCTTTAAGCGATTGCTTCATCAGAAACCGGACTTCATCAGAAACCTCCTTACACGAATCTATATTTCCTTTTACCCCAGCTAAATGCTGTTTCATTCTGTTGATGCCTCCTCCTCCGCTCTCCTTCCGACAAAAATCGCAAATCAAAGTTTTCTTTCCATTTTGCCCCATACGCTCAGTGATATATTTCCACGCTATATCGTCTTTTCTCCGAATTGAACGAAATGAAGGTGGTTCTGGTGGTTCATTCATTGAATCGTTGCTCTCCATTAACTAGAAAAAAAAGAAGATATATGGAAGATCTCAATCTCTGTAACACAAATTAAAAAAAAAAACAGAAAAATAATGTCTAAGAACACTTACTCTTACGAAGCTGAAACTTTGTGGAATTGAGATTATGCAGGTTATGTTTAATTAGAAATAACTTGGAGAAATATTTTGATCCCAAATTTTGATTTTCTGTAACTTTTGGGATGAAGTACACAAGTGGGAAGGTAAAAGACGTCATCTGTTCTTATTATCTCTTTAGTATCGATAAACTAAATCAATTTTTTTTTAAAAAGACAGCCAAACAGCACTAATTATCTCAGAATAGGATTAAATTTTGAATGAACCGGATTCCGGCGGTCCGGTTCGATTCACCGGTTCATCCGGTTTTTCACCGGTTTTACCGGTTTTCCTCAAATCCGGTTCTTTAGCAGTCTCAGACTCGGTTTGCTTGCCGGTTCCCGGTCGGACCGGTTCGACCGGCCGGTCCGGTCCGGTTATTAAAACACTGATTATTAGTAGGGTGTATAGACTTTGATTTAGTACGAATGTGGAGCTATACAATTTGTCGTTTTTGAGTATTAAATGAAGTAGAATGTTCTTTACAGTTTGTGTCTTGTTCGACGAGGCAAAGTGTTAAGCTGTAGGGTCTTTTTTTATAAATTCTTTCTGTAATTTTATTTTTTTATTTTTCTATTATAATTTCTTCAAATAATCATTTCACTATTCCACTTTCTTAATTTTTTTTCTTAGTTTGTTATTTATTTGTAACGAATTTTATCTCTCCCATATAAACAATGAAAAAAGCAAAACAAAAAGAGTCAAAACTTGGTAAAGGCTTCCTTTATTATTTGTAAAGTAAAATTTATCAATAAAATCTAAAAATAATATTGTATATGAAAAAAGTCCAAAATCAATTAAAGCTAAACTATGTTCAAATTTGTGTCTAGAACCAACAGTGAAAAAAATCCAACATGGATGCATCGTGGTACCGTAGTGAGCTTACCCTAAATATTTCGAATCGTTTTGTCATGATCCGAATGTAGTGGCTGCATGGACGAGAACTAGTCTGGTGATTGCGTTCATCCCAAAGCCGTACTTGTCCAGGAATTAATTATGCGTTTACGTGCATAAAATTATTTTGTTCATTTAATAAAGGTATTTAATCATCATAATCAAATTTTTTTAAAATTGAGAAGATACAAATGTTGGTTGGTTCTACGAGAGAGAAGCAATATCACATTCCCCAAAAAACAAAGTAGTAATATAGATCACAAGCTGTAACAAAATGAATAATGATTTAAAGAAAAAAGAGAACCCCAACTTGCAAAATTACACCAAAAATGTCCAAAAAGAAAGTAACGCAAGACACACAAACACACCCATATACAGAATGAACAATAATGAATATTAACCCCTAAGAAGACACAAGAAGAAAAAACCAAAGAACCATGAGCACAAGTGGCTCGTTAGGTGTTTGAGTCGATAGGGGCACCGTTTCTAGCTTGTGAGATCCGGTTTGCGTAGATGGTCACTAAGCGAACCTGTGTGCTGTTTAGACCTTCCAAATACGGCAAGAACGCTTTCCCAAGCATTATATATATGTCTACCAAACAGAACACCACTGTCTGCAACAAACCCAAATCCCAAAAAAGCTCAGAGATACATATAATCATCTAAAATCCGGAAAAAAAACACTTTTGTTTTTACCTTGCGGACATCCGCGCTTGGGTTCCCAAATGCTTCAAAAACCGCAGGTAAGAAAGAAGGTAATTGATCCATTAGTTCCTCTTGCGAGAGCCTACCCACAAGCTGTACACAAGAAGCAATGTGTCTGTTTCAGTATGTTTCTATATGCAACTTCGTATTAACAAACCTCGGGAAAAACGTGAATAAATTTTACCTTAGTTAAACAATTGACGCAAGCGACGAGTGTTTTCTCATCCTCTGTTACCAATAATGGGACAATAACCTGAAACCAAATCATCCTTTAGATCAAATGAAGCATAACACCAAATGAGGCCATGAGAAGAAGGGAACTCTAACTACGTACACTTAAGCATCTAAAAGGATCGTATTGGGACAAAACTGTGGTCAAGCATTGATCAGCTTCACTGGAAACCTGAGAGGGTATATACGAAAGATCAGGAGGCATGATAAAATAAGAATGCACAAGGATAAGGTTAGAGCATGCAATCTGTTACTTTTGGAACAGAGTCCTTGGAGACATGAAGCAGCTTTTCAATCACTATCTCAACCGAATCTTCCATGGTATCTTTCTGAGATTATCAAGCAAGATCTATATAAGTTAGAAAAGGTACCGGTAATTGCCAAAGAGCTTGAAGTACAGCACCATTAACATGTCAGAGGCGATTGATTATCAAGTAACAAACCTGGCTCTTTAGCATCTCAGAAATCAGTAAAAGAGCAAGTTCTCTGATTGAAAAATCTTCATCATCGAGCACTTCAAGAACAACCGTCAAAATTTGATTGAAGTACTGAGAATAGAGAAATGGGAGGAAATCCATTAGGGCCGATAAGCAAGCGTATATGGTAAAGTCACTATGAACAGTAGTGACTCAGAACAACAAAACGATTGTTCCAGTAGAATTGTAATCTATGAGTTCTAAGAATCAGGACCAATAAATCCGACTAGTGGAACCAGGGCATTAGGTATACCTTGGTCCAAACTGATTCCTCGTTGGCTACAGAGGCATCAATTAATTGTTGGAGTCCAGATTTCTTGCTCGAAGAAGGGTTTCCATCACTCCCGTTGATCTGTGAAAGCACAATGGTCAGACATGTTTTTTAGGACCAGAGAAAGAAAAAAATAACGACGTATGTGACAAACATTACTAACCATATGTAGAATCTGAGGAATGCTAGGTCCAGATTCCGATGTTGGGTTAATCTTAATAGATGAAAGCGTGTAGTGACTCAAATCTAATTCGCGGGAGACCTCATTTTCATGTCTTTCTTCCAATGAATCAGCGTTTGACATATTCCGACCATTTTTCTCCAAATGTGGTGGAGATAAGGCGTCCAAGTTTTCAATGTTGTCTGAGCTTCCATTAGGGCTAGTTCTTGAAATCAAATTCTGACCAGCTGAAGTAAATGTATAATCAGAATCCTTTTGGTCCAACACATCACTAGCAGCACTAATCCCACTTCTGAAGTTGTGATACAGTTTTTCCTGAGCTCCACTGGAAACACTTTGACCAATACCACCAGTGATCGTTGTCGGCTCCTGGGAAGAACTCCACTTCCTGCCACTATCACTGTCAACAGAACCCCCAGAATACCTGCCAAGGAATATATTCTTCTTGGAAGCACCAGCATATCCTTCTTCAGATGATGTCCCAATGGCATCAGATGGGTCATAAGACTTTATTCTCTGCTTTTCCTTTTTACTCTGCATATAGTTTAATAGGTCCACCTCGATGCGGGGAGTATATTGTTTGAGAGCTCTTCTCAAAGAGTTTTGCTCCTCAACCGACAAACTAAGAATGTAATTTAGCAGTCCCGCAGAATCATAATGATTATAAACGGATATGATGCAAGTAATTGAAGCTTCTTTTAACTTTGTATTTTTGTCGCGGGTTAACGGTGTCAACTTTGCCAGCCACAACTTTAGGATGCCACTATTGCCCGAAATTTCAGGGTTACCAGCGTACCTGTTGAAGGAGTTGATGGCAAATTCGATCACAGCTAATTTAGCCTTTGGTGATCTTTGTTCATCCAGTGAACGAAGCAATGCAGGTAAAAGGGAATCTACACTGTAGGTTTTGCTGACAATTTCCAAGGTTAATGAGCAAGGTTGTCTAACTACCTCTTTAGGATCGATTAGCCGTGAAAATACATGGGGTAAGACTCTTTCCATGTAGCTCTCAAAAGGCTTTCGGCAAGATGGTATAAGATCTGCGAGTGTCGACAGTGCTGCTTGCGCGACCTTGTGGTGCGGATCATCTAAGTGCCGGAGAAATAGTTTCATTACTTTCTCAAAACTTTGAATTACTTCTTGAGCACCTTTTGGGCCTTGTTGCAGCAGAGTTTGGAGAAAATTAAAAGCTGCAACTCTGGCACACCAATCAGAATTTGAGTTCAGTCCGTCATTAAGAGCCTCGTTCAGGGAAGCTGGACCATCAACATAATTTGACATGTCACCAAGTTGCAGTTGGCTATCATCAAAACTCCTCCTCCTGCCTGCTGACATTCGGCTCCCAACATTCTTCCTCAAAAGTGGCCTCTGGAAATTGGGCACATGACTAGCGTTTGAATCCCTGAATGTCAAATCTCTGTAAGCACTATCAATCTGCTGTCTGTCAAAATGACCGGCCATAAACCGCCTTGCCTCCCTGGCATCATTGTTTTCCTCAAAAGAACTTCTTTCATTTCTCTCTGAGACTCGTTTAGCTGTCAATGATGAAAAGCTAGGATGGGACTCAGACAACAGATTACCACGGTATGATTGTCTTCCTGAGTCCTTTGAAGCTTGAATTTGGGTAATGATATCAGACAAACCAAGGCCACCACTGCGATTACTGCCTCTATTGATACTAGGCGTTGATTCAGCAGTTGTGCTACTCGTGAGACTATTGGATGATGGAATAGCAGCATGGAATGGAGGATCACGAGACGATGGAGGGTCCACTCCTGCACTAGGGGAGAAAAAAGACAATTTAGCTGTGCAAGGATATTTTCCCATATCGGGGAACATTTCGGAAAAAAAATATAGCCTCACAAGGAAAGAAGCTTAATACCTAGATCCAAACTACTAGAACGAAGGGCTGCAGGATTCTGTCTATCAGATACATGCAGTCCTCTGAGCATACTTTCGATTGCACTGACCTTCTGCTTGCTTGATTGTAACACACTTTCCAGACTTCGTTCAGAACCTTTATTGAGATCCTTTGATTGGGATAGGAGTAGCCCAGAAGAAAGGGATCCTCCCGAGGATATATTTGAACTTCTATCCATAGCAACTATAGCTGATGTCCCATAGCCAGGTAGATTAGATGGAGCAGTCGTCTGAGAAAATGAGGGCTGGGAGTGTCTCTCACGGACGGATGGTGAGGCGTGTCTCCTATGAATTCCACCTTCTTCTTCATTTATTAGCTGAGAGCATATGGAATGTGTTATCAAGCCATATCAATACTAATAAACAGAGTACGGAGTTGAGAAGCCTTACCCTTTGAATGACAGGGTCAAAGGAGGAAAACAAACGACGTGAGCGATCTGGCCAAGTCTTTGCAAACATTCTGTAGCACATTCTCGCAGTGGCCCGCACCTGTTATTTTATATGTTAGCAGCTTCCAATGGTACATGGGAAAATGATAGATGGGCAACACAACATATACGAAGCATTTGATATTGATGCACGACACACATCCCATTAGAAGTTGCATCAACTAATCACTGTTTTTCCACATAAATGAAGCAAGGAACCGCAAACCTACTTCACTCATAGCATCTGCAACATAAAATCTACTACTATTGAAATGGCACCACAAACCTACCTCACTCATAGCATCTGCAACACAGCATCTAATCAAATCTTCGTATAAATCAACTGACCGCTGAATTTCTGGAGCATCAGGCCAATGTTCGAGTGTTAACAGTGCATATTCACAACACCTGTATAAAAAAAAGGGGATCATATTCCATAACATCAGGAATCTTATGGTTGATAGGAAGGCTCAAGTATACCTTGCTCGCAGAATTGCATTACGGTCATGTTTTGCTGATTCAGCTATGCGAGGAAGTACACGGGCAGCTTTGCAGTTACGCAGCATCTGGAATAGCAAGAAAGTATCTGTGTAAGTGAAAAACTTAGACGAGCAGGAAACATGCTAGAAACCAATAAAAAGGGAGCTAATAATTTACCGTTTTTATGCAGTTATCAGCAGATTCTGCAATGACAAGCACAGTGATCACAACCAGCTTGAAAAGTACCTGATTACCGTATAATAATGTTAACCAAAATGAATATGTATTGAATGTCATAACAGCAAACGAGAGGAGGTTAAGCTTACTGGAATAAACATCTCAGCGCATGCTTCAAAATCTCCCAGTAGCTCTTTTGATAAAAGACACAAGAGATGACAAGCCTATGAACACGAGAAACAGCATATGAAGCAAAAAGCAATGGCAGAATGGTTCAAACGAACATAAGATAAGGATGCATTCATTTAATTCACCGTTCACCCCTACTGAACAATATCCACTAGCAAAATGTGCTAATCAAGCTAAAATAAATAAAAGTTTTAAGAAGATGCAGGGCGTTGGTACTTGGTATAGAAATATGAAATGCCCATAAACTAAGTACTCAATGAAAATGGAATTCCTCGCCGAGTAGTCAACTCATCAATTTGTCTCCAATGCCAGGTAAAAAGGAATCAAAATACATTCTAAATCCTAATAATGAAAATATCAGATTGACAATTTAGCTAACCTGCTTAACAATGGTAGATCTTCGGTCAGATAATTGTATACTTAAGGGGCCAACAAGTTGCTTCAGCAGACCTCGAAAGCATGAGTAATCAATCGCACCTTCAACAGAAAAAGATTCCATAAGATGGGATACAAGAAAATGAATCCTACTAGCATAAAATATCAAGGATAGCAGTCAAAGCAAATGAAACTCAGTTAACGGGGAAAAAAATGATTAAGTACCTCCGGCAACGAGTCCTTCAACCCTCCGCATAGCTGATATACGCATTGACCAGTCTTTCTCCGGGACGAGTGTTGAAGCAATTTTCTCAAATTCTCGTATCAGCTCCTTCTCTGAATACACTTTGATTGGCTCAATGGGTTTTTCTGTGATGTCGGCATCTCCTAAAGTGCAAAGATACAAAACTAATCAGCCAAGATGGAACATCAATTTAGACTTTAATCATTGGGAGAAAGATCTTAACCCCCAAATAAAGAGTTCTCTCTCGTGGTAGTCTTTGCCCTGGGACTGCTTTTCTTTGGATTGACACTTGATGCCTTAACCTCATTAACAACATGGTGGCCACTACGCGTATCTGTAGAACGCTGTTGTGGCTCAATGCGTTCTAGTCTAGCATTAATATCCTTTACCTGATTCAAAACACACAAAAAGAGTTCTAGCAAAGAGCAACCCAAGACTGCAATCATATCATTTTTTATCAAAGTTACGGTGCAGATAAAAACTATTGCTATACATTCTCACACTACACATGGATCAATCTTAAACTGAGCTTTACCATATATGACGGAAGATGGTGGCGTTGAAGCTCTTCTCGAAATTGAGACCCACCCTGCATGTACATCTCCTGAAAGATAACAATTATGAAATTAAAATCAAACACGAAATAGAGCATCCGGATTCTGAATTCTATGGATTCTCCAAAACAAATAGACAGAGTTCCGTGAACCAAAGCTAAATTCTCTACTCAAACAACAGAAAAAATGACTGTCTTTACTAATATAGCATTCATAATAATGTAATTCGTGGTGCATAACTAGACTTTATAGTCTGCCTTTTATGATAAGAGTGTAAAGTTGGAAAACTGAGTTACATATAGGATAAAACAAAAAACTTGCCTCAATGCACAAAATTGCAGCTTCCCTAACTGCTTGATTGGGGTCATTTAACATCTGAAGTATCTGACACATAAGCAAAAGATACCCCGAGATCAATTCAATTCGATTCGACCAATCAAATACAACAAAAAAATTTGCTTATTCTAAAGCTAAATCGATACCGGAGCAAGTATAGCACGTTGGAGAGGAAGCTCCGTGGATGCGAAAAGACCAATCGCTGATGTGACGGTACGCGCAAACTCTTCCCTTACTCTCCAACTCTTATGCATCCAAGCATACGAACCTGCTCTTTCAACTATAATCGTCGGAGATGAAACCTATTATCAAACCAAAAACTAGCTTCTTAACTACAAAATTCCCTCAAAAATTCCAACAAAATTCGAAATCATAATTTGATTTCTCACCTCCATTAGAGTTGTCAACAATCGCCTCGCTGCATCCCTTACAGGTTGTTTACTATCACCAAGCCGTTCAACAACTGCAGGTACAAGCGCGTTCAAATGAAGCTTCAGATGCTCACCGGCGAGTACGGCGGCGGAAGCAAGCGCTTGAAGCGCACCTTGAGAGACTCTGAAGTTACTATCCTTGAGAAGATCTAAACAACAATCGACGAGTGACGTCACTTCCGCTGGGCTCAAACTTTTTCTAGAAGCTTCTAGAAGTTGATGTAGTCTCTCTACAGCAGCCATGCGCTCCTTCGTGTCCTTGGCTCGCGCCATTTCAAGCGCTTCCTCCATTACCAACTACCGATCTGGTATCTCTCCTCTCTCTGTTTTCAGATCTGATTCAAAATCTCCGATTCGGATTTCACACGACTCGCCGGAAAACACACACCGAATCCGAATCGATCCACGGAGAAAGAGAGAGAGAGAGTGCTGTTAGTCTCTGTGTGTAATGTGATTGAGTTTAGAGAGAGAAGTGCCGCTTAATTGAAAGAAAGAGAGAAGAGTAAAGGCGACTAGTGTAGAGAGAGAGAGATTTGAAGAAGAATAAGAAGATAGACGAAACCATGTGGTTGGCTAGCGAATTGGGATTTTACCCTTGATCTTTCTAATAATTACAGTGACATGCCACTGGTATGAATATAAACGCTGGTTGCGATTACTCGGTTTGATCCAAATCGAACCCAAACACATTAAAGCAAAAGTAAGTGGATTTTATAAGTGTATTTGCGCTCTAAATACACCAAGAACCATATATCATTTTATAATGATATTGGTTTTTAGTACTATGTCAATATATCAAGAAAAATTTAACACGAAATATAGTCTAAAAATAAAATGTATGTTTGATTGAATGTTGAACCAACCCACAAGGCCAAAACAACAATTTATATAACACCAAATCCAGGCAAAAAAAACAGATTAAATGGCCCTACTCAATGGTTGGTAAGTTCTTAAAAGAAAACAAATTGAATTTATGTTTATTTCATTAAATAAACATCAATTTTTTTTGTTTTTCTAAAACAGATTTTCATGTCTATCACCAACCTAACGAAACTGGAATAAATCCAAACAATGTATAATCAATTTCCAGTCATTGGAATTTAAAAAGGGCTAACAATAAACAAGATATCTTATATATAATAGCAAACCCAAACAAATGAATATTTTTTTGGTTGGTTTTCTGGTTTATTTATAGTGGTTGGTTTCACGGTTTGTGTCTTTTCATTTGGGTTGCGACTTATCGTACGTTGCTGTCTTTTCATTTGGGTTGCGAATATTCATGAAGGGATATGTCTTTTCTATTTCGTAGGGTCGCACTTTTTCAGAAATAACAATTTTATGGTTATTTTGAAGGGTTGTGTCTTTTCATAGAGTCGCATCTTTTCGAAAATAACCGTTTTATGGTTATTTGTATCTTTTCGCATATAATTAGTAGTTGTTATAAAGGGTTGTATCTTTTCATTTGGGTTGCAACTTGATATATCACGGTTTTTACCCATTTTAACCATGATATAATTTGGTTTTGTATTAGTATTTTTTGTATTTTTTGTATCTTTTATGTTGTTTTTGTTGGAAATGGTCATTGGAGCTCAAAGGGAAGATTTGGAGCAATTTTGGATCATTTTGGAGCTTAAAGATCAAAGTGGAATCGAGGCAGAAGCTCATCTGTCGATCGACAAGACACTTCTGTCGATCGACACCTGAAGCAACGAAGCAGAGAAGATCTTTAAAACACTCCTGTCGATCGACATAGTATATGTGCTGTCGATCGACAACAATTTTAAAGACGCAGAAGATTTCCACAGAGTCTCCCCCGTCGATCGACACTGCTCCTCCGTCGATCGACAAGCTCAGCAGAATAAAGAGTTTTGGATAAGTTAGAGATTTCTTCACACTTAAGTAAACTTTAGATATTTATTTTTGAGGTCTCCTTCTTATGAAGTAACCTATAAATATCTAGATATTTTGATCCCACTTGTTTAGGGATTAAGTAGTATAAATATGTGTGAAGGAGGAAAGTTGTAAAATATCTTACTTTTGGAATACAAAATCCAAACTCTCTCAAAAGAGTTTGGCTCTAGCTTAGCCCGAGTCTCGCAGCTCCGTTTCCGCAGTCGTTAGCCTTCTTCGGATGTCCTAAAGCTCTACTCCCTGTGGATCGATACCTTGAAGTGCTGCAAACGACATGCCGTCATGATTGCGGTGTTGTTGCACGTTGAGGGTAATTGACGTGCCGAGCCCCGAAAAGCTCGCACAATCACAACTTTTCGTAAATATAACCGTTTAGTCATTCTTTTGAAAAGTTACATCTTTTGATTACAATTATCTCGTCAAGGGGTGCAAATATATTTTTTGATTATTCATAGGATTGTGACTTTTCGTTAAAAAAAAAATCATTTAATAGTTATTTCCAAAAATTATATAGCTTTGTATTTTTCTTTTTAAAATCGCATTATGGTTATTTAAAAGGGTTGGTTCATTTCAAATATGTAAGGTCGCAACTCCTCGAACATAACCGCTTTATGGTTTATTTTGTAGAGTTGTGTCTTTTAGGGTGGTATTTCTTTAGTCATGACTTTTCGAAAAAAAATTCTTCTATATATTTCTTTCGTTTATTTATGGCTCTCAATTAAAAAATTTCTTTAAAACATAATAATCATACGAAAATTATATGATTATGTAAATAATAATAACAATCCTCAAAAAAAAAAATCAAAGAGTTGTGTCCTTTCAAATAAACGTATTTATAATTTTTTGGGTCTTCGGGTAATTAACAATTTTGATATTGAAAAACTTACATATTTAATTAATTGGCATGTGTCATCATCTAAATGATATTTTACACATGTCACGATCTCGTGAGTTACAATTTTGCTCAATCTCCTTTATATAATAAGATATGGTTTTATAATGTTTTTCAAAAATGTGTCTTTTGTAATTAACCGTTTTAATACTTTTTGAATGGTTGCAATCTTTCATGACAAAACCATTTCATCTTATATATATGTGTCTTACTAATTGTTCTATGCATTCTTAATCTTGGCTTCAATTTTTATAACTCACTTTAAAAACAATAATCATCAAAAACGTCGTTTTTTAATTATTTAAAATTTTTGATCTATTTACCATTGTAGAAGTTTATATAATTTTTAATTTGTTTCAATAATTTTGGAATTCGTTAAATAGTGTAGATTTTATTGCTAAATTATCCAAAATTTCAATGTAGACAATGTATGATCGTGTACTTTTGAAATAATTTTTTAGTGTCATATTTTTTCCAAAAAACTGCTTTATGATTAGTTTGAAAAGTTGTATCCTTTGAAATTAGTAATGTTGTGTATGCTCAAATTATTTTCTAGAGTCGTATTTTTTTCCAAAAAATTTCATTGTGATTATTTTGAAGGGTTATATCCTTTCAATTTTGTAAAGACGCACCTCTTCGAAAATATCTGTTTTATGTTTATTTTGTAGAGTTGTGTCTTTTCAGGTAGTATCTTTTGAGTCGTGGCTTTTCGGAAAAAAATTCTTCTATATACTTCTTTTGTTAATTTTTTAATTTATATGTAGATCAATTTAAAATTTACTTCAAGCATGATAATTATCCAAAACGTCAAAGAAGATCATGCATTTTCAAAAAGATATTGTACAGTGGCATTTTTTCGGGAAACAACCGCTTTATGGTTATTATGAAATTTTTTGTCATTTAGAAATATAAGATTGTGTATTTTCAAAAAAAAATTGTAGAATCACTTCTTTTCCGAAAAAACGGTTTTATAATTTTTAAAAAAAAATTTGTGTTCTTAGGAATTTGTAGGATGGTGTATTTTTGAAAATATTTTGTAGAAACGCATTATTTCCAAAAAACCGCATTATAGTTGTTATGAAGAATTGTGTCATTTCAAATTTGTAAGATCGTGTCTTTTCAAAAATAACCATTTTATGGTTATTTTTGGTTGAGTTATGTTTTTTCATGTTGTATCTTTTGAGTAACTCTTTTAAAATGATTTAATATATTTCTTTAATTCAATGTTTAGTTCTTTTATGGTTATCAATTTGAAAAAAGTATGATAATGATAGAAAATGTCGTACGATTTTTTAAAACAAACTAAAATAATGTAAGTTCATAAAATTCTTGATTTATGTGAATTTTGGGATTCTTATGACCATACAAATTCTAAGATTTGGTTTAAAAATTTTGTATTGTACAATTTTGAATTCTTTAGACAATGCACATTTTATGGCTGAAGCTTTTTTTGTTCTTTCGGTTTATATTTAGTTGTTATTGTGTATTTTCATTTTGGGTTGACGACTTTTTCTAAAAATATTCGATTAGTAGTTGTTTTCAAAAGTTTTTCTTTTCATTATGACGGTCTCGTCAAGATGTGAGAATAGAATAAATATTTATACGTGTATATAAAATTTAAATGTTAGTTAACTATAATTTAATAAAAAGAGTCTATTTTAATGAATTAATTAATTTTTCATATAGCATTAGGTCTACTAATTAAAAAGGTACAAGTCTTTTAAATGGAAACTCTTCACCAAAATAACTACTTAATAATCCCAAAGTTGCAACTTTTCAAATTGTAATATTTAAACATATATATAACATTAAATTGTAGTTAACTATGATTTGATATATAATAATCATTTGAGTGTTTGAATTAATATATCAAATATCATTCGACTAATTAAAAAGTTACAAGTCTTTTGAGAGGTAACTCTTCGTAAATTAACTACTTACTAAACTGAAAAGTTACAACTCTTCAAATTGTAACTTTTCATTATTTTATAGCAATTACATTCTATATATTATTTAATCAGTATATATATGTTATAATTTTCCAATTATGTTATTACATTTAACGTGTATATAACATTTATATGTTAGTTAACTATATAATTTAATAAAAAAAATAATATATTTTAATGATTTAATTAATTTTCCAAATAGTTTTAGGTTTACTAATTACAAAGTATAATTTTTCAATTATGTTATTACATTTAACGTGTATATAACTTTTATATGTTAGTTAACTATATAATTTAATAAAAAAATTAATCTATTTTAATGATTTAATTAAGTTTTCAAATAGTTTTAGGTCTACTAATTACAAAGTTACAAGTCTTTTGAAAAGTAATGATTGACAATATAGTCAGTTGTGTAATTTTTCACATCATTGGCAACATAATACACATATAAACAATATATTAATTCGAAATTTCAAACACTAAAAATGATTATTATATATCAAATCGTAAATTAATATTTAAATGTTATACATATATATATTGTTTATATGTGTATTATGTTGCCAATGATGTGCAAAATTACACAACTGACTATATTGTCCACTATACAAGATTGTATTTTCTAAACATCTAACCCTATAATTTCAAGTCAGTCAACAACTAAAATACAAAAAAGATAATTTTGTATATTCATATCAATCAAACATTCCAACACAACAATTATCCATTCTTATAAGAAATATTACTAACGATTTTGAAATTCATTGTTCAACACAATAATTATCCTTTCTAATTAGAATTATCATTAATGATTTTGAAATTCATTGTTCAGATAAAACTATTGTACATTCAACTTCCAAATGCCAAATTACAGTTTAATCTAGGTAATTTTATTTAAGTCGAGTTCCCCCGCGATTTCGCGGGGGTTCCGTGCCTAGTTTGCTTAATAGCAATCAAAAAATTTATAATTAAAAAACTAACCAAAAGTGGTATGTGTGGCAAACTTATGGCTATTAGATTTAGGTTTTTTGGTTAGAGTTTTACTTATAATTTTTTTCATTGTTATTGAGCAAATAAACCCATGTTTCTTTGTAAGAATATAACATGTGTAGTCTCCTCTATCCTTAAGCTCTCCCATCTACTCTTAACTTTCAAGAGCCATAATATATCGCTAAATCTAATTTGTTAGCAACATTGTATTAAGTTACTTGAGGTTGGTTAATGTTCTCTTTGTTGCCTTACTTATAGAAAAATATAGCAAACCACGTAAAGCATATAATGTTTTTTTAGCTGCATTTCCAATTTATTATAGATATTGGAAAGAACATGTTGGACCATCACTTGCTCAATTGACAAAGAATGCTACTTGTGATTTAGGCATTTATGGGATCGTGATGCTCAAGTGAACTTCAATAAATTATACATTTTAGTAAGATGAGATATTCTTGAAATTCTTGTCTTATTATATCAAATTTTGACAACTTAAATTAGTCATCTTCCTTTTGCATTGTACTTTTTGGCAGCAAAGATGTATGAAATTCCTAATTATCAATGAGAATATTTATTACTAGCAATTAGTGAAAACCAAGTCTAATTGGGAAATAAATGGTACGACCATGTAAATTTTGGTGATTTATAGAGATTAGATTCCACCTATTGATCATATTATCATTTGAATTACGAAATTGATGAAAAATACTCCAATTTGCTGAAATTATAGCAAAATTTTCCCAAGTTCTCTTATTATTTGTAATTTTGAACATTAACGTACCCAATTTGCTGGATACGTATATATTATTACGAATCATTAATATTTTTTTGAAAAAAACCCTCACTTTACTCCTTTAAAGCATCTAAGTTTCTCTTTCCCATTTCATAAACCAAAAAACAAATCAGAAGAAAGCTGTTTATGATGAATACAAATATAGATCGACACTTATAATTCAGAGATACTAATAGCATCAAGGTAGGTTTGAGGTGGAATGGAATGAAGTAAGGGACACGGTAAGTGGAAAACTTACTAGCACTACGAAATCCCCAGTTATGCATTGTACTTTCTGTGGGGGTGTACTCATTGACCCCACTTGTCTTTTGACTTAAATGAAATTTTTTACTAATAAATAAATGAAAAGAGAGGAACTAAAAGGGAGGGCCACAGAAACAAGAAAAGGTAATAGAAAATGTTGACTTGGTGGGCAAGTCCAACCATCTTCATCTCATTAATGGAGACGCATCGAAGACTTGGTGGGCAAATCTTCATTATTAATTTATTACCAATGTTTCATTAAGGAAAACACTATCGCAACTTCTGTCTTGACCGGAAACATTATTATTGTATCATCTTCTGTCTTCACCGGAAAACTATGAGGTCTCTGTTTCTAAGCCGACTCTCCTCCAGGCTTGGTCTGAGAAAACCACCTCCGCTTGTAGTTGTAAGCTTTCATCTTCTCTTTCCTCTCTCTAATTGTTTTTTTTTTTTGTAATTCTTCTTCCTCTATTTCTGATGTATGATTAATTCCTCAGAGACACCTCGCTCGATTCTTGTCCGAAACGCCTCTCTGTCACATTGTCGGCGCTGAACATTGTGGATCTAATTCGAGGGATGGGGATATCGGTAAACTCGTGATTAAAGATTGTTCTGAATCTTCTGATGGCACCATCAAGACTTTGGAAAAGACGGTGCCAATGGAATTGATGACGGAAACGGGAACGATAGGAGCATCCCAGGGCTGGGTTGCGACTTTGAAAGACGGTGTCGTGTGTCTTCGAGATGATCTCAATCCCAATGCTTCGGGTTCAGAACCGAAGCGAATCTCCCTACCTCGTCTCGAAACTCTTCCTGGTTGCCAAACACGTTTGGTAACAAACGTGGCCATGTCCTCCTCTTCTCCGGAGGACGACGAGGATTGCATTCTAGCCGTCAAGTTTGTGGGACCGCAGCTTAGCTTATGTAGACGACCTGGTCAGAAAGATGCCGAGTGGGTTAACATCAGAATCACAGAACTAGGATTCAACTGCTCCCGAGTCATGTACTCAAACAGAGATAAGATGTTCTCAATGCCGAGTTCTGGAGGCACACACACAGGATCTTGGGATCTTGAAGACCACAGGGACAAACCCAGGTTGCGGAGTTGGTCCTTTATCAACACTCCTGAGTTTGTGCAGTCAGAATGGGGGAAGTTAGATTCGTGTTGCACGGAGGTACAGTTAGTGGAGTCGCGAGCCACGGGAGATATGTTTATGGTTAAGCGTTTCAGAGAAAAAAACATCTTTGAGGGTGGGAGGATGGAAGAGAAACGAATATTGGTGTTCAAGCTAGATCAGGAGCCTAAAATTAGGATCACATACAAATTTGTTCCCACGTTTGGTGCTTACTTCACTGAAGACATTGGAGATCTCTGCATTGTCCTCTCCAAATCTGAACCTTTCTGCCTCCAGGCGAGCCTGTATGACCTGTCCGCAAACGACATGTATTTCGTGGACAATGGCGAAAGCGGAAATATCAGTTTGAAAACCGAGTATCAGGAGTATAAGGATAGTACGTGTTCCTCTTACCGTGCCCCTTACTTCATTCCACCTCAAACCTACCTTGATGCTATTAGTAATAATGGGTTTGCATCTCCATCTGATTCTTTGTAAGGTTGAGATCAGTCAGCTCTGCTTCAGTTTAGTGTGGTCTCTGTTTGCTTTGCATTTTTAGTGAAAATGGAAAATGAATCATTATGTTATGTTTCTCTAGTTCAATCAAACCTTTGCTATGGTGTTTATGTTGTGTCATTCCGGGATATTTAGATTGTTGCACAAAAACATGTTTTAGCTCATTAAAGTAACACCAATTGGACTTGTTCAAGAATTAATGGCTCTTAAACACCAATGTATCAAACCTTAAGGTAACACCAATTGGGCACGAAAACATGTTTTAGCTCATAAAGGTTTTAACTTTTAAGAATGTAAAGAATTGGTGGGCAAGTCCAAGCATCTTCATTTTCATTAATTAATAGAGCCATTAATTGGTGGACAGCATCGGAAACTTGGTGACCAAGTCCAAGCATCTTAATTAATAGAGCCATTAATTATCACCAGTGTTTTACTAAGAAAAACATTCTCCCACCTTCTGTCTTCACCGGAAACACTATGAGATCTCTGCTTCTAAAGCGACTCTCCTCCAGGCTTGGTCTGAGAAAACCACCTCCGCTTGTAGCTGTAAGCTTTATATCTTCTCTTTCCTCTCTGTAATTGTTTTTTTTTCGTAATCCTTCTTCCTTTATTTCTTCTGATGTAAGTATGATTAATTCCGCAGAGACAACTCGCTCGATTCATGTCCGAAACCCCTCTCTGTCACATCGTCCGCGCTGAACATTGTGGATCTACTTCGAGGGATGGGGATATCGGTAAACTCGTGATTTGCGATCGTTCTGAGTCCTCTTATGGGACCAAGACTTTGGAAAAGACGGTGCCAATGGGTCTGATGACGGAAACGGGAACAATAGGAGCATCCCAGGGCTGGGTTGCGACTTTGAAAGACGGTGTTGTGTGTCTTCAAGACGATCTCAACCCCAATGCTTCGGATTCAGAACCGAAGCGAATCTCCTTACCTCGTCTCGAAACTCTGCCTCATTGCCAAACACAGTTTGTAACCAATCTGGCTATGTCCTCCTCTTCTCCCGAGGACGACGAGGACTGCATTCTGGCCGTCAAGTTCGTTGGTCCTCAGCTTAGCTTATGTAGACCGGCTCAGAAAGACCCCGAGTGGGTTAACCTCAGAATCACGGACCCAGGCTTCTTTCAGTCCCAAGTCATGTATTCAAAGAGGGATAAGATGTTCTCGATGCCGAGTTCTGGAGGCACGCACACAGGATCTTGGGATCTTGAAAAACAAATAGGGAAAGACTTGTTCTATCCATGGTACGAAGAGTTTGTGCAGTCGGAGTGGGAGAAGTTGATTATGCGTTTCAGGAGCGAGCACTTGGTGGAGTCACCCACAGGTCAAACTTATCTCGTCAAGTGGTACAGACAATGCTACAAGACTACTTTGAGGGAAATTTGGGAGCGGTTCTTGGTGTTTAAGGTACGCGAAAACGGAACCGTTATGTGCACTAAGGACATTGGAGATTTGTGTTTTTTCCTCTCCTCCAGAGGTGAATCATTCTGTCTCCAGGCTAGCTTGTATGGTCTATCACCAAACTGCATCTATTACGTGGACAAGTATGACTTTGGAAAAGTCAATTTAGGCGATAGTGTACGGTCGGATGGTGAAATTGTCATCTCCCCAGCCCCCTACTTCATTCCACCTCTTCAAGACTAATGACTTGTTTATTTTAATCTAATGTCTTTACTTGGTCTTATTCGATCGATTATTCTAATGACTTTATGTGACTTTGTTGAATCAGATGAGGTGTTACGGACTTTTTTACTGTTATTGGAACACTTTATCAGGTTCCAAAATGTGTCTTCATCTTGAATTAAATAGTTTATTTAAAACCGTCCCATATCAACAACAAAAGAGCCAAAGGGATGCAATTTCTTTGCCTAGTAAGTAACTTGGTGATGCCTTGAGAGGAATCTGGACAAAAATATTAGGCATTCCTTGTTACTTTTTCTTCCCAACCAAAGATATCTCCGGAGATTGGTGGTCCCATGATTTTGGTATTGTAACTTTGTAACCATTAACCAATGTGAAAATGATCTAATTTCAACTAGTTTCCCTTTTAACCGATAAGCTAATTTCTCAATAAATTGAGTATATAGGTAAGGAATTTGTCTTCTTAGATCACTATTTCTGCTTGGTAATCTGGTTATAGTACTCATTGAAAATGGTTCCTATGTTATTTAAGTTTTGCCGATGCTTTGGTATTGTAACCAATGGGATATTCTTTCCAGGTTTTTTATCTGAACATCTAAAAACGTAACATCTTCACCATCATTTTTACTAATTGTCTAGTTTAGATTAGTAGAATTGATACTATAAAAATATATAATTTTAAGACCATTCAACAAAGTTTCTTTAAGAGAATATAACATGGTCTCCCATATTCTTAAGCTCTCCCATCTACTCTTAAACTTTCAAGAGCCATAATATATATCACTAAAACTAATTTGTCAGCAACGTTCTATCCATTTACTTGAGGTTGGTTAATGTTCTCTTTGTTGCCATACTTATAAAAAATATAGCAATTCACGTAAAGCATATAATGTTTTTTAGCTGAATTTTCATATTGTTATAGATATTGGAAAGAACATGTTGGACCATCACCTGCTCAATAGACAAAGAATGCTACTTGTGATTTATGTATGTGTAGGATCGTGATGCTCAAGTGAACTTTAATAAATTATACGTTTCAGCAATTTTGAAGTGTTAGCAAGATGAGATATTCTTGAACTTCTTGTCTAATATTTGTATATCAAATTTTGACAACTTATATTTATCATCCTTTTTGCATTGTACTTTTTGGCAACTAAGATGCACGAAATCCCCAACTTAAATAATGAATTTAAGTAAGTTTGGACCAAAACAAAAAAAGATGTACGAAATCCTCAATTATCAATGCGAATATTTATTACTTGCAATTAGTTTATGTGAAAACCAAGTCTAATTGGAAAACAAATGGTACTACCATGTGAATTTTGGTGATTTATAGAGGTTAGATTTCACCTATTGATCATATTATCATTTGTATTACGAAATTGATGAAATATAATCAAATAATATAGCAATTTTCTTCTCAAGTTCTCTAATTATTTGTAACTTTCAACATTAACATACCCCAATTTGCTGGGTACGATCTTTTTGGTATTCAAAATATGTAGCCTTTTTGACCAGGATCTTGGCCAGGACCGACCCCATTATAAATTCCTCATCTTCCACTGTTATACAAATTCCTCATCCTCCACGAACGAATCATTAATATAAAAAAACAATCCTCACTTTACTCCTTTAAAGCATCTAACGTTTTTTCTTTCTTTAAAGCATCTAAGTTTCTCTTTCCCATTTCATAAACCAAACACAAACTGAGGAGAAAGCTGTATATGATCAATACAAATATAGGTCGACTAATCCGACTAATCCGAACGGACTAATCATACAAAGCAGAGCGTATAATTCAGAAACGGGCCAGACTGGGCTTTAGCTCTAAGTAATTGTTGATATGTATAGAGAGAAGAATTTTTTTTAACACGTAATGATATGAGTAATTGTTGACTTAAATTTAATCTTTTACTAAATAAATAAATGAAAAGAGAGACTTCATCTCATTAATGGAGACGCATCGAAGACTTGGTGGGCAAGGCCAACCATCTTCATTATTACCAATGTTTCATTAAGGAAAACACTATCGCACCTTCTATCTTGACCGGAAACATTATTATTGTATCATCTTCTGTCTTTACCGGGAAACTATGAGGTCTCTGTTTCTAAGCCGACTCTCCTCCAGGCTTTGTCCGAGAAAACCACCTCCGCTTGTAGTTGTAAGCTTTCATCTTCTCTTTTCTTTCCTCTCTAACTCGTCTTCTTCTGATGTATGATTTATTTCGCAGCGATCCATGTCCGGAACCCCTCTGTGTCACATCGTCCGCGCTGAACATTGTGGATCTAGTTCGAGGGATGGGGATATCGGTAAACTCGTGATTAAAGATTGTTCTGATGCTTCTTTTGGCACCAAGACTTTGGAAAAGACGGTGCCAATGGAATTGATGACAGAAACGGGAACGATAGGAGCATCCCATGGCTGGGTTGCGACTTTGAAAGACGGTGTCGTGTGTCTTCGAGATGATCTCAATCCCAATGCTTCGGGTTCAGTACCGAAGCGAATCTCCCTGCCCCGTCTCGAAACTCTGCCTGGTTGCCAAACACAGTTGGTAACAAACGTGGCCATGTCCTCCTCTTCTCCGGAGGACGACGAGGATTGCATTCTAGCCGTCAAGTTTGTGGGACCGCAGCTTAGCTTATGTAGACGACCTGGTCAGAAAGATGCCGAGTGGGTTAACATCAGAATCACAGAACCAGGATTCAACTGCTCCCGAGTCATGTACTCAAATTGGGATAAGATGTTCTCAATGCCGAGTTCTGGAGGCGCACACACAGGATCTTGGGATCTTGAAGACCACAGGGTCAAACCCAGGTTGCAGAGTTGGTTCTTTATCAACACTCCTGAGTTTGTGCAGTCAGAATGGGGGAAATTAGATTCTTGTTGCACGGAGGTAGAGTTAGTGGAGTCCCGAGCCACGGGAGATATGTTTATGGTTAAGCATTTCAGAGAAAAAAACATCTTTGAGGGTGGGAGGATGGAAGAGAAACGAATAATGGTGTTCAAGCTAGATCAGGAGCCTAAAAGGATCAGATACAATTATGGTCCAACGTTTGGTGCTTACTCCACTGAAGACATTGGAGATCTCTGCATTGTCCTCTCCAAATCTGAACCTTTCTGCCTCCAGGCGAGCCTGTATGACTTGTCCGCAAACGACATCTATTTCGTGGACAATTGTGAAAGCGGAATAATCAGTTTGAAAACCGAGTATCAGAAGTGTAAGGCTAGTAAGTGTTCCACTTACCGTGTCCCTTACTTCATTCCACCTCAAACCTACCTTGATGCTATTAGTAATAATAAGTTGTGATTCTTTGTAATTCAGTTTAAATGTGATTTTTGCGTTCTCAATCGATATGGAATGCAAGTATGACTTGTGTTATGTTGTGTAATTCCGGTTATAGTTTGTGGCACGAAAATTAATAATTGAAACAGAGAGCAAGAGTATATAAACATTTCAAGCCGGAAGGAAAAAAAAAACACCAAACCCGGCCGGCACTGAAGTTGGGTGGGCCCCAACAGACTACTTCTGATTGTAGTTTTAGATGTCTAAATAATCTCTACCACTCCGATCCGTATTCTGTAACGAACATGTCTTGTACTTGCATCAATCATTCCCTTAGTCGTATTGCATTTGCACCCAAAATGGGAGTCTTTGTTTCACATTCTACCACAAACGACGTGGTTTCATAATATTATGTTTCGGCCCATAAAGCCCATTTGTTTTATACTGCGACGAATCTAGCGAGTTCTCTAAACAAGAGTTTACTCGTAACCCTTGGCAGATCACATCTACTGTTCTCTAAGAGAAATTCAAGAAACAAGATAATTTTAATCACACAAATACTTGAAAATTTGGGTTTCAAATATTTTATGTATGAGAATTCCAATGTACTTGTAAACTTGGGTTTCCGAAAGTTTATGTACGAGGATTCGAATATGTAAGTGTTTTACTTCGTTTTCGAAAATATGTTTTTATAATGTTTCTTATGTTTTGTGTGAACCAAAATTGAAAATTAGACTAAATGGTAGTGGAGTAGTTGTAACGCTAAATTTACCGTTAATGACCTTATATTGTCTTAGAGTCAAGCCATCACAGAGGATGTGGAACAAAATTGACCGGTATAGAGACATTTTTTCTATGAGTCTACAAGGACATCATCAAGTTGAACCAATCATTCAAATTCCATACCAAACCTATCACATGGCAAAGTAACAAATTCGAACTTGATCACAGGAGCTACTATAGCTAGGATCGTTATAGAACCGGTATGGACAAGTGACAAAACCATCCTGCTTAACATATATAGTTATATTTAGTATTAACATAGGTCACAGGGTATTGGATAAAAATTAAAAACAGCATTAGTATGACTACTTTTTACAATGATAAAACAAAAAGAATTAAACTCTGTGAAATACAAGAGAAACTTTCGTACCTAAATGAATTAATATTTGAAACTGACTCATATTTCCTTCTTCTTTTTTTTTTTTAATGAAAATGAGGGGAACACGAATATATACATATAGAGATCGTTGGACCGAACGGAGGAAGGTGAGATGCATGCGAGTTCTCTCTTAATTAAGGCAGAGTTTGAGATTGCAAACGGCAGTGAAGATTACAAAACAGTGAGGCTTTCGGCCTTTGATCAAGAAATTGTTCATTAGGAGACAAGAAAATGCATATGGGTACATGCAAACCAAGGGGGTTAATTTGACAAGTGCGATCGATCGAGCTCTTAGTGGCGGTTCCAAGACGACGGAGCCGGAGAATTTGGTGCCGCCGGTGAGACCTAGGGGTTTCTGTGTTGAACTACAATGGTAAATGCTAGATAGTTTGTCCGCAGGAATGGGCTGCCCCGGTCGTGTGATTGTGTGTATCGCAAGTCATGACTTGTACGTTGTAACTTTTAATTGATTTAATTTGAAGGAAGTGAGTGTAACCGGAGTTTAGTATATATAGTAACTTTAGAATTTACATAAATTATTGAATCCCAAGGTAAACGGAATTCTCATTCATTATTATAGTTAAAAAAAATGAAAGAAAGAAAAAAAAAAATTTTGTTTTTGGGTCATAATTACCTTAGAGGAATCTATTCGTCGTCAATGAAAAGAATAACAATTTCGTTATGAGGTTTACTATATAACTCTCTAGAAAATGTTTCGAATGTCTTTGAACTGTCACCATATATATGAATGGGATGGCAGACAATAATGAAAATTAATTCTCACGTAAG
Organism: Draba incana; assembly: GCA_963576765.1. NCBI lineage: Eukaryota > Viridiplantae > Streptophyta > Magnoliopsida > Brassicales > Brassicaceae > Draba > Draba incana. The sequence goes on from OY755207.1 coordinate 39,034,398, forward strand.
TGAAGAAACCAATCAAAAATCAAATAAACAAACTTCAACATGAGATAAACAAACAAAATAAAGACGGAAAGAGATGGGTTTGTGTTCAATTCGTTAACGGTAAACCGGTAACAAGTAGAATGGACATCACAACCTCGTTGGTATGGATAATCCGGTCGTCCTTTTGACCACGTCGCTTATCTTGTACGTTCTTCTTCAATGCATCGTAAACTTATATGTCTCATCTCATGAAGAATCCTTCGGCTCTAATTTAAACATGATCTCATCTTCTTCACGATCACCTCTTCTCCACGATCGATGCAATTGTACAAGTGATAGATTTATGAGTTTCTTGCATTATTAAATCATTTGCAAGCTCAGAGGGTCCGATGACAATAACCTCAAAATAGTATTTCATAATAATTTATTTCTACGATTATAGTTTGTTAACTCATCTTGCGATCTTAAGTTTTCGTTGGAACACAAGTTAAGATACTTCAACAAAAAATGTGGACGTCCCTCAACAACATTTTTCGAAACAACGTAGAGATTGAAACTAAGACCAATGAGTTAAAAGAAACTCTCAATGACTTCACATCTCAGTATTACCAAAGAAACCATCCCTAATTATTCACAACTACAATATTCAGAACAAAAGGCTAACAACATACAGAGCAAAAAAACTAAACTTCAGCAAAACAAGATTACTCCCTAAAGCAACCAATGCTCATCAAAATTCAAACATTAAGAAGTCTCATTTCACCAAAGAAACCATCCACTTGTTTGTAACTACATATATGACTAAACTAACATAAATTCAATCTAGGCACTTTCAAATTTCAAACCTAATCCCCAAAAATTGAATATATAGAAGCACTAATCTAGATTACTGATTTCTACATAGAAATTGATTCCAAAAGCCCTGGTTTCGATAAGATCCAATCCCGTGCAAAAGAAATCCAATTCCCTCTAAAAAGTCACGATGATCTACAAATGAAAAAAACTGAGAAAGCCATGTTAAAGAGATTCGAGATTTGTTGAACAAAAATCGATTTGATATCGCAAGAGAGAGAGAGACCACAATCCTAATACAAATCCAACAAAAGCAAAACCCTAATACAAGAAACAGATCCCAGCCGTTTGGTTTGTTACTTGTGTCTCAAAGCAACAATCGGATTTAATGTTGTCAACACATAATATTTACTTATTTCAATTTATTATGAATGATTAATAATTCAATCTGAGTACCTTGGATCTGTTACTCTTGTTTAGATTTGTTTGGTATATGCATTTGTTAGTTCCTGGTTTTGTGTAACAGATTAGGCTTTATATATTCAAAAATATAATTACTCTGTGAAATACAAGAAAAACTTCAGAAATTTTGTACAGATTTTCACGAGATGAAGTAGAATAGAATATTTTTCAATTTTTTGTTTCAGATATGAGGTAAGAATCACATGAATGCAAGGATGGAAACAACTAAGAATCTTTTTTCTCTATAATTCTCTCTGGTCTTGTTGAAAAAAAATTCCAAGAAAAATAGTATTTTAAGTGTTGTATTAAAGTAGTTTTGTTCTCTTCGAATTTCTCCAAAAATCCAAATACTTGACAAAAGCGATTAATTAAGCTCAAAACTAATCTTATGGAGATTATCGATCACTCTTCTTCTTCATCTTCCTCTGAAGATGTAGGAGTTTTCACCTTCACTTTAACCTCGTGGTCCTGCATCTTGAAATTGTAGATAACCTTGGCGCCCATCTTCTTCCTCAATCTTCTTAGCTACGTAGAAAACACTTTCATGACCAACAAAGTTTCATTGTTGCTTGAAGGAGAAATGGTTGATCCTCTCTTTTTTCCACTGACAAACTACCTTCTCCACTCTTGTCTTGAAAAGATTGTTGATCCTCTCTTTTTTCCACTAACAAACTTTTGTGGTTTCCATTTCTTCAGAACTCTCTTCTCCTTAAAAAGTTTGGAGGAGTCTCAATCTTGACCTCGACGATCATGTAATTTCCAATACAATATTCGTAAATGGTTGAGAAGTTTGAAGAGGTGACAAAATCTTCAATCCTTTAAAAAAATTTGTACATATGTTACACGAGATGAAGTAGATTGGAATATTTTTTCAATTATTTGTTTTAGATATGAGGAAAGAATCAAATGAATGCAAATGATGCAAGGTAGGAAACAACTAAGAATCTTTGTTCTCTGTAATTCTCTCTGGTCTTCGACCACTTGGCTATGGAGAAAGAGTTTTGGAAATTGTACGGTGTGCCGGTCGAACCAGTGGAGACAGAAGAAGAGATAATACTCTGTAAGCTCCAAAAACTCAAAGGCAAGAAGAAGACATCGAAAGTCTTTCAACAGATTGCAGAACTTGAAGCAAAACTGAGGAAGATTCGCCGAGGAGGTTAGTAAAATGGTTTGTGGTTTGTAGCAATTATGCGCGTTTAATAATCTAAGTATTTTGTTTCATTAGTGGTTAAAGACTTTCGATAATGTAGGAGGCAAGTTTAATAATCTAAGTATTTGTTTCATTAGTGGTTAAAGACCTCCGATAATGTAGGAGGCACTTTGTAATTGGCTATTTATAGCCCTTTATTTAAGGAATAAGAACAAGTCACATAACCTAACTTTGTACAGATTTTTCACGAGATGAAGTAGAATAGAATATTTTTCAATTATTTGCTTATGTTTTGCTTTACATAATCAAAATTAAAAGGTAAACCAGTCAATAAGTTAAATATGAAATTTGCAACATAAAATCAAATTAATGATTCTACAAGTTTTTGTTGTTGCCAATTATTATATTCCAAACATACAGTTAATTTTTACAATAAAAATTAATTTAAAGAAAGAAGAAGATATTTCCCATACCATAATGATGCCACCACTAAATCATTTTCGAGGTAAAAAAAATAATGACAAAAAATGGACTCGTTTTCCTTTTTAATTTATGACGCAGAGATATCCTGAAATGGTTCTCTGTTGTATCGTCCTCTTCCTTACCGTTTCAGAGCTCTGAGTGGCAAAGATTTCAATGGTGATTATGAGTGAGCGTTGAAATCCTCTTTAAAAATGGATGGAAGCAAGAGAAGAAAATTGAGAAGCAAAAAAAAGAAAGAAAGATAGAAAGAGAAGAGAGAGAGAGATGTCTTCTCAAATCCTTCAGCTTCTTAAGATTTTCCGAGCAGTTGTGGAAACAAGAGTGAAGCAGATGCCGCCACCGGTTGTGGAGAATTTTTCGTTGAGGAGCTCATGGAGTTTCATCGGACGCGAAGGTATACAAGTCGTCACCGATCAGGTGTAGGAAGACGAGAAATAGCTGAAAAGTCAACTTAGGCTGCTTCATCGTCATCTTTGTCTCCTAGTTAAAGCTCGCGAAACAGAGTCTCCAAACTTTTCTTTGATCTCATCATCAATAGTGGAAAAGTCAACTTAGGCTGCTTCATCGTCATCTTCATCTCCATCTCCATCATTTGTATCTTCTTCTTCTTCTTTTTTTTCTTCCTTCTTCTTCTTCTTCACATGAAGGAGGAGTGTCAACGTTTACCTTCAACTTATGGTCTTGCATCAAAAACTTGTAGATGAAACTATCTTTTCCAGAAAATTTGAATCCATAATCAACTCGTTCAACAGTGTTTCCTTCATGGCCATCTTCTTCCTAAATTTTGTTAGCAAAATATTGAGCTCCATCATAACCTACATTGTTCCATTGTCGCACCAAAGAAAAGTGTTTGATATTCTCTTTTCTCCAGTGACAAACTGACTCCCCAATTCCAGCTTTGAAGAGATTCAAAAAATCTTCAATCCTTTAAAAAACTTTGTACAAATTTTTCACGAGATGAAGTAGAATAGAATATTTTTCAATTATTTGTTTCAGATATGAGGTAAGAATCACATGAATGCAAGGCTAGAAACAACTAAGAATCTCTTTTCTCTATAATTCTCTCCGGTCTTGTTGAAAAAAAAAATTCCAAGAAAAGTAGTATTTTAAGTGTTGTATTAATGTAGTTTTGTTCTCTTCGAATTTCTCCAAAAATCCAAATACTTGACAAAAGCTATTAATTAAGCTCAAAACTAATCTTCTGGAGATTATCGATCACTCGCTGATAAATGAAACTACGTTGTTTTAATTTTAGATCGTACGAAGATACAAACAATGGGCTTTATGGGCCAAAACATAATATTATGAAACCACATCATTTTGTGGTAGACCAAGCCAAGGCGACTCCCATCCAATTTGGGTGGTGCAAATGCAATACGACTAGGGAATTATTGATACAAGTCTGATTTCAGACCACAAGTACAAGACATGTTCGTTACAGAATACGGATCGGAGTGGTACAAATTATTTAGACATCTATAACTACAATCACAAGTAGTCTGTTTGGTGTTTTATTTTCCTTCTCTGGCTTCAAATGTTTATTTACTCTTTCTCTCTTTGTGAAATCACAAAGGATTGATGAAATGTTTATTTACATACATGTCTATCGTAAAAGCATCGACATAAAAGATCAATCAAACTCAAAAGCCATATACTTGTCTCACACATGTGTGAGATTTGCTTGTTATTGTGTATGCATCAATCATTTATAATTGGTCGGATGATACATTCCCCCAAGTAAACTCATCAACGTCTAAAGCTTAACCCCAAAACCATTATTATCTACCCAAAATAGTACTATATATCATTTTGTTATAGTCCGTTTTAAAACATTGGCGTTAGCTTGTCCTTTTCATAAAATTAAAAACAATAATATATGTCTATTTAAACAACCTTTGATGCATTTTAATGGGAGATCAGTCAATGATTAAAGTTCCTTTTGTTTTAGCTTTGTCTCTAACCTAAACAACAAGAAATCATGTTTTGTCGATACAGAATATATTAAATGGTAATTTATACCCAAAAATCAAAACAAAAGTAACACAAAAAAAGTAAGAGAGGAGAGAGCGTGTAATGGGTTTTTCAAGAAAACTAAATTAGGGCTACTTCAATAATGTACCCTGAATAAGGTCGTCCACTAAAATCGTATATTGATTTCGCAATGCCATAAAGAGTTTCTTTTAAGAAAAATAAACATCTTCTTGTAAGAAATACACATCGGTGCAGCAAGTAGTCTGTTTTATTTGGTGTAAATTTTATTTACACTTTGATCTTGAAATGTTCGACACGTTAGCCAATCAAGTTTGACACGTCCTCATCAATCCTCTCTTTCGCGGCGTTTTTTTGTGATTTCAAGTGGGCCCCACCATCCACGCAAGAACACCAAAGATTTTTAATTTTTTGTTTTTTTTCATCTAAAGTAGATAATATTGATAGAGAACCAAAATACAGAGGATGGCTTTACAATAACAACAAGCCAAGAACAGACCAACGATTTTCTTAAACCCATTGTTTAGTTTGTTTTTTAAAAGAAACAAAAAATTTCAATAAACTAATTTTTTTGGGTGTTTTTTTTGTTATGTACATAATAATACTTGGTCAAACCAACAAAAATTTCAGAATGACTTTGGTTTTTCCCCTTAAACAAAATGATCTACTGGACCAGGCTCATTAGACCATCTCCATCCATAAAATCCCTCAAAAACTTCTTAGGTCTTAGTTTTAATATTATTTATTTAAATTTTAATTTATTAAAAATACATCAACCAATTGTACAACAACATTTGACAAAGTTAGTCTAAGATTTGGGTCTTACAAGTCTTATTTAAGATCTCATCTCCTTTCTCTCTCTCCCATTTCCATTATTTTTATTTATTTTTAATTTGAAGAATCTTTGTTAAGATCTTTTGATGGAGATGATCTTACAGATCCAACAACAGCAAAACCCTAATATTATAAACAGATTCCAGCCATTTAGTTTAGTTTGTTACTTGTGTCTCAAACAACAATCGGATGTAATATTGTCAACACATAATATTTACAAACGAAATGTCAAGTAATTAATTAGGCATGTAGAATAGATTTATACTTTTTTTAATTTGTATATTACCAAATCTGGTTTGTGGAGGTTTTTGAAAAAAAGATTTTAGAAGAATATATTTGGAATTGATTACCACAATATTCGGAATTTTAAGTCAAATGGGCTATGATAAAAAAAATTAGCATATCATCGTGTATTAGTTAGGGGGATTAGATTGCCATGTCACATTTTAGAGAATGAAATGTCACAATTTTTAGGTGAAATCACCTTTCTAATAATATATAGGGGATTATGTGATTCATGAATGCAAAAACTTAATAATAAATTATATCAATGTATATATATATACGTTGTTTTCATTGAGTAAGATCGAAAACTGCCTCTTGAACAAGCTCTTGCAACAATATCACTTCAATTTCGATCCCCAAGTTGTTCACTTCGACTTGCAGATTACGACTCCACATTTTCCCGACAACCTCATCAATCACCACACTTTCTACTTCCAAGCTGTTCGAGTCCTGAACCACCCAGTCCAAAAACTCTGTCCAAACATGTTCCACCATGTCGAATCCCTCGGTCAAGCCGGTATGTGCACCTTTTGACGTCGTCTCTGTTATAATGGCATTCACGCAGTCGAACACAAGCTTGCGTGTTGATCGTTGTTTGACGAGTTCCTTTTCCGCAAACTTGTCTCTTAACGATGGATCCATGGGACTATCCGGTGAGTGCCATCGAGTTAAAAGCGGGTCACTACCGCTGAAACCAGACGCTGTTAAAAGCGTTTTGATGAAGGCATACCAATCTTCATCTTCCTTGATTCCAATTCCCATGTCTGTATATGACTCATCTTCCCATGAGAATACTCGAGCGAGTGATCCGATTGGAGGTGATTTGTCGATTAGATTAGACTTCAGAGACATTTCTTCTCCTGTGAGTTGCAAAGAGTTAACATATAGAGAGTTTAACATAACAACCAGAAAGAGAGAGAGAGCTATAACTAACCTTGAGTTGAACATTCTTGATTTCCCGCATATTCCTCTTCGAAAGGCGGTTGTAAAACCGATACAGGACTCGGTTGCTCCTGGTTTTGAACTTCTCCCTGCAAAACAAATCAATAGACGGCTGATTAAAACAAGAACGGTTTCCGAGCATTCCTAAAATCCGCAATTTGTGAATTTATACCTCGTTTGTAAAAATACTTTGCTGTTGTAATGCACCAGTAGGCATAGCCAACTGAGACGGTGTTGTATCCGCCGTCTTCTCCTTGATTGTTTTCTTATTCCTAAAGAAGAAAAAGCTCGAAACTTTCCATGATGTTTTCAAGCTTCTTGACTCGTTAAGCTCTTGTGAAGCTTGTGGTTTCGAAGTTCTTGTTCCACCATTAAGTCTAATCTCGGGAACTGATTTCGACCTTTCAAGAGTATCGTTTGCGGTTTCCACTTGATCTAGACCACTTCCTATGCATGAAACCGATCTTCTCGATTCTTGTTTGATCTCTACACTGGTTCTGGTTGGTAGTGCAAGCATTTCGCCTAATGCGGTTGAAGCCTTTAGTTGCTGTGTGTCTCCGTTTAGTGACATCATTGCCCATCTTTCAGAAAGCCGTTTCTTCGCCTCTCTGTATACAGACGACTCCGGAGAAAACGATACTCGGCTCAACGAAGACGAAGAGAAAGGACTCTCAAACCTATTCCCACAGTCCCATGAATGCCTAGAGGACATGATCTCAGAGTTGCTAATGTTCGACCTGTTTACCGAACCGTCATCACCGATATATCCATTAGACAAGACCGAAGAAGATGGAGAAGACAAAGGAGAAGAAAGAGTAGTAGCCTTGAAAGTTTCGCGTATTTGACGCGTAATTTCCTTAGCTACTTCTCTAGTCTCATCATCGTCATCTCCATACGAATGAGGCGACGAAGCAGCAATAGCCTTTATATCCAAAGCCTTCCTTGGACTAGGCTTCAAGACAACTATTCGAGTTGGCTGCGCAATGTCCTGCTCCTTGCTCCTACTATCTTGAACCACACATCTCTGAGCATCGACAGGTCGCAAAACCGTAATTCGCTTAGCTTCTTGATGAAGAGGAACATCAGAAAGATGCTGAGAAAACAAGGAATTCGATTCCTCGAGAAACTTTACAAACAAAGATTTGTTTGAACTTAAAAATCCAAGTGCTTCTTGAAACTCCTTGGACTTATGAAGCTTGTTGTCATCTTTCACCATCCGTTTCGCTTCCATGAACTTTCTACGAACAAGATCCAACTGTTTATTATCACTCTTACTTCCATATCCGTCTTCGAATTCTCTACTGTGCTTAGAGCTTCTGGATCTGCTTCTCGGTGTACAAGTCTCTAAACCCATTAATTTAGCAACCACATTGTTAGAACTTTGTCTATTATCTTCAACTTCTTTAGACATTTCTCCAGCGATTAGTTTTCTCATAGATACACTTGTCGGATCTAAATTAGACATAACCTATGCACAAGAACAATGAAAAAAAAGTTTAATTTAGCATTTTTCAGTATCAGATCGAAATCTAAAGAAAGCACAAATCCCTAAGCCTCACTGAATCTACATTTATCAGATTTTTGGAATCTTGAAATTGAATATCAACGAAGAACTCGTAAATACTATCAAATTCGTAAGCTAATCTGCAGTTAAAGAACTCTCCGACGAGGAAATCGGAAAAAAAGTTATCGGAAAGTGAGATCGGGATTTAAGTCAGACATTTTCTGATTTACTCAGTTAAAGAGAGAGAGAGAGAGAGAGAGAGAGAGGTACTGACCTGTTAGAAGGAAGGTAGATTCGCCGGAGTAGAAGTCGCCGGAGAGTTTAGATTCGCCGGAGAGTTAGCTGTCTGAATCTAACAGTCACAGAGATTTGTCTGATAGAAAAGTTTTTTTTTTTTTTTTTTTATTAGAGGGAAAAGCTGCAAATGACTTTTTTCCTCATGGCTTCACTTTTTGTTAGTTAAATAAAATAAATCTTGTTTAATAAATACATGGAAATTCATTAATATTTTGTAGGAGTATATAATTTCAGTTGAAGTTTGTGTCAACCTAAAGATGGGAACAAGGAAGTGGACGCATTACTGATATATTTTGTGATATGATCACATAACCTAATTTTTGGGTTTACTTATTCTTGTTTCATTACCATAATTGATAATTCTTGTGATCTTCTTTACTTTATTTTTCTCTCAACCGTTTTTTAATCAATAGAAACCTATGAATTTTGATGATAAAAACATTTTGGTCTAATATTGGATACTAAAAGGGAAATTAGCATAGAAAGCCAAAAAAAAATTTATAATTAGAAAACTAGCTAATTGCCCGAAATCTAATGACTAAGAACATGCCACATAGGATAATTTTGGTTAGTTTTCTAATTATTTTTTTTTTTTGCTATCTTGCAAATTAACCCATACTAAAAACACTGTGCTTTATATAAAGTCAAAACAAAAAAATGACTACATATTTAGGTTTATTCTAAAATTCATATGAAGTGGCATTTTTTAGTAACGAGAACAAATAAATTAACAGTATTTTTTTGTTTTCTCTTGTAAACAAACAATAAAATTAGAAGAATATTTGGCATTATATGAAATTTTGCAGTTGCTAATAAATGATCCAAGAATCGATAAAGCAATAGCATGTTATATGTTTTATCATATATATGCAAGCAACTATAAGAAAGTAATGATAATCTACTCTAATATATATTCCATATACCATATACCCATTACAATTGGGACCATGAATATCTTAAATGGACCAACTAACTTATTCTCTTAATGTCTTTCTTCTTGTCCAAATGTAACAAACAAACAAAAAATATTATCACATAGAGATGCACTATTTTTGATGATTGGTTTTCAATTTTACTGACCGTCTGTGATCATTTCTGTGAATAAATTATAACATAGACTAATAGTATAATGTAAAACACATTATCTAGCAAATATTGTTGGTTATGATTACAATTGTTACGTTTCTACACTCTTCTTAGCTGAAACATTAAGCTAATAAAAATGAGAGAGCAAAACTAATTAATTATAAATTAAATACGGTTTGATTATTTTATAAAATAAATGTGCATTCTATCAAAACACCAACTTTCTTGTTAGCAAAATAAACACGGGAACTGACGGAGCAAAATTAAGTCTGATATAATCAACTAATAAAATTAGCGTTTCAAAAAAATGACATTAATAGTATCATACGAGCTTAGTAGCTTTGCCTCTATCCTTTGCAACTGTTGAAGTCAACTTTTTCAAGGGGTTCGTAGAATTTCAGTTCCATTGCATTAACTATGAACTAACTTTGTGACTCAGTTTTTGTCAAATGGTCAGGTCAAACCAACCGTTGGTTTGTATTTATGGAAATTATGAGCATGTAATTACAGACAATTAAATATAATATTAACTGATCTGGTCAGTCGGTTGTCAGCAAACTAGCTGTTTTTGTTGTACTTCCAATTTCCAAATGCATGCATTGGTAAAAAATGTTATTCTTCTTCTCTTTTTGGTAAAAAATGTTATTCTTCTTTTCAAAAGTGCTTTTGAGTGTAAAGTAAATGGTTAGCATAAATAAAGTTTACTCCAGTTTACTCTCTACACAAAATAGGTGGGAAATGATATTAAAGCAGAGTGAATAATTCATCCGAAAGGTATGTTTCTCATTTACTCCAAATTTCCGCCAATCGCACCTTTTGTGTTTTTGGGGGTGAAAAAACATTAAAATTGGTTTGTAAGTGTATTGGATTAGATTTTGCGCAACCGAGAAACATGCGAAACTTTTTTGCAGAGCCTTTAGAGTTTTTAAGTTTAAGAATCTCAAGTTTATTGTTTTTGAATATGCATTGTGATCATCTTAATATAAAACAAAACAAAACAAGAAGACTAAGAATTGTATTACCCAAGTGATATTTTTGTAATAAGTCTACTAATTAGTCCATTCCAAAATTCTATTTTTTCAATAGACACAAACTTTGAACATTTCAGTTTGTTCAGCTGACCATACACACAACAAAGATCATAATTACAAAATTTATTATGTAGAGCAATGATAATTGATGGGAAATGAAGTACCATCAAGCTGAATCATCAAAGAACCAACCATATATATCTGCATTTACATATTACATTCCTTCTATTATTCATTTAAATATATAGATATATCAAGGTTTCTCAATCTTCTTAGGGAATTTCTAGAGCATGAGCTCCAACTACTTTGGTAGTTGAGAAAGGTCTAAAATAGAAAATATTCAAAGAATGGTGATCAATTACTAATGTCCCCATGAATATAACTCTAGATTAAAGATCTTTTACCATCTCAACCATATATCAGTCTATGTCGGATCGAATTATCGATCATCGACATCTCCTTTAATCAATTCATCACTACTGTTGTTTGGACAATTTCTAGAATCATTGATTCTTATGTCTTCTGAACTTAAATGTGTTATCTAAACGAATGCAGAAACAATGACATAACACCAAATCTTCATAGCAGTGTGAGTAAGAGATGGTTATACTGACCTGTAGCAACAAAACTCGGTTTGGGAAGTTGGTCAGATTCTTCTTAAAAGTTCATAGCTACCATAAGAGATTTTACTTTCTATGAATCAATCCAAGCTTGAGATGACTGAAACTTAAAAGGTTACCCAATCATGAGACTTAAACCGATCGCTTTGTGTAGGATTTGACGCTTCCAACAAATTTGAATCGCTGATGCTGGAAAATGGAAAGGATACTATTTCACATCCAGGGACATTGAAAGGGAATTGATCCACTGGAGAGTTGGAAAGATTATGATAGTATGTGTAGTCTCTGGTTAGACAATCTGAGCTATATGTGTGATGAAATGTCTGGAGATTCGGGTTTTCAGCAACCACATCTTCGTCATCAACAATATGCCTCTCGAGCTCATGCTCAGAATAGCTTGTTTGGTTTGTTGTTGGTAACAGGAAACTGCCTGAAGTGTAATGAGGGAGCAGAGGTAAAGGGTAGAGCTCCCTTGTAACCAAATCATGGGATAAAGAATAATCAGAGCTCCATGGATTATCAGTCAAAGATGAGGATGATGCGTTTGGATACGTGATGACTTTTTTGTGATAACTTAGTGGCAAATCATCGGTCTTTCTGGAGCTTGCGGTTTCAGTATTCCACCCGAGAAGTAACGCAGATGTAGAACCTCTATGATCATGTGATAAGTCCTCTGAGCTGTATTCACTTTCTTCTATGTGATAATCCAGTGAAAGAGGCTTGTAGTTTCTGAAATGGAGGCTAGGCATTGGAGAACATTCAGGAGTTTCTTCAACCGGAAACAACAAGGACGCCTTATGTTTCAACAATGGAGGTCTATAAATCGATTCCTTAGGATACGAGATGGAAAAGTTATCTCTTGGGATGAAACTGCTGTGAACATGATCTGTTGCAAACTGCAGACTCGGTTCAATGCTATTTTCCAGCCAACCCTGCCAAGAGATCGGTCTGTCCCTTTCCATTTGCAGACTGTGGTCAACTTCTGTATACCTTTCATGGGACCTCTTACGAAACATTGATACAGGAGAATCAACAAACGTTCTTCTTTTGACTATATCTGTCCTCTCCTTGGAAAACCTTGAAGGCTGAGAGGAAACAAAAAGTCCTTACAATTTACCAAGATAAGCAAATAACATGTGCATGTGTAGTCCAGGATCATATCAAGCTTACATGTGTTTCCTCGGTTGCAGGGAACAGCTGAGTAAGGAGAAGAGAAACTAAATCTCCCTGAAAAATGATTTTCTTCTGAGTACATTATAGATACAAGTGTTGATGAGACTAGAAGTAAATCGCCAACTATTGTTTACCCGTTTGAAGTCAGCTCAGGGATTTCAGGAAACCATGTATCTTTGACCCATTGATGCAGTCTCTTCCTCTTCACAGAGAATAAGTCTCCTTTCTCTTCACCGATTCCTGACAATTCAAACTACAAAATCATGCTTCTTAATTATTGCCTAATATGTATTTGCTTCTTTGAAATGTAGACCAATCTAAGAACTAGGATATCCAAAATCTACCTCCAGATCTCAGGTTGTTACCACCTCGAACCGTGTTCTTATCTCTACTGAATGCTGAAGAATCTTTCCTAGAATCTTTCTCTAAAAACAACCAAAACACAGAAGAATGTTCATGAATCACTACTTCCCAAATACCTGTAAGAGATTCTACAGTACTATAAACATGTAACGGACACAAAATATCATATCATGTAGACCAAAAATGCGAGAGTTTGCAACAAGAGACACCTTTATCCCTTTGAGTCAAGTTGGCATGAGACATAGACAAGCCACATGAACCACCTCTGGTACAATGAATAGGTGTGGAGAAGCTATAGCTCTTGCATCCATCTTTACCTTCGCGGTCCGTTCCTGCATACTCTGATTTTAAAACCATTGTTATAAAAAATCCAGAGCAAATCCAAGCAGATAATATCATCACCACACACAAAAATGATTACTAAACCCAAAACCCATGTGAAGTTTTACCTCCAAGTTTGCTTCTGAATTCAAAGGTTTTCGGAATTTGTTCGACTTTATTAGATGATTTAGAGTTAGAAGACTCAGAGGAGAGGCCAAAACCAGACTTCAGCTTCTTAAAGAAAGCAAACTCCGAGGTCTTAGCATCAAGCGCTGCAAACGAGAAGCGTCGAGAGAGAAATGACCTTTAATAAGCGATTTAAGTCAAATCTTCGGAATTAAAGACTAACTTACATTTCCCAGCCTGAGATTCGTTCAAGAGACTCCGATTGTCAACATCGTCGAAACTCACCTTTCTCCTACGTTTCAAATCTAAACCAAAAGCGAGAGAAAAATTCAATCAAACACTGACATACACACACTTACGAAGAACGAAATCGAGGTTTAAGGTACCTGAATGTGCTCGAGAGCTCGATGGATCAGGAAATTGAAGATCGGTCTTCTTTAGGGTTTCGATCGGTTTCGTTCGGTGATTTCTTCTTCTCATCACAGATTAACTGGAAATCATTCGGCTAGATCGTTGATCAAACGCTGCTAAATCCACGAAGACGACGAATTATCAAGGAGAGATTTCACGCTTCAATGGCGGTTTCAGTAAGAATTTTGAAATTGGAGAAGAAGAGCGAAATGAATTTTATTATTTGGTTCTCTAGATAGTGAAATAATTAATTTTTCATTTTAAGGTTGCCATGTCATCACATTATCTTGAAGTACCGAGATTTGATCACACGTGTCATATCACTAGTGGGTGAAAACGATTCGTTAACATCTCAAAGCTTTTGTCCTCATTTTTCATTTCATATATTTCTCCTTAGCCTTTTGGATCACATCCACACTCACCAAAAAAATCACAGAGACACAAATGGCGATGACGTCAGCAGCTACCGGATTTATTTTGACGGCGAACGTCACGACGGCTATCACTGGCGGTTCTCCGGCGTCTTCGAAGATTCCTGCCGTCTCTTTCTTGCCGTTGAGAAGCTTCGGTTCGAGGCTAGTAGTCAGAGCGACGGAGGACCCATCTCCAGCAACCGCATCGTCTGAAGGTTCTTCAGCCACCGCCGCTGCTCCGGCGGAAACTCCGGCGGCGAAGCCTAAACCACCTCCGATTGGCCCCAAGAGAGGATCCAAGGTCACCTCTCTTCTTTAGCTCTTATTATATATATGTAACATATTAATCGGTGCATAAATATAGATAATATCTTTATAATCTATGATACATGGTTATGCATCATCGTATATGTTTGTTTTCTAGTTAGAAAATTCGAGTTTAGAAAGATGTAAAGTAAAGAAAATTGTAGACTAATTAAATCTGCAATAAGCTTTTGGTGTATTTAGTTAGTATTCAGAGTTCTGGGGTTAATCTGAGAGTTGTATGAATTTTTAGGACTCAGTAGTTCATGATTCTATGGAAAATTATGGGGCTAATTTGAAATTTAAAAGAAAATTTGGGACTTGCAAGTCAAGATTCCAAAGAAAGAATCCTACTGATATAAGAAATTGCTAGTTCTGAAAGATCTGATTAGAGAAATTTGGGCTAATTTATTAGCTAAATTATGGATTTGCAATAAGCTATTAGTCTATTTAGAACATTGGAAGAGTTATGGGGCTAATCTGAAATGTTTCTGAAACTTTGGGGACTTACAGGTCAAGATTCTAAGGAAAGAGTCATATTGGTACAAGAACGTTGGATCAGTTGTGGCCGTTGATCAGGTAATGAATGCATCTACGTTTCAAACGAACGATCAAACGGCTCGATTTCATTTAATCTTACATTCCGGTTTAAATTGACAGGACCCGAAGACCCGATATCCGGTTGTGGTCCGGTTCTCAAAGGTGAATTACGCGAATATATCGACCAACAACTACGCATTGGACGAGGTCGAAGAAGTCAAATGAGAGACTTGGGTTTGTCTGTAATCGTTTGTCTGTAATCTTGAACCAAACCGTATCTACCAACAATTCATCCTCATTATATTTTTCAATTTTCCTTACATTTAGCGACCCCAAAGCCAAAATTAATTGCAAATTCCAAATGTTGAGTCGATCAAATCTCAGCAAACCGGTCTGAGTCTTTATTTACTTACATGGAAACAAACTCAATAGATTCTCTCTTACGAAATCTCTGTGTAGATAGATTAACACCAAATCATTTTGACTTGAGTATTTTATTCAGAAGTTGTGATTAAGCACACAATAAGAAAACATGAACAAAATCTCCAACCAATTTCCATCTCTTAAGCCTCACCGGTTTTTCCATTGGCTTCGGCTATCATTGGCTCTAGCTCTCCTTTATTGTAAAGCTCCAATGTATCTGTTTAACAACAGAGATATAGAGATGAAGAAAAATCACAAGATATTGAGCAAGAACTCGGTGCCAATACACACCATATTATATCAAACACATAGAAACAGAACAGAAGAAACAACATCAAAACCAACACATGTAAGATTAACTTGTATAAAAACATACACATACCTAAAGGAACTTTCGGCTGACTAGTCGCAACCTTGAACAACTCATTCAATTTCGCTTCTCTAGCTTTCTCTTCATCTTTCTTTTTCTGTCCTCAATACCAAACACACAAAAAATACATTTTCTTTTGTAAGAATTCATCACTCACCCAAATTCACTATCAAAACTAAATCGAATCATCAAGAAACTCAAAACCCATCTCAGGAAATCAAGAGTTTACCTTTGCTTTAGACGCATCCGGCAGCGAAGAAAGAATGTGATTTTAGAAATTTTGGACTAGTGTTTGCAATTTCTTGGTCTATTTTTTAACACTGGAAGAGTTATGTGGCTAATGTGAAAGTATTATTGGATTCTGGGGACTTACGGGTCAAGATTCCTACGGGTAGAGGAAAATTGACTTTAGAAAGATGTGATTTGAGATTCTTTGAGCTAATTATAATGTATTTGCAAGAAGTTCTTGGTCTATTTTGAACATTGGAAGAGATTGGGGCTAATGTGAAACGTTTATGAAATTACGTACCGGTCAAGATCCTAAGGGAAGAATAATCATACTTGTACAATAGCGTTGGGTCAGTTGTGGCCGTTGATCAGGTAATGAAATGCATCTATCTACTACATACTTTTCAAAGTTAACGATCTAACGATTAGATTTTATATCATCTTATATACCGGATTGAATTGACAGGACCGGTTGTGGTCCGGTTCACAAAGGTGAATTACGCGGATTAAATTGACAGGACCCGATATAATGTATTTTCAATAAGTTCTTGGTCTATTTCGTTTGGTTTTCATGCCAATCTCTTAATTACTGTTTGTTACTGTCTTAATTACTCTGTGTTACTACATAGAGAGCACAACACAAAACAACATGTCTTAAGTCTCTAAGAAATTCAAAAAATCCCTCAAAATTAAGCAAAATCCAATAGGGTTTTTCGTTCCTAAGTTCTCCGTGGGCAAAAAGCTTAAGTGATCTTCCGGCTAACTTGTCACCGCATCATCATTGCAAGCTGCAAGTATAAAGACCAATCATCAGTACGATTCTTTGAGAGGAAACAAACTCAATAGATTCTTATGAAATAATCTCTATGTAAACAAATTATCTCTAGTTGAATAATTTATTGCTAAGATGAAACAACTAACCGATGAAATCATCCATGTCTAAATCATCATCTTCCTCTTCATCGACTTCTTTCGAACTCTGTTCAGCATCACCGCTACTATTGTTTGTCCCTGCCTCTGTATCTTTGTTCTTGGCCTGCGAAGCAAAAAACTCAAGATTCCATTAACATGACTTTGTTGGTTTAAACGTTGAGTTAGAGAGAGAGAGAGAGAGAGAGAGAGAGAGAGAGAGAGAGAGAGAGAGAGAGAGAGAGAGAGAGAGAGAGAGAGAGAGAGAGAGAGAGAGAGAAGAAACACAAATTTTCATGAAAATATGTCGTTTAAAGCACTACCATCACCTAAGATGAACCATGCTATTAGCTAAAGGCAACATATTATAAGGTGAACATAAAATCCAGTGTAGCTGAAGCTTGATCACAATAAAAAGACCAAACGCAATCAAAATTGATGCATCACTTCACATAATCCATGAGTAGCAACCACATACTAAAGGCTAGCCTAGTGCATTAACTAGAGAAAAACTACTGATATGCATATGTTAGGAAACCCGAAGCACCCAATAAAAACTTTGAGATACACTGAGATAAAAAGAAACAACTTACAATATCTGTTGGCTTATTCTGATTGCTATGTTCATTTTTCTTTGATTCCACAACCTTCTCAAGGGTCTCTTGATCCCACATCTCCTTGTCTCCATCTAAAATCATAAAAGCAGCACATAAGACCATACGTTCAAGAGACGGAAATGATATGAAATATAACATGCTTTGCTTGCGCTTATACCTTCATCACGCTTATCGCTGTAAATATCGATCTTCTCGCCCTTCCTTTGAATGTTCAAATCATGAGAGAATTTGCACTTGAAACCCTTTTGACATTGCCCTGCCTTGAAAAAATCACACAGTATAGACGTCGGATCCACACCTACCAAGAAACATCACCATATTATATCAAACACATCGAAACAGAACAGAAGAAACAACATCAAAACCAACACATGTAAGATTAACTTGTACAAAAACATACACATACCTACAGGAACTTTCGGCTGACTAGTCGCAACCTTGAACAACTCATTCAATTTCGCTTCTCTAGCTTTCTCTTCATCTTTCTTTTTCTGTTCTCAAAACCAAACACACAAAAAAAGACATTTTCTTATGTAAGAATTCACCACTCACTCATGAGAATTCAAAGCATCTACTTAACTATCAAAACTAACTCAAATAATCAAGAAACTCAAATCAATGAATCAAGATTTTTCCTTTGCTGCAGCTATAGACGCATCAGGTTTAGGTTGAACAGACTGTTTGAGACTCTGAACATACTTTTGAAAGATAGACAAATTTTCACAGGAGAGAGTAACAAGGAACAACGGTAAGAGAAAGGACGTGTAAGACCCAAATGGTTCCTAAGATGAACCATGCTATTAGAGAGAGAGCTCACCTTCTGTTCTGTTTCTTCCTCTTCTCCTTCTTGCCTCTGGTATTCTTTAAAACCCTCAGCATCATCCACAAACAAGCGATCACTGAGAATATCCACACAATAAATAAGCTTACGAAGACAAAACATAGTAAAATCGGAGATGGATATGCAACAGAATGACAATGAATGGGATTATTACCTCATACGGTCGTTCTTAGCTCTATGCGCGTCTCTCTCAGCTGTTGATCCAGAGAAAGATGAAGAAGAAGACGATGACATATCCGTTTTCTTCCTTTGTGGCAGATCCTCATCGATATCCGAGTTCCTCTTTCGCTTATGATTCAACCTTGCCATCTCTCGCTCCGCTTCTTCCTCCTCTCGAGTTAATGGAGTTGGATATCTAAAGTCGCTAAGTAGTGGAGATGGTTTTGAAAACTTCTTGTTAAGACGAGCAAGGTTTTCTCCATCTCTTGGTAAGTGTAAGATTCGAGTGTCTAAAGACACTTTATAGTATCCACCATAGGCTACTTCGGCTCCTTCACTTGATCTAACCCATGCGAATCTTTCTCCATTCTCTTCACCAACCCCCGTAATCGACCCGGCGTGCAATCCACCAAAAAAAGAATCTAAAGTCTCAACTCCCCGATACATGGCCCGTGCTCTAATCTCGGGGAAAAAACAGGCTATAGTAGTTCCAATGGGCTGGTTTTCTAGTGCTTCAAACATTGCGTCAATCGACATAGCTTCTTCATCGCCGTCGATGAATGCTAACCTATCCGGATTACGGTAGACGGATGGTTTATCCGAAGAGCACCCAATAAAGGGGCGATCGTCTTCTCTTTGTATCCCATGGTCGCGTACGTAGCTGAACCCTCTCTCTAAAACGAAGAAGACGTGACAATATAATCACCTCTATAAGCTCCACTCTTAGCATCGTTAATTTCTCCGATTCACCTGTTGCCTCTTCTGGTTTTTCCTCATTAGCCATGGAAACCCTAAAATCGGAAACCCAAATCTCCCACTGCAGCTACTCTCTAAGCAAGCGATGGAGTTGAAACCCAAAACTGACTGCGAAATCAAAACTTCCTTCAGCAGATAGCAGTAGAGAGCTGAAATTTGCAAACAGAGAGAGCTTTCAAACCCTAAAAGTGGAGAGCGAGGAAATGGCTACGCACTCAAATCTCCCGCTGCAGCTACTCCCTAAATGTGTGTGCGTGTGTTTCTTCGAAGGGGACAAAGATCTAAAGAAGTCGTCTTGAGGTCTCTTCTTAATGGGCTGATTTGGATGGCCCAATTAATTTTCCAGAACAACACAAAACGTGAATTTGCATTTATGCGCTTACACTACCTAATCTTCGCCATTTTTATATTTCTCTATATATTGTGTGGTCCAATTAATTTAGGAAAATAAGGTGAAATAACATACAAAAAACAATTATAATTAAAATTCTAACCAAAACACTCTTATGTGGTCAAATCTCAACCATTAGATTTAGGAGTTTTTGTTAGGATTTGAATTATAATTTTTTTTTTTGGCTATACAACAAATTCACCCATTAATTTACCTGAAAACCTTTTCTTAATAATCGTCTAAATATTTCATATGTATACTCAAAGCACTTTACAACGCTAAATGATAAGCATAACCCGAAAGCTTACCGAGAAACACAGCATAAATACTTTAAACCTCCGAAACTACCAAAAGACTAATTAAAATAGAATAAATTATCTATCACAATCCAAGATTAAAAAAAACCCATTCCAATTATTCTACACGGTACCAATCAAAGCGACTAAAGGACTAAAGGACTAAAGGTGCAAGAAACACCATGTGAGACCAGCAAAACCTGTTAATAATATTGGGAAGGTTAATAATACCTGAAAACTTAAAACACATTTTTACGAACAATAAAAAATATTTAGACCAACTTACAAAATTATAATATGAGATAGTCATTGGATCAAAATGCTCCAAAATATTATAGGCTTTTGACTATGGATGGACCATGAACGAGTTATTTACTCTCAGACACTAGCATATTTTGCGTTGATGGATTGACTCAAGGTCAATGGAATTCTGAATGTGATGGACTTTTGGATAAGTAAGATTTTACAAGGTTGGATAACCATGGATTTAGATTAAATTTAGTTCAGTGAACATCAATTTCATAAGTCTCGTTCCCATCCCGAATTTTAAATGAGGTATAAATAGTACATATTTTTCTATTTCTATAAGTCTCGTTCTCGTGAGATCTTGTCCATATATTTGTTTGCCCACCTCTAACATCAAGTGTTACGATGATTGGGAATTGATAGGTTTACTTGAGCTGGGAATTGATAGGTTTCCTTGAGCAACTTCACCAAGTACTAATATTTGACTTTAGGAATATGTGATTAGAGAAATTCGGACTAGTAATTGAGCTAAAGTATCTATCTGTAATAAGTTTGTGGTCTATTTAGAACATTGGAAGAGTTATGGGGCTAATATGAAATCTTTATGAAACGTTGGGGACTTTACATGTCAAGATTCTAAGGAAAGAATCATTTACTAGTACAAGAACACTGGATCAGTTGTGGGCCGTTGATCAGGTAATGAATGCATCTACGTTAGATTTCGTTTCATCTTATATTTCGGTTTACATTGACGAGACCCGAATACCCGGTTGTGGTCCGGTTCTCAAAGATGAATTACGCCAATATATCGACCAACAATTAGGTATTTGCTCAGGGTTTATCTGTAAACCGGTTCGTTTGTCTGTAATCTTGAACCAAACGGTGTTCAAACTCAGTAACGAAAACCGATGTGATCTTTATTTACTTGCTCACAACATGAAAACAAATTCAATAGATTCTTATGAAATCTCTAAACTAAACTAAACTAAATTGATCATACATCACAATCTAAACTATGGTTGAAAAGTCTTAAAGAGTATTCCATAAACATACAGAATCAATCAGAGGAAGACAAACAAGAACCATAATAACCTTTCTGCTTTCATTAATTGTTATGTATACACAGAGGAGTACTACTTGTTAACCAGCTAAAAACTAACTGACCAATAACGACTAAACCAGTGACTCTATCCCAAACTCATAATATCCTTACACATTATCTTTGGTTAAGCATTCATAATTTGGACATAACAAAGATTACTTGATGAAAAAAGTATGGTGCAAGAGGCAGAGAATGTTCCAAAATCCTAGTCAAATTTCGGATGTGAAAAGCTAAGAAAGTTGAGAAATCGCAAGTGAAAGACTGATACTCGTCGATGTTGAGACGGCGAAGCTGTTGCTGCTGCTGCCATTCCGGCTACAGAGATAGATCTCGAAACGATCCTCTCATCTTTGGATTTGTGTCTACGAAAAATCCAAGAGGAAAATATAATAGTCGCCGGCAAAAATCTTTTTTGTATTATTGTATTTTGTATGATACAAAGAGAGTAATTTAAAATCCACAAAAACTCATATACTCAAAAGCAACGTTAAAGGCATCATTTGAATTCATGGTTGGTAAGATAATGTAAAATTCCTTGATTATTTCGTTTCTACGGAATAAAGTCTTGCATTTTTTGTGCTTCCTCGTCTCATATGCCAGGGTAAAGTTGAATTTTTTGTGCTTCAACAATTTGTGTTAGTTTCAAACAGTGGACTGATCTAGCTCTTTGGCCACACTGAGATAAATTATACCGAAAAAACCAATTTAGGATCGGAGAAATTTATTGATTTATCGGGTTATTAGTTTATCGAATATTTAATTTATTGACTTCATTAATTTATTCAGAAGTTGTGATTAAGCAAACAATAAGAAAACATGAAGAAAATCTCCAACCAATTTCCATCTCTTAAGCCTCGCCGGTTTTTCCATTGGCTTCGGCTATCATTGGCTCTAGCTCTCCTTTATTGTACAGCTCCAATGTATCTGTTTAACAACAAAGATATAGATATCAAGAAAAATCAGAAGATATTGAGCAAGAACTCGGTGCCAATACACACATACGATCTCTCGTTTACATTCTGAGATCAAAAACGTCGCTGTTGACGTAAAAGAGGAAGCGAAAGTGTACCTGAGCAGCCACCAATGTGCTTGCCTCCTGGTTATGAACAAAAAACAACACGATATAGGATTAGATATGTCACGTAAGGGTCATCGTAAACACAGCGACTAAGAGTTTCATGTTTGGGAACGTTCTGCTTTCCGCTAAAGAATTTATCAGTGTAGTTTAGTAACTAGTGATGCAAATGATGAATGAACTAACCGATGAAAACATTGGGAACAGTAGATTGTCCAGTAAGTGTCTCCAACACGTTCTGCAGCTGCGAACCCTCTGAACCTGGAAATATCGGGAAAAAAAAAACACCAAAGCATTCTTAACAGCAACTCAAAATGTTCCAGACCAATACCACGAGGCAGAGTGGTTTAGCCGTAAACTTTTTGGAAAGTCACGAAAACTTGACAAGGCATACGATTACTCAGAAGATAGCAACGGGATAATCGTTTGCAAGAAACAAAAGCATACTAGTGTCTAACATCCAAAGGCAGGCAAGAAAAGTTTTGTTAAAGCTATCTCGCATTAATCCTACATCACAATCTAAGCTAAGGTTGAAACTCAAAGACCTAAAGAGTATTCCATAAACATACAATATCAATCAGAGGAAGACGAACAAGAACCATATCTACTTGGAAACAAGTATCAACTAAATCCAATAATCACACATGTTCAAACCAACTTTAGCAAACTAATCAGACCCTAATCAGGTATAAAGTAAAGTAAAGCATACCAAGTTCGTCCAATTCAATAACCAATGGCTCAACTTCAAGTCTCTTGAACACTGTCTTCACTTGGGACGAGTATCTTCAACAACAACAACAAAAAACCCATTTCAAAAAGTAATCAAAAATCCAAAAACTCATCAATTGAACAAAAAGCAAAGTGATTTAGAGACAAGAGTGAACCTACGAGCAATAGGTTTTGGAGTACACAACGATAGGGTTCTCTGTCACCGTCGTTTTAACGCTCTCTTCCATTGAAGAAGAAGAAGAAGACGAAGATGACATGGCCCTGACGGAAACAGAAGAAGCGCGTGGTGGCCACGACACGAGACGGAGAGGAGTCGGCTTCAGACAAGTCCTCAAAGGTAACACGAAGGAGTTTCTGATTCCGGTTAACATGGATAACGAGAGTGGCCGATTCGAAAATAGCGTCTTCGATGTCAGGTTCACTGATGCGGCTACCATGGCGATTTCTTCTGGGTCTTCTTTCTTATTTTATCGCTCAAAATAATTCCTTAGGACAAGTAGACAAATGTTGTGACCTTAAGAATATCATGTGTGTCCTCCTTGGTTAAATGGTAGTACATGGTTAAAGACTTTTGGGTGACTTTTGATGGATAAATATAACAACATTAAGAAGAAAGATACTACTAGCTAGGTCCTTGATGAGACATTAAGACAGTAACAAATTATTCCAAACAGCCAACATAGGTTTGTTGTGTATGCAAAATCCATTCTATTGGGAAAAAGTACACAAAACAAAACAAGTTTTTTCTCCACCCTCTCAAAATATTTCCAACTCAAGATGAGGATGACCCTTCATTGTTTGGTTCACGGATCTGAATTGATGTTTTCGACAAGCTTGCTTCCAATTCATCAAGCTCATCCATGTCTAAATCATCATCATCATCATCATCTTCCTCTTCATCGACTTCTTTCGAACTCGGTTCAGCTTCACCACTACTCTTGCTTGTCCCTGCCTCTGTTTCTTTGTTCTTTGCCTGTGAAGCAAAAACTCGAGATTCCATTAACATGATTTAGTTAGTTTAAATGATGAGTGTGAGAGAGAGAGAAAGAGAAAGCTCACCTTCTGTTCAATCTCTTCTTCTTCTTCTTTTTCCCGCTGGTATTCTTCAAAAGCCTCGGCATCATCCACAAACAAGCTTGCGTTGGACAGAAACAGCTCCCGACCACTGAGATTACATATCCACATAATGAATCAGCTTACAAGGACAAAAACAGAGTCACACCAGAGATGAAGGATGGGATTGTTACCTCATACGGTCGTTCTTAGCTCTCTCGGCTTGAGAAGCAGCCAAACCTGCGTCTCTCTCAGCGATTTTCTTCCTCTTCCACTCCGTAAATAACGCAGGAGTCATTTGTGTTGCGGTTTTCAGTTTTGCGCGCTGAAACACGGACAAGAAAGGGAAAGAAAATTCCCAAGTGAGTCTCACGAATCAAAGCTCAAGTCATGTGTATATTGGAAAAACGGGAAGAGTCTTATAAAAACCTCGTTTTCGATTTCTTCCTCAACTGGCATCTTCTTTGATTCCTCTTCCAAGAGAGCTTTCATTTGAGATTTAAGGATGTATCCCGGAGGAAGTGCGTGTCTGTAATGACACTCTTTAGCACCATTGGGGCAAGCCCAGAACCAACCATACTGTTTCTTCTCCACCGCATCCAGAAAATACTTGCAAACCTATAATATATTAAAAAAAACAATTAGCAAGACCATGGTAGCTGAAATCTCTTAACAAGCTCACTGAACTCATGCAAGACAAAAAAATCATCATCAGGCCGGGTTATTACTTCTCTTAGTATAGAATTAGCTAACTACATTAAATCACATGATGAAAATATGTCATTTAAACCACTACCATAACCAGAAGCATGATTTCTTGTCGCACGACCCAAATGAGGAGAGAGCAACAAGGAATCACGGGTAGAGAAAGGACGTGTCAGACCCAAATGGCTCCTAAGATGAACCATGCTATTAGCTAAAGGCAACAAACATATTATAAGGTGAACATAAAACCCAATAGTAGCTAAAGCTTGATCACAGTAAAAAGACCAAACACAACCGAAACTGATGCATGCATTATCCATGAGTAGTTATCACAATATCTGTACAATATCACTTCAGACTCTTGCATAGTGCATTAACTAGAGAAAAACTACTTATATGCATATGTCACGAAAACCCAAAGCACACAATAAAAACTTTGAGATATAGATAGATAAAGAAACAACTTACAATATCTGTTGGCTTATTCTGATTACTATATTCATTTTTCTTTGATTCCACAACTTTTTCAAGGGTCTCTTGATCCCATTCCTCCATGTCTCCATCTAAAATCATAAATAATAAAAGCAGCTTAAGAAAGACCATACGTTCAAGAAACCGAAATGATTGCGATATAAGACTACACTAGCGGTTTTACCTTCATCACGCTTATCGCTGTAAATATCGATCTTCTCGCCCTTCCTTTGAATGTTCAAATCATGAGAGAATTTGCACTTAAAACCCTTTTGACATTGCCCCGCCTTGAAAAACTCACACAGTATAGACTTTGGATCCACACCTACCAAGAAACATCACCCATATTATATCAAACACATCGAAACAGAACAGAAGAAACAACATCAAAGCCAACACATGTAAGATCAACTTGTATAAAATCATACATACCTACAGGAACTTTTGGCTGACTAATAGCTACCTTGAACAACTCATTCAATTCAGCTTCTCTAGCTTTCTCTTCATCTTTCTTTTTCTGTCCTCACACCAAAAAAAAAAAAAATTCACTTCACTATCAAAAATACAAAACAAACTCGAATCAACAAGAAACTCAAAAACCCATCTCAGGATTCATCAAGAGTTTTACCTTAGCTGCAGCTTTAGACGCATCGGGTTTAGGTTGAACAGATTGTTTGAGACTCTGAACATACTTTTGAACATTCTTGCTCTTGTTCTTATTCTTCAAACCGAAAGTTTTGTCTTCCACTTGTTTCTGCTTTTTCGCCAAATCGGCTTTGGGTTGCTGCTTTGGAGGCATCTTCTTACACGACTCGTAAAATCAAATCCCAGAAGAGAAAAACACAAATCTTTTTTTATGTACACGGATCGATGAGATGGTATTAAAATTAGGGTTTTTAAGATTTGGGACTGAATTTTTTCGAAAGAGAAACGTAAAAACCAAATTGAATCGGTAAAACAGAAAAAAAAAAAAAAAAAAAAAAAACCCAGAATCTATTTCGAACCAAAACGGCGGAGAGAATCAGAAATTTTTGCCCAGAAGCAGACCCTAATGACTAATTACCGATAGAGATAGGAAAAATGAGACAAAGGTACTACAACATGTGCCTGATGTTAGCCATATGTCTTAACTCCACAAAAAAACACTAGCTTTGTATGATTTGTTGGGCCTTAAAGGACTATTAGGCCCATTTTGTGTACAAATTTATTTATTTCCTTCAAATATATGCCTTCAAATCATTCAATAAATAAAATTAAAAAAAAATTAGCATGTATAATACTCATTACACCTCATTATACCAATAATTAAGAGGTAATTACAAATATGCCACGAAAATAAAAATATTTTCAAATATGTCACTTTTGAAAATTTTCTTACCAATATACCATTTATAAATTCGTTTAAAAACTTTATATCTCAAAATTCTCAATCTTAAAAAAAGTTTTGATTCCTAACAAGCTTTAAACCCAAAAAATTAAAACCTAATATAACATAATTAAACCAAACACAAATGATTTAAAAGTTTGGAAAAAGTGATGGTGGCATTTTTTTAAAGTACATATCTTGAAAATTCTCAATAATTAAAGATCTACCATAAGCTAAATTATAATTAGATAAATAACATAGAGAATGTCTAGTATAAAAAATTTAGCCTTAATCAAGTTTTCATTTTTGAGTTATATAATCATAGTGAATTAATCAAGAAATACTTAAATTTATAGGGAAACCAAAAACAAAAACAAGAGAAATGAATTTGAGAAACCAAAAAATACTTGAATTTATACAATTCAAATCTGCAAGTATTTTTCCAAAAGTGAAACTAATGTCATAAACAAAGACAAATATCAACTACTACATAGATAGATTTAAATAAGCATTCTTGTGGAACCATTCCCTCAGGTGTTCCGGTGAAGACTGTGAATCCTCTTGAGGCCAAAGCTGGTGCAACCACGTTATTGTAGAAATCATCATTCGACACAATGCAGAATGTTATCTTCTCATCTTCGCTTAATCCTCGATCCGACAAGGCTCGGAGCCAAATATTCAGCGTCATGCAAGAGGTCTGTTTTGTGCAATATCGGAGCACTACATTTTCTACATTTAATCTTTCTCTCAACAAAAGATTTCACCTTGAAAAAAGCATTCTTCAACTCATCCAACTTTGAGTAATTAATTACAAAGTAAACTATATTATAAATAGAATTGTTGACTATCATAGTCAATTATAATCATTAATTGCATCATTAATGATATTTTATCAAAATTATTTACGGGTTGTTACTCACCTAAATAACTCATAACACATGTTAGTAGCTTAATTTCAATCACACAACCTATTATTCACCTAACTCACCCTATATAGGGAAATTGTTAGATACTAAATTATGATTTAGATCATGTTAGATATCTAATTAAAGATTAGAATAGTAATATTGATGTCAATTTCCCTCTATATAAGTATACTTTAACAGTTATTGAAAAATAATTTAAAACCACTAAAAGAAATGAAATCAAAATTTTATTAAATTAGAAAAGTTAAGGAGAATACAAAGATAAACTGCACAACACCAACAAGAACAGAGCATAACCATGTTTTTGTTTTCTCCCAGCAAAACAATCATATATACTTTTACAAGATCTCTGGGATGATTAAAGAGAAATACAATGAGAAACAAATCGGCGAATCTAAAAAATTTCTTCGCAGCGATTTTGATTCTTCCTCATAGTTTTCTTGGATGGTGTTCTTGAAGAGGGCAATTTTTGGTTTTGCACTATAGTAAGAAAACGAAAGCTGGATTTTCTAGAAGTTCCTCTGCAGGTTTCACTTGCGCAAAGTCCTTATCTTGCATTGAACTAGATAAATCATCGATCAAGAACGAAATGTTGTTGCTGCGCAAAACCAAAACAAACGGTTTTATGACTTTGATTCATAGGAGATTCATCAAAGTTTCTACTTCCTTTAATAATTTTTACATTGAGAAAGATATATATATGTAAGGCCACACTTACCTAGAATCATCGCTTAACAAGAAGTCGCTACTGTCTGTCATATTGCCTGTCATGCTTGAAATGACCTGTTTGATTCGATGAGCGAGCATAAAATAAACATGTAAAGGCAAAAGAATCTCAAGGACCATATGTGTAAAGAGAAGAGAACTTACATCTTGAGAAACACTTTTTGTGTTGTAGATTTCATCTTTGTAAAGAGTACATAGTTTGAAATGTTGCTGTATTCTAAGGCTCTGCGTGAAGTAAAGTAATCATGGTCTCAGCGTAAACACAATGTCAAAGTTCATAAGCTACTGGAAAAGAGTAGGTTGATAGAGAGAGACTTACTGGACACAGATCATTTGCAATCTCATCGTATGAGATTGTGTATTTCTTATGAATTAGCTGTTATAGACGCGAAAATTCAACAAGGAAGCACGTGTTAAGCTCTTACTAAGATTTGCTTAGCCGATAATTTCTCAAATTCAAGAACTTACCAAGAATCCAACAGCTTGTCTGGTATGCTTGAGTTCATCCCAGGATGAGCCAGTATACTATCAAAAACAAGTATCACAGGCGAGAAATTGTCTTCCGTATAAACCAAACAACGATAAAATACTACAAGAAATGGAAATTGTACTAGGGAATACCTCTTCTTTTGATTCGGAGCACCATTTTTCTAACTTTTCTAAACCAGATTTAACAAATTCTCCGTTGATAAATGAACAGTTATCTGGTCGCGTGACAAGGCTACAGATCAGATAGAAGAAAATGATTAAAGTCTTGTGTATCATAGAGATGCATATTTCCATAACAAACAAATAAAAAAGAATCTCTCACCTGTTACATATCTGGACATTGATGAGTGAGAAAGCCTGAGAGATTATCTTCTGGATTAGAACCTGAGGAACCTGTAACAAGAATAACCAATAAGAACCTCTTGACACTTAGAGAGATAAGAGCAGCGAGTGGAAACGAGTTTCATTTCACATACAAAGTTCTCTTTTAGTGTGTTTAGTAGTGCATCTAAGCCTTCAATAATCTCTTGCCAGTATTTAGCAGTGCTTGTAGATATTAGTCCAGTTCCCTTAAATGTCTTTGGTGCCTGAAGAGAGATTATTTCATGTCAGATCACAAATCACAACACATACATACCAAAGGCAAAATACAAGTAGAGAAGCATTGTGGGATCAGCACCTGGATGCAGAGAGTAAGGAAATTGTTCAAATCCTTTTTCAGATTATCCCAAATAATTCCGATAATCTTCTCAACATATGCTGCAAGCTGCTGCTTGAAATGCAAAGCTGGATCCTTGGCGTCAACTGGGCGAATGGCTTCAGCCGCTGGAGATCGGAAACCCTGGTAAGTAAAAGGTAAGGATTTAGATATGAGCATGAACTCGTCAACACAAGATAAAGAAAACAAAGAGGATATGTTTACCTTGGTCATCCATCGGACCAAGGAAGGCGACTTTTGAAATGGAGTTCCACCAGATTTGAGACTTTGTTGGAGCATGAACAATAAGGTAGAGGTATTGGATAACCAATATGCCAAAGTAGCATTGTCATCTTCATTCTGATAGTAACAATCATTCGTCATTCAACTATGACAAAGAGAAAAAAACAGATTTTACGGACCATTTTGGTACCTGAATAGCAGAACCAATCATTTGAACAAGACGATCAAACAAATTGGTTTTTTCTGCTTCAAAGGATTTCCAATGAAGAAGACATTTGTAGATGGTAAACGCCACTACAGGCTTCCCTTGGCTGAATCCAACATTCTTTGTGACACAGTTGATAAGAGCATCTACATCCTCCTGTACAAAGAAAAAAGAGAATCTCTCTTCAACATATTAAAGATTGGAAGCGGATAAACGAGTAATTAAACTAAAGAACATACATGTCTAGGATCGATATGGGATCCCCTTGATTCTTGTATCCTTGGCGGTGTTGTAAACTCAGCTCCCTGCAGAGACGGAGATTTTAAGGATATACGAACAAATGGAGCAGAGTTTCTGATAAAAGTGACGGAAAGCACAGAGATAATTTTACATTGAGTTGGTTTTCTTCGCTAGAAGGGAAACGTCTTGAAGCTTTCTTAACAGGTGTGACAGATTGCTTCAAAAGTTGATTTTCAAATTTCACATCCTCTAATGTCTCTTCGAGTCTGCAAATGGTGAAAAAGCGCATATGTTGACTATCAGTGAGTTATCAAAACCTTAAAATCTGTTGTGGAAATTCAACAGCTAAGAGAACAATAGTGAATACTTGTGCATGGCGGTCTTCAAATTAACGATTTTGTTTTCAGCGTCTAAAGCCTGCTTCAGTCTCTCCTCACTAAGTTTGCTCGTCTCCTCGAATCTTTTCTCTGTTTCATCAATCTTCTGCTCCAGTGAACTTACCAGGGACTGCATATGAAAGAGAGAGAAAATTCCAAACATTGATTTGTTTTCTACGGCTTTGAAATAATTAGTAAAAAATGGGGGAAACAAATAGAATAGAGCAAATTGTCTACCTTGAGTTTCTCATTTTCACTCTTGAGTTTCTCCATTAGCTCGGTGTTAACAATAGGAACCTCTTTTACTGAAGGAACAATTTTTACAGTATTCTTCGCAGCTTCCACTTCCTTTAAGAGAGATACTTTGGTTTCCTTGAACTGGAGTTGTATTTCCTCCAATGCTAATTGCAGTTTTGCATTTTCTTGTGTTTTACTTTTTTCCACGTCCACCTACAACATCAAAGCCACAATAACAGGTGAAGGATGTGTTGAATCAGTATCCTGAAAAAAGATTTTTAGAGGATGGGTAAAAGCCCGAAAAAGATAAAGGGACGTCTTGTATCTGACCCTCATGCTTTTCTCGAGATGCAGTTTCCATGTGAGTTCTTCCACTTGCTTTTCAAGCTTACTCTTGGCAGCTTTAAGGGCTCCAGTTTCCTTTGCAGCCTGCAAGAAAATATGAATGCATCATTTCTCCAGTTTTCTCATTTTATAGCAAGCATGTTCCGTCTCTGTGCTCGAAACACTCGACAGACGCGGGAGGTACAAAATCTCACCATTTTCAGCTCTCGCAGTTCTTTACGGGCTAGCCTTGCTCTCCATGCACTTTGTGTCACAATTGCTGATTTCTTCAGCTTCTTGTAGTGCGACTCGGCCAGGAATCCACGGTGATATCGCTGTATATGCAATGAAAAAATTAAAATCAGAATCTAAAAGTAATCTCTAGATGAAAAGAAAAAGAAAAGAGACATGTTTCCTTTCAACAATTTTTTCACCAAAGAAGATGTCGCCACCTGAATCACAGTTATGGCCTTCGTCTTCCTTTGTAGTACATGACGAGCAGCCATACCGCGCAAACCTGACTGAACTGTGACAACAGCTTCTTTGTAAGCCTTCCTATCAAGGTAGATCCGCAAAGCTCTCTGGATCATCAAAGCAGCAGCTTCTTTTCTGCGCAAGTCCTCAAATCTATGTCGAGCAAGTTGACCTGTAAATAATGGATAACAAAAAGCATATAATAAATGAAATAGTCACATGTCTGAATAGTTAAGTTAGCTAATAATCTCTACAACATTTGGATACCTCTGCAAAAAGCCTGCATATTTATTGCAGCGTTGAGGAGCCGGTAGGAGCGGAATTTCTTCTGTATAATTCTGGCTGATGTTCCTAAGACCTCAGTCCTCCGAGCGTCTAACATAGCCATCTGCCCAGCCTTAAGGAAAACCTTCGTTTTCCCAATCTGCAAAAACAAGAACGTTAAGGTCCACATTAAAGCAGGATAAATCAAACAAGCATTCATCAAAATAAGTACCTGGTATTCTTCAAGTCCAACTGTCTCCAGAAGTTTCTTGCATGCTGATTTCTTATCAGAACTAGTAAAAACAAGCCAAAAGTTAGAACGTTTGCAATAGCTGTGTAAGCTTACAAGCTTTGAATTGAGAGAGTCAAACCTCTTATCTAAGTTAACGGGAGCTAGGATACTAAATCTGTCCAGGAATTCATCAAAATGTTTTCGTGTAGGGTATCCAGCACGAGAAATCCTGATTGTCTCCATCACACCCTGAAAATTATGCTTATACAGAATTTTAGTAACAAGCAAATGTGTCCAAACAAACCAAACATGCAAGTGAATTTTACCCCACAACGTAGCTGTTGGAGAACATTTTGGTTCTCATATGTAGAAGGCTTCAGAAGGTTATTGGGCTTCACGCAACGAATATAGTGAGGCTCTGTAGTACTAAGACTTTCAATCAATGATGCCAATTGTTGCTGCATAATAAAGTAAGACTGAGAATTCAGTAATCCTGCGATGGAACCGAACGATTAGCTACATAAAAACTACCTCATTTTACTGCACCTTAAATTGTGAAGCAACAGAAGAGAACTTCGTCTTTTTGTTAGCGTCTTCAATTTGAGGAGGAAATAAACCTGCGATAAAAGTGCAAGTAGAAGCACCTAGCAGAGACTGATGCTCAGCAACAACATAATCTTTGTTCTTTTCCAGAAACTGCTCGGTCTGATAAGTGACCTGAAAAGATAATTCACTACATTAAGTATAAGAAAAACTAGTATTTGTAGGACAATGCATTATTATAATATTCAGAATGCTAAAACAGGTTTGTACTCACATCACCAGCATAGTGGCAAACTGTGAAGTCAGTACGCGCTAATTTTGGCTTGCTAAAGCACTCGTTCTTTTTTAACGTTTCGTACAGCTTTTGAGAAAATGTTTCATGTGTTGATTTTGGGAACATGCTGCCAGATAGAAGTATAAAATGTCAATATCAAAAGAGAGACAGACAACCCATGCGGAATAAAAGCAATTGAAGTTCTTAGGCTTACCAAGCCTCGTCAAGAAGAGCAATGATACCACCAGGTTTCTGAAACGTGAAAAACAATGTCGAACGTGCGAGATTGAGTTAAAATGGAAACTATCTACTAAGCGCTTGCAGGTCAAATGAAGTGAAACTAGTTACCTTCTCAATAAGTTTCAAAATCTCTTTATTATCTGGGAACTCAATGTGGTTCCAACTAATTTCTTCTTTCCTGTACTCATCTTGTTCCATTTCCGAGACGTGCTGCGCAAGAAAAAGTATCATGGATCAAGGAATGAGACTAAACGAAAGTCAACTATCAAAAGAAGGAGCAGACCTCAGACAAACCTTACTAAAATGTTGCTGAAGTTTCTCATTTGTCAAATTGATGCAAAACTGTTCAAAACTGCCAAAAAAAACATGCATTAGTAAAGCATCAGAAGCAGCATGCAACTTGAAACCTTCCACCTCTCTTGCATAACAGTACGTATATTATCAATAAGAGAAAAAATGATGTCTTATGAATACAGATTCCAAATGTAAAAAGTCCCCGTCCTCTATACTCATACCAGCAGATATTTCAAAGAGAATAGTGACTTTTAATATTCGTCTTCCTAAAACCAGATTGCATAGTATTTTACTAAACGGGTTTCCTTGCATTAATCAAACATAAGCACCTGTTTGTCTTGAAACTCTCAAATCCATAAATATCCAGCACTCCAATCATGTGTTTTGAGTCAGGATCTTGCCCAATTGAATTATTGATCTTGTTTACAATCCTACAAGAGCAATAGGGAAAGTTAGCAAATAGTAATGAAAGTAACTTTTGGGAAACAAGAAAGACAATCATCCAGATGCAAGAAATAATGTGCTCGTAAATACTAAACATACCAATCAAACAATCTTGAATACACAAATTTTGCCAAGGCATCTCTGCTTAGTGCCGCCGATTGTGGATCCAGACATCTGGAAATAGTTTCTTCAGGTGTCACCATAACACGTTGACAAAGAGAATCTTCCAGTGCCTGCTCATCACACCTGCCAAAATTCAAGGAGTCAGGCATGAGTTCTTCTCACATTATCACATATCCAATACACTCATTTCAATTCAATTAGTTACGCACATGAAAAGCTCAGCGGCAATCTTCAGGGAGTGCTTAGATTTCTCGTCTTTTGGAACTGACGAGTCTGCTTCTTCTCCTTTTGCAAATTCTATGTTACCTAGATGAAGAATAGCTGCCACAACTCGGAATATTGCTTCCTGAAAAGAAAGTGATATCAAATACACTCATTTTCCGATATCACAAATTTCACTTGAGAAAAGAAAAAGAAAAAACTACCTGCTCCTCTAAACTTATCCCAACAATATCCATTGCTTCTAGAGTTTTTTTATACTCTTTCGAATCATCCATCCCCTCCAACTCGATACAACGAGATTGATTCAGATAATGGAATTTTCTTGGATCATCTAGTTTTAGCTTCCCAATGACCTGTCAAATAATAAATGGAATGGAAAATGAGAAACATAGAGACAATAATAATTTCAGAAATATGGAAGAGAAGAAGCCATATGTATGTACCTCGGAAGGTGCAGCACAAAGCATGTAAAAACAGTGATAATTTCTCTCACCATCCGACACTTGACAAACCCGTGATTTCTCTAACAAATAAGTCCGAATAGCAGCTCCTGATATCTTTCCCCCTTGATCAAACTGAATCTCCACGAATTTACCAAATCGACTACAACATGATAATGATCATACAGATTAAAAAATCTATGAAAAGGATATTCAGTAAGAAAAAGTGAGAAATGTGTGTTGCATTCACCTTGAATTGTTGTTCCTGACGGTTTTTGCATTCCCAAATGCTTCTAAAACAGGATTGGACTACACACAAACAAGACATAAATCAATTTTACCAAAGTCTGCAAATCCTATCATTGACATTCCACAAGGTCTATAATAAAATCTTTGCCAGTAATTTACCTCCAGAACTTGATTTTCGACAGTACGCTTATCAGAAACAGCTCGACCTCCCATTTTCGCAAGATATTTCATAAGCAATTTAGTACTCTCAGTCTTCCCTGCTCCACTTTCACCACTTACCAAGATTGCTTGACTAATTCCCTCATTAATCATTTGTCTACACCCAATAAAAAACAAGAAAGACAAACGTCAAGCACAAAACAACCAGTGATGAATAGAACCACAAGAAAACAAAAGAAAAAAGACAGGTACCTGTAAGCTGCATCCGCAATTGCAAACGGATGTGGTTGTAGATCTTCTAAAGCAACTCCTTTATATTGTGCAATCATTTGGTCATTGTAAAGATGCTCTAGTTGTTTAAAAGGATTCACCGCAATCAAAATATTCCCTGTGTAAGTCTAGAAGCAACGAAAAACACACATTTTCAGGCCAAATATCTTACAGAACAACGTAAAAAGGGAACGAGCAGAAGGAGACTCACATATATTTCATCGATATAATATCTTGACTTCAAATTTTGCAGGACTCCTGGTTCATGTAAATACGCTAACGTTGTCATATCGGTTACTCCAGAAGGCGGAACTTCCATATCTTTCGGATGTGTATTTGAAACTTTGACATCGACCTGAAAATTTTCGACAATCCATATCAGGAACAGTCCATATATAATTCCATCTTTAAGCATAATCAAAATGTATTATCTAAAGTCGGTTACGCATACCGTCTTCCCTGAGGTACATTGGACCTTAATCTCTTCTCCATTAACTTCAATCACTTCACCATCTATCCATGCCTCCTCCGGATCTTCCACCCATACGAATGAACCAACTACAACTGTAGAACAAGCCTGAAGAACCAAAGATCAATTACATAAAACTGTCAATAAATAACTTAAGACTATCAATACAATATCCACAATAATAATACAAACAGCATTCAATAATCTAGTTTAGATTATTGTACAAAGAAATAGACCCCACAAAACAAAATCTTTCTCAACCTTAAACACCATCATGTCTTAATAATTTAGTCACGATTCATGTTCATCACTGTACAAGATTCATTTCCAGATAAAGCATAGTTAAATGAAAGCCCAGAAGAAGGAAAAAAAAATCGAAACTTTTGGCATTTGGGAGAAAAAAAATCGAAACTTTGAAATCGAAATGTGTAAAACAAAACGAAAAGAAACGGATAAATGGAATTAAAACGTAGAAATTAGAGTACCATTTTCACCGGAGGATTCATTTGGTTCAAGCTGGAGGAGAGTTATGTGACTCAGAGCGAATCTCAGAGATTAGATTCTGAGAGAAGAGAATGTATCTCATAGAGAAAGCTTAAACCTTTGAGCAAAATCGGAAATGTGAAATTGCTGGTGAAGAAATCATAAATCTTCCTCTTTTATTTTGTCCATTTTTGTTTTTACCTTTATTTTCGGTTTTTTTCTCCTTAATTTCTTCTCTCTTTCCACTTCTGTGAAACTAATTAGTCTTCCTAAGTAAGTAATTAAGCGTTAATTAAACAATTGTATATTACGAAAACACCCATTTTTGCTTCTAACAACTTACCATCTTTATATTTAACAAAAAGCTGGAAAATATCTAATTCTTTGTTCTTTTCTTTTCTTTTGCTTCTTTTACTTAAAGTTGTTAACTTTTCCCATTTACACACTAAGTAACCAGATTATTTTCTCTAATCTCTAAAGTGTAACGTCATATTCACATTACTGTAATATCATATTTGGTTAAAGAAATTTCTATATGCTTTATTAGATGTGACACTTGTTTGATACCATAAATGTTATTTGCAAATTAGTCTTATATATATAATAAAATAAATTATTTAGTAAAAAATATTAATGAGCCAAATATATGATTTCTTAATTTTAAGTATTGAGTTATCTAATAATAGAGAAAATCAATTGATTTATAATATATATAAGATAATTCTGTTCAAGTATATATCATCATAATGGACATTTATAATTAAATAATTTTTTTCTTAAAAATTTGTTCCAATCTGCTGATTCTAAATAAAAATCATAGTCACTCAAGTAGTTTTAAAAATGTTTGTTAATTTTAGTGAAAATTAATTAATGTGAGATATACTTAAATTTATCTTTGTTTATTTTTATATATTAAAAATCACTTTTTGCAATTACCTTTTTGTATTCATATGCCTTAAATTTACTGATAATTTTTTTTTTTTGATAAAATTTACTGATAAATAACTTCTTTAACAAACAAAATTATTGATTACTAATCTCATTATAGAAAAGGTGAAGATTGAACATTAGGTGCCAAAGTGTCTGGTCAAGGTGGTTTGGTTTAACTTAAACCACTAGCCTACATTACCTTCCACATTTTATACTTCACAAAATTAGAAAAATGATTACAACAACTGCTAATAATATATACATTTTTGTGGTCATTTGAACATTTGGGCTTTTGATACACTCGTAAGTTGTAAATTAATTAACCATCAATCAAGAAATTAATATACAGTAGTTGTCATTTGAGAAGCTTCATCTTAGGCTAAATAATAAGAGCAATTCTCAAAAATACCACCAAAATTTTTTTTTTTTCCAAAAATAATTTATGCAAGCAAATTGATTTATTATGCAAATTCGAAAGAGAAACCAATATGAACACGATCATGGTACATGTTGACTATTGTTCGTTTTACAATTGGACTGTTCTGTTAAATCAGCACACACAACTCGATGACCCAACAGTTAGCCAATTAGAGAGGCGCGTGAGAATGTAGTTTTGGCTCTTCCCTTTCTTCAGCACGTAAAGCACTTGAACCATGTACTAAAATTAACATATGTGGATACATTTTGTGTACATTTGCTGATTCTATCAAAACAAGGATTTAAGAAGATAATGCTTGAACCATGGAGAATGTACACGTTGGATCAGGAATGAAATTGGTGATTACATAGAGAGAAAAAAAAATCAATTGACCACAAATTAAAAACTTTTGTTTTAAAAAACAATGAACACCATTTTCAATTGAGTTATTATAGAAAATCACTAAAAAATAAACACATACGGAATTTGATAGAAGACCAGCAATATTATTAATATATTATTCTTTTAAGGTAGGTTACATGAGGTTGTGAAATCTCTTGGCTGATGTTAAAACGTTTGATAAAAGCATGCTTGCCTGCTTGGCGTCAATAATCCTTTGTCACCACCAAAAGGTGTGATGGCTGATGCAACTTTGCAAACCTCTTCATAGCAAATGTCTTCGACTGTTCGAAAGCCTTCTGGATCATTTCGATCCTACAAATAGTATAACATTAATGTCACATATTGGTCACTTAATCAACACTTATATAATTGTTGTTGACAAAAACAATAAAAAAATCTACAATTGTAACTGAATTGTTCACTTACCCTTACTAAACTAGTCCCAACATTGATGACGACTGCGCCCGGTTTGATCCAGCTTCCTCTGACCATGTTTGGTTTCTTAATAGCCGAGATTACGATATCAGCTTGTCTTGTAATTTCTTCAGGGTTCTGGGTTTCTGAATGGATCATTGTAACAGTTGCATCCTCTCTCTACCATTTTACAAAAATACATCAAGAAAAGATCCCCAAAAAAAAAAAGTGGTATTATTAAATTATCATTCATTACCTGTACTAATAGAGCAATTGGCAAACATAAACTGTTACTCCTTCCGAGAACAACTGTACAGGTGTAACAGCTCCATGTATCCTTTTGGAGCACACGGAGCGAAGAAAGGTTCTCTTCCATGCATGGCAAGCCGTCCAATATTTAATGGGTGAAATCCGTTAACGTTTTTCTCTGCTCTAATCGCATCCACTATCTTCTCGTCCATTTGGTGCAACTACCACCGATAAATTAATTAATTCTAGATTATATGCAATACTTGAATAAAATTTAAAACAACAAAAATCGCTTCGGGGCACAAATTACAGAACCAAAGAAAGAGGAAAAGCTAAATGCGTTTATATATGTTTGGGTTCAAATCTCTAGGGTTCTAAAGACGAATATTAAAAAGAAAATAAAAAATTAGGCAAAACTAATCACTAAAAAAAATAGAATAAAAGGTTGTTTTCGTGGGGAAGAAGAAAAAAGAGAAATAGATACAGACATCCTTCAAGATTACAACCCTCTCTCTCTCTCTCTGCTAATGCTTTTGCATCCCTCGCAAAAACAAACAATTAAAAATCTATTTGCTTAAATGTGATAACTGAATAACAAAAACCCCTCCTAACTGGAAAGTCTTTACCCGAACCAAACCAGGCCATGCAGCTCAAGAGTTGTGAGCCTTTTCTTCTTACTGTACATTTTTTTTTTCTGGTTTCTCAGAACCAGTCGCCACTCCCGGACCAGAGTTGTCTAGACGATGACGGTCCACCGTGTTCGCTCATGCTTCCTCTCAGTCTAAAGAAGTTTCTTCTACTACGGATGGGTCGTAACGGACCCGACATGTTTGGTAGAATTACGCCTCCTTCTCTAGGAATGCTAGAGGCAGAGTGAGGCCGGTTCTCCATGTCCTCCATTGGTCCTGAGCTATAATCCATGGTTATGAACGAAGACGCTTGACCATACCTTAACCGAGGTGTCAAATTCCACCAGCTGCTATCCGAGGGTGCCAGATCGCCTTTGAAGTCTGCAGAGTCTGGTACCGATGACTCCTTCTGGCTGCAATAATCCCCACAGGTCTCCTCTGCATCGTTGTATATAAGTTTCAGTGCCTGCACCACTTCCCCCATGAACGGTCTATGCGAGACCTCTTGGTGGACGCACATGGAAGCAATCGCAGCCACTTTCGCCATATCATCAAAGTCATAGGTTCCAGCCAACGAGGGATCCACAAGTTGCTCCACGCCCTCTCTATTGGCTAGTAAAGGTCTCGCCCATGTCACAAGGTTTTCTTCTCCCGAAGGTTGAGACATGTCTACCGGTCTTCTACCAGTCAGAAGCTCGAGTAGAACCACGCCGTAACTATAGACATCGCTTTTCACAAGGAGATGCCCCGTCATTGCATACTCAGGGGCCACGTACCTGCAATCATTTGCCGGGGTGGTCATTGTAAATCCAATATTCAGCAAGAGCGTGTATTCATCATATAAGCATGACTAGTAGAAAGAAGCTTTACCCAAAGGTTCCCATGACTCGAGTGGAAATATGTTGACTTCCTTCGGTGGCTTCTCTTGCCAGTCCAAAGTCTGAGACTTTTGGGGTAAAGTCATCTTCTAGAAGAACATTGCTGGCCTTGAAATCCCGGT
Organism: Draba incana; assembly: GCA_963576765.1. NCBI lineage: Eukaryota > Viridiplantae > Streptophyta > Magnoliopsida > Brassicales > Brassicaceae > Draba > Draba incana. The sequence continues at coordinate 39,074,925 of OY755207.1, forward strand.
GAATTACTCGGGGATTCGAATCTTCATGGAGATAGGCCAGTCCTCTCGCTGCTCCGAGTGCAATCTTCAACCGCGAATCCCAATCAAGTGTTCCTTCTGTTTTGTTAACACCAGGAAAACCAGGCTTTAGAAGGTGATACAACAAGAAGTGACAAATAGATGATAAATATTGTTATTCGAAATGCAAAGGATAGATTATGTCACCGTGCAAGTGGGACTCGACACTCCCATTGTGGACAAGCTCGTAAATTAAGCAACGTGTTCGGCCTTCAATGCATATTCCAATCAGTTTCACAAGATTGCGGTGGTGCAAACGGCTTAGCATCTCGACTTCGGCAATAAATTCACGGTCTCGATTCTGATTGTCCCTAGTTAGCAGTTTAACAGCAATCTCGGTTCCATCTTCCATGTTGCCCTGGTAAACACGACCAAATCCTCCCTCGCCCAAAACCCTCTTGGCACTGAATTTGTCAGTTGCCTTCTCAAGCTCGGCAAGTGTGAAGGTCTTAACAGATAAAGCACATGTAGCCATGGACGACATCAAAGAATCTGATCCCGAGCTTCTGGCGCTACTGGAAAACATAGATCCAGCACCTGCAAGGCGTGTAAAGATTCAGAAACATTTTCACACAGGAAAGGCACCCTTGTCTTATAAAGCTACAAAAGCAAGTATCTGTTACAAAGTCAGAGGTGAAATTTTACCAGGTCTTTTGTTAATCGATGGGGCCAACGCTGGGCCAACAGCATTAGATGACTTTCCAACATTATTCCATTTCATGACTATAAATATAGCTCCAGCCAAAACCAGAGCGAGCACGAAACCTGACAAGACAATGATTGCAATCGTTCTAAACCCTATTCCCTGGCTTTTGTTGGCTAGGGTTCCAGTTGGAATTGGAAGCCCTCCATTGCTTGCACTTGGAGCACTTCCCACCAAATCTCCATATGGTGAAGAAGAAGGAATTCCTGAACCAAAGTTAACAAATTCAAACAGAAAGAAAACAAAAAAAAAAGAGGTAGAAACTTGTATCACAAAGAAATAAGTTTACCTGGATAACTTATGTGTGTGACCTCATAATCACCAAAAACAGACTCATTTAGAGGCACTTTCTTGTGCCGGAACCTTTGATAAATAAGTGTCGCCGTAGTATTGTCGAATTTTTCCCCAAGTGGAACAAGGTTAATATCCACAACTGTTTTCCCTTGATTTTCACTGTCGGCACTGGCCCCCATAATTTTAACTTGGCTTTGTTCCAAATACGTTCCAGCAGCAACCTCAATTTCTAACTCATTGGTCACAGGGAAAATAGAGAAAGGCGCGACACTTAGCTTTAGCTGAACTTTCATAGGGAACACACAGCCACAAGGCGAACCAAAGGGAGTTGAAGTAAGAGGCTCCACGCATTTCTGTTGACAGTCTATCAATAATAACACTAGGTCTTAGTCAAAGAAGAAAAAAGTACACATACAAAAGATTATCCTTTCCACTAGCATAGGACACAGGATAATCAACAACTAGCAAAAGGAATACCTTGTGAGGAAGGTGAAACCGCTGTAACATTGCGTCTTATATGCCAACGACGGTGATGGTGATGACCTTTGTGTCTTGGTTGCGGAATGTGGCTTGGATTGGGGGAAAAAGCTGAAAATCGAAAGAAAAAGACCACTGAATACTCCATGGCAGAAAAATAATTACACTAGGATACTTGTCCAGACTATGTTACCAAAAGGATTCCCTTACTGACCTGGTGAAGATGCAGGAGCAACAGATGGATTAAGATGAGGATTAATAAAATGCATTTGATGCAATTTTGATCGAGTAAACGGAAAGCTCATTGGAAATAGCCGAGCTGCAAATGATAAGAGAATACATGTCAAACATTCATAGCAGCCGAAACAGTAGAATATATCTACAAGTATACATACTGTATCCTTTCTTGGGAATGAAAGTACCATGCCTATGTTACTAAGAAAAGAGAGAATAAGCTCATTGTGCCATTTTCAGTAGCTTGTTTCCAAAAAAGGCACACTAAAGGTGGGAATTCATCGTCACTCTCACAATCACAAGATTCCAAACGTAAAAACGTACAACTAAAACCCCATTTTGCTTAGTTTATACATCATAATAAAGTTAGCTTCTAAATATATCCAAATAAACAATTCTAAATATAGACACCAGCTAATCTTGAGCTGTCAAGTAAGTTTCAATTCTAGCTAGGTTTAATTTTCCCCTTTCTCAAAATCACTTCCTAAATTCGTTCACATCGAAAGAGGAAAAAGAAAAACTAGTTCATACCAAAGCATACGGGAGAATGAAGAAGAAGAAATAACAGAAGAAGCATCGCAAATTTCCGCATCTTCGATACTCTAAAACCACCATTCGTCAGCAAAACCATAAACACCCAACCTCACAAAAAGAAGCATCTCCAGAACGAAACGTCTAACGATAACTTCCTCAAAGCTTCGCAGGCATTGATTTCTCACCTCTCCCCCCAAAATACAAAACCCTAGGGTTCGACGAGTGTGTGGGGTTTAAACGCGATTTTCCACAGATCCACGAAATGCGGCTCGAGATCTATCTATACACAAGAGTCGAGTAAGTTTCGGAGATTTAGAGAAGAACGAAAAGCTTTCTCCGGCGAAGGTAACAGAGTGATCGAGAGAGAGTAAAGCGAATTCGTGGGAAGGGAAGGGCGTAGGGTAGAGTGATTCGAGAGAGAGAGAGTAAAGAGAGACTTTAATGCTTGATGGTGGGAAGGGCGTAGGGTAGTGTGTTGCCGTAGTGAGAGACTGCTTTCGGAGGAAAAAAAAAAGCGATGATGAAGCAATTAAGCATTACATCCACGCGTTCTATTGACCGCGCGTGGTTTTTACTCTCCTCGAAACGACAAAACTAATGGCCGTTTGCCACCGTCACATCCACAAAACCGTTTCTTTTTTGGGCGTTAGTCGTAGGAACTTCTCCATAAGCGCTATTGGGCTTTATTACTGATCCATGGGCCTTGCTGGATTTCGCCAACCCCGGTTTATATTAACCGAAATTAAATATTGTATGAACCGATTGGTTCTAATTATACTAAGGGTGTAGTATTATTAACGCTAGTTTTCAATTTTCAATACTCTTAACAAAACTTCAATATTTATGATTCAAGAGTTCTAGAGCAGAATCAAATTGTAAATTGAAACAAAACACATGTTTTAATTTTGTTTGTAAAATATTTAGGATAAACAAACTGATATGATCGCCATTAAGTGAAGAAATAATGAATCAATGATTACAACTACTAAATTACAATACACAAACTGCAAGCACCTACACTCACTCTACAATGATACAAGTCCAACTTAGGAACGATGAGATACAAATTACAGTGATTGTTGTTTCAATCATTCAAGAAGGTTTCGAAATCGAATGTCAACGAACTAACATAGTCTTGACTTACTGGTTCACGCAACGGGCCAACGGGGTGACATGGTTCGAGCTGTCCATTAGCCAACTCTCAAATTCCACCAGTTTGGTCTGCAAGACGTTTTCATTAGTTCCCGCTTGCTGTTGAACCATCTGCGCTTGCGAAACCACAGGGGTAAGAAGAGTTCACGTACCTGAGTTCAAGGGAGAGGAGGACCACCATGTATAAGAGATCCTTTATTAGACTTGCTTTCCCAATGCCAGGTGGCATTTGAAATACTATGAAGCAATCTCTTATCAACTTGTGATTTGTCTTCGATAGCTAACATGATGGATACCGGTTTTCTTAAATATTCCCTGATTACATCAAAAAAGTCAGCATCCGATGTAATTAAAAGGATATTCTCGGAGACGAATGCCAGAGAGCCCATTAGATTAACACAATAGTTGTCTGCCGTATCTGTCTTTCTTGTAATTTGTTCTAAAAGAAAAGGAAAAAAGAAAATCGTTACGGATTAATATAGCAAGTACAAAAATTATCTCGATAAATTAAACAAATAAAGAAAGAAGTGCATTAATACATCAGCATTAATACATTTTCTCGGATTTGTTGAAACAAAACACAACAAGTGTTTGCGTTTCATGTTCTTGGCAGTGTTAAGTATTTAAAGGAATCAACATAAACTACTTAATTGACATTTGTTTTTGCAATTAGCACTACTATTAGTTTAATACTAGTTTTTTGACACCTAGAGCATGTTTATTGATAGTATTTAAAGAGTTCATAGTGTGTTTTATATAATAGTGGTGCTAGTTAATGAGGTTATCAATAGTAGAGCATGTTTATTGATAGTAGTTATAATTGGGGTGCTTCATATTATTTTGAAAAAAAAAATGTGTTGGGAGTAAAAATTAGAAATCAAAAAAATTATGTAGTTTTGGTTGATTATTGGTAGGTGCTAAAGAGAGGTTCTTAAAAAAAAAAATTGAAAAATGAAGTTTATTAAAATTGATAAGATATTACATTTAATAAAACATAATATTGAATGAAATTTGAAACATATATGAAACAAAAATCAAGAGTAAACCTGGATAAATCTGAACAAAATCAAGACTTAAATTTACATTTTATGGGTCCTCCCATGTTTATCAAAGGTTTCTAGTCTTTGATCACATGGTTTGTTCCAAAACAATCTACAAATACAATCAATCTATAGAAACCAGTCTTTCAACCAAAATGACTGTTTCTCATCGATCACCAACACCTACGTCGTTAAGGAAGAAGAACTAGTCCAAGTCTATGACAAATTTCTCAAAACACTTTCAAGTTTATATCAATAGACTTTTGTGACCAAACTCAAGCTACTGATTAGTGTTTAGTACTATACCAATTCATATTTTCGAAGAAAAAACATTTTTAAGTCCACATATAGATTACTATATCATCAGTATTGACACATCTTGCTAATGAATCTGTTCTGCTACTAGTCTTAAATGAGATAAGAAAAGTCAAGAAACCCATACAACCTCAATGAAACTATGTAACAACAACTCAATAACATAGAAAAAACAAGAATAAACTCTTGCATAGGAAAAATGCTATAAGCTCAGCAGGCCAGTTCTGCAAATAGCCCAGGAGCACAACATGTGTTCACTCATTTATTAAACATGTAAAACTTGAAGAAATAGAACGAGAAGGAACCATAATTTCGGTTTCATCAAAAACCTCCAATTTAATTCACACTAAATCAATTTCCTATTTTTGATTACATGAAATCCCGACAAATAAACTACGACCTACACAAGAAATCTTACCAATTTGAGTATCGATTTTCTCTGAGGACATTTCTGAAATCGATTTGAAAGGAAAAGGAAAGCATCAAATCACAATCGGTTGAGGAACGATCGATTTCAGACGAATTCCATCGGATTTAACCCACAACTCGATTGATTTCACACAAAATCACTAAAATCCTCTCTGATTTTCTTTGATTCGAGAAGAAGGGATCGACGGAGAGAGAGACCGAGAAAGAAAGAGAAAAAATAAACTGTGAATTTTTCTTTTTCCTTTTTTTACTAGCCAACCATATTTAGCCACGTGGCTAAATATAAGACGATTAAAATTTTTTTTATTGCAAAACAAAAGACGATTAAATTATTAACAAACATAATGCTGTGTTAGTTTGCTTTATTTTATAGTGAAAAATCTGGATATTCTATTAGTCCATGACGTCAGTATCTAAATTGAACAAACATAATGGATCGATCATTCGGTCAAAAAAAAAGTGTCAAAACTAGAAAAATTACCTTGACCATTTGGAAGTGGTGAAATCACATTAGAACATGGTGGGAAATCACAAACCAACTTGACGTTAGGAATAGGGACATGAACAATATCAGCCGGATTACATTTACAGATGTCTCTGTATTGATGTCCCTTCGTAGTTCCAACCGCCATAATCGGTCCTGATAGACTAAAATTCCGGTTCTTAAGCTTCAATGCATTTTCTATATTACCTCTCAAAGTTCGTAGATCGTAGGTTGAAGGGATCCATACATTGCCGAAATCCCAAATACAAGATACAAAATCACGTGTACGAGTGGAAGAAGAACATGCAACATGTTTCTTCATTTTTATATATTGATGATAGAGAATAAAAATAAAAAGATCGGTGGTGAAGAAAAAAAAAAGAGAGAAAGATGAGAGTAGAGAAGTGAGACCGAGAAGAAATAGAACTAGAATCATATAGCAATGAGATGGAAAATTTAATGAAGTTGAGAGAGTTAAGAACTCACATGGCGAGGAATCATGTAGCTGTTTCCCATTCGTAGATCAGTACATGGGGCATCATATTGTCAAGTCACATCACATCAACTTATTGTCATCATAATTGCCACAAAGCAAAATTGAGTTCTTTTCTATTTATTTTCCAAATGAGCCGACATGAATAAGAAAGACACAAAATACATCTATATAGAACATAATTGTTTGCTTAGTGATATCAGTTAAACATAAGGAGTATTGTAGGACCTAATAAACCGATTAAATGACGACAAAAAAAAAAAAATAATAAACCGATTAAATTGATCCACATCTAAATAAAAAGATAAATAAATCAATTAAATTGATCCGCATCAAGATAAAATAAGATGAGCTCTGTCGATCAAGTGCAATGATCTATATTAGAATCACTCCACCAAAACCAATACACCAAAACATATATGAGACCACTAAAAACCAAAAGAAATAATATACATACTAAATTAAAATAATCAAGTTAGCACAATTTAACAATTCAACAAAGAGTAAAGTTAGTATTTAACTGTGAAAATAATACAAAAGAAATCGATTGTTACAATCTGATAACACCACTAGAAACTCTAGCGATGATTTACCACGGAGCTCTCACGTATAAATTGTATTAGAGCATCTTCAATGTCCGTCTCTTAAAAAACGTATCTACATACTCACTTTTTAATATAAACAAATTATGTAATTAAATAAAACCTTTTAACCAATGAGAATAAGACATGTAGCATAATGGTTTCTATACTAGTCTCTAAAATCTCTAGTTTTATATACGGTTGTCACTCTCTTTCATCAGTTTTCATTTTTTAAAAATTTGTTTATTGTTTATATATGGTGGAAGAGACGCACGTTGCAGATGCTCTAAGAATTCTTTTGATCGAACGCTAACTTAAAAATCCTACTCTTTTTAATATTAAGACCCTAATCATAAATTTGATAGTGTCGACTCGAGGTTCCTCCTCATCGTCGTGTAGCCGAAATATACATATTTCTTACCATTATCTTGGAACTCTTAATGCTGGATCCCTTTGGACCCCTACAACCACAACATATAACATTATAATAAAAAAAAAGAGGATGAAACAACCAATGTTAAAATTTTAACTGCATTACCTTCCTTGAAACTTATATACAAAAGAAGTTACATACTTCACAAAAGTGGGTTTAAAGATGATAGAGCAGTGAGTGTAGTAGACCTTAAATAAGAAGTAAGGAGCAAATGTGAACACATAAGGATCAATAAGTTCAGAATAACATAATATATAAGCAATCTACGGTAAACAACAACAAATAAATCTCGAAACATTATTAACGTATAACAAAGAAGAGGAGACGAAGACCAACCTTGGTCAACAAAAAATCCCTAGGTTTGGGTAAGTATTTATAAGATTTCAGAGAAATATCCTAGATTTGGTTACGTAGTATAGAAAAATCGATATGAGTAAATATTGAAAAACAGAAACTTATGCATATACCAAACAACACAAGTAAGGGAAAACAAATTTCATCTTTTGAATACTTGAACAAAAGCTTACACACATATACAAATAATTAGATGTGAGTAAAATTTTATGTATAATCTACATTATGCTTATTCACTTTTTTTTTTAATAGACATTACAACGTGTTATTGATACAACAAAGATTGGTACTAACCCTTGCCAATAATAAACAAAATATCTGTAGAACTTTGGCTGCTTCTCAACCTTGCTATCCTCCAAAGTTATTGTTTATTTTGTTTGTGTGTGTAAATGTTATCCCTTACTTTGAGCACCTTGAAGTGGTACCAAAATTACTCAACCTTATTAAGTTCTCATTCTCCATATGTGCAGTTGATTTTGAGAAACTTTGTTTTTTTTGTCTTACACAATTTAAACCAATGTTTTGAAAACCGGACCGGCGACCGAACCGGAAATACTTTTGGGTCATGGGTCAATGTGGTCTGACCGGATCGAACCGGGTTTAATAGTTTTTTTTTAAAAAATAATAATATAAATAGTTTTTGTATAACTATAATATCCAAATATATAATATAGCCTTTGAATAAACATATATTTAATAAGCATATATTTTAAAAAATTAAGAAAATCATTTTAATAACAAAAAACTATTCAAAGACAAAATTTAATGAGAAATAGTTAAGTTTATATGTAAAAAAAAATTTAAAACATTAAACCATAACAAAAATTAACTAAATTCAAAACTTTTTTTGGTGGATAACTAAATTTAAACTAGTATTTAAAAATACAAAATTTTAATCATAAAAAATTTTAAATATGGAAAATTGGAAATTTCCAAAAAAAAAAAAAAACCTCAAACCCGGGTCAACCCAACCCGGCTAGCTGGCCGGTTCACGGTTGAACCCGGTCCGACCCCTGGTCCGGTCCGGTTTTCAAAACACTGATTTAAACATAAAACAATACTTAATGATTTTATAGACATTTTTTAAGATTACAAAAACAAACTTAAAACCAAACCTAATAAATATCAACAATATCATCATGAAATTCTTTCAACCAAGCCACAATCAACATATATATGATTTTATTGCTATTATCACATGGGGTTATTTACACCTACAAGTACTTTTTTGAAACTTTGTTACTATAAACATATTTTACCTCTAAGGTGTACTTTATTCACTATTTGAAAAAGTTAATGGCAAAATTGCCCCTGAACCACACGAGAGAAGAGTGGAACATTAGAGTAAAGGAAAAATCCCCTTTCTCTTATTTTGCATTTTCGGTTCAGTGGTTTTCTTTTCTCCTCCGGCTTCGCACTCCACACAGAGAGCACAACAAACGACCCTTCTTCTACTCTCTTTCGCTATCCCCTCACCAACTTTCTCCGCCGTGTTACAACGCTGGAATCCTGAGACGATTCCGTATGTTGACTGTAATTTAATTTTTCGATTTGATCATCTTTGCATTTGGTGTATCCTTCATGCCGATTAAGTTTGTTTTGAACTAAATCGTGGATGGGTCAGAAGAAGAAAACCCTAACCCCTCGCTCCAAACAGTCGCCGTCTCCTGTTGCGGCGGCGACGGTGGCAAAGGTTGAGCCGCCGTCTGAGATTTCCGATTGTAGCGTCCATGAGGGCGGATTTCCCAAACCGAAAGCTAATGTCGAGCCGTTGGATTCGCATGTGGTCAAGCTGGAGTGCGAGAAGGCTCTCGCGTCATTCCAGCGAGGGAGCTACAACAAGGCGATTCGGCTTATGAAGGAATCGTGCTCTCGCCACCAAGACTCAGCCCTAATCCACCGTGTTCAGGGTACTCTCTGTGTTAAGGTTGCTTCTGTCTTTGAAAACTTAGCTACGAAACACAAATATCTTTGTGGTTAATAACCATATCGATGATACTTGGATATGAGATTTGATGGATTCCATAGTTTTGGAAAATGGAATTGGATTCGGAGAACAAGTTATGGAACTGGATTCGGAAGACAAGTTATGGAAGACGGGTCTGGTTTAGTTACGATTCAAGACAAGCCATATGTTTATATATCACCGATTTGTAAAGCTTTCCAAACATCATTATTTTGTCTCACCACCTAATCGCCATATGGATGAAAGCACACGAAACAAAGACTTGTCTCTGATACAATATATGTTACAATGGTGCTTAAAGCTTGTGAGGTTGATAACAACTTGAATAGGATTATATGTAAGTGTAACCATTGAGCTATGATCATAAATGGGATTTTTGTGACCACAAATCCATGAACATGACCATTGGATACGTTTATGGATAGTTTGTTTGTGTGACCATAAAACAATGACCCTCTAATCTCGAACATGCTCGTCCTCTCGCAAGACTCGAACATGTGGTCATCTTATTTTGTACACGATTTTGAAAGTCACATTAGTGTCAAGAACACAACTAAATTTTTGGCTTTTCCCATTAACAACGTTTCATTTGTTTATAGGACCAGAACATGATTTTAAAGAGAAAATTGAATACGATGACTTCCAACTTGTGTGAAGAAGTATGACCAATTCCGACGATGACAAGTAAATCACTGACCATAAAATACTGACCATTAAGCTTTAGCAATACAAATGTCATTTACATATGGTTAGTTTATCCATATGTAACCACAAAATCGTAACCACAAAAGCGTAACAGAGAGAGAGAAGCTTGTGTATTGTCAAATATATAGGATTATAAGAACATGAATCAGTCAGAATAAACTACGGTCAGATCGGAGACAACCTCCCTACACCAGAAGAAGTAGTTCAATTAGACAAAACCGTGACCATATCAATAATTTCAAATTTGAAACAAGATATTACAAGATTCTTGAACATATACTGAAATTCATTTAACTAGCCATATACTGAATCGATCAAAACTCGACGAATCTGAAACAGATCCACCAGATTCCAGCGAGATTCCGGCGAGATCTCGAAGAAAAGCAGTAAACGAACCTCGATCTGACCACAAGCAGCAGCGACATGTGGAACGGAGTGACGATCGTAAGCAGTAGTCTGAAGCAAAAAACTCGGATCCGTCACCATGACTCGCCGTATATTCACGACGTTGCTGAACTGTACATAAGCGAATATTCCTTGCTCTGGTCTAGCTCCACAGCTCATGCTCTGTCCAATCTCAGCTGATTTCTAATGAAAAGTAGGAATGAAAACACGACACCGTCTACCACTGGTAAGGCCCTCCGACGTGAGAAGTAAGTGCCACCGTGACGCAGAACGCTGGTTGGGGTTCTTAGCTTCGGGGGGGATTCAATAGAGAAGAAGAGGGACGTTTCACATTTATGCACACATTGTTAAGAGAGAAAGAGAGAGAGAGAGAGAGAGAGAGAGTAAAAAAAATGGAGTTAAAAGAAGGAATTAATCAGACCAAAATTAGGTAAGGGGTAAAAGAAAGATTGACCATGAAGAAAGTATACCTATCCCATGAAGTATCTTTTGACAAAATAAATCTTCAGAAAAGTACCTTTGAGCGTAATATTCCCTTCATATTATTCAATAATAAAAACCCATAACTAGATTTTGTCGTATGAAAACACTTTCACTTGGATTTTCTCGTCGCAAACTTTAACTTTTTTTTTATAGCTCAGCTTTTGGAGTTAATGATCTCTATTGGAATGAACTAAAATCTCTGCACTTTTTTTTTTCCCTACATAATAATTACTTTAAAAAATTTCTTCTCGTAAAACGATGCAACAAAGACACAAATTTCTTCTCTCTCTCTCACCCTCTCTCTCTCACCATTGCTCAAATCGAATCTCCTTTTTCAGGTTTCTCATTCAATAAACATTTTGGATTCTCCTCCCCAACTACTCCTTGAAAGCTACTACTCACTCTCTGTTCTTCTCTATTCTCACATTGTAAAATCGCCATTAGAGGAAAAAAAAAAAAAAAAAAATTCTCTCAAATGGGTTCTTTAATCCGTTCTGTTTCATAACCTCTCCGAGAAATTTCCGCGTTGAACAAATCCAAAGTTTCGATTTTTACTTAAATTCCAAAGAAATGGGTCGTTCGATTTTGGAGAAAATGGGATGCTCAAACTCAAAATCATCATCAATGGAGAAGAAGAAGAACGAGCCGCTTCATTTATGTAAAGAAAGGAAGAGATTTGTTAAACAAGCTATAGATTCAAGATGTGCTTTAGCAGCCGCACACGTGTCGTACACTCCGACACATCGGAGCTTGTCTCCGTCAATACGCAGAGTCGGAGGAGACTGTGGTTGAAGAAGAAGAAGAATCATCTCCGTCGTTAACCGTTACAGAGCCTGAGAATCATCTTCCTTCTCGTAACTCCACTGAGTCATAACTCGACTCCAAACCCTAAACCTCATTTGAGCTACATGAAGAAGACTGAGACGGTGAACTCTACGGTGACTTTCACGATTAACACTTTGAGCGACGGTGAAGAAGATACTGTTCCTCTTCCTCCTCCGTCGCGTCCTCGCCGGCCAGAGACTTCTTCTTGGGACTATTTTGATACTTGTGATGATTTTGATAGCTTTAGACAAGAGAATGTAGCAAAATGTGGTTCGGTAAGAACAAAAACAGAGCAGAAGAAACAGAGTTGTGAAGATGAAGGTGGGGATGGTGAGAGAGAAGATGCATCAGAGTTTATAACACATAGAGCTAAGGACTTTGTGTCTAGTATGAAAGATATAGAGCATTAGTTCTTTAGAGCTTCTGAATCTGGTAAAGAAGTTTCAAGAATGCTTGAAGCTAATAAAATCAGAGTTGGATTTGCTGATATGACAGGTCTGAGTTTCTGTTTTTCTTCTCATTGTGATAAAAAAGATTTGAATTTTTGAATCTTGAATTTGTGTTTTGGTTACAGGAAAAGGAAATTCGATAGCGATTCTTGGAGCTTTGAAACGAGCTTGTTGTAGAGGGAAGAGTTATTCACCGGTTTCTCAAGGTTTGTTTCTTTTGGTTCTGAAAGATTTTACTAGTATGTGTGTTGTTATGTGTTTTAGTGTCTGATTTTAGAGCTTTAATGTAGAGCCATTGAATCATCAAGTTACTAAAGTTATTGTGTGGAAAAGAACATTGTCTTCAAGATCATCGACTTCTAGAAATCCGTTGATCCAGACATCGAATGAAGATAATGATGACGAAAGTGGAAGTGATTTCATTGAAGAGTTTTGTATGATCTCAGGAAGTCATTCTTCTTCGCTTGATCGATTATACGCTTGGGAGAGAAAACTCTATGATGAAGTCAAGGTATAAAAAAACCGAGGTCATGACTCTTAAGTGGGTTCATGTTGTAGTTCACATTTCATTTGGGGTTTCTTTCTGCAGGCGAGTGAGACGATTAGGAAAGAGTATGATCGAAAATGCGAGCAGTTAAGGAACCAATTCGCAAAGGATCATAGCGCTAAAGCTATGGATAAAACAAGAGCAGCTGCAAAAGATCTTCATTCAAGAATTAGAGTGGCGATTCAATCCGTTGATTCGATTTCAAAGCGGATTGAGAGAATCAGAGACGAAGAGCTTCAGCCACAGCACTTAGAGTTTCTTCAAGGGTATATAGTAGTAACTAATAACTAAGAGCTTCTTAACTTTTTCGTTTTATACTCATTGATTGATCTTTTCTTCTCTCTCTTTAGGTTGATAAGAATGTGGAAAGCAATGCTCGAATGTCATCATTCGCAGTACATAACGATTTCTTTGGCTTACCATTGTCGAAATACGTCCAAAACAGCGCCCGAAAACGCTCTCTAGAGACGGATTTTGTCTGAGCTTCTAGAAGAAATAGAGTGTTTTGGTCTAAGCTTTGTAGATTTGGTCAATAGTATGACTTCTTATGTTGAAGCACTCAATGGTTGGCTTCACAACTGTGTTTTGCACCCTCAAGAACGTTCTACAAGAAACCGAAGACCGTGGTCCCCACGCCGTGTCCTGGCCCCACCAATATTCGTCCTATGTCGGGACTGGTTGGCCGGAATCAAATCATTACCGTCAGATGAACTTAGCGAGTCAATCAAAGGGTTCTCGTTGGATATGACGATGTTAGGCGAGGAAAAGGGCGGTTCGGTGTTGGTTTCGGATTTGGCGAATGTGCATTCGAGTTTGGCGAAACTTCTAGAGAGATTTTTTTTTTTTTTTTTTTTTTCACTGGAATAATATTGATCATAAAGATGTGTTCCGAAACTTTTGTATCTCACCGCAAGGACTTCCGGGAAGTCACTTCCCGCACAGCAATCTGTGAAGACGGGTTTCAACACTTGTGGCAATAACAAGAGAGTGAAACATGGCCGACTCTACATAAGATACAACTTTTTCCATGAGAGCAAACGTTCTCCGAATGAACTAGACGAGAACCGCTAAAACCTTTCAGCCACACAAAGATAAGTACTAAACCAACTATCACTGAATACAACAGAGATAACACACCAGAAAAAACCATAGTTCAACCCCAAACTAACAACTACTCCCTCCGTTCCATGAAGATTGATGTTTTGGTTTTTTCACACAAATTAAGAAATAATTAGTTGTAAGCTATTAATGCATTACTTTTTAATATTAAAATTTTTAATACCTATTAACCAATAGTAATTCAGAATTTAAATACTTTTAATTAATGTTTTTTGAAGTTTGCAGAAAATATTATTTAATAATCTAAAACATCAATATTTATGGAAGAAAAAAAACTCAAAACATCAATTTTCATGGAACAAGAGAGTATTTAACTAGTCGAAGAAAAGAAGTGTAGCCCAAATGAGAGAAGCGAAAACCCAAACGAGGGAAACGACAACCCAAACAATGGGATTTTTTATTTTATTTTTAAAAGCACAAATGAAGTAAATGCAGTAACAACGACTGATCGTAGTGTTTGGTTACAGAAATCTGCATTAGGTAAACAAACACCGCTTGGTTGCATGACACAACCGCAGTCTCCCGCGTCAGGCAAACAAACATGCCGTCTTTAAATGAGTTTTATTGTATTCGAGGTGGTTTATATTTCTCTTGTTTGGACTATAGTTTAGTATTTTATAAATCAACTAGGTAAAGGACCCGCATATATGCGGGTTTATGGTAAAAAAAATCTTGTGCATCCGTGAAAAATCAAGAAACGAAAAAAAAAACAGAAAAATTAAATCACTCTTAAAAGTAAATAAAATTGAAAACCTTGATATTATATAATTTTAACACTTACTTTTTTATCTTGATTTTTTGTCTAATTTGATTTCCAATTAAATTTGATACTTCTTTTTTAAAATAATTATTTTCTTTCTATTCATGTTTGAAGTAATTTTTTTTTACTATTTTGCTACTCTATTTTTTCAAGGGTTAATTTGCCCAATAGCCAAGGAAAAACAAAATATTTAACCAAGTAACTAAAAACCCAATATGTGGCACAATCACAACCATTGATTTTAGGGTTTTTAGTTACTTGGTTAAATATTTTTTTTTTCCTTGGCTATTGGGCAAATTAACCCTTTTTCAAAATCTGGTTGAATTACTCTACCATAGTCTTATTTGAATTTTTTAATTTTATAATCTATGAAAACAAAACATGAAATGTAAAAAATCACTTATAGAAACGCATCACCATTATTAAATTGTTTTGACTCTTTTTATTATATTATTTTCTTTTGAATTAATTTTTTTACATATTTCCAAATAATTAGTTTTTTCTATTCCTTATTGAATTAGGTTTATCTTCTTATCATATATTTATTTTTCCCAAACCTTAACGAATTGAATCTCATATTTTTAGTTGCAAACTAAATTTGCAAATTTCAATAAGATTTCTTTCACAAATTGATTCCCAAATTTTGCAAGAATCTAAATCATCTAGTGATGCAAAAAGCTTTAAATAGTATTTTTATGCGTTAAAATAAAATCAAATTGTAGTTAGATATTATTCAAATAATTTCCATAATCCTAATTATAATTAAAATAATACGTTGAGACTTTTATTGATATAAAATAAAAATACGCTACCTTTTCATTAACTAATATAAATTCATTCCTATAAGCGCATTATTTTCTTAATATTATTTTTCTTTTACTTTCTTTTAAGACTTAATACACTACGATGGTAAACACTTTTTGTATTTAAGTATAATTAGTAATACATTAAGACTGTTATTGATATACAATAAAAATATGCTAATTTTTCATCAACTAATATAAAGTCCATTTCTATAAGCTCATTATTTCTTTTAAAATTTTTCATCGCTCACTTTTACTACAATATGATGATACACTTTTTTATTTAACTTGTCTAATGTTAACTAAGTGATATTTTTGATGATAATAATTTATATATTGTATTTATCAATTAGATTTTTTAACTCTAAAGTAGAAAATCATGTAATTATCTCATGGGAATATTCTAATATAATGTAAAATATATTTAGTTTAAAGAGACTTAGGTTTTGTATACGACGATTTATCCAAATGTCAAAAGATTTATCTATTTTTAGAATAATAATATCTTTATTTGTAAAATAGTAAAAAGTAAACCTATTTTAAATAGGATTATGGAAATTTTGAAATATGTGGTTTAATTTAATTAAAAAAATAATAATACGTGTCAAAACCTAATTAAATAGGATTAGGACAATTATGAAATATGTGATTTAGTTTAATTAAAATAAAATTACATATGTCAAAATCCTATCGACCGGTTGACATATATCAAGATCATGTTAATTATTACTTTTGACGCATCAAGATTTATATGATAAGATGTTCAAATCGTAAATTATAATAAATTTGGGGGTGTTATTTATTTATTTTATTTTATTTTGTCATTTTGGGGGTGTTATTTACAAATTTTGACTTTATGTTTTTATTATCATCCATTTTGCCCATCCATTTTCTCTCTCCTTTTTAATATTCCACATCTTCCTTCGTTGCTTCGCTTTTTTATCAGAAAAGAAAAGAAAAAAAAAAAAATCGATCTCCTTCGAAATCTGAATTTTATCCGATCGAATCGAACAAATCGCAGACTCAGAAGAAGATACTTCCTTTTTTCGAGAATCTCCGAGTCAAATCGGACGAGTCAGGATCAGAAAAAACGGTGATACGGAACGGAAGCTAGTTCTAGGGCTGATGGGGCTCCAAACTCGAGAAAGCTCTCGGCGACCAGTTCCCTGAAGGTGAACGTTACTTCGGTTTCGAGAATTTCGGTAACGCTTGTTACTGCAACAGCGTTTTGCAGGTCCAATTTCTCTCCCTCTCTCTCTCTGCTTGTAGATTCTCGAATTCGATATGAAGATTTCTTCTGGGTTTGTTTGATTAGTGATGTTTTTCTTGCTGAGTTGTCCAATTTGATTATTCATCATAAAATAAGAAATATTTTGAGAAAGAGATGATTTGAAAGTTTTCCTTTTTTTTTTTTTTTTTTTCAATTCCTAGCTCTGAGTGGACTGCCCGTGTGTATATATATTTATAAAGCCTCGAATGCGTCTCTCTTGATCAATTAGAGACAGATACATGAAAAGACATAAGCTGTTTGAGTGCGGAATTTACCTTGAAAAGACATCGCTGGTCGCTACCCCAGGATGTTGTAGAGCCCATCCTCGAGAGAATTTCAGTCGCGTCTCTATTGAAATTCAAGTCTGTATGCAAGAAGTGGAAATCGACGATCGAGTCGCAGTGTTTCCATGAACGACAGTTAATCCGTCGTAGGCAATTAAGAGGCGAAGATGTCCTTTTCGTGTCCATTGCTGATTATAGTAATAGTGGTGATTATGAAGATGGAAGGAGGAGAATTGTGTTGGATTCATCAATATTCTCTACGGTCAGGTTCCCTCCTATTTCGAGCACTGAGGTTTGCCATGGTAGTTGTGACGGTCTGGTATGCCTCTCCCATATCCACACACCGAGTTTCGTGATCAACCCCGCCACTGGATGGCATCAAAGTTTTCCACATTCCAGCTTTCAACAGCTCCTCAACTACAAGCATAAGCAAGGAGACTATAGCATCCCATATTTTATGCTTGGATTCGGTAAAGACAAACTCAGGGGTACATACAAGCCGGTTTGGCTATATAATTCATCTGAACTTGGCCTAGACAAGGTTACTACTTGTGAAGTTTTTGATTTTCGCACCAACGCTTGGAGGTACGTTCTCCCTGCTTCTCCTTATCGGATTATTCGTTACGTTCAACCCGTGTATTTAGATGGGTCACTTTATTGGCTCACTGAGAGTGAAGAAGCCAAGGTATTATCTTTCCATCTTCACACCGAAACCTTTCAAGTCATCTCTAAAACTCCCTTTGCCCATGTACGCCAGCCTCGCGACGTCATCATATCCGTCCTTGATAACCGCTTGTGCATATCCGAGAAAAACTGGCCCACCCAAGTCATATGGTTGTTAGGTCCCAACCAGACATGGGAGAAAATGTGTTCGATAGATCTCACCAAAACTTTTTCTTGGTTCGGGGAACCCGAATTCCCACTCATGCCAGTAGCAATTCTGGAGAAGAATAAGTTATTACTTCATGGTCGTGCATTCATGAAACCACTGTTTCCATTGGTGATACATGATCTCCAAAGCAAATCTTATGATTTACTCTACAAGCCTACCACCATCGGACATTGTGTTTGTTATTTCCAAAGTTTATTCACTGCTTAATTTTATTTTCGGATATTTATTTGGCATCTTGTTCTCCTTTAATAATCTGTAACATTTTATGCTTTTAATCTAACCATGATTTTCTTCTCCTCAATTTATCCTTGGCCTCTTGTTGTGTTCTGTGAACAGGTAAAACACATGATTTGTTTATAGAAAACTCTCTCGCTCCCCCTTAATCATAAACCGAAGTTGAGTTTATTTATCATTTGAACTGTTATCCTCTTTACATAACTTTTCCCATTGTCGGCAAGTCTATCCCTCCCAGAATCAACAGACTCATTGCACTTGCTCTGTATACGAGGTGGTTTAAGCAGCATACAGAGCAAAAGTCATATGTTGCACTTGCTCTGTATACGAGGTGCTCCCATAATATTGATAGCTCTTTCTTATTTTGGAAAAAGTCATATGTTCTTATAGAATTTGTTGATTAACCTCTTATAAAATATTCTTCTTATTTCAGAAAATTTGGAGAGCTTTCTTGAATTCAGAGGTAAACCTAAGTACTTCATAGGTAGAGTTCCAATTGATATGCCTGTTGATGTTCTAATGGATTCAACTTCTTGATCAGGAACAGGACCACAGGTGAAGAGACAAGACTTCTCCACGCTTACTGCAAAGCCTGAAAGAGCTTGAAACTGCTGTAGATGATAGCTTGAACAGAGATGGGTAAGACCAATTCCATCACACTTATGATTATATTTGTTACTCAATAGGCCCTAAGAAGTGAAATAAGATCTGTTTCTCCATCACACTTATAGGTATTTCTTTTCAGGGATTTGTTTCTCCATCAAAGTGAAATAAGATCTACACAAAGGTTTTGGTATGCTTTGTATCAGTAACATGTTTTGTTGGAAATTTCAGGATAATAAAAATGTGGCATATTTTGACTCATGTGCGTGAAATGCGAAAGAAAATCCAGGCTTTGTCAAGGACTCCTCAAATATTGAAAGACGTTATACAAAACAAGTTAGATTTTATTTACCGTCCCATATTTTCCTCACTTTCGTGAACCCTCTAGTGAAAGTCAATTACATCATTTGTCTGGCAGGATCACATCATCGCTCGTCTCCAACAACCTTTCTCACTAGATTGCATTCAAGTTTTTTGTTGTTTGGTTTTCAATGTTAAGAGATTGCATTCCAGTTGAAGCGGTATATCAGGTAAGTCATGTCATTTTATACTAGGCCTTATTGCACAACTAGAAAAAGAAAATGCTTTGTCCTCATTTGTTTTTAGGAAACATTCTTGGAATTGCTAATGAAGGCCGCTGAGTGATTATGGTTTTTTTGAGAGATACAAAATTTGTTGAGAGATCATACTAGTTGTTCACTTTGAGCACCATAAACGCACTTTCACATCATTGTAGGCTTTGTTCTTTTGCTGATTAATTCAATGAATCTTCTCGGAAAGTTTCTGTTATGCCAAAAAAGAGTTTATGTGAGGAGAAACAGAAAGGAGGAGCTGGGACGTGAGAGTAATGAGTTGGAAGACACAAGCTAATAAATCTGTTACTAAATGTAATCTCATATAAATAGCTGATTAGTATGTTATTGAGGATTATTCTTTTTACATTGTGTAAACAGTGTCAGAGGAGATAGAGAGATAGAGAGATTACATTGTTAACAGGAGGCTAATAGCTTGAGAGAGAAAGCTCAAGCGTATTAACAACTGCTTTGTAAACGAATAAATTAAGTTTGTTTCTTACTCTGATTGATTGAAGACAATTTACTCGCATATTCTTGGAATCTTAAATGGGATTCTTGATAACTCAGAAACACAATTATACATTTGACTATTTTTTGACGATGAGATGCAATTCATTAAAACTCACGAACACAATTATTGATCTGATTACATTTGACTGTAAATTCTCTATAGTCATCTGGCTACATACAAAAACATTGTCTCTATAGCACCAAATGAATCATCTTTCTACTTACAAAAACCTTATCTCTATAGCACCAAAGGAGAAATTTGCTGAAATCTAAACAAAGGAATTAAGGAACATCAAAGACCAAGGAACTTGAAAGACCATTTTCTCGTAAGGCTTCGTAACACATGAAACCACTCCTCTGTTTTCCAAGAGCAGCCCAGTCTCTATCTCTTTCCAACATCTTTCTGTTGCCAACAATCCATAGACTGAGTCTGGCTCTAGTGAGAGCAACGTCCATCCGTCTTGGATCCGAAAGAAAACCAATCCCACTAGAACTTGAAGCTCTTACGGTTGATAGAAGGAGTATATCTATCTCCCTGCCTTGAAAGACATCCACTGTATTCAATTCCATATATGCTGCTTCACGGCCAAATGCATCAGAGAAACGAGATTTCAAAAGCTCGAGCTGACCTTTGTACGGGGTAATAATCCCAATTCTTCCAGGGAGAAATTCAGAAGGGTACCTTTAATAAGCAAGGAATCAGCAGCCAGCGAGAAAAAAGAACTCTAAAACATGTGACAAAGACTTAAAGATTAGATACTTTTTTTGAAAAATCTGATCAAATCAACCGCAAAATCTGATTCTTGCTCATTGTAGTATGAACTGTCATTGGAATGTTCTTGGCCGGTTATGACGTCGTAAAAGACATAGGGTCTAAAGAAGTAGTTCTCGTGGAAAGAAGCTGTCTTAGTTGACATATCTACTCCATCTAGGAGCTCACTCTTGTAAAAGTGCGTAGACAGAATTCGTGAGATGTATGGATGCATGCGGTACTGCCTGTTAAGCACTATGACTGGAATCCCTGCCTCTTGTAGGCGTTGGAACAAACTTCTCTGAAACAAATATCGACTAAACAAGCATTACTTGTGGAACCATTCCCATTCCATCGGGATTCCGGTGAAACCTCTTGAGGCCAATGCCGGTGCAACCACGTCGTTGTAGAAGTTATCGTTCGATATAATGCAGAATCCAACCTTCTTATCATCCGCTAATGTTAGATCCGTCAAAGCTTGGAGCCAAATGTCCAGAGTCATTCGAAGTTCCAAAAGTTCAAACTTACGGAATCTTGGAGATCCGCATTTCAACTTTCTCTCAAGAAAGCCAGACACGTCACCACCAGCTCTACGTACATCAGACAGGTTTCTGTAATTGAGCTTCTCTTGAGGAGTTTGTTGATTTGGATCCTTTGGTTCGATTGCGTAACATAGGACCGTGTTCCAACGGTAATCAATCCCATCAGTTTCTTTCAAAGAAGACTTCAGTTTAGTTCTAAAATCACTAACCGTGAATTCGTTTCCTAGAAAAACCGTTTGGTTATCAATGAAAATCACTAGCTCCTTCGCTCCATCAACCACCATGAGACCCTATGCATATATGTAAAAAAAGTGTAATTTTTGTACATTTTTCAATACCGTAAAAAATAGTAATCTGAATAAAAAACATATTAAAACTCTGAACGAAAGAACATAATCAGAGTTACTCAAATCCGTTAAAAATGGTTCGCACCATAGTTTAAGTAATATGTTAAAAATGTGTTCATTTTCTCCATTCATCTTCTTTAAGCATTGAACAAAAACTTTTACAATTGAGTCTAGACGTACGTTAAAATTCTCAAAATGGAATAATTAACCTCCTAAATATTACGTTTTCATAAAAGAAAATAACATAAACAAAAATAATAGGGGATGGTTTGGATTGTATAAACCCTATAAGTCATTAAGGCATGTTTGGATTGACGCTTGCTTTTATTCCAAACGCGTATTATTCCATACTTTGGCCCAATGGGCCCAATTTCACTAATTTTATTCATTATCCAATGCTGTACATCTCAAAGTTTAGGTTAACTGTATTTAGAAACAATTAGCGCTTGTTGATGATATTTGAAAATAAGATGGTCAAATGAATGGTGAATGTGAATCATGTGATAGTTGTGGTCGACATGCAATTGACAGAAAAAAAACACACTAGGAAGTAGTAATAGTTAACGACGTGTGTTATACCAAGGCGAGAAAGTAACAAAAATGAAATAATCTTTAACGGAGAAAGAAAAATTACATTAAAAAAAGGGCATAAAACTGTCTTTGTTCCTACGGTGGTTCAATTTTTCATTAAGCAAACTATAATAGGTAATTAAGTTTTTAACATAATTAACTATTTTTGTTTAAATATGTAACTATTACAACAACATTTCCATGTAGCTATTTATGTTATGAAATTGATAGAGTAAACAACTATGTTTTTTAATTGATAACTATTTTTTGAAAAATAGTTAACTATATTTTAGTTAGTTATAAAATAGTGTGAGATGTTAATTAACAAAATAGTTAACTTTGTAATTTCAAAAATAGTCAACTATATTTTTTTTATGAATTCATATAGAAGTAATTTCGTCTGAAATCTATTCCCTCTTCTACTCGTAATTATATTTTTTGACATGTTACTTATCTAATTTCATCTCACAAAAGTGTTATTCTACTAATTAACCCGAATAATTATGACGCAAATGTTTATCACATTAGAGACTTTAATGGTTGATGGTGGGAAGGGCGTAGGGCAGTGTGTTGCCGTAGTGAGACTGCTTTCGGAGAAAAAAAAAAAAAGCTATGATCAAGCAATTTAGGATTACATCCACGCGTTCTATTATTGACCGCGCGTGGTGTTTACTCTCCTCGAAACGACAAAAACTAATGGCCGTTTGCCACCGTCACATCGACAAAACCGTTTCTTTTTTGGGCGTTAGTCGTAGGAACTTCTCCAAAAGCGCTATTGGGCTTTCTTACCATGGGCCTTGCTGGATTTCGCCAACCCCGGTTTATATAAACCGAATTTAAATATTGTTTGAACCGATTGGTTCTACTTACCACTACAGTTTTCAATTTTCAATACTAAAAAAACTTCAAACTATGATTCAAGAGTTCTAGAGCATATTCAAATTGTAAATTGAAAACAAGCAAAGATTCAACCATGTTTTAATTTTGTTTGTAATATATTTAGGATAAACAAACTGATAGCCATTGAGTGAACAAATAGTGAATCAGTGATTACAGCTACTAAATTACAATACACAAACTGCAAGCACCTACACTCACTCTACAATGATACTAGTTCAACTTAGGAACGATAAGATACAGATTACAGTAATTGTTGTTTCAATCATTCAAGAAGGTTTCGAAATCGAATGTCAACGAACTAACATAGTCTTGACTTACTGGTTCAGGCAACGGGCAAACGGGGGTGACATGGTTCGAGCTGTCCATTAGCCAACTCTCAAATTCCACCAGTTTGGTCTGCAAGACGTTTTCATTAGTTCCCGATAGCTGTTGAACCGTCTGCGCTTGAGAAACCACAGGGGTAAGAGGAGTTTCAGGTGGAGTAAGCAGACCTGGATTTGCCTGAAACTGCCGATTATTTATGTTCTGGCCTGAACGTCTAGCGTAAACATTGCTCTGAGACCCCGTGACCGCTGAGCGATGGTCAGTAACATTGGGCAGTTGTTGAGGGAACATTCCCGGTTTTATTGTCGGTGGCACAATGGAAGAGGTAAGGTGGGTGGATTGTGAAACTTGAGCATTGGTATATAGACCCACCTTGATGTTGTTACCATTTGTCGCACCATGCCGAGTTCCTGAAGAGGCCACTCGGGGCCTTAAGTTACCCATATAAAAACTTTTATCCTTTTGGATGACATTGTTGCGAATACTTCCCAATGACTGCGTCTGTCGATTATGCAACCCATGATTGTGATTGAATGGAATCGATTGCTTGACTCTAGACCTGGCTCTGACGGCAACACGGCTAGATGATGAGCAAGGCCGGAGCCCAACCTGGCTCTGTGGCAACCTTACGATATTTTGAGTAGCAGACCGTGAAAACTGTTGGGTGACTGTCACAGAAGCTAGCAGGGGAGTAGAAGTAGGTTTTGGAGATGGTTGGGTTGTGGGCATGGGCATAAGTCCGGTCCTGAAGTATTCGCGTTGATTCTTCCACATCTTCTCTTTATCGTTAGCATGACAATGATCTATGCTAGAGCCAATACACCAGTATTGACATGGAGCAGGAATGTCACACACATAACAGTGACACTTGGAGAATGAAAATAAAGAACAACGGATTAGCGTCCATTGGATCTCTATGGAGGGATTACGGATTAAGGAACTCGATGCTTACCATATCGCAGTACTTGTCATGTGAAGTCGTATTGAATGCGTACTTAGCGCATGAATGTCGAGGATGAGGGAAATCTCTACATGCTATCTACAAAACAAAATACCAATCCTGAAAAGCGTAACAAGAACATCATCTACACAAGGATTCCCACAAAACTAACGATACAGAATCTGAATGAAGATAAACAAAATACCAAAGAGAAGTCATAAATTGAGAATTCCATACCTCACCCTTTTGACCTACTACAAGCACATCATCATCATCATCATCATCACCATCACCATCACCATCATCACAATTCTTAGCTAATTTACAATCATCGTTCGTCGTCTTGTCGGGATCAGAGTCCAAAATCACACAATCATCGTCGTCTTCACCATCATCCACAGCTTGAATCGGCTTTCGATACTGAGAATCTACAACACCGCCATGAACCTCGGAAATCACCTCGACTACATCGGTACTGTCAGATTTCTCCTCGACGGCTTCAATAACGTTAAGCCAATCGAAGTAGTCTCTATCTATCTTTTCGACTTCTTCATCTGAACTAAGATCGACAACATCATGATTCCCCGAATCCATCGACGATTTTTTCAAGCAGATCGGGAGAAATTCTTCAAATACCCAAAAGAGAATTCATTCCAAGAAGAAGAAGACAGGATCAGATTGCATTTACGAACACCGGAATTCGGTGAGTAGAACGATTTGCGAGAGCAAAATCGCTTGAATTTAAGATTCTACGGAGAGAAAATTATTAGGGTTTGGAATTGGAGAAAGCAGAAATTGAGTGTGGTAACGCTCGTCGATAAGCATCAAAGGGTAAAACATGTTATTTTGATGTTTTCCTCAACTAGTGGGCCCGGCCCAACTGGTTGATAGACTTCTGCCAATGGATAGGCACAATAAAAGAATCCTTCTAAAAAAATAAAAACATTCTTAATACTATTACACCATTTATTTCAATCTAATGAAGAGGTTCTTGCACAACTAGTAGATCATTGCTTACATTTTGCACAATTATGAAGCAACGAATACAAATAATAATGCATTATTGTAAATATAACTACGAAAATTAATTTTTAACTTTTACAAATTACCACCTCTAACTTTTAAGGTTCTCATTTATTGTCAACAAAGTTTTAACTATATTAATTTTTGCCGCTGCAACCAGACATCAGAAGCTAGGAAAGTCCACATAATCTGTACCATGAGCCCTCAGGCCTGATTTTCCGACTCTTCGAGGATACCATGCATATGATGATCAAATAGGAATCCTGGCCAATCAGAACGTTCAAGTCTGGTGCCCTTAGGCGGAGTTAATAAGCAAACAGAGTAACCTCCCCCACCGAACCATTCAAGGACGCGGAAGAACTCCTTGTCATCTCTGACACCGACATCCCGTTTCCTTTTACCAATAAGGGACTTTTTCCTCTCATCAAAACAAACCGAGATTGAAATAACACCAAGAGCACCCCTATAAATAGTTAAGCATAGAATAAACTGACGGGATAAAGTATATGAATAAAGTGTATAAAATGGAATAGAAAATAATAGAAGAAATTTCTCCAATTCATTACTCATCATATTCATAATTATAGATTTATTGACTTAGATAATAGATAATAACCCAAATATGTCAATATCTTTTTACTTACATGGTTAAAAAATTGTAATGAGATAATTTTTAGATGAAAAAGATATGTAAGGAAAGAAAATTTAGAGTTTCTTATTTGGATACTTGAAGTTGTAAATGTTATCAGATTGTCACTAGTATTATTTGGATATTTCCCCATATGCATGTCGATTCAAAAGACATTTAGTATTCAAAAGTTAACATAATAGAAAGTAAATACCAAAATATAATATGCCATTTTCGAAACTACTCTCAACGTTTTTATATTGACATGATCTTCTTTTCATTTTTAAACTAGATTTAGCCTCGCGTCAAACGCTAAAAGGTAGAGTTTCGCACATAAAGTGTACGATTGTTAAACCACGAACCCAGATTTTCCCGTTGGCAGCACAAGGTGGCGACGACGATAAGATCTTACCCAAATCATTTATCAGCAATTGTCTTAGCATTCTTCTTTCCATTTATAAAGCATTCTTCTTCATTTTTCTTTCCATTTATAAAGTATTATTCTTCAACTTTTTTTTTCCAATAGATTTTCAGGAGCTTCCTGTTTGTGTTATTCAGAGGAGCACGGGTCCAGGGTCCAAAGAATTGATTATCTACATGGATATGCAAACGGTGATTGTTGGGAATGATTTCACTCAAAGTCTCTTTTGTGAGAGACTCCAAAAACAGTTGAAAGTCGCTGATAAGCACGGAGAAGAGAACGACTTTCCTTTTAGTTTCTAACGACGACTTCTACAATTCGTTAGTCGCACAATCTTTGCAAAAGCGTGGTTCCAACGTCTTCACGGTAATTCCCGAGGGGATGATCGCAATACCGATGTTCAAGTAAAGAAAATGACGCAAGAGCAAGTATTAGTGATATTAGAAACTATTAGTTTGGTATATGCAATTTTAAGTCTCTGGATTTTTTTTTTTTTTTAAATTGAATACAATGAGATACAATATGCCATTTTTGAGTTTTGTGTGTTGATGCAAACCGACATCATAGAAAGGTGGCAAACAGATTTGTGTTTGTGCAATATATTATTTACCTAAAAACTCTCTTAAAACCAGCATTAGAAAGCAATGGATCAGGACATTCAATCTCTAGCACAAGAGAAAAGGTAGTTGATATAATGTTTTCTCTTTATTAACCAATTGTAAATGTACAAGTGTGTAACATATACAAGTTTTCTGAATGAATCTAATGAATGAGAGAGACCCTCTTTATATACTAGAAGGTCTCATTTTACAATCCCTTCTAACTGAAATCACTAACAACTTCTATCGGCCAAAATAACAACCAACTAACTTCCATCTTCTCTCTTATCCATTTGCTGATTCTTCCTTGTATAAACGTCTCCAAGTCTTGTACTTCCATGGCTTATCAATACCTTAAGGGCACTCCAGTATATATCACAATTCTTTCTAATCTTCTCATTGAACGTCTTTGAAAATTCAGCTGTAACTTTCCTGGTAGATACTGGAACAAGTTGATGCTGTTAGAGCAAAAGGATATAATGATAACGTACAAAGACCAAAATTAAGTAGAACACACTGCTAACCTGTGTGGGCGTCTCATCAAAGCAAATATAATAGACTGTGCTACTTCTTCATTTCAGGAAGAAACATATGGATCATTCCTAGAGAAAGTGAAGCAAATGCAATCACATCGAGAGGCGCTTTTGCATCGTTCAGTATCGGCGACAATTTGCTTCTCATCTGTCGGAAATACTGAGTATGTTAATGTTACGTGAACACGAAAAGCATTCAAGTAGTAATGTTATGTATTGACCTGGTCATTCTGCATATGCAATTCCAAGACCCATGATAGCACCAATTCTGACAGATGAATCCTCTTTGTCTATATAGTCTCCAAGAAGTGCCAATGCCTGAGAAATAAAGCTGAGTCAGATGAAAGAATTAGCACCAGTGGTTCAAAATAAAACATGGCATCAACTCACAGGGTCACAATCGTTCTTAATGCCATCCATGGCTAATCAAGAAATAAATACATGATGCTTAATAACAACTACAGACAGTGTTCTCAATTCTCATTTTTTTATCTATTACAGCTATGTAATAGACGATTCGAGTGAATCATATTCAAATTCCACACTACACATCCATCGACCGAGAAAGTAAAATCATGTGTTAATATCATCGTACCAGGACAGTGGTGAGCGTCCAAGGCCATGAAGTGGATTCCAACATGTCATCTGGTTTAGGAAGGTACCTGAAAATATATAAGTCGTCAATGAGGCTTTCGTGAGCAATATAATCAACCAAAAGCTCAATACATGTTTCAACATGACTGATGTAAAGCAAGATCAGTAAAATAACAATATGACTGGTCTAAACACACAAATAAGAGTGAATGAAATGAAATGAATAGGATTGGCCAAGTCGTAAGTACTTTGATCACTCTGTTTCTTGCCTCACTTGAGAGACAGTTGCAGGTCCTCTTGAAATTTGCTTTGTCTACAGGCTTAAGTAAGATATCAAGATCCTCGACATCCATCAAAAGGTCAACGGCTTCGGTTTCTGCATTATGCTGCAATGAATAAAATGAAATCGTTTTAGAAAAAAAAACCCAAAGGTGTTAGTCCTAAGCCTATAATTATAAATTCTACTAGGGCACGAAAAGGGACAAAGAAACAAGAAAAATAACCATTGTTAGGAATTTACCTTCATGTGAAAAGCAACAATTTGCTCACAGGCTCCATTAAATCGTCAATAGGGGCTTCCTCACCATATCTCAGTAACCTTTCTCATTGAGTAACACAAATATAGTCATTCCTTAATTAAAACACCAATCACCTATATCCAAAAAAAAATGAATATTTACACTTATGTATTTGTTTCATGGACCGTTGGATCAGTTAGTAAAGAAGGTCTACCAACGGTTAAGATTTATTTGACATAGAAAATACGTAACCAAATCAAATTGAAATCCTAATCCCAAATTCTCACAAAACTACCGAAACCACCTGTCTTTCACCAACTTGATACAAAAATCATCATCCGAAATTCCGAATGCTAAATTAAAGTCTTAATAGCACTAAACCTGGATTAGTTTACTGAGTAGAACCTGTTTGGAAAATATCATTCCCAGCTACTACACCTACTAAATAACAACCAAATATAT
This sequence comes from Draba incana, assembly GCA_963576765.1. NCBI lineage: Eukaryota > Viridiplantae > Streptophyta > Magnoliopsida > Brassicales > Brassicaceae > Draba > Draba incana. The sequence continues at coordinate 39,104,087 of OY755207.1, forward strand.
GTTGTAGTTATTTTTGTTATACAACATATGTTGCAAATTTAAACTATAGTTTGCAACATATTTTTAGTGTAGCTAAAACAATATTTCGTTAATCGGTTTGTGTAGTCAGCTCATATATTATGTCATAGTCTATGTAATTGATAATGATTTTTTCTTATGTTTTCAATTTTCAATTATTTCTTGGATCACAATTGCTTATCTACTATTTTCAAAACAAAGAAATCATAATTTCAAAATCCTCAAAAAACATTAAAGCTATATCCGAATCTGAGACATGTCCTCTCTATGCAAGACCCCTAGATGAGAGAATATGAGTACTACCACGTTCAGCATAACTGTGATCGAAACATGTCTTCGCTATGTGAAACCTGTGAATAGTTGCGCTAGAGTGACGAGGATTGTAACGTTGCTACTTAACGAGATATTGTCTCACTGCTTTGATTGTGAAACTGGCTCGGCGATACTAATGGTAATATCCAGAAAGATTTCACTAAATTCTAAACCTTTAAAAATCAATTTTTGAGTTTGGTATTTTTAGAACTTGAGAACTTTTAAAAATTAGTGATGTTTTTGTAACTTTTAAAATTGATAGTATTTTTGGAAACAAAACTTTTAAATGCTGTATATTAGGGAAATTCTCATAAAGTTATACATTTTATTGGTTTGTTAAAATGTAAAACTATGAGAAAAGACCCTTACAAAATAGTATTATTATTAAACAAACTTGCAACTGTTCGCCAGCAACATATCCTCCAAATGTTATCTTCCATATGTTTGTTAGATGTTTGTAACTTTGTATGACTTTTCAAACATAAAAGAATCAAATATCTTGTATGATGGTTGTTAGGAGTTTCTACATTTTGAAAGATCTTAAGCTAAATTACACAATTAAGTTTTTAACAATGGTTCTTTTCGTCCCGTTTAATTTGAGTTACCCATCCAGATTTACAAAGTATTTGTTAACCTCCTAGTAATACACACATAATTAGTTTATTGCACTTAGGGAGATTGACTAAATTATGAGTATTTAATCTTTTCTGTGTTTCGTTTCAACTTTTCATGATCTTTCTTTAATCCAAGTCAGAGGGATCTTATAAAAAGTCAAATCCAACGGCTGAGATCGAAGGAAGACTGTGGCGCGTGAGAGAGACATCTAAACCAAAATTTTAACATTGGGTTCGGTAAAGCGTCATCACACGTTTCAAAGTCAATTCCACTTTTCAACGTTTACAAATTACCACCTCTAACTTTTTAGGTTCTCATTTATTGTCGTCAAAGTTTTCACTAATATTCATTTTTGTCCAATTTTTTTACACAATCAAATGTAATTAGAAATGGGTCGAATTCTAATTAAGAAGCAAAACAAGGTTAAAGCTTGTTGTTACTCATTTCGTCTAAATATTATAAAATATAGGGAAAAAATAGCTAATACCACAAGTTTGGAATTCATTTTCTGGTGCATGTTACAACTTACAATATGATATTTGTGGACATGAATGTTTGTATTTAATAGATATAAGATTCGTTTACGTGTTACAGACAATATGTTCGACCTTTCCTTTTCGTTATTACAAATTGTTGACCTTCTATATATATACAATCTTTAGAACAATCCTCTTACTGATATTTTGTTTTGGTCACAATCGTCTTCCTGATATTTAAAAACAAACTATTTATTCGTTCCTAAAACATGTACGGTGAAATCAAAAACATCATTTACCTTTGAATAACAAGAAGGCTCTAAATAGTAAGCGTAGACTAAATTGTTGTAATATATATGAATAGAGTGTAGAAAATGGAGTAGAAAAATAATAGAAGAAATCTATCCAGTTCTTTACTCCCCATAGTTATAGATTTATTGACTTATATATTAGATGATGAACCCAAATACATCAAAATATATTTTTATTTACATGATAAATTTTTCTGTAATGATATAAAATTTGATGAATAAAGATATTTAAGGAAAGTAAATTTAGGTTTCTTATATATTTGGATACTATAAGCTGTAAATGTTATCAGATTGTCACTAGTATATTATTAAAATATCTCCCCATATGAATTCACCAAAAAATATATATATATCCCCATATGTCCGTTCAAAAGACATTCGATACAGTATTCAAAAGTTTTTTTTTTTTTTTTTTATCGTCCAGTATTCAAAAGTTAACATAAAACAGAGTGAATACCAACATATAACATACCATTTTTTTAAATTACTTCCAACATTTTTTATATTGGCCTGAATTGATTTTCAGCTTAAAATAACTAATCTTGACAAATTAAATGTCTACATAAAGAGTACTCGATTAGTATGTTTAAGTAAAACAAAATTCAAATTGAAAACAAAACACCAAAAATGAAGTCAAATGATTTGGTTGTTTGTTTCATATTCATAACATGAAGGCCACGTTTAGTAGAATAAAAGCAAAACGCGAGGGGTGAATGGAAATTAAATTTAACACCTGAGCTGTTTTTTTCTCCTTGTCTCAAGTATAACCTCCCCTTTTACGTAAAATTCTATTTTTAGTACAAAACTTTATTTACCTGTCGTTTTCGCCCCCACAGACGAAAAGCAAAAAAAAAAAAAAAAAAAAAAAAGGAAGAAGATTGAATACCATTTTTGTTTCTCTCAATAATCTCTCTTCCTAATCTTCACACCAAGCATTCATTTCGTTCCCTCCATAATCCAACCTTCCGTTACAAGTTTTTCTTCTTCTTTTTTTGTTTGAACTTTTTTCGTAAAAACAAAAAAATAAAAATCACAGGAGCATTGAATTTTTTTTTTTTTTCTTTTGTTGGAGGATTTGGAGGTATCTTCTTCTCAAATTCCTGATTCTCTAATTCACTATTTTGCTTTGATTCGATGTTTCGCGTCGCTGTTGTTTAGCTGGAATCTCGAATTCGTACATAGAACTCGATTTTTTCTTTGATTGTTTGAATTTCTTATGGTTTCAACTCGTTTTGAAAATTAGGGTTCGTTATAGAAATAGGATTTGGTCAATCGAGGAAAAAAATATGGAGAAATCAACCGAGCAAGCGATTTATATGATTCTAAGGTGTTTTTAGTTTTGAGGAATTTAGATTCTGGGGAAAAAGGTTGTTTAAGTTGATTTTTCATGTTGTTGTCAATTTTGTGAAGCTTTTGTTATTTTTTTTTTGTTTTAGCAGAAATCTGGGCTCTATGCTAGTTGTTGATGTTGTATGAAGCCGGATTTTAACACGGATATGCAGGGAGACGTATTGGCAGTTCATCGTGGAGATCGAAATAGAGACGATATATTAAGATACCCGAAGAAGACGGATGTGGATGGTGATGATGATGGATGGAGAGAATCGAGTAGGGACGACGAAAATTTGGATATGATGAAGAGAAATGAAGAGGAAGTGAATACATCGAGAACATCTTCCGAGGAGAGCGTATCGATAAGTAGACTAGAAGTCGGGTATGATAATGATCAACGACCGTTTTTGGTAACCAGCGAAAGAGAAGATAACGATGAGCGAATTTTGTGGGAGAGACACGTCAGAGAAGAGGAAAATGGTAGCTCTTCTCCGAAAGTAGATGACGAGCGCGACAGTTTGAAAGTTAGCAATGGAACAGAAGTTGAGAAAGAAGACGAACAAGTTGCGTTGGAGAAAGATCGAAAGGCACTCGGTTTTGAATCAAGGGATAAAGAAGAATCTGGTTCAGGTTCATCGGGGAGTGATGGCATTAAAGATGTCACAAATACTCTCAGTAGAGAGATTAAAGAACAGAGTACAGATGATCTGAAAGTAGGTGGAACCGAAGAAGATATAGGGACGTGTAATAGTAGATGTGAAAATAGGGATGAGGACAGAGTTTTGGAAAACGACGGTGAAGATAATTCGAGGGAAAAATATGATGAACCGCAGAGTCCAAGCTGCGAGGGACAAGTTAATGACACAAGTGTTAGAAAGATGGAAATGAGAGAAGTTATAGGAGAGCAAGACTCTCCGTCTCCGGATTCTGCTAAAGTAGCTGGAGAGTCGTTTCAAAACGTTTACTTCAGTGGACCAGCCTTACCACAGTCACCGTCACTAGGACATAGGCGCACCCAAAGTGAGTTGGTGAATCCTGGACACAGGCGAACAAACAGTTTCCAGAGATTGAAAACACAGATGCAAAAGGCTTGGCGTGGGGTCAGCAATCTACGCGAGGATAATCGGCCCACTTTTAATCCTGAGGTCTTAGCAAACCAAAAAAGACAATGGTACCAGCTACACTCTTCAAAAACTCTGGTATTTCAATCTCTTTAATCAAACCTTTGGCTACGTAGTTCTTGTTCCCCTGAATCGTCTAAATACTTCTGATCTTGCATACCATATTAGCTGACTAATGTTTTCCATTTGATAAACACTCTAGGACCAAACAAAATATAAGGAGCCAACCTCACTATTTGAACATTTTATCATTGTGGGACTTCATCCGGAAACCGATTTGAAGCCAGTGGAAGAGGCCTTCCGTAGAAGGAAGAAATGGGAGACGGAGATGTCAAGGTATGAAGTAGCAGACTACAGAATACTCCGTCACCGTGGGCCTCAATTTCCAATATTGGAGCCGCAGGTTTGTGCTACGTTGGTTATTTCTTTGAGTTTCCATAGAGATGTATGTAACATATTCCGTTTGCCACTCTTTAAATTCTTGTTTAATACATTCTCGCTTGCCGCGTCTATTAATTTTTTGCTTCATGGCTGATTTAGTTGGTTTCTTTCTTCTCTTTATCAATTTTCATTCCTTGCACAGATACTTTTTAAATATCCTCCTGGGAAGAAGGTGGCAATGCGTCCAAAGGATCTAGCAACTTTCTGCTTTCCTGGTGGTGTCAAGGTATAATATGTATGGTTAGTTGTCATTATTAGTGGGTTATTCTGTAATTTATGCAGCAGCTAAGACTGTTAAAACGTGATTTTTTTAATCAGGCTCGACTATTGGAGAGGACCCCATCTCTCAGTGATCTAAATGAGCTTGTATATGGACAGGTCCGGAAATATTTCTGAATAAAATATCTTTCTGAGCCTCTGTAGCTGATCTATGTTAAGTAAAAAACTTAGAGTATAGGTTAACATATCATGATAATTTCGAGTTTACTTGCAGGAACATTTAGGCACAGATGATTCATCATTCATATTTTCGTTCAAGGTAATCTTTCTTTTCGTTATACCCCTTAACATTTTTAGTGTCAGACATACACTAGCCTTGTAAGAAACTGAAAAAATCTTTGTCAGGTAGCAGATGATGCGACATTGTATGGTGTTTGCTTACATGTCTCGGAGATCGTTCAGAGACCTCCTGGTGTATTAAGCACTGCGTCTCCTTTGCATTCATCTGGAGGAGGCAGTCGTTTTTTGGTTTCTGCACCTCGATGCTATTGCTTGCTGACCAGAGTTCCGTTTTTTGAACTACACTTTGAGATGTTAAACAGGTACATTTGATGCCTCTACTCTTAGTAGGGGCTATTCTTAGAGATGGGAAAGCTTGAACTCACGGTGTTTTGCTTGTTGATGCAGTATGATTGCACAGGAGCGTCTAAAACGGATAACCGAATTTGTTAGTGAGATGTCTCTTGCTGCTGCATGCCACCGTCCATCGATTTCCAGAATGACTGATCAGGTGAATGGTGTTTCTTCGCCTCGTAGCAACCCTGATGATTGGATGGCTTCTGCAATACCTGTTGATGGGGTCATGGCACTCACGGCTGCTGCTGCGGGATTGATATCTGATTGTGACATTGCAAACTTTGCAGAACCTCAGTCTCCAGAGAGTGTTGTCACCAGTGATAATTCAGATCTAAGTCAGATTAAGGAAATGGAAAGAGATGGGAGAAAAGTTTTCCATTGTTGCGATGATAATTCTTCAGAAGTGTTTGAGAACCACTTGGATACCACCCCGGAAAGAACGTCCCAAAGCTATGAGAATGGTCACGCGTCTCCAGAGGTTACAAGTGCTGATCCTAGGACCGAACCGATAGAGCGTATTGAAAGCTGTGAGTCCATGTTCAGGTAAGTTAACATTATTGTTATCGAGGAAAAAATGATCTAACCACTTTTATTTCTTGAAATTTTGTCAAGTCATGTGGTTGTCTTTTTATATATGGCAGTTCAGCTAGAAGTGTGTTGTCAGATGATATTGATGATTTATCGAATAGCGAAACTGATTTTGGAGATGATTTAATACTGGAATGGGCTAAGGTAAGGATATCACTAGCTTCACCATGTAGTTGCTCTATTATCTCATTATTCGTTGTTCTCATATACTGTTGTATTAATATGTCACCTTGATAGGTACACAACAATGATTCGTTACAGTTAATTTGTGGCTACCATTCATTGGCAATTCCTTCCCATGGAAGTGACGTAGTTTTCCACCCGCTGGAACATTTACAATCCATCGTCTATACCCGTCCCCCTGTTTCATCTCTAGGAATCTCAGAGGAATATATTTGCTCTTCTGATTCTTCCGCGGTATATTTATATCGGAAATTATTCATTTGTAGTCTTGCCTCTAATTTATAATCTCATCTAAACCATTTTTTTTCTCCTTTTCCAAAGATAAATGCAAGGTTATCAGCTGCTGAGGAGGCCATGGGTCTCTCAATGTGGACAACGGCAACTGTTTGTCGTATTCTCTCTCTTGAAACTGTACGGCCTCTTCTCAGAATCCTTTTTTATATGGTTCGGTGTCGGTTTTGGAACCTACGATGTTGAGTTGGATGAATTGTCCATATATGCTTTGTGCATTGAGCTAGTATTTTCACAAGTAACAAATATCTTGAGTTACGAAGTATTTTCTTCCTTCCAGATTATGTCACTGCTTGCTGGAGTATTATTAGAGAAGCAAAATGTTGTCATCTGCCCAAATCTGGTTTGTTACATCTGTCCTCTGATCGTTAAACGTTTTCAATCCGATGTGGAGATTCAAATGGAAATGGTCACTTGAAGTAACTTATGAATATTGCAGGGTGTTTTGTCAGCAATAGTACTTTCTCTAGTCCCAATGATTCGGCCGTTTCAGTGGCAGAGTTTACTACTTCCGGTTAGTATGACATCACTAGAAAATCGATCGACCAATTTAATCATAGTTTCCTTGTCGTCACTTCTCTATTTATTCTTCAGGTTCTCCCCGGAAGGATGTTTGATTTCCTCGAGGCTCCTGTTCCCTTCCTTGTAAGTTTATTTTTCATATGAAGTAACTTGAGCTAGATGATTAGTTGAATGTTCATTAGTCTATAATAAACCATTAAATTCCTGAATTTAGTGGATGTTATATATGTTTCTCCTTGCTCACACGGTCTATGTTTGTCGCACATGGCAGGTTGGTATACACAGTAAACCTATTGATTGGAAGGTGAAGACGTCTAATCTTATTTTAGTTAACATCCTCAACAATCAGGTTTGGTGAACTTATCATGAACTTCTCTTATTTCTTTCTTTCTGAAATAGACAATTCTCAAGGCATGTAAGGTTAACTATGTTTCCTTCAGGTCAAAATATGTAACATGCCGGCATTGCCTCAACGTAGAGAACTTATGGCTCAGTTGGCTCCAATCCACGCCATTTTGGCTCAAGAGAGCTCGACCGCTAGAAGACACCCAGTTTATAAATACAACGAAGTGCAAGTAAGTGGTTACTAATGCATGGCCTAAAATTGTACCAAAAACTAAAATCCCTTAACTCGAATTCATTTGACTGACCGTTTCTCAGGCAGAAGCTGCGACTAAATTCTTGAGAGTAATGAGAGATTATATGGAGTCTCTTTGCTCAGATTTACACTCTCACACCATAACAAGTGTTCAATCCAATAGTGACAGGGTACTTGCTTATATCGCGACTCTCCTCAGAGCGTCACAAGAGCGACTTTCTCTTTATCGCTCACTAAGTATCTTAATCTTTCTTTCTCAGGTTTCTTTACTTCTCAAAGACAGTTTTATCGATTCATTTCCTGGTAGAGACAGACCTTTTATTAAGGTACGAAATCCTAATCCCGATCTTGGCTTCAGTCTGATATTCTCATTGGAAACCAGTGGCTTACACAAGTTTTTGTTGTTGTTTTGGGATTTGTAGTTATTTGTAGACACACAACTGTTTAGCGTTCTATCAGACTCGCGACTATCGAGCTTTGAGAACGGGGGTATCTAAAGCTCATTCTGTCAACAACTTATACTCAAGAAACCAAACCAAATTCAAATCATATGGAAAGAAAAAGAAGAAAAGAAGCAAAAGAGGGTAACTTGACTACCCTTTACACGCAGAGGTGATGAATACCAATGTTTTTAACTCAGATTTTGACTGCAGTAGAAAAAAGTAAGAAAACAACCCCAAAAACAGAAACATGCTTATTGATCCTCTTTGTATCATTAACAAACTTGTTTCTTGTTCTTTGTAAATTAATCACACCACCCAATAGACGCTTTTGTTTGTTAAAAGTTGTACAGAACACTTGAACACCCTTTTGCTTAATTCAAGTGTTGTTTGGTTTGATGTTTCACAATAATCACTCACCACAAGAGAACCTATTATGCTCTCTCAATATAGGCATTCTTAGTAGTAACTATTTTGCACTTTTCATTATAGGTCCGTTCAATTTTGTTTTTGGATACAACTTGTGTTCGTTTGTAGAAATGTTCAATTTGTGTAGGCGTAAATTGAGAAAACAAAATGCGATTCCATGGTTTTGAGATTAAAACGTGATTCCAGAATTTTTTGTAGCAAATTGTAGTTCTGCAAATGTAACACAAACAGTGGAATGCAAAAAAAATGCAATTCCGGGATAAATGAGTATTCTTTCTGTTATTCTAAAGTGGCATTATATGATCATTACATATAACACAAGGACATGGTAGTTAAGAAAGTGAAGTGTTTTGGAAATACTCTTTTAACTATTTTTTCACATCTTCTTCTTCATCGTCGTCTTTAGCGAAGATGGTCTTCGGCTGCGTCTCAGAGTAAGCAGGTGCGATAAACTTCGGATCACTAACAGCAACATCTGCGTATTTCAATATCGCTTCTCTTGGATCTTCCTCCATCCACGTCTCTTTTATCATCCCACCTTGCTGCAAAACACATTCAACGACAAATTCAATACATTACAATCACTAATATGACATGAATCGAAAACAAACCCGAAGAAAATACCGAGGCGAGGATCCTTACCTTGAGAAGATATTGTGTTAATAAGCTACTACCAGTAGTCCCAGTTCTTCCACCATGACCAGGACCTGTCATGGGAAGTTCAGGCTTATGGGCTGTAGCAGGATCCTTCAATGCCTTTTCTCTTTGTCGTTTACGGCTTGGTGGGTCTCTGAACAATGGTAACGCGTGAGGATTGTGTATAACTGGTTCTGGTTGGTAATCGTCTACAGATTTCTTCCTTGGTGCACGTGCAACACATACGCATGCGCCTCTCTCGCTCTGGGTTGGGTCGTAAAGAATGTGAGTTCCTCCTTGGCTTTTGTCTCCGGATGTTGCAAATATCTAAAAACAAAAGAAACCTCTTAATACGAAGTCGTAAATCAGATTTTAGAGAAGGGAACACTAGTTTTATTGTTGTTGTTGTTGTTTACCTGATTCAACCTCGGGTGCCAAGCGCATTGCACCACGCTAGAAGTTGGAGAAATTCCGACTTTCTGAACAATCTCGAGTTTGGTGCGGTCGTAAAAGCAGAGCAAGCCTCCTGTTGTACTGTCTTTCTCAACGGATGTTCCAGTCAGGATGATTTGTTCATCTGGACTAAAGGCAACGTTTGTTTGGGGATAATTGTTAGGGAGACCGTCAAAAGTCTTTAAAGCTTCTTTCATTTGCCGCAAGTCCCAGACCTGATCAAAATTCGAGATTTTAGTCAGTTTCTATCGCTGAGCAAAATGGTCAAAAACTGGATATGATTTTAAGGTTTTTACCTTAAGAGAACCATCAAAACTCCTTGACAACAAAATTCTCCCATCGCTAGAGAACTTTACAGAGGTTATATCATCAGTATGTGCCTTCCCAACATATATATCTGGTCGGCTTCCCCATCCCGGCTTGATACTCCAAGTCTGGATTGATAAACAACAAAGATATAAGACCTCTAATCTACCCAAATTACGCGTGATAGACTGGATAAAACACAAACTTTTTCTGAAAGAATGTTGTAATCAGAAGATCAGAGCAAGCCTTTGGACATGAAAAGAAAGGGAATAATCATAACCTGTATAGATCCATCGCCAATACCACCAGCGATACGCTTTCCATCACGGTCCCAAGCACAGGTCGTAACTGGAACCCTCCCTGGTCTAGAAAGCTTCGGCTTAATAACCTATACCAATAAACAGTTAAATGATGCCACTTGCATCCTAAAATCAAACCATGATTTTCAGAAACCGTAAATGCGAATAATAGACAGGCAAAAAGTACCTGCGTTTGGCTTAGGAAGTTATTGACATCCCATATACGCAAAGACCCGTCTTCCGAAGAAGTCAGAACCGTTTCCTTATTCCTCGGATTCCATTCACCGTAAGTCAATCCGCATATATGTCCCTTAGTGTTCTTGAGATCACGAATATACATATCCCCTTTCATGAACTCACCAAGCGTAAGACCATCACGATCAAAAATCTGAAATTCAAAAAAGAACAAACAAATTTGAGCAATTCATAGATGGATAAGAAATGTAGAACAGACTCAAGAGTCATTGAAACAAACCTTAGCTTGTGCAGAGCCAGTAACACATAGAAATTGACCAGAAGTGGGACTCCAGCTCACGCTACGAACCTGATGACCCTCCGATGGTTCGATCTGCCTAAAAGACTGAAGCCTAGAATTCATCCCTTGGAAATCGTACATACGAACAGTGTAGTCATAGCTACCTGAAAGAACCCTAGCTCCGGCACTATCAACAGCTAGACATGAAACAATCTGGATTCCACAAAAGAGTAGTTTTTCTATTTCAATACTCAAAATTCAAACAACACAAATTGAAAATCTACAAAGAGTTTAGTGTATACCTTCGTATGGCCTTTAAGCTGAATCTCATTGGTCAATGGAATCTTGTACCGATTCTCTTCACTGTCATCAACATCGTCGTCATCTGAATCTTCATCGGAATCTATAGTAGCCGGAGGAGGAGGCGGACCGATCATACCATCGTCATCATCGGAATCGTTACTGTTCACGGATCCTTGTGGTGGTCGCGGTGGTGGTGGTCCCATGATAACTCCGTCATCTTCTTCCTCTTGCGACGAAGGCGGTGGTGGTGGTGGTCCGACGTCTACATCATCATCGGAAGGAGCTAGACTGGAACTTCTAGGGTTACGATTCGGGCCACGAACAGATCGGAGCCAGGTATCAGAGGAGGAAGACAGAGACAGGAATCCGGATTCATCTTTACCGGATTTAAGTTTCTTCTTCGTGGCGGAATCCGACGAAACTCCGGCGTCGGTGCGGCGAGTTGCGTTGTGGATGGTTTCGATTGAGGCCGAAACTTTTGATGACTTACCAAACGAAAGAGGAAAATTACCTCGAAGACCGTCCAATTCATCCTCCATTGCTAATCTCTTCTTCTTCTTCTTCTTCTTCTTCAGAATTTTGATTTGGGATTTAACTTATGTATCCTCCGGTGACCTCACCGCCATGAAAATTCCCGTTGCTATACCGACGAAGAAAGACGGTGACTGGTACAGTCCATAAAACATTAAAAAAATTTATAGTGGGCCTAAAATTAAAGGCCCATTTATTCCCATTTTAGCCCATTATACTAGGCATTTTGTTCTCAAGTTCCATATTGGTACATCTACGTTTTGAACACTAGTCACGTTTTGAGTGTTCCCAAGTAAATGTTTAATACGTCGCTTCCTCTAGGCAACAGCATCCGATATCCATCGCGGTGGATAATGTTACTAGTGAAATCTCGACGAATTTCAAAATGTATTTGTACTTTATAGTATTTGTTATCTCATAAGTAATCTTCTTATTCTTTTTCATTTTGGACTATTTATTTTCCATATCCTGTAAATCACCTTTCCACAACAAATCTATATTTAAATATAATGTAAATAGAAGTTCTTATTGTCATTATAGACATTTTGTGATACACTGATACGTGAAATAATTCTAAAAATATCAGTGTAATATGTGTTTATGTGTGATATGACAGTTCTTCCGTCACATTTCAAACCGTATCTCACTTTATAATTGGTAATAAGCTTTATTCAGACGATTCCCGGACTATTGTCAACAAATTTGATTCTAATATATCATGTTAAATTTTATACATTTTAACTCAAATGCAATTGATAATGACCGAAGAAGTTTATTTTGTCTGTATACCATCTTAGGTTCCATTGGAACTGAGTTCAATATTCCTAACAAAAACTTAAAAGACAAAAAATTGACTCACATGACAGTAAAAATCTATGTGAAACGAAAAAGAAAAATTACGTATCGGGATTGAAAGGTCATTAAGAATTTCATTGGTCTATCATACTCTCTAGTGATATGGTGTTTGAGCCTCTACGAGTCTGCGACTGTGTCTAAACCAACATTCACGGTTTTGTGATCGATCATGTACAACTAAACTGTTCGAAACGTTGTATTTCAACGTATTTATTTATTTATACACTTATGCATCTTGATTAAAAAAGGTAAATTGATTTAAACATGTCGTATATCAAACAAAAAGTTATCTGTTCACAACACCAACAAATGATTCAATTTATTTACAATATTTGAAACGCTAATTTTGCAAACAAAAATACCAACATATTGATAGAATGAATCTAGTTGATGGTATCAGTCTAACGTGGTTTACTTCATGTCATGACTACTTATTTGCGAGTGCTTCCTATATCGGATAACGTAACTACATTACCTAACGTTCAAAGATTCATATGGAAGATGACATTACGTTATCTGATAAAATAACATGTTCTCTGTTCACAACACCAACAAATGATTCAGTTGATTCACAATATTTGAAACGTTAATTTTGCAAATAAAAATGACTAGAACTTGTTGACAAAAAAAAAAGAACTTGGTGAACTTGGTGAAATTGAACCATGCACGTGAGATATTTCTTAAATGAAATAAGCCGGTAGAGGGAAAAAAACGAAATGGCCAAATTTTTAGGTGAAATCAAAATATAATTCGGTACTATCAGTTATTTTGTCCGCCATTATATAACCAAGATAGGAGCTGGTGTTCACATATATCTGTCATTGAAATTTTAGTTTTGTTATTTACATTGAAATTCTATAACCAAACGATAACAAATCAAAGTCCCTAAGTAAGAAAATATATTAAAATTTTGATTGAAATGTATATAGCTTTCCGATAATATTGACACGATTTAGGTTTAAAAGGTCATTCTAAAATATTTATTAATTGTAACAAGTGGTTTCATAGTTAAACAAAAATAGTAATAAGAAAGACCAAACTTTTTTGTTTGGGTTCATTTGGACGATTTTATCTTTAATCGCTGATGATTTTTTTTTGCAAGATGGCATTTTTTTTAGTGAACGTATAATATGTTAAATGAAGTTCTCGTGTGCAAACTTCAAATGAATTTTAGGAATTCATATTCAAGAGTCTAATTAGTTTTGTAGAGAGTCTGTATCTACGTTGTTATTTACCTAATCAATCGTCTACTAATTTACACTTGCTTAATTTTCTTTTTTTGTAACTTATAAATTTATTATAACTCAAAAATCATTTACACATTATTATGATTTTCTTGCAAATGTGATCTTGCATTGATTTTTAAAAAATAGTTTTTTGCAACTTGCAAATGTGATTTTGCATTGATTTTACAAAAGACTAGAGTTTAAACCAATGAGAGAAAGATGAACAATAGTACACACTTTCATAAACATTTCTCATTACTCTCTTGATAACGACGATTTGGGGTGGACAATACAGTATTTGATACCTTTTCTTCATTTTTGAAATATATTTTATATTGTATAAAAATTTAAACCAAAGCAATCCCGGCCCTATAAATAAGACCTATCTACTCCTAAAACTCAAACCCAAACACATTCAGAAAGCTCGTGGATTCAGAGCTCGAGAAGAAGAAGAAGAAGAAAAAAATGTAAGTAATTAAAACTTTCGAAATACATTTGTCATGATTTTCTTCAAAATGGCGGTCTATTTTCATATATACGATTCGTCTCTAATTTTTTTGTGTGTTTTTTTTCTTACGAAACAGGGAAAATGGAAGTAAGAATGTGTTGAAGCCTATGGATTCTGAGCAACCTGAACTTGGATAAGAACAGGAAAATCCTCTATGGATTTGTAATAATCAGTAATGAAATCAACCATATTTTTGATATATATAAATAAATAAAAATGGTTGATTTCATTGCTGATTATTACAAATCCATCGAGGATTTCCCTCTTCTTAGCCAAGTTCAGGTTGAATTTCTCTTTCTTATTTTCCTGGGTAAATCAGTTTCATGTGGGTTTTATGTTTTGTGAGAGTAAGGCTTGAAAAGTTTCAAAATTTAGCTCTGAGATTTTGTGAAATTTGATATATTTCTATGTATAGGGTTTAACCAAATCATCACACTGAGCTTTTTTGCTATTTTGTGTTTATTCACAATGTTGAATTTTGTCATTTGTTTGATGCAGCCTGGTTATCTTCATACACTTTTGCCTGAATCCGCACCAGACCAGCCGGAAACTCTAGAACAAGTTCTTGATGGTGAATTAACTCTATATAATACCCATTTCCACAACTTAACTTTTTTTTTTTTTCAAATTTTGTTTGAGAATGGATACTAAACTTGAGTTGATGTGAGTCTTGTTTACAGATTTTAACAAGAAGATATGGCCTGGTGTAACGCATTGGCAAAGCCCGAATTTCTTTGCTTTTTTTTCCTGCTAACGCCAGCATTGCCGGATTCTTGGGTGAAATGTTGAGTGCTGGACTTGGAATTATTGGTCTTAATTGGATTACTTCTCCAGCTGCCACGGAACTCGAAGTGATCGTTCTCGATTGGTTTGCAAAGCTGCTCCACCTACCCACACAGTTTATGTCCGAAGGTAATAGTAACTCTAATAAGCATAAATCTTGTGAGAAGAATCCATTTGCTTGCGTGTTGGTTTAAGTTGTATTGTATAGGAAAGGGAGGTAGAGTGATACAAGGGTCAGCTAGTGAAGCTGTTCTTGTTATTCTGATTGCTGCCCGTGACCAGGTTTTTAAAAGACTTAAGACTACGTCGGTTGCGAAGCTCGTTATCTACTGCTCTGACCAGACACACTCATGTTTTCTCAAGGGGTGCCAGGTGAATAATGTAGATTTTGTTTAAAGAAATTTGTCACAAAGAAGCTAATTTTTTTTGCTTGTTGAACAGATTGCTGGAATTCATCCAAAGAATTTCAGGGTGTTGACAACACGTCATTCTGCAAATTACGCTTTGGATCCTGAATCGGTTCAAGAAGCTGTATATAAGGATCTTGAAGCTGAATTGATTCCATTCTTCTTATGTGCTACCGTAAGAACTAGCTTTGTTACTTACCTTCTTGAAGCATGTTCTTTGAAAATGTTCATTTGTTATCTTTTGTAGGTTGGAACCACTTCTTCAACCGCAGTTGATCCATTAGCCGCCCTTGAAAGATCGCTAAGGTTATTAATTGTCACATTTTTGACAAGGTTCATTGAAAAATTTAAGTCGTAGTAACTGATGTTATTTCTCTTGATGCATTCTCAGAGCAATGAGATGTGGTTTCATGTGGATGCAGCGTATGCTGGAAGTGCTTGTATATGTCCCGAGTTTCGACAATACATTGACGGTGTTGAAATGGCAGACTCGTTTAACATGAATGCTCATAAATGGTTCCTCACTAATTTCGATTGTTCCCTACTTTGGGTGAAGGTATATACATATGCATTTTTAATCTCACTTTCTCCTTCCTTTTATTTTCGCGTATTGAAAACGTGTTTTTGTAAAACAGGATCACTCTGCTCTCACTAAAGCTCTTACAGCGGATCCAGAATATCTCAAAACCATAGTAAGAATCGCAATATTTCTTCTTTGAATCTATTAGATTACTATTTTTAAATACACTTTATTTTTTTTATTTTTTTGCCAGAACTCTCGGGAAGAATTGGTTCCGAACTCTCAGGATGAATTGGTTCCTAATTATAATAATTGGGAGATCCCTCTCGGACGAAGATTCAGGTTCTTAGCTATATTTTAAAGTTTTCAAAGAACATTTGCATATATACGACAATCTGAGTTTTTTTTTGTGTTTTTGTTTTTGAACAGAGCATTGAAACTATGGATGGTTTTAAGGCTCTATGGTTATGAGAACTTGAAGAGCTATATAAGAAACCATATCGAACTGGCTAAAGAATTCGAACTACTTGTCTCTGAAGATCCTAACTTCGAGGTAACTCTAAAAAAATCTTGAAATATAGAAAACGTTTTCTTTTCTTTGTAACATTGTAATATCAATTGTCGTTTGCAGATTATCACTCCTCGGACCTTTGCTCTTGTCTGTTTCCGCCTCGTGCCTAAGGAAAACGATGAAGAGACGTGCAATAACCGAAACCGTAAACTCTTAGAGAGAGTGAACTCTACAGGGAAACTCTATATTTCTCACACTGTAAGACTGACCTCTCTCTCTTGTATGCTCTTATTTTTTTAATTTTTGTATCATGTTCTTTAGTAAGATATATGTATATGTGTATGCTTTGCTTGGGAAACAGGTTTTGTCTCGAAAATTCGTACTACGTTTCGCCATAGGAGCGCCATTGACAGAGGAGAGGCACGTGAAGGAGGCATGGAAGATTATTCAGAGACAAGGATCTGACTTGTTCCAAAATTAAACAAGATAAGAAAATGATAATAAAGCCTTTTTGGCAACAAACCGAAGCATTTCGGTTTGGTTTGGTTTGATTAAGTTTCTTTTGGTTTGATATTAAGAAATAAGTTGTAACTTACCAAAGTCAGAGTTATCAACTTCGGGTTGGTTTCGCTAGACTTTTGTAAGGTATCTTGAGTGATTGTGTGTGTTTATCTATTTGTATGGTTTTAATGTCGTTCAATAAACTCTATGTAATCCAATGACAATAATATTGTTGTAAGCATATATATAAATCTTATAAAATTTATGAAATATTTTTATTATCATTATATATCTCGATAAGTAATTAAGTTATTTGTATAACTATAGTTTTTATAATCCATTATCGTTCAAAGTATAGAATTTGAAGAGTGATTTTAGTAACCATGCAAACCAAAAGATCCATATGGAGGTAGGACCACCATACTTCACGTTGCCAAAGCACAATAGGACTGATGGGGTACAAACGTTGCCGTTTCATAAATCATGTGCCCTACGTAATACGATCGAACATAAAACGACGCCGTTTTCATTTATCAGCGAGTTCATCTATTTTTGGGCCATAAAGCCCATTTGTATGTCCTCTCTCTCTCTGTCTCATCTGCATTTTGTTGTCTCTCTCTCTCGATCGTGTAAACTGAGGACGAAGATGCAAGCAGTTTCCAGAAGATTAGTTCACCGGCCTTCTCTCGCCTCGATCTATTCATCTTCTTCTCCCAGATCGCTCTACGGATTCTCAGATCACCGTTAAGTTTTCTTATCGATTGATTTTCCTCGATTCCGATTTCTAGGTTGCTTATGAGTTTCGATTTTTAATTTGATTTTTGTTTATGGTGATTCTTCAGTTAATGGGACTGATAATCGGCGATACTCGTCTTCTCTCGCTACTAAGGGCGTGGGACATCTTGCCCGCAAGGGTACTGGTGGGAGATCTTCCGTTAGGTATCTCATTTCTCTCTTCTTAGGGTTTGGTTCCTACAGAAATGCTGGAGAATTCGAAATGTTATTGCTCTGTTATGAATTTGGGATAATGTAAGCTTAGGTTTGAGCTTAAAAGATAGCTGTTGGGAAATTAGCTGGATTTGTGGAGAAATGTATCATCTGGGTAGAATTCTCTCATGAGAAGGAGAAATGTTGTTGGTCTGTTAGGATAATATTAGCTTAGGTTTGAGCTTAATTAATAGCTTTTGTGAAGTATTTGGATTTATGGAGAAATGCATCATCTCTTAGGGGTCACTATAGCGAGTTTGTCAAGTGTACTTGAGAGCTTTCTGTTTAGAGAATCCGTTGGTCTATGAATCTTAAATTCTCCTTTGCTTTACCAGTGGCATTGTAGCTACGGTGTTTGGAGCCACTGGATTTCTGGGCCGTTATCTTGTGCAGCAGCTAGGTGAGTTTGGTTTAGCATTGTTCTTGACCGGAGGAGGGGTAAATCAATCTTTTTTTTTCCTTTATATGTGTTGGTTTGCTTATTACTTGCTAAGTTCAAATGATTCTCTTCTTCCAGCTAAAATGGGATCACAAGTGCTAGTTCCTTTCCGAGGTTCAGAGGACGATCCGCGACATCTCAAGCTGATGGGAGATTTAGGACAGGTAATATGCTGTTTTGTTTAACATAGTGCTTTTAAGAGTTTGTAACAAAACATATTTTATTTGGAAAATTATGCTTTGTATTGACAATTATGATGTGTGTTTGTTGCCTGTGTATTCCAGGTGGTACCAATGAAATTTGATCCAAGAGATGAAGACTCAATTAAGGCTGTCATGGCAAAGGCTAATGTTGTTATCAATCTAATTGGTACTTACTTTGTCTATATTATTTTGTTCCAACAGTTATCGTTTAAACTCTTAAAAACAACACTTCATTTTGACTTTTTGGATGAAATTTATCCTAATCTTCAGGAAGAGAATACGAGACCAGAAATTTCAGTTTTGAAGATGTGAATCATCATATAGCTGAGAAACTTGCATTGGTATGTGTTTGAATCCTGACAAGTTAATGAGCTACACATTTTTAACCTTCAGGACGATACGTTCCGCTGTGGCATGCTCATTTGGTTATGTCTAATTAGGTTGGGGCTTGGTGGATTGTTGTTTCAGGTGGCCAAGGAACATGGTGGAATAATGAGATATATTCAAGTTTCTTGTCTGGGAGCTTCTGTGTCATCTCCTTCAAGAATGCAGAGGGCAAAGGCTGCTGGTGAGGAAGCTGTCTATAACGCGTTGCCTGAGGTAAGCTTATACCAGTTTTCGGCATACTGAACTCTCTCTTCTGTGATTATCATCATATTATTTTATTCATTAATGTCATGATCCTACTTATATTAAGATATAAGGTAGATCCTTTAGTTTTTTCTTGTGTAGAACTGGAAAAAAACAGTATATGATGATATTACTAAATTCTAAAATCTCAAGCAACTATGTAGGCTTGTATATGCATTTTGTCATTATCCTGCTGCTTCTAGTCGGTTCCTGACGCATATTTGTTTCCTAGGCCACAGTTATGAGACCTGCGACCATGATTGGCACAGAGGACAGAATCTTGAACCCGTGGTCAATGTTCGTTAAAAAATATGGTTTTCTCCCCCTCATAGGTGGTGGGACCACCAAGTATGTCCTAAACCTTTGTGCAATTCTTCTTTCATAGCAAACTTGCAATGTAGCTCCATTTCTTTCCCTAACAATAACTTTACTGCAGATTCCAGCCCGTATATGTGGTTGATGTTGCTGCTGCAATCATTGCAGCTCTAAAGGATGATGGCTCCAGCATGGGGAAAACCTATGAATTGGGTGGTCCTGATGTCTTTAACGCTCGTGATTTGGTAAATTCTTATGGTCCTTTATTCTCTCTGTCACTATGGCAGCTCAGTGGGATTGATTTTCAAGTGTTCCTTGCAGGCAGAGATCATGTTTGATATGATTCGTGAAGTGCCTCGATATGTGAAGCTTCCATATCCAATTGCTAAGGTAACAGATCTAACCGCTCGCTGTTTATGGCAGAAACTCTAATGATTCCATGTGATCTTTTGTCAGACAGCTTATTTGAAACACATCTAAACTACGAAACTCTTAAGTTGTTAGGGTTCTTGTTCTCTCTTAAATGATAATAATTTCATACACAATTTGTTCCAGGCAATGGCAGCTCCAAGGGATTTCATGGTGAACAAAGTCCCATTCCCTCTACCTTGTCCCCAGATCTTCAATCTGGATCAAATCAATGCGTTTTCAACCGATACACTTGTATCTGACAAGGGTTAGTCATTTTTCTTTACAGAAGTGAAATGAGTTATTTTCATTGAGCTATTTGAGTCTAACACTTTATTATTCGACGATGGCTCTCTCTCAGCCTTGACGTTTCAGGATTTGGACCTTGTCCCTCATAAATTGAAGGGATATCCGGTCGAGTTTCTTATCCAATATCGCAAGGGTGGTCCCAATTTTGGTTCTACAGTCAGTGAAAAGATACCAACAGACTTCTACAATTGATGCTGCTTCTGCTCAAAGGTCATTTCCTGGACTAATTTTATTCACGCAAGTGTCACAATGAAATCGCGGAAACTAGATTTGGTATGTTGATGCCTTTCATTTCCTTCTGTCAATAATAAAATGGTTCTCCTCTTTGTTGTGTTTTGGAAAAAAGTACAACCACATAACATGATCATAAGTTAGAGAGGGGACGTTATCTCATGGGGCGATTTGGTCCCGTAGGAATTATTATGCAGTTTCTGGTTCATTTCAAACTTCATGTGCTATTCTGCTCTTGAGTATAACTAAATCCATGTGCTTTTCATCATTGCATTACGTATAACTCGGTGTTGTATGTTTTACTTGTGCAAGAACGTTTCAACTTGTGTATGTATGCTATAGAAGTTCCTGAGAAATTTGAAAATACACCTTTAGATGGTCAAGAGGGTATTTCGACCCGGTTATCTGCGGATTATGAAACAATAATACCCATTAACCGATCCTAGGTCCTTGGGTAGTACCGAATTGGTACCCTTACTTTTTAGGGTGGGTAATGGATTTAGTTATGCAAATCATAGAATAAATCACTTTGCTTCTAGATGTAGAAAACAGTAAAGAAGTAAAGAACTTTAGGAAACCCCAAGAACCAAGTAAAGCATATTGAGCTAATATCATGTCACCGAAGGAATAGGACAGACTCAGTTTGCATTTTCCAAACTAATGGAAGGCGAAGAAGAAGATTACCTCGGTCCTGAATCCGGCAATGGCGGAATCAACTTGAATGGGAGAAATGTTGGGGCGGTGATGGTGGCGCCTAGGGATGTAGACGTAGCGAGTCAAAGTGGTTGCAGGATCAATATCTACGTCAACAGCAACGTTCAAGCGACGTGTGGTTCGGCTTTGCTCGGTAGCAAGGTTAAGTTAAGAGATCCCGGTGTTCATCTCCATATCGAAGACGTTAATATGCCTCGCGAGGACGGATCAAGAGAGAAGGAGATGAGGTTGATTAAGGTCGGGTTATGTTTGGTCTGTCTCTTTAACATCATTCTAGTACTCATTCTCTTGCTCTCCTCTTGGTTACTGAAGAAAACCGGTTCCACATAGATCTCGTCCATAATTGTTCCTTGGAATTGTCATTTATCCAAGATTGTTCTGAAAAGTTGATATCTGTAAGCTTTAAAAAGGGAAAATGTTAATTTTTCTTGAATTCCGTACTAGTCTAGTGGATCAAACGTGACGAGGCTACCAATAGAGTTTAGAATTCCGTACTATTAACCACGAGACTTTATATTTACTAGGGAAATTGGGATGAATAACACATAAAAAAAATTATAATTGAAAGCCTAACCAATTAACCTAATTTTAATGGATAAGATTATGCCACCTATGTTACTCTTTGCTAGTTTCTTAAGTATTAATTTTTTATTTGCTATTGAGCAAATTAGCCCTATTTACTACTTTCTTGCACTAGTTTTTTTTTTATTTTTTGGTGAATTTGAGTTTTTATACAATGTTTGTCTTTTTTTTCCTTAAATCGAATTTATTTATGAGCTGGCTATTCAAGCCGAAAAAGAAGATTAAACTTGAAAATAAATAACAACTAAACTCTTTACAAAAAAAAAAAAAAAAAAAATTGCTCTGATTTGATATAATAACTGATCTGAAATTAGTGAGTAAAGCAAACTCTCAAAGGGGCTAAAAAGTAAAGAGAAGTAACCTCAAACACAAAAACATTCCTATAAATAAGTATCTACTCCTCTTAAAATCCAAACCATTCGTAAGAAGAAGACAAAATGTATGTTATTGACAATTCCAAAATCCATTTATCATGAAAATGGTGGTCTATATTCATACGAATCTTCTTTTTTGTTATTTTGTTCTTATGAATTAGGGAAAATGGAAGTAAGAATGTGTTGAAGCCGATGGATTCTGAGCAACTGAGAGAGTACGGACATCGAATGGTTGATTTCATTGCTGATTATTACAAATCCATCGAAGACTTCCCTGTTCTTAGCCAAGTTCAGGTCATTTTTCTGTTTCTTCTTGTTCTGGGAAAATCAGTTTCATGGGTGCTTTATAGAAAACTCGGATTGTTAGAATTTAGTTTAGAAAAGGTTTCAAAATTTAGCTTCGAAAATGTTGTGGAACTGTGAAATTACTTCTACTTGGGTTTAACCATATTGGCATTTTTAGTGGCTAATTGTCACATTGAGGTTTTTGCTCTTTTGTTTTGAATCTCTCTGGTTTGTTGAATTTTTGTCACTTGTTTGATGCAGCCTGGTTATCTTCATGACCTTTTGCCTGATTCCGCACCAGACCACCCTGAATCTCTAGAGCAAGTTCTTGATGGTGTGATTTAACTCAATACCCATTTCCACTTTTTGTTTTTGGCTTGAGAACATAGAGAGTTCTTGGCTTGAGAATGATATGATGTGAGTTTTTGTTTTGCAGATGTTAAGGCGAAGATATTGCCCGGGGTAACGCATTGGCAAAGCCCGAGTTTCTTTGCTTTTTTTCCTGCTAACAGCAGCGTTGCCGGATTCTTGGGTGAGATGTTGAGTGCTGCTCTTAACATTGTTGGTTTTAGTTGGGTAGCTTCTCCAGCTGCCACGGAGCTCGAAACGATCGTTCTTGATTGGCTTGCAAAGTTACTCAACCTACCGGAGCAGTTTATGTCCAAAGGTAAACAACTTTAAAGCATAGATCCTTGGCGTAAGACTTAGCTAAGTGTTGGTTAAGTTGTATTGTAGGAAATGGAGGTGGAGTGATACAAGGGACAGCTAGTGAAGCTATTCTTGTTGTTCTCATTGCTGCCCGCGACAAGGTTTTAAGAAGCGTTGGCAAAAAGGCGCTCGAGAAGCTCGTTGTCTACTCTTCTGACCAGACACATTCAGCTCTACAGAAAGCTTGCCAGGTGAAATTTGTAGCTTTGGGCCTTTGGTTTTAAGAAGAAGCTAATTTTCTGCTAGTGTTTACTGTGTTGAACAGATTGCTGGAATCCATCCAGAGAATTGTAGGGTGCTGAAAGCGGATTCTTCTACAAATTACGCTTTGCGTCCAGAACTGCTTCAAGAAGCTGTTTCTAAGGATCTTGAGGCTGGATTGATTCCATTCTTCTTATGTGCTACCGTAAGAACTAGCTTGTTACTTACTTACCTTCTTGAAGAATGTTCTCTGAAATTTTCATCTGTTATTTTCCAGGTTGGAACCACTTCTTCAACCGCAGTTGATCCATTATCTGCACTTGGAAAGATTGCTAAGGTTATTAATTTCACATTTCCGCAAGCTTCGTGAAGAATTTAAGTCATAGAAACTGTTAAGGCTAAAGTTGTTTCTCTTACTGCATTCTTAGAGCAGTGAGATGTGGTTTCATGTGGATGCAGCGTACGCTGGAAGTGCTTGTATATGTCCTGAGTTTCGACAATACATTGACGGTGTAGAAACTGCAGACTCGTTTAACATGAATGCTCACAAATGGTTGCTTACTAATTTCGATTGTTCCTTACTTTGGGTGAAGGTACATACATATGCCTTTTTAAGCTCACTTCTTCTTCCTTTCTTTTTGCTTTCTGAAAAAATGTGTTCATATTTGAAAAACAGGATCACTCTGCTCTCACTAATGCTCTTTCAACGAATCCAGAGTATCTCAAAAACAAGGTAAGAAAGATGTTTTGATTTTCACAAAAAGCACCAATTTGTTTTTCTTCGAATCTATTATATTACGATTCTTATTATCCACTTTTCTTTTGCCTACAGTCCTCCGAGGCAAACTTGGTTGTTGATTACAAAGATTGGCAAATCCCTCTCGGACGAAGATTCAGGTTCTTTGATTTCGCAGAATCTAAAGTTTAAAGTTTTCAAAGAACATTTGCATATTAAAATCTGAGTTTCTTTGTTTTTGTTTTTTTTTTAATTTTCAACAGATCATTGAAACTATGGATGGTTTTGAGGCTATATGGAGCTGAGAACTTGAGGAGCTATATAAGAAACCATATCAAACTGGCTAAAGATTTCGAACAACTTGTCTCTCAAGATCCTAACTTTGAGGTAACTCTAAAAATGAAAGAAGAATCTTGAAATATAAAATATATTTTCTTTTCTTTGTAACATGTAGTATCAATTCTTGTTTGCAGGTTATCACTCCTCGGATCTTTGCTCTTGTCTGTTTCCGCCTCGCGCCTGTGGATAACGATGAAAAGACGTGCAATAACCGAAACCGTAAACTCTTAGACGCAGTGAACTCGTCAGGGAAACTCTTCATTTCTCACACTGTAAGACTAGCTAACCTCTCTCTATTTTCTACTCTTATTTCTTCTTTTTGTATCATGTTCTTAATTAGGACATATGTATGTATATATGCTTTGTTTGGAAACAGGCTTTGTCGGGAAAAATCGTACTACGTTGCGCCATAGGAGCGCCTTTGACGGAGGAGAAGCATGTGAAGGAGGCATGGAAGACTATTCAGGAAGAAGTATCTTTCTTGCTTCACAAGTAAACACACGATTAAAAAAAAAACCTTTGTTGCCAACAACAGTTTTGGGACCAATTTATATATAGGTTGAGCATCTGCAAAACCTAAACATTTCATTTCTAATGATATTTTACATTCTTATTATTAGAGAAACAAAAAAACTTTTTTCTTATTAATCTATAATAAGTTATAAAATCACTTATAAAATCCAATAGGAAATGTGATAACTAGAAGCAAAAAAAACGAACTAAGCAAAATTTTTTGTAACTATAGAGAAATATATATCAAAATTAATTGTTGAAACCTGGGAAGAACCATCGAGCTTCAGAGAATCGAGAGGAGGAGAAAACACATCGCTGCAATGGTTCAATCTCTTGAGTGCTGAGATCAAAGACAAAATTACTGTTAGGTTATTGAATGCATAATCCCCACGGAAATGGATTTAGTTTCTCTTGACCCCTAAGATCAATGCTTCATAATCTATTTCAGCAGTGACAACAACGGAGGCACGACTATCTAAACAGATAATTCATTGAAGAGCGAACAGAGAGATAATTAAAAGTCATAAGACCAAGAAAGTGATTTTTTTCTTCTTGTTGTATTGGTATCAAATGTAATAATAACTTCTCCAGTTTCATAGAGATAAGTTTGTTTGTTATTGTATTAGTAAACCACATTCCTACAGATTTGTTATTGTTGTTGTATAATACGAGTCATGAGACAGAGAAAAAAAAACAGTATGTTGCTAAGAATTCATGGAAGAGCGAACAGAGAGTCAATGAAAAAGAAACAGAACCCACATTTTGCTAACGGTTTTAGTATATAGTTTTCTAGTTTATTATACAGAAAAAGTGATTTATTTCTTGATCTCGCCTTCCCCTTTGATCATTTTTTTCCTAATCAGTTTGTATACAGTATGAATGATGATCCAATAGGTGTCGTGGCCAATAATCATCGCTTGTTGGCGCGGGGGTGTCCCTCCATGGCATTAGTACTACGATACCGTTGCAACCGGCGCTCTGTTCCAATTCTTCAAGGATGCGGTACATCTCCTCGTTAATATTACCTGCTACGAGCAAATGTTTTGTTGTAACCTGCCGAAGGCTGATTGCCCATAAGAGAATGTCATGTAACATTCTCTCATGTCTAGAAGAGCGTGTATCCCCTGAAAAATATATGAGAGAGATTAAAAGAAAGAAAGGAAAAGTGTTTGGAGATAAAAGAATGCACTTACTTCCAGGATGGAAGTGGATACTTGATTCCCAGGTCTTGCTACCTAGAAACTCACGCGAAGAATCTTTCTTCTCATCAAGATAAGCCCACATTGACATATTATCACTAAAGCCACACTCTTCAGACAAAACTGATTGGAGTCTCTCATAAATGTTGTCAGCAGTCCAAGTAGGAGGAAAAGGGCAGTCCCATGCGTCCCAAAACACGCCTGCTGCTGCTTTGGGGTGGATAGGCACTGAGAATACGATCCATTAACTATTGTTTTAATAAGAGAGATGAAATATAGGAACACATACAAAAGATAATGAGAGGTCTTACCCCGAGAAGACCGAGGTCGTCGCCGACGTTGTGGCATAGTCTTTCCTCCGCCAACAAAATTTGCACACTGAAATATTGAGTCAGCAGACTCAAAAAGGTCCTTGTGTGGACCTACAGTGAGAAGAGTTTGGTCATGTGTCGATTGCAAACATTGAAGAAGCCTAGTCATCTCAGAGTCTGGGTCTTGTTTGGCGATGACAACATAATCTGATTTAACAGGCCATCCAGCTACGGATCGAAGGATTCCAGCGCAAAGTTGTCCATCAATGGTCCACGCTGAAGGAACATAACAACAGGGATATTGATTAACTATAAGTATAACCTAGGGAGGAATTCAGAATTCATTCACCTTTTGGTGGGGGTGACGGTGTGTGTCTGATATAGGCCTCGTCCAACTCATGCTCGGTGTGGCTCAGTTTGCCACCATACGCAGAGATATGGAGAAATCCATGAACACCCATTCGGTGAAGACATAATTTTATTCTCTTATAAATAAGAGAAAGATCTGCACCTTTAGGGATTGGGCAATGCTCCAAATTCCAGAAGAGGCGTATCTGATTCCCTCGAGAAAATACTTCCGGACAAAACAAACAATTAACCCAACAACAAGCACAAAACCAGTATGTTTTTGGATTCCGGGTAAGAGGTCTTACAGATTTGATCATCCGAGTAATTTTCTTCGGGGCAGGTGTACGAGTGTTCTTCTTCGCGGTCGTAGTAATAACCATCGGCTTCGGAGACCTCTTTCACCTTGGAGAGATCTTCTCCCACCTTTGACCTTGGAGGGGGCATGTCGGGATTCTCTACTTCTTCGATCATGTAACAACTTTCGTCGCCGCTCATGGTTAGGGTTTCTCGTGGGGGAATTTTATCGATCGATAATGATCAAATTAGGGTTTATTGGTGTGGTGTGGGCTATGGTAATAATGATCTATTCAACGGGTAAACTTAATAAATATAACAACATATCCAATTTAGATCCCAGAATTCTCAGTTTCTTGGGAAAGAAGTTATTAAAACAAGTCAAGATATTTCAGTCTACAGTTACTTATCAAAATAAGTTGCAATAAGTGAAAAAGAATTACTCCATATGGGATTTTCCCCTCATATTCGATATTACATGCATACAAACAGACACAGTATCATTTCGGAACCTAATTATCCTCGTAAAAGCTTGTAATTAATTAGTCTACTTACTGTCAACATTACACTACAAGAAAACATCTGTGTTTCTGACGGAAAAATCCGTCAGAAATCCGTCAGAAATCACCTGATTCTGACGGATTTCTGACGGATTTCTTCCGTCAGTTCTATCTCGTCAGTATTTCCATTCCGTCAGAATTCCGTCAGGACACACTGACGGATTTCTGACGGAAATCGGATCAACGGAATCCGTCAGAAAACCGTCAGAATTCCGTCAGGACACACTGACGGAATTCTGACGGATTTTGCATTACTTAAAAAAAAAAATTTATTTTAAAAGCCGTCAGAATTCCGTCAGGAGACACTGACGGAATTCTGACGGATTTTGCATTACTTAAAAAAAAAAATTTATTTTAAAAGCCGTCAGAATTCCGTCAGGAGACACTGACGGAATTCTGACGGATTTTGCATTACTTAAAAAAAAAAATTTATTTTAAAAGCCGTCAGAATTCCGTCAGGACAAACTGACGGAATTCTGACGGATTTTGCATTATTTTTAAAAAAAAATTATTTAACTTATAAAATAAATTAGGAAGAAAAAATTATATTAAAAAAATAAATTTATAATTAAATAGAAATTGTTTAAAAAGAAATTAAAAGTTTTACATTAAATTTAAATTACATTTTAAATTTAAAATCATTGACGACGGAAGAAGGCGTCCATCCTCTCCTCCATCTGACGGATTCGTGCGTCCGCCTCCGCCTTCTCTCTCATACGCCGTGCCTCCACCTCCTCCATATCCTTCTTGCGCCGTTCCTCCGCCTCCTCAATCTGGCTCTGCAGACGTGCCTCCGCCTCCGCCTTCTCTCTGTCGTACCGTTCCTCCAAAGAGATAACCCGTTCGGTCAGTGCGGCGTTTTGTGCTACCAAGCTGCTACCACCGTGATAGCGATACGACGAAACGGATGAGCAACTGTCTTCGGGGAGGCCGTAGACACGACCTCTGCTCTTAGGGGTTACCTAACAAAAAAAATTTTTAAATTGAAAACGTATTAGTATTAAAAAGTATTTTAAATGTGTTTAAAATTGACACGTATACTAACCTCGTAAGTGAACTCGTTCACCTTGTCGAATGGAACTTCGGTTAGCGGCGGAGTTCCTTCCACGATCGGTTGCGAAGCGAGGAATTCCTGCCCGGCCTTCTCCACGCTCTCCACGATTTCCCGAGCAATCGCATCTTGGATTTCACCCGTCTTTCTGTTGGTGTGGGCATCTCTGATGATATCCACATTCGACGGCCGGACACCGGTCTTCTCAATCTGTTAGCATATTCAAATACGGAAAATGTTAGCGATAAGTAAATTTATTTGGAAAATTAGGAAAATTACCAGTTGCTGAACACGTGTCGCCTTGCTCGTTGCACCGAGGTTGTGGGTCGCCTCTCCCTTCCCATTCCGCTGGCTCTTCCGGTTACTCGAGTTTTGGGCGGAGGTCCCTTTAGTGGCGTCCAGTTGCCAATATGCAACAAGTCCATCCCATAATGTTGTGTTGTCTTTAATAGCCTTAGGCGCCCTCCCCTTTTTTAGCCACTTGTTCTTCCACTCGTTTATCTTCGACGAGTACTTTCTCCTCGCCTTTGTGTCAAAACAACGTCGAACCATAGGAGTCAGCTGGGGGTCCCACGTAAATTCTTGCTGCAAAGGAAACCAAAACTCGAATTATTATCAATTGGAAATTTTTCTAAATATTTGTAAATTTAATTAACATTATAAACACATACCGCAAATTGCCGAAACCATATGTCCTGGTCTTCAGCCGGCATCGAGTCATATGTGGGATACGGCTTACTTATCATGCTGTTGACCATTTCGTTGATACAACCCGCAATACCGTTTCCCGAAAATTGGAACCTACACGGTTTTTTGTTTCATATTTTTAAACAATTATTATTAAGCTAATATAATCATTTAAATTTTGAAAGTAGACAGTACCAGGTCGTGTTGGGAGGTAACTCCGGGTCAAGGCGTTGCAACCTATCCCGACCAGGTAGCGCCACAAACTCCTCGATGGGCATTGCCCAACGACCCGCAGAGGCAGATGTACCCATATGAGGAGTGGTTGGGATCTGCGAATTACTCGCAGTCCCACCTCCCCTACTGGATTCACCGCCTCCGGTACCGCCATGAAACATGGGATAATCCCTACGATTTCAAAAATTTATAAATAACCTTTTAATTTTCTTACATATGTAAAATTAGTATGCCAATTATTGCTTTAAAATATACAATTCATTTTGAACGGAGTTAGGGCGTTTGGGAATTATGATTTTGAGTTTATGAGATTTTACAAAAGTAACATGTTTTTAAAAGTTACATGTTCATAAATGTTACATAGTTTAAATGTTTTTAAATTTAACCGTTACATGTTTGTAAAATTTTTGATATTTATTTAAAATTTACAAGTTTTTTTTTACAATTGAATCCGCGACTGCATCGGGTTTTTAATAAAGGTTTTTCTATTTATTTAAATTATAGAGTTTTTTTTAAAGGTTTTTAAATTATAGAGATTTTTTAACAAGTTTTTTTAAAAGTTTTTTCTATTTATTTAAATTATATAGTTTTTATACGGTATTTCAATGTTTTACAAAATAACATATTTTTATAAGTTACATGTTTTTCAAAGTTACATATTTTTATATGTTTTAAAATTTAAGCTTTACATGTTTATAATTAAAGATTTTTTTTCCTTACTTTTAACAAATTAGAGGTATATATCTCAATAAATCCTTAAAAATTACAACTTTTTACAATTGAAATTCAATTAATCTATACATCCATTTATACCAAATTTTTCATAAATTCTAAATTCATACTTATTTTATAAATCACTAAATTAATGAAATTTTCTAAATCCCTAAATTCATTTGATTTTCTAAATCCCTAAATCTTTAGTGGTAAATCAATTACAAAACCATGTTCTCCAAGATTTCTAATCCGAAATTAACCCATACCCATTGAAATCCGAAACATTTTCAAGCATCAATTTCAACGGATTGAAAAAATATTGTTGGAATTGTTCATAATCTTAAAACTACCAAGAACTTACATTGATTTGGTGAGTTGGGTGACAAACGGCGGTAAAGCAACGGAGAAGACGGTGAATCGGACGCTTTCTCCGGTGAATCGGACGGAGAAGAGGAGGTGGGTAAATTTTTTTGGTTTTTCTCTGCAAACCCGACGGAGAAGACGAAGTGTGATTATAAAGAACAGTATGACGGTTTTCTGACGGAATTATGACGGTTCATTAAAATCCGTCATAATTCCGTCAGCCTTCCCGCCATTTTGATCCCACCGAAGTGTTTAGGGGGGAAATAAATTAGGGTTTTCCGTCAGAATTCCGTCATAAATGTCTGACGGAATTCTGACGGTTTTGTATTTTTTTTAAAAAAAAAAATTAAGGATTTAACAATTTCAAATGTAAAACATTCTTATTTTTTATTTTGATTCATTACTGGCAAAAAAGTTAAATCATATTAAGAATTTAGAAAGTTTAATCATATTATAAATTTCCTTAATTAAATATAAATTACAATTAACTTATAAGAAGTAAAATTTTATTCATTGGAAAACAATCGTGAAATTGTTATAATATCGTACATCCTAAACAAATATGCCTTTTATTTGTGTGCGAGGAAAACAAATTATAAATTTAGGATCCGTTACAAATCCGTAAGACGTTACCGTATTTTAATTGTTATTTTATTTTTATTTTTTAAAAAAAATAAAATTCCGTCAGAATTCCGTCATAAATGTCTGACGGAATTCTGACGGTTTTGTATTAAAAAAAAAAATTAAGGATTTAACACTTTAAAATGTAAAACATTCTTGTTTTTTATTTTGATTCATTACTGGCAAAAAAGTTAAATCATATTAAGAATTTAGAAAGTTTAATCATATTATAAATTTCCTTAATTAAATATAAATTACAATTAACTTATAAGAAGTAAAATTTTATTCATTGTAAAACAATCGTGAAATTGTTATAATATCGTACATTCTAAACAAATATGCCTTTTATTTGTATGCGAGGAAAACAAATTTTAAATTTAGGATCCGTTACAAATCCGTAAGACGTTACCGTATTTTAATTGTTATTTTATTTTTATTTTTTTAAAAAAATAAAATTCCGTCAGAATTCCGTCATAAATGTCTGACGGAATTCTGACGGTTTTGTATTTTTTTTTTAAAAAAAAATTAAGGATTTAACACTTTAAAATGTTAAGCATTCTTGACTTTTATTTTGATTCACTAATGGAGAAAGGTTAAATTCAAAACTATAATGAATTTAGAAAGGTGAATGATATTATAAATTTCCATAAATACATATAAATTACAATCAACTTATTTTTTAAATTGTTTAAGATTTGAAATTCAAATCATTGGAAACAATTTCATTTCATTTTTTTCATCAAGGGGATTATTAATTGATCACAAAAAAGTTGTAAATCCATATTATTCCATATTAAATTATAGCTGGTACATTGTTATAAAATCATCGACGGTAAAATATTACACATAACAATATTATACGGATAAACTCGAACAATGGATAGTCGGAAAATATTAAAATCATCGACGTGGGATGTTTATTCATCATCATCTGAGTCTGGAGCTGTTTCATATTCGTACCCAGTTGTTCCGTCATGTTCATCATCAATCGTAGATACTGCCGGTGAATGGTACTCAGCAATCATCGAATTAGGACCGATTATCTGTTTAAAAAATGAATTTAATTAGGTAATTAAGATTTCATAGAAAATTGCCAATAAACTTATAATATACATGTACCTTAACAATGTTCCGCTCTATGATGTTAAGGTACATGCATGACATCTAGATTATGCCGAAGTAGATGGTCTTTCCAGTAAGGCAAATCCCAGAAAATACTCTTCTTGTGCCAATTGTGATATTCCCCACAACCGTCAACGGGGTAATGGCCATTACCCCCACATTCCGGAGTTCGCTCTGCACCAAAATCTCGTAACTGTTCCAACATGCTGCGACCATCTATCTCAGGAGGTGGACCATGAAACACTCGTACATCCGTCTTGAACTGTCGTTTAGACTTACGATATGGATGATTGGGCGGCAAAAAACACCTATGGCAATCAAACCATGAAGTCTTCCTGCCGTGCTGCAATTGGAAAGCTGAAGTATTGTCTTGGCAATAAGGACATGCCAATCGTCCATGCGTTGACCATCCAGATAACATACCGTACGCCGGAAAATCGCTTATGGTCCACATAAGAACCGCACGCATGGTGAAATTCTGCTTCACTGAAATATCATAAGCCACAACACCATGCTCCCATAACATCTGCAACTCATAGATCAATGGTTGGAGGAATATATCGAGCGACCGTCTTGGATGATCTGGCCCGGGAACTAGAATTGAGAGAAACAAGAACTCTCGTCGCATGCACATAGATGGAGGCAAATTGTAAGGTGTCACGATGACCGGCCACAACGAATATTTTCTTCCATGCTTGCCAAACGGGTTGAAACCATCAGTGGATAAGCCTAAGTATACATTCCGTCGTTCACAAGAAAAATCTGGATATACTGCTTGGAAGTGTTTCCACGCTTCCGCGTCAGAAGGATGCGTGATATCTCCATCTTGTCTATGCTCTGCATGCCATCTCATAGAGTTAGCTGTGCGTTCAGATTCGTACAGCCTCTTCAACCTCTCCGTTAAGGGTAAATACCACATCCGTTTGAAGGGAATCTTCACCCTCCCACTTGTGTCCTGGAACCGTGGTTTGTTGCAAAATTTACATTTATTTTGGTTCTCGTCTTCTCTCCAGTATATCATACAGTTGTCGATGCACACATCAATAACCTGGTAGGACAAACCAAGACCGGCAACAAGTTTTTGGATCTCGTAGTATGATGCAGGGGCCAGATTATCCTCTGGCAAAATATCTTTCACGAACTCGGCGAATGCATCAACACAATCTTCGGACAAATTGTAATTAGTCTTTATGTTCATCATCCTTGTAGCAGAAGATAGCGGTGAATGACCATCCCTACAACCGCTGTATAGTGGTTGATTTGCTGCGTCTAACATATCGAAAAAACTTCGAGATTCTAAATTAGGCTCTTCAACCCTACCACCGTCATAACCACCCGACTGGAAATTATCTCTAACCATCGCAACCGTACTTACCCCAACATCTACTTCCGTACTTACCCCAACATCTACTTCCGTACTTACCCCAACATCTAATTCCGCTGTAGGTTCCCCTACGCTATCCGGAAAATAAGGTGCATTACTACTACTGCTACCATATTCATAATTCCTTTCTCCATGTAAATACCAAACCTTATATCCCGCCCTAAATCCATATCTATATAAGTGGTTCCAAACATTAGGAACATCAACACTAATTCTATTACAACAATTAGAACAAGGACATTTGATATGCTGACCTTTGTTGGCCGCCTCTTGATTTCTAGGTAACTTCATGAACTCGCAAATACCAGTAGCGTATTCAGTCGTTAATAAGTTACCCCCCTCTTGCATCATTGGCCCGTCCATCCATGACCGAAAATATGAACTCATAACTAAAATTTTTTTTTTTTTTTGTTTGTCTAATGATCTTAGGAACAACCGGAGAAAGTGGAAAACTTATGTAGGATGAAAATCCGTCAGAATTCCGTCAGACAACCGTCAAAACCTCCGACATAACGACACATCAATCCCATCGGCCAACCCAGACGATGTGTTAACCACTCAAAGTTTGCCGACATCGGATCCGTCAGAATTCCGTCAGAATTCCGTCAGCCCTATAAAAAATCTGATTTCCGTCAGTGTTCCGTCATTAAAACCGTCGGAATTGGATGACCGATTATTTCCGTCAGTATTCCGTCAGAATATACTGACAGATTTATGACGGAATACTGTCGGCTATCCTCGCCGTCAGTAATTCCGTCAGTATATTCTGACGGAATACTGACGGAGTGATTTTCTGTCAGATTACCGTCAGAAATCTGTCAGAATTGACTGACGGAATTACTGACGGCTAACAATTCCGTCAGTATTGATGCTGTTTTCTTGTAGTGTTAGTTGGACAGTATGATAGATATTTGGTCCCAAACACAAAAAAGATTCCTACTAATTATGTGTCTAACGTCAATTTTTGTCGTTCTGATACACAAGAGTATATGAATGTGCTTGAACGATAGGTAAAATAACATGTCAAGTATAGCATATCATAAAAATTCTTTAAAAACTATCTTTACTAAATAGTATGATTTTTGCCCATTCAACCATTGGATGATTAGACGACTTCATTTGCTTTTTAGTTAATTCAAGAATCTTTCAAGAATCTTACATTTTTCTTGCTTACGCATTTGGCCAATATTCAGCCCCTCCACTTTTGCAATTCATACATGCTCACCAATTGTAACAAATAATTGAAAAATCGAAAGTGACTTTATTTTATATAGTTGGGAAAACTTAATGCAAGTCCATTACTCTCTTGAATTATTAAAAGAAGAAGTATTGCATAGTACTTGGTGGTATCCATGTGAGTTCGTAGATTGGGGAGCACAAACTTCCCCACTCACACAAGCCACGTTTGTCTCTTTAAAGTTTCTAAGTTTTTTTATTTTTTTTATTTTTGTTATTAATCGATATTGAAGTGATCCAA
This sequence comes from Draba incana, assembly GCA_963576765.1. Classification (NCBI taxonomy): domain Eukaryota; kingdom Viridiplantae; phylum Streptophyta; class Magnoliopsida; order Brassicales; family Brassicaceae; genus Draba; species Draba incana. The sequence continues at coordinate 39,139,272 of OY755207.1, forward strand.
GTATTTTCTCTCTGAACATTTCAAAACTGTCCAATTAATCCAGACACATACAGCAAACATTTTTGAAGTTCGAATGTAAAAACCCCTAGCTAATCCGATTTTTCATATGCACATAATCTATTTTTTTTTTTTTTTTTTTTTTTCACATAATCTATTTTGCATGCGACTTTTCACTTTTATTCAATATTACATGTATTATGTATGCAAACATATCATTTGGAATATTTGGTGTTTATTCCAACCTAATTATCTATGTGAAGTAGCTTTGTACTATACATTAAAACTTGAAATCTACTTGCTATCATCATTAGTTGGACATTATGAAATATATTTTGGTCCAAAACAAAGAAAAGATTCCTACTAATTATGTCTAACGTCAAATTGCAATACTAATACACAATATTTCAATTAATTTTGGTCAAATAACGGGAAAAAGTTATACTATAATATAATGTGCTTGAACATGAAGTGATCATCATGTTACTAACGTGTGTATTGGTATAGTTTACCATAAAATCCTGTAATTTGTGCTATTTCCAACGTAATTACCACTCACATAATTACACGTGTAATCATTTCCACACGCTCTCGTCTGACGTTACGAGCGAAGTTGAGTCAAATAGTCCAACCTGACGTCATCGACTCTTCATACCGACATGTCAGCAGACAAAAAGTCTACGTGGCGAATTCTCAATGGTCACCGACAAGTAGATTAAAAAATTGACGGCGCAGATTTAGCCGTCCGACTAACGTGCGCTTTCAATTACATATACACTCTTCTTCTTCTCTCTTTCTCAACGACGGTGTTGAGACCAACTCAAACCAGGTCCAAATCCACCGATCTTGTCTGATCAAATCTGAAAAAAGCTTAGATCTTTGCTTCAACGATCAAAATCTGTAATTCCTTTCTTCCTCGTTTAACTCCGTCTCTCACGGATCCTTGTCGGTACATTTCTACATCTTCAAATCTACTTCTTTAAGTTTCCGATCGAAAGCTTGAAGCTTTCTCTGCTTCTTAGCTTCGATTTCACTTTTAGAGCTTTAATAGGACCTGGGTTTTTTGCTCTTTAGGATTTAGTCACTTGGGGTTTTACTTAAATGTTGTGATCTTGAAATGATACCGAGGGTTTCTATGAGGCGTCGTCCTGCAGAAGTTGCTCATGCAGAGCCAATGGAGAAAGGAAATGGGAAAAATCAAACAAATCGAATCTGTTTATTAGTTGCTTTATCACTTTTCTTCTGGGCATTGTTATTATACTTCCATTTTGTTGTCATAGGAAGTAGTAGTAACATTGAGAATCAGATCCAATTGCAACCTAGTCATCCTCATTCTCAACCATCATCAATCTCTCTTCGTGTTGATAAATTCCCTCTTGAACCTCCTAAAGAGCCTTTAGTTAAGCCAATAGGTAAGCCAATACTGCCTCCTGCACCAGTAGCTAACTCTAGTTCAGTCTTTAACCCGCCTAGAGTTGTCGAAAAGCAGGAGTTTCGGTTTATACGAGCGTTGAAGACGGTAGATAACAAAAGTGATCCGTGTGGAGGGAAGTATATTTATGTTCATGATTTGCCTTCAAGGTTTAATGAGGATATGCTTAGAGATTGTAAGAAGCTTAGTCTTTGGACTAATATGTGTAAGTTCACTACAAACGCTGGTCTTGGACCGCCGCTTGAGAATGTCGAAGGTGTTTTCTCGGATGAAGGATGGTATGCGACTAATCAGTTTGCGGTTGATGTGATATTCAGTAACCGGATGAAACAGTATAAATGCTTGACGAATGATTCTTCTCTTGCTGCTGCGATTTTCGTGCCGTTTTATGCTGGTTTTGATGTTGCTAGGTACTTGTGGGGGTATAATATTTCGACTAGGGATGCTGCTTCGCTTGAATTGGTCGATTGGCTTATGAAGCGGCCTGAGTGGGAGATAATGAGAGGTAAAGATCATTTTCTAGTCGCGGGTAGGATAACGTGGGATTTCAGGAGATTGTCTGAAGAAGAAACTGATTGGGGGAATAAGCTTCTCTTCTTACCGGCTGCTAAGAACATGTCTATGCTCGTGGTTGAGTCGAGTCCGTGGAATGCAAACGATTTTGGGATCCCGTACCCGACTTACTTCCATCCGGCAAAGGATTCAGAGGTGTTTGCGTGGCAAGAGCGGATGACAAACCTGGAAAGGAAATGGCTTTTCTCGTTTGCGGGAGCTCCACGACCCGATAATCCGAAATCCATCAGAGGGCAGATTATAGATCAATGTCGTAACTCGAATGTTGGGAAGCTATTGGAATGCGATTTCGGGGAAAGTAAATGTCATGCACCGAGTAGTATTATGCAGATGTTTCAGGGCTCTTTATTCTGTTTGCAACCACAAGGAGACTCTTATACTCGAAGATCGGCTTTTGACTCGATGCTTGCTGGTTGCATACCCGTATTCTTCCACCCGGGCTCAGCTTACACTCAGTACACATGGCATCTACCCAAGAACTACACAACGTATTCGGTTTTCATCCCCGAGGATGATATTCGGAAGAGAAACATAAGCATAGAGGAACGACTTCTCCAGATTCCACCCGAGCAGGTCAAGATTATGAGAGAGAATGTCATAAACCTCATCCCGGGACTGATCTACGCTGACCCGAGATCAGAACTAGAGACATTGAAGGATGCATTTGATGTCTCGGTGCAGGCTGTGATAGACAAGGTGACACGATTAAGGAAGAACATGATCGAGGGTCGAACCGAGTACGATTATTTTGTTGAAGAGAACAGTTGGAAGTATGCCTTGCTAGAGGAAGGCCAGAGGGAAGCCGGGGGACACGTGTGGGATCCGTTCTTCTCGAAACCAAAGCCCGGAGAAGATAGTAGCAGTGACAACAACGGAGGTACGACTATCACAGCGGATGCAGCTAAGAATTCATGGAAGAGCGAACAGAGAGATAAGACACAGTAAAAAAAAAAAAAGAGACAATTCCCACATTTTGCTATGGTTTGGGATATAGTTTTTCGGTTAATTATACAGAAAACCAAAAAGTGATATATTGTTTGTTGTATTGTTATCAAATGTAGCAGCTTCTCCAGTTTCATAGATAAAATTTTGTTTTGAGTTTTCTTTTTTATCTATTGTTGTATGAGTATCAGTCACCCACAGAGATCAATCATAAAAAATTACTATTTTCTTTGTTGTTGTATCAGTATCACTATCTTTCTACAATTGCTAACAAAACTCATCAACGACCAAAAATACTCTTAAGAGCAAACCAAGTGCCTCAGTAGTGATAAACATTAGTCAAGAGGGTTGAATGTGGGTCGTAATATAAACATTAAGGCCCATCAAAGAATAAAACTTGGGTTAATCAATTAAATCGGGTAAAGGACTTGTCCCACATCGGAAAGTAACAATGAGACATTGGTCTGCAGAGTAGTATAAAATAAGACGAAGGTGGAGCCCTGGAAATTACTTACCTGGACGGGGTCAACTCGTGATCAAGAAGACGAGTGGCCTAGGCTAGTGACTTCCATTGCACATTAAAGGAAGGGTGCTATGCTTAAGGTCTTCCCAAGTGGAAGAGCCTGCGTCATTATTTGTGGCAGTTGGGGCCTGCGTCCGCGCGGCCCCTCCCAATCTCCTCAGTTCAATAATTTGTAATTAGACAGTTCTGATTGGTACGTGCGATGTTCTGTCTTAAGAAGCTAACATATGAGTGGGTCGTGAGACAGCAACACAGTTCGTATCTTCCATGTCAATAAATTCCATCTAAAATTGTAGACATGCTTTAAAAATACCATATACAATTTTTGATATGAATGTTCTTTTGATTCAGTTCTTATTTGTATCTAGTGGGCACAGTCAAAAGTCGGACGGAACCTAAATGTAAAAGAAAGAAATATGAAAACATTTAACAGAGCAAAAATGTGTCTCTCGGCGTCCAAATACCAGACGAAAATGGCAATGCTGTTTTGTTTATTCACTAGTCTTTTACCAATCATGTGTTGAACTTCTGTATACTCCTTAAAACAAGGATGTATTTATTGGTCAATAAATAAAAGATTTAAGTTTCCATTGAGGTGCTTCTGGCACAAGATATAGTGGAATGGAATAAAGCCCTAAGCCAGGAGAACCAGCAAGCGTGCATACTGTACTCAGCGTTCTTCCTCTTCTTTAGCCCTTCTTCTCTGGCTCTTCTGGTTGGGAAGGTTTTAATTCCGTACTAGCCGAAGGAGCAACATTGTCATAGTCAGAGATGTTGTTGATTCTCAATGTTTGTTGGGGTCCATCGTTTGAAGGGACGTGGACTAGTGCGTCCATTATCAGAATCTCCCAGTCTTTTTGCTGTAAAAACCTAAACATGCTATCTTCTGTTCCAAGAAACCAAATGAAAAGCAAAAACATGATTCAGTAAGTCAGAAAAATGGCAAATGCGAGTACTTGTGAGACTAGTGCCTTTGAAAAGTTTACCTCCATTGCGAACAGCTTTGAGATGCACGATTCCGGTGCCTTGTGGTCCAATCACAGGAAACGAACAAGACACCGAGTGCCTTTGGCGAGAAACAGCTAGTGATGCATTGTACCACGGCCCTTTCTCAATGGGCTCTCCAATGGCTTCGATCATTGCCTTACTATTCACCACCTTCTCCATCGCCTTGCTGAAATTAAGCATACAAAGAGTTTTCTAAGAAATCACCAATGCAACTACCACATTCTGAAAATCTTGTCATATTATTGATATTATGATACAATGAGACATATATTGGCACATAGAGGTATTCAGTAGGGATATTGATAGAAATAGAATGCGCAACAAATCGGTGTGAACTCCTAAATATGAGTGTTCTGGATATTACTACTTTACTGGTACCTAGGGAGGACAGGAAGAATATCATTATTTGTAAGTTGGCAACACAAGCACAAGATAGACAGAGATACACACAAGAAACCAGACTGTATCCTTGTTAATGAGAGCATTGAACTTCACAGCTTAGAAATGACAAATAGATATTCACAAGCATAAGATTTTCTCTACTGTTGATTAACTTGAAACCAAATGGAATAAGGACACATCATTGTTTGAACTACAAATCAATTCTAATGGTTTCATTTCTCACATCAACAAAGGTTTAATTATCCTCTAAACTTATTGTCCAAAATTTGCTTTCAACTCAGTCATTCACTCATAAAGCCTTCTCAGTTCTCACAATCACTCATAATCAGGAGAAAACTATGACATACACAAAAACCGATTTACTAATCAACTAACAGTCATGTGCATTGCAATATCTAAACTCCGAAGGAAAGATAATGCATTTTCGATGAAACGGTGATGAAATTACCTGCTACATCCACGGTAAATAGAAAGGTCATCGAGAGCACTCAAAGCAACACCACCAGTGACTGTAATCAAGACGAAAGACACTGCTTTCCGGCCAAAAGATCTCAATGTCCCATCTTTCTCCGAGCTGTTCCAAAAACATTTCTTCAGCACATTTCATTACTAAGAAAATCTCGATTCAATTTAATGGGTATGAATCTTTCTTCGATTAGAAAACTAGAGAGATTTTGAAATCGCCATATAGATGGAAATTCCCGATTCGTTAATCCAAACAGGGTTTAAGATGCTCGACGATCGGATTCAAAATGGAACATCGTAACCCGATACAATATTATCCTAAATTCGATCAAAGCAGAAATTGCGAATTCCATGGTCAAAAGAATACTAAACATGAAAAGCAAAATCAAAAGGGGAAATTGGAGTTAAGATCACAGAAGATCCAGCATTACCTCGAGGTTGGGGATCGCTTGAAGAAAGAAATGGCCCGCCTCGCGAACATTTTTCCTCAGGTGGATTTTGGAGAATTTTGACCCGACCCGAAGAAACTCGGTAGGGGACGATCTATAGGGTTTTGGGTTTTGCAGCCACCATTTTTTTCTTTTTTCTTTAAAATATTTTTGTCCCTTGATGAAATAAATATAGACAAATATATTGAACCAACCATAAAATATTTGTTTCTCTATTTATTTTTTTTCTGAAAAAATTATCAAGTATCAACCATTCATTTCATCAAAATAATTTTCATTTATCATTTATCATTTATCAAGTCATCTAATATGTGATTAATAATCTTTGTAACACAAAGCTCATCTCTAGTTGAATTTTCAATGTTCTTTGCACACTATTCCAAATGATTACTGACAAACTTTTCCATCTAAACTTTTTAAATTGTGGTAAAGTTCAAAATTTGATGATTATTGACAAAATCAAGTTTGTTTTAATCCTTCTGAAATTAATAATAGGCACTTTGAGCTACAATTTAAAAAATTATGTAAAGCCCATCCGCAGCCCACTATAAAACTTTTTGTCCACTCAGAACATTCCACGTAGGAAAAATTAGTGGAGCCCGTCACGGAATACCTTACACGCGCTATTCACAGCGCGTGAGTTATGATGACTGATCATCTCTTTGTTTATTTTTTTTTTTTAACACAGCCACCATCGAAAGACCAAAAACGCTAAAGAGAGAGCGATAAATCCGGTTCGAGGATCCCGATTTCCCCGCCGGTATTCGGTGGAAAGATACCTTCGAACGTTCTTCGCTTCCTTCTTCTCTGTTCCGGTTCTTCTCTCTCTCTCCTGGGGTTTTGGGTTTTTCATGAATTTTGTAGGTGAGAATTTTCGATTCTGGAATTTGATCATCTCTAAGGTTCCGAGCATAATTGGCAATTTCTTTGGTAATTGGTTGATTCAGATTCGTTTTTGTTTAGTTTAGGGTTTTTGATATTTTGGTTGCATAGTGTGTTTTGCTTTAGCCATGATTCGATGATTCTTGTTTTCTCTAATTTGATTATTTTGTTAAATAATTCATAATTCACTCACACATAAAAGCTTTTTGAATTGTGTTTGGTTTTGTAGAACAACAATGGAGATTCGCCTTCCGAGGGAGCTGAGTAACCTCACACACACTTCTTCATCAATACCATCTTTACAAAACCATTCAGTACCATCAGACATTTCCTTCAATTCAGAACACAATCAGCTCATGGCGAGGCCGTATCATCTACTCTCTGCCAACGGTGGAGCGGTTGGTCATATCTATTCGAATGATCTCCATAATAACAACACTTCTTCCATGGTGTTGTCTCATGAGAAACACATTGCAACCAGTAACACACCTTTCGTCTCTGAGACAGCAGCTTGGAGCCCTAATTCACTCTCTGATTTTTTCGAGTTTCCTTTGGATTTGCCGGTCCAAAGCGGTCAAATGCATGATAGTAGCATCGTGGTATCGGATGATACTCAAAAACCAAATGAGTGGGAAGCATTGGCGTTGGGTGACGAATTGATTACTGCTGACGATCCTCTACTGTCATCTGACTGGAACGATCTTTTGCTCGACTCAAGCTCCAACTCAGCTTCGAAGGTCCAAATTCATTTCTTACGATGAATATTGTGTCTCTCTTCGCTTCAGATATCATTTTTTACAAAATGTGGGGGCTCATGTTTATAATAATATTTGTTTCAGGTCCAGCAACCAATTATGCAACCACAGATTCAACAACCCCAAGTTGTTCTGCAGCAGCCTTCTCCTCCTGTGGAATTGCGTCCTCTTGCTAGGACAGTATCTTCAAACAGCAATAACAACAGTTGCAATAGTAATAATAATGCAGCAGCTAAGGCACGTATGCGTTGGACTCCCGAACTTCATGAGGCTTTTGTTGAAGCTGTTAACCAGCTTGGAGGCGGTGATAGTGAGCATCTCTCTCTCTCTCTCTCTCTCTCTGGTTCTCGTTTTTTAGATGTTTGACTTTGAATATAGTTAACAATGATGAAGCTCTGTTTGCGCTAATTCAATCTCTTATTTTACACAGAAGCCACTCCTAAGGCGGTGTTGAAGCATATGAAAGTTGAAGGCTTGACTATTTATCATGTCAAAAGTCATTTGCAGGTTTACTTTTCTTTCTTCCTAGCTTTTTGTTTCACGCTAATTCCACGGAACAGCCTGTTGATGTCAAGTTTTCTTTTTTAAATTGCAGAAATATAGGACAGCTAGATATATTCCAGAACCATCAGAAGGTAGATACTGAATCCTCTCTTTTTTGATGATGAGTATTTAGATGCTTCGGTCTTTCCTATGATGAGGAAATCTTGATATGTAGGTTAATGGCTCTCGACATTGTTTGCGAGCTTATCTTTTCTGATATTCTAGACTACAACCCTTTTCGAGTACTCGCTTAGCTTTAGTTACAGTCTGCGCATATCGTGTATGTTGGATTCTCCACAGATTTGGACTTTTAGATTATTTTCTCTGATGATTTTAGCAGGTCCGTCAGAGACGAAGTTGACGCCAATTGAGCATATGACATCTCTTGATACGAAACGGTGGGGTTTGGTTAACATCACAATTGACAAGTGCTACGCCATTTCTAAACCAGATTCTGTCTTACAAATGTCACTGATTTTGCAGTGGGATTAATATCACTGAGGCTCTGCGACTTCAGATGGAAGTTCAGAAGCAACTGCATGAGCAGCTCGAGGTACACTGATGAACATTTGCCTTTAGCTTTATGGTGTCATCTGTTTGTTGAAGTTGCAACAACTTATAAATGGGTTTTCATGATGTGTTTTCAGATTCAAAGAAATATGCAACTCCGGATAGAAGAACAAGGAAAGGCCTTGCAGATGATGTTTGAGAAGCAAAATATGGGCTTTGGCAAAGCGGAGCAAGAAGAGAAACCAAGTGTGAAAACGCCTGATAACGGTTCAGAGGAATCAGATTCCCCGCGATCAAAGCGTCCAAGAAACGAATGAAGGAAAGGGTTTTTTGGGATGGTAGATCATAAAACAGTGTTTTGGTGAAGTTGTAGAGATTGACTTATTAGAGAGGAAGAGCTTTCTTTCTTCTTCAGACCTTTTTCTCTCTGTCTTTTTCTTTTTCTTTTTTGAAAACTAACTTTCTGATTCTCTAGCAAGAACCAAAAAAAAAAAAAATCTGAATGCTGATGATTTTTGGATACTGATTATTCAGAGTTTAGGTGGTTAAAACTTAAATTAACAAGGTACTTCTTGTGGTCTTTTTAAATCCTCAAGTTATTATTTCTTGTTTCAAATTGTAAAGATTAAAGATCATAATCAGCTCTTCAAAAGCTTTAAGACTGATGAACGGCTTTGCCTAACTCTGTGTATGTGGTGTAGACCTCTCTGTACTAAAAAAAGGAAGATAAGTCCACCTTATAAAGAGTCAAAATGTTTCAACTTTGAAGTCCACCCATTGAATATATTTATATAATCCATAAAAGCAAACTTGTAGCATGTTAAACAAAGCCTGAGAGCATAATCAATGGTATATACCCTTCTCAGTCTCTACAATATATTATTTTAATAATTTTCGTTTAGTTTAATCAATTAATTAAATATTAAATTATTAAATAAAAGTTGAACCAATCATATATTTACACATTTCACCATAGTCTGTACAATTAATAAAAACAGTCTCTTCCTGAAACGATTATCTGGAAAAGACGCGCATTGATTATGCTCTGAGAAGCCAACTCTAATGAAATATTTCAACCATACACAAGATAATAATATTTTCTTCAACCTTACAAAAGATAATAATAATATATTCTTCAACCATACACAAGATCATAAGAGTTTTTCCACTACAGAATTCAAGTCAACGTAGACAACATAGAAATAGAAGAATATGGCGACCACATCATGAGGAGAAGAAGAAGAAGAAACAATCTTAACCGGAGAGACAATAGTAGAGGAAGAGGAACCTTCTGCGTTCTGCATTGTGGTAGATTACATCAAAGAACCAAGATGAGAGAAAACAATTTTAGGGTTACGAGAGGAAGAGGAAAGTGAAAGCGAAAGTGCGAGGAGAGAGGGTGAGTCGATGAACTTTTTTGCAGTGCCGATCCAATTATTTTTGATGCCCTATACATATATGTAAAAAGTGTCATTTTCGTACGTTTTCCAATATCGTAAAAATAGTAATCTAAATAAATAAACACATGAAAACTCCATTAAACCGTTTATAATTCCAAATAGTTAGTAAAAAATAAAAAAAAAACAACAAAATATAATTTATATTTGAAATATTGTTGTCCTTGTATTTTTGCGTGCAAAATCATTAATTAAACTAACGTTGTCGAGTTTTTCAACTATTTATGTTTCAATAGATGACAAATCTAACTATTCAATCTCTTTTGTCACATGGTACATCGCAAATAATTTTGTTATCAGCTACAACTTCAAATTTTAACTAATAATTTCAAATTAATTTTGTTGAAATGAGTAATTAACATGTTTACTTAGAGAAGACCATAAACATTTGAAAAACAAAATCTTACGAATATTATTATTGTAGAAAAAGTTGATAATTTTTTTTAATTATAGCTATAACAAAAATTTAACTAAAAAATGCCATCTAAATTTAGGGACCTAAATGGTGGCTTCACTGGCTTGTCCTCTGGGCGGGATTGCTTTTGTTGTTAAGTTCTCTGACTTAAAGAAAATGGGCTTTAAAAAATGCGTAAGCGCAAAAGTGGCCCAATTATTTGCATCTTCACCGGCGAAAAAGAGGGAAATATCCGGCGACATCGAAAGCCTCGAATTTCTTCAATAAGAGAAGAAAACTTAGTACAAATGCAAATAATCAAAGACACTCAACAACTCAGCTCACAAGAAGCAAACTAACTGGGTCAAATCCACAATCCGAGACAACAAAAAAAACCTCAATTATCTTGGTTCAAGAAATTTCACAGCTCATCTCTCTAACCATTTTATACATCTACACATCTTTACCATTTGAGATTATGATGCATTTAACGTTGTTTTTGCTTACTTGTGTTTTAGTAGATCTTAAATTACTCTCTTTGTATCATTCTCATACCCACTCCAAAATCCATTCTTTAGAGGAAAATCAAAAGGGAATGACAAGTAAAATTTTCTTTAGAAAAAAAAATAAATTTATTTAAAAACGGTTCTCATTTTAGAACGGAAAAATAATAATCCAAACGACACATTTTTAAAAATGAGGAAATACCAAATTTTGTGTATTTTAGAGTAAAAACTTATGGCCAATAGATTTAGATTTTTTTGTCAGAGTTTTAATTATAACAATTAAAACTCATACCAATTTTGACTAATTTTTTAATTATAATTTTTTTATTGCTATTAAGCTAATTAACCCATTTTGGATAATACAAAATGATATACTAGTACACAAAAAGGTTTTTTGGTACGACAGTATTTTGGAGCCGGCGAATATTAGGGTTAAGACTCGATCCAAGCTGCGACTATTCTCTCTATATTTTCCCCATTTCCCTCTTCTCTTGCGCGATCGATTCTTCGTAGACAAAAAAAATACAAAGATGAGAGGATTGGTGAACAAGCTCGTGTCTAGATCTCTCTCCGTCGCCGGTAAATGGCAGCAGCAACAGCTCCGCCGTCTCAACATCCACGAGTACCAGGTTCCTCTCTTCATTTCCGATTTCTCAACTTGCGCATCCGAAAATTGAGTAGGATCTGTATCTTTTGTCTGTTGTTTTGTGGATTGATTTGACGAAGCTAGAATTGCTGTGTATTGAGTCGATTTTTGTGAAGCATATAGGAGAGTTGTATTTTGAATCGTCTGGGTTTAGGAAAATTGAACTGAGTGTTGGTTTTTCCGATTGATGCTAGGGTGCTGAGTTGATGGGGAAATACGGAGTTAATGTGCCAAAAGGAGTCGCTGTTTCGTCATTGGATGAAGTTAAGAAGGCAATCCAAGACGTTTTCCCTAATGAAAGCGAGGTAAATTATCAACATAGCTTTTTTTCAGAATCAAGATTGTAGTTTACTCTATTTGTAGTTGCCTTATGGAAGAGTATACTCTTTTTTGTGTTGTAGTTGGTCGTTAAGAGCCAGATTTTGGCTGGTGGAAGAGGTCTTGGAACATTCAAGAGTGGTCTTAAGGGTGGTGTTCACATTGTTAAACGTGATGAGGTTGAAGATATTGCTGGTATTGTGCAGGGTTTTTTTTATTTATGGCCTTCTTCAAGTGTTGAACTCTTCTTTTTGTCTCAGAGTTTTTGATCTTGTTCAGATTTTATCGTTTGTAGGAAAGATGCTAGGACAAGTACTCGTCACCAAGCAAACTGGTGCTCAAGGCAAAGTAGTTAGCAAGGTATTCATGAAGCTCATTATTAGTGTTTTCTTCAGTTCTGGTGACTGCTTATGCATTTGTATTTGTTCATAGTTTTCCTTGCCTGTTAACTTCTATGTATCTTGATTTTGAGCAGGTTTACTTGTGTGAGAAATTGTCACTCGTCAATGAGATGTACTTCTCCATAATTCTGGACCGTAAATCTGCTGGACCGGTATGCTACTCAAATAATAAATTGCTATCCGTTTTGTCTACTTTTGGGCATGGTGTTGCTCACACCTGCCAGCGATATCTGTAACGCTTTCTTTGCTTATTTCAGTTGATAATTGCCTGCAAAAAGGGTGGTACCAGCATTGAAGATCTTGCTGAGAAGTTCCCTGACATGATTATTAAGGTTGTGACGTATTTGATCACTCACTAGAAATATCCTTCTGAGAACCTTGCAAATATTGCTGTGTATTCATATTTGACCCTCATTTCATGGTTTTTCTGTAGGTACCGATTGATGTATTTGCAGGAATTACTGATGAAGATGCTGCTAAGGTTGTGGATGGTCTAGCTCCCAAAGCTGCTGACAGAAAAGATTCCATTGAACAAGTGAAGAAGCTATACGAACTCTTCCGCAAGACTGACTGCACAATGTTGGAAGTGAGTTCTCTCTGTTTATACACTCTCCTTTCTGCTCAATATCTTTTGCTGAACCCTTAAATTTCTCTGTTAGATCAACCCCCTCGCGGAGACATCCACTAATCAATTGGTAGCTGCTGATGCCAAATTGAACTTCGATGATAACGCTGCTTTCCGACAGAAAGAAGTGTTCGCCCTTCGTGATCCAACACAAGAGGATCCTAGAGAGGTCTGGTTCATTTTCTGTCTCTTGCACCATACTTTCTTCATTAAGTAAACAATGTTATGTCAAACTTATGGATGTTTTAACCAAAGAAAATGTTTAAGGATATTATGAATGTAGAATAGAATAACTGGTTTAGTCATTATTGATCACTTAGCTTTCTGTAACATTGACTCTATTATCAAGCTTGACAAAGGAAAGTGTGTTTGCTTTTCATAGGTGGCTGCTGCAAAAGTTGACCTGAACTACATCGGTTTAGATGGAGAGATTGGTTGCATGGTGAATGGTGCTGGACTGGCCATGGCAACCATGGACATCATTAAATTGCATGGTGGAACTCCCGCCAATTTCCTTGATGTTGGTGGAAACGCTTCTGAACACCAGGTAAAACTATTTGCTTCATTGTTTCTGGTTATGAAACTTGAATTGAAAACGGTGTAACAGAAGGTTTTGACAAAACAATTAGGTGGTGGAGGCTTTTAAGATTTTGACATCTGACGATAAAGTGAAAGCAATCTTGGTGAACATATTCGGCGGAATAATGAAATGTGATGTGATTGCTAGTGGAATTGTGAATGCTGCAAAAGAGGTGAGAAAATGAAAGCATATTTGATATAGGCTAATATAATACTCTTACATGAAACTTGACTGAGTTATTTGTGAAATCACTATATAGGTGTCACTAAAAGTGCCAGTGATAGTTCGTTTAGAAGGCACGAATGTTGAACAGGGAAAGAGAATCCTCAAGGAAAGTGGAATGAAACTCATAACAGCTGATGATTTGGACGATGCAGCCGAGAAAGCGGTAAAAGCATTAGCTAATTAATCTCTCTTCCTTATCTCTCTGAATACAAAAGCTTTTTGGAGGTTTTTTTATGGATCTCAACCATTTTATGGTTGACGCAATGGCATATTGTTGCGGATATAATTGGTGAAACAGTTCAATAATGAACATGTCTCTTTTTTTTTGGTGTGATTCAAAGAAATTTTAAATCGAAATCCTCAGTGTATCTTTGTACATTACCAACTCAGGTAGGGTGATTCGATGGTAGAACTATTAGGATGCAAGTTAAGCTTTATCTTTGATCACTGTGGACATCTTAAATAACTGAAGTCTAAAATATTCAGTTTTTGATAGGTTCGGTTCAATTCTCTTTAAAAAAATTACATGTTTTGAAGATTGGTACACAAGAAAGAGCACTAAAATCTAATATTGGTATGTTCAATGAAACTTAGCCATTTTGAGTAGTTGTAGCATAGACTGTCTCCTTTCAAAAGTCGTCTCTGTTGTCGAACTGAGGCATAGATCTCACCGAACCAGTCTCAGACATATAATCCGACATGGTATCGATGTCTGATATTCTTGTCGATCTCGAGGATCCTCCATTAGCTGCTTCTTTCGTCTTCTTCTTCCTCCTCGATTTCTTTGGAATTTCCGGTAATCCTGTACTGAAACCAGACCATGAAGAAAATGCGTCTTGTTCAGAATTTTCCTTTGGTCTCCTCGACGATGATGTGCCTTTCTTCGAAGACCGGCGTTTACTTTTGTCCGATGATCTTTCCTTTGTTGGAGAACCTTTCTCCGAGGCCGATTTCCTAGAAGATTTTGGTAGTTTTGGTAAATCTCTGACCCGACCGCCACATTCCGACCTACATCTCACGGATGCATCGTCTTCTCCACCTCCTTGACCAGATTCGAATTCGCCACTGGATTTGAACTCGTTCATCTTTCAAATATATATATATACACACCACATCAAGACCAAATAAATTACGACTTGTCCTGTTGTCCATAAATTTTGTAAAAATATGAAAGCAAATAAAATGCCGCGTAATGCATGTTATTGACACACACACACGCAAAAAACGTAAATACATACCCAGCTTGGCGCGGTGGCATCAGCTGATGGTCCATCCCAACCAATATGAGCAACATGTTTTACATCAGTTGGATTTCCGATTTGTATTTCTTCTTCTTTAGTACTTTCTACAAGAATTTTAACCAACACACAATCGAAAATGTAGTTATTCAGATGAACAAACAAGATATTTACTACTTTCTACAATCTTTATTCAGATGAAGTTACAATGCATGCAAACTTTCTACATGATATGGATTACAGTTTCTGTAGGGACCCTACGTTCCAACAGTTCCCTACGTTCCAACAGTTTCTACTTTCTAGTAGAAGATACAAACTTTGCTATAAAAAAATGAAAAATGAAAATGAAAAGTGTATGAAAATGCCATACATCTTAACCAACACAATCAAAATGTATTACAATCTTTATTCACCCTAAACCAACACAAACCGCAAATGAGATTACAATGCATGCAAACTTTCTACGTTATATAGTATTTCAAATCGAGTTCGAATTTGATGTATATAATGGAATAAGCATAATTTCTAATAGAATTCATAAACTTTGATCATAAGACAAGGAATAACAAGAAAGGGTTGAACTTGAACATACCAAATACTTGAGAAATGTAACGGAGCCCTTTCAAGAGGCTTTTCATCTTGTAGCTTGACATTGAGAGTTGCATAGATCTCTTTAGATGTGTTTTTGTTTAAATAAATAAGAAAAAATGGAAAAGTAATCCATTGCAAGAACAAGGATATATTATCCCGTAAAAACTAACTCACTTTTCCAAATAAGACAAGAGCAAATGAGGAAAACAAAATGAAAAGATAAAACAATTGAAGAAGAATACTTTATATTGCTCAAGACTCCAAAATGCTTTTTGGAGACAAACAAGAATGCATCTAAAAACGTTGCACCAAAATTCTCCTATCAACAAGAACGAACTAAAGCGAAAAAAAAAGTTTAAATTATAGAAGAGTATATGTATATTCACCTAAAAAATCCTCAAATTCAAAGATGGAAAAAAAACCAAAGGGTTCATCAAACGAGGAAATTAAGAAACACAATTTTAAGGATGACTAAGAAAATATTTGTTTGAAGGATGGTGGAGAGAGTATGAAGGTTACACGGCAAAAACGAGTGGAAAAATGTTTGTTTCAACCAAGATTCTCGTTAAAGCTAATGGTTAAGATTTTTTTTTACTTATTACTTTCAAAAATGATCAAATTTAGAATTTTGTTCATTCCAGCCGATCGATAATCACAATCATTAAATTTATTTCATCTTCTAATTAACTTCTACTATGGTTTATATTTTTACAAAACATCGTGTATAAAGTTGATATTTTTCTCTCTAAGCACAAACTAAGAGTGGGAAGAATGGACCAAAATGATTCGAGAAAAAGATTGTCTTCGTGTTTAATTTCCTCGTCTACAATTTGCATACGTACACTTCTTGGTTTAACTTACTAACACAAACCAATAGATTATACGCTTATTATAGTTTGAATCTTCCCGAAATTAATTAAACTTGAAAAATTTGGCCCATAATCCGAATATGCTTGATAATGTTTTTGTTTGCTTTAAAAAAAAAAAAACATGCATGAAAAAGAAAATGAGAATCGTGGAAAATAGTACATCATACAAATAAGGTTAATTTGCCATATAGCCAAAAAAAAAAAATTTATAATTCAAAATCTAACTAAAACCCCTAAATCTAATGGTTATGAATTGACCACATAAGTGAGTTTTTGTTAGATTTTGAATTATAATTTTTTTTTTGAGTTATACAACTAATTATCCCTACAAATAAAAACAATGTCATCAAAAAGAAAAGAAAAGAAAAGAAAAACATAACAAAAACGACAAAAAATGATGGACGAAATATAATACGGCAGTGTCTTCCAATGAATTTTAAAGGTAAAGTATCACGAAGTTCATTCTTATAACTCAAAAACGGCACACAGTTTACCACAAAAATACATGAACATGAACAAAAATAATAAAACAAGCAAAGAATCATCAGAGGCTTTCTCATCAATCTCCTTCCAAGAATCTTTCCAGCAATGAACAACTTTCCGATCAAAAACTGTATTAATATATCTCAGTATATATATAAAGTGGAGGCAAATCTTTATTGCTTATTACTATTAGCCTGCAAGAAACATACAACATTTCAATTAATATTACATGTATAATAGAAATCTTCAACAACATAAAATGAGAGAAAGAAACCTTTTTCAGGAACTTTTCATGAATCTTCAACGCTTCTTTACACGCTTTTTTCGCGTCAAGATTACCCGCAATGTCACCTAGTATCTGCAACCCAAAATAAACATGAAATTTTACGGTGTTTTTTGGTTTAACGCTCTGAGAGATGAATGATAACGAGAGAACGAGAGAGAGACCTGAACAACGTCGTCTAAGCCTTTAGCTTCCTTCAAGAGACGTTTGTTCTTTGTCTGCAGAACGCTCGCAACCACAAAAACAGCAAGTGTATTGCGATGTTGCTCGTTCTGTCCGTTGTTTACGTATTTCCTCTCAAACTTGCCATACCGTTTTAGTAACTTGGGATCAGATGCTGCATTGTTTCGGTTTTCTAGTTCCTCGTATGTTGCAAACATGGTTGGATTGTACTCCATCGCCCACATCAGCTGCAACCATAATCCATCTCACATTATTCAAACAACGGAAAAACCCAAGAAAACGATATAAACACAGAAGAAATGCATAGTGTTGTTACCTCCCAAAGGTACAAAGCGTCGAGGAAGGAGAATTCTCTCCTGAAAAGTACCATCAACATCCGAATAGCAAAGAGATACTCTCCACCATCAAGATCCTCTGTCACGTAAAAACGTGTTAGCTCACAAGCAAGAGGAGTGTATGTAACAACACAACAGTCCTACCTAGATGTTGATGGAGCCGGGGATCAACGGTTTTAATGACCTGTGAGAGTACACCAAGCTGAGTCTGGACCCCCATTGATGTTGCTGTTGCCCTGAAATTCTCTCTCTGAAATTTTTAAGAAAGCAATGTATTAACCGTTAATACAATCATCGGTTTGGTGATAAAAAACAAAAAGAGAAGTCATGTCATAGATTATTATTACCAGTCTTCGCATTCCACGCTCAAAGCACCAGAAAGCATCAGCTTCATCGTCAAAGAGGATAATCATTGGGGAACATATATCATTCATTCCTACATGATTAAACAAAATGCAATCACTTGTTCTCGGATCATTTATTTTTTACAAAACGTTAAATCACTAAAAGCAAGCACACCTACCCTGAACATAACCGATATCAAGATTCAACCATGTATATATGGCAAGAACATCCCATAGCTTTGATTGATTATTATCATTCTCATAAAAGGAGAGATACCGATCTGTTCTAGCCACGTCAAGGCCTGCAATGAAATTTCACCAATAGGTCGGTGTATTTATACGAACACAATTAGATACGACTAAACTTATATATATGTAATGGCATACCAATCTGATGCAATGAGAGCATCCATTGGAGGACTCTCTCGTCTGTAATGGCGTTTTTCACAATCCATCCTTGGTTTTCTACAGAAGATTCATCTATTGGTTGCCCATTTTCTGAAACCACGGCCATTGTGATGTACTTGCCACTACCAATGACAGGAACCATTTTCTTACATTCTTCTTTCCATGCACCATACTGCTCCCTTAAATCATTCAAATGCCATTTAAAGTTAGCCATGACGTAACGAAATCTACAAAAGAAGCTAATCGAGATGGCTTATGATATAATAGTACCTTCTACGATTCCTCAGCTTGTTCCGTTCCTCGAAAGTGCTGTCTGGATCGTAGCATCCTAACAAAAACTCCCAAACAGCGCCTTTGATCGATGGATGAATCCCCTGACAAAGAAACCAAGTGAACAACAACAAAAACAAGGGCCATAGATCAAAATGAAAACAAAGTAGACAACTCACTCCACGCTGTATACGTCTAAGCACTTTTTCCATATCCAAATGACCATCTTCGGTAAACGCAGCGTGCCACCTTCTAGCACTTAGAGTCTTTCCAGCCTTCAAGTTACACATTATCAAAGATGAATCATTACCATTGCTATACTTGGGATCTGATAAGACCCAATATCTCAATTCCTTCCTCAAAAAAAAACACAAACCCTTGATTTAAAACGTGTCCTGGGAACATCAGCTTGACATTCAGGTCTAACTGGATAGAAACCTTGCAAATCTTCTCCTCCGGATTTCCACATAAATCCGCAGCAAAACATTCAACTTTCTTCTTCTTCAATTTCTATTTCTCACCCCCAAACTTATATCATCCATGGATTCATCAGACCACTAACAAAAAAACCCAAAATCAGGATGGAGAAAAAAACGAAAACTTTACAAAAGGAATAAAGAAGGAATCAGATACTAAATGGTTTTGTAACGAAGAAGCTTACATGGGTCAATAAATTCTTCGAATCCGAACAACATCACCAACACAAGAACATTTCAAAATCAGCATCAGAACAAGATCATCATTTTCCAGAATCTAAAAAGACATTATAAATCAATTGCAAAGAACAAGAACAAAAACGTACATGTACAGATAATTGAGATCCTAAACTGTCGGATTCTCGATAATCTTCAGACACATGCCCTGTCTTCTTCTTCTTCCGATTTTCCTTCCATCTTTCTATTTCTAGGAGAGGACTCTGCAAATCAACCGAACCAATCCGAATTTATGATTTCCGGTTCGTTAAACCGATGAACCGATCTTGATGTTAACCGGATTGCCCACTGTTCTAAACGACGGCGTATAGTCGCTACACCACTAATGTAACGAATGCAAGTTTTGCCGATCTTTTTTTTTTTTTCCATCTAGGTAGCCATTATAATTGTCCATAACTGGACCGAGTCAACCGAATACAACAACAAGGTTAAACAGAGACCTGATAAAACAGATCACACCATAAAGCACTAATTACAACCAATCGATCTCAGTAATATCGTGTTAAGTTATTGGATTGAATTATTCGTAGATATATTAGATAATGATGAAGAAAGGAAAACTTCCTTTTCTCAAATGACTTGAAATTGTAATTTTTCCTAATTTCTAGGTGGACTAGAATGCTCGTGTGTGTATATATAGATATATATTCTCTCCGTTCCAAAATATAAGTTGTTTTAGGTGTTTTCTTTTGTTTCAAAATATAAGTTGTTTTGAGAATCTTAGGTATTTTTCACCTTTATTGAATATTGTGTGACCAATAATATTCTGTAGTCTTTTTTAAGTTTGATTAAATTATATTTATTATGTATATTAAATGATATTTTTTTATGAGAAAATGTAGTTTCTTAAACACCGTGCTTTTAGCTAAAACTACTTATATATTGGAACGGAGGGAGTATTATTTAAGAAGCCTGGTTGATCAATTAGAGCCAAGAAGATACAACCTATAAAGTGGAAACAATAAGCATTGTTTTATAAGATTAATTTAAGACTAACAAATAATTCGGTTAAAACTTAAAGGTGAATGAATATATACGGTGGGACTGGGATCTGGGATGGACTTGTGTGTTTAATCTTTTATGAACCCAGGAGGAAATGGATGAGGTTCTCTTAATTTTTGGAAAAGGATTTGAATCTTAATTTAAAATAAACTTAAATTTATGTTTAGAAAGATCAATTAATATGTTTACTTTTGAGAGTCTTTTTTTACTTCTTGTTTGAAAAATTGCCGTGAAATTCCTAAATTTAGTTCGTGGGTGTTTCCAAGAGCAAAAACCGGCTCCCAATAAGGCCAATATCACGCGTGACACATACAGTATATAATCCTTCCATGCCTCTATTAAAATAGAAGCTATGTCCAAGATAATAAAGTGTGTACTTACTATCAGAGAGCTATATGAGCCTATGCCGTAACAAGAGCTAACATATTTATACTACTTAATAAGAAGATGTCACGCGTGAGCACCGGTTAATAGAATAAATTGTGTACTTTAGTGGAGACTGTGTACTTCTACTCTCTGACAAAATCTATTAGTTCATGTTAGGTCTCATTAAAATAATGCTATGTATAATTGTACTTCTAGAGTTCTACAGATACTATCGATGCTTATAAAAAGTTGATTTTCATTTATAATAAACAGCCTTCAAATTTATAACCAATTTCTTGATTTTGGTCAAATGATTTGCTACCATATCAGTGATTTTGGTCAAATGATTTGCTACCATATCAGTAGTAATAGAGAGTGTGTTTGTTATCGGACAAATTCATCCATTATCAAGTGTGTGTGTGTTTGTGAAGGGTTGGAAGAGATTAGTGGAGACAAGAAGAGTGTAATCGTCAATGTTTTCAACCAAAACAGGGTAGGTTCGTTTTTAATATAATAACGTACGCAAGTTTTTTCCGATAATTTGGACTGTAAGAACCAATGTGAATATTAGTGTGCCTCGAAATGGTTATAATGCTGTTACGTGATTTGACCGATGATATCTTGTTTACATTCTATTCAAGACTCTATGTATTAATAACTTATGTTTGGTACCAAACTACGAGTTGGCAAAATCATTTGTGGAAAATTTGCAGCAATGTTTGCAAATACAATGAATCAATTTTGGAAAATAAATAGCATGTTATTTGATGACATAATATTTAACATGTTAATGTTATTAGATTTTTTTTAAAACAACTATTAACTTACTTTTACAAACAGTAACTTAGGCTATCTACTTAAACGTAAACACCACTAAGACCATTTCCAACCCATAACTCTATTTTCCACTCTAAAATAGAGTAACTCTATTTTAAAGTAGGGATTTTCTCCAACCCATTACTCTATTTTTCACTCTAAAAGAATATTCTAAATATATTCTTTTTCAATTTAGTCCTTAACTTATTATATAATTAATCCAATTATTTTATAAATAGCAATAATTCACTAAAATCACAATAATATTTTAGTTCAAGTTTTAATATAGAAATTAAATAACATTACACAATAAAAAAAGAAGAAGTTGATGATTTAAATTATTAAGTCATTAATTATAATATTTATTCTATATTATTTATCTTAATTTTATTATTTTTTATTAATAAATTTCATCACATTTGAAAATTTTTGTTGCATTTTAATTGTGTTGGTTAAATTTTTGGTTATTATTTTATAATTTTGCTAAAAAACCATTAATCATTTAATCAAAAATAAAGAATCAATAACTAAAACATATTTTAATAATATATTTTAGATGTAAAAGTATAATGAATAAAAGTTAAAGGACCTTTTTATAAATAAAAAAGTTCAACTCTAATTTAAAGTAAGATTTAGGTTTACTCTAAATGTAGAGTAAAAAAAGTGGTTGCTCTAGTTTAGTGTAGGATTTAGAGTGGGGTTGGAGATGAATTTACTCTAAACATGCTTTTAGAGTAGGATTTAGAGTGGGGTTGGAGATGCCCTAACTAAACATGATATAAAGAGTTGTTTTTCCTTTTTTATCAAAAAACCTTTAAAGTCAAACTTAGCTCACTAGCTGCACTCATGTTTCATTTAGAAGGAGGAATACCAAAATGAGTTCAACCTAGTTTTTTATTTTAATTTTGCCAAGGTTGTTCAGTCCTAGATTTTCCTTTTTGTAAAGTCTTACTTTCATTTTAATGAATACTAACATTTTAGCAAAAAAGAAATTCTACATAATTGCATTTTAAGTGTTGCTGTTTTGATTAAAATCACGGTAATTGGACCATTTAATCAACATACTATTAAAAGAAAGTAATGGAGATACAAAAACTAAGGCCAAAGAAGATTGACAAAAACCAAGCAAGGCCAAAGTTAGCGGATAGTCGGTTTTAGTCATGGACAGTTTGTTTGTCAAGGGCAACTGGAAGAAAAAAGAGGAGCCACTATTTAGAGATGAGATTTTCAATTCATCATTACTTAGAGAGAACCATTGCTATGAACTTTTAGTATAGAGAAAACAAGTTGTAAACCTTAGACTAATATATCTTGTTTGCTCATTCAATTTAACTAATTAATAATTTAGGTTCGGTAACAAACTACCAGTTAGCTAAACCCTAAGGGTCAGATTGGTCACTCCGTTTGAAAAGAGCGGTTACCAAATTTTGAGCGGTTGAACTGAAGTTCGTTTGAAAAAAGGCGGTTAAATACAGTGGTTAGAGAAAGCGGTTTAGTAACGGAGAGCGGTTGAAAAATAAGTTTGATTGGTAACACTAGAGCGGTTGAATAGTATAATTAAATAAAATTATGTAATTAAATAAAATTATATAATTAAATGTTGGTCATATAATTTAAATGTATATATATATATTCACACATTCACAAAATAATTTAACATAAATAACATAAATTATTACTAAAATTACAATCATTTATTTTAAAAATAGTAATTGTGTAAAGCTAACCAAAAAATTGCAATATTTGAATATTGGTCAAAATGATTATTGCTAAATGTAAGTAAGTTTATTTTTTATAAATTGTTCCAAATTAAAAAAGTTACAAATTAAAAAATCTCTACTATTAAAGAATATTGAAACATATTACTTTTGTACTAAAATATAAGTTTTAAAACAAACAATTTTGCGTATCCCATGTTTAATAAACTAATAAACACTTTTTAGTCTTGACTAAAAACTAAAACTAACTTAATCGTCTAAAAGATTTCATACCCACAAACGGTGCGGGGCAGTAATCTAGTTATTGATTGAGAAATTCCTTAGGATGCCACCAAACAAAATTTTTGTTTCTTATATACCATTAATTTTTAAAAGTTTCTTAGATACCACTTTTCACAAAAAAAAAAAAAAACCAAACTTTTCAAAAATACCACAAACACAAAAATTGATTTTTGAAGGATATAATTTAAATTTTTGGGTTTGGGTTAACTATTGTACAATTAGGGTATAGTTTTATGGGTATGATGTAGGTTTAGGGTTTAGTTTTGATCATTTAAAACTAATTTAAATTTTTGTGGTATTTTTGGAATATTTGAAAAAGTGGTATCTAAGAAACTTTTAAAAATTAGTGATATGGTTGGAAAAAAACAAAAAAAAATGGTATTTATGAGAATTACCCTTATTTATTAAACTTCCTTGCAAATTTTCATAAAACAAAAAAATGTATTAAAAATTACAAAAAACAAAACTACACACATTTCATCCTCAAACGTGGTCAATCGCCTCTTCCTGAGTCAGTTTGAAAACGTAACGTTTTTTGATCAAAAAACACGTTTCTAATTACTTATTTCAACCGCTCCTTCCAACCGCTCGTTTCAACCGCTCTTCCGAATGGTAACAACCGCTCGTTTCAACCGCTCCTTGTTTATAAAAGAAGTCACCAATCTGACCCCAACTGAAAATTGCCACCAATGCTTGCATCTATCATAATATTATTTTCGAATGAATAGCAAGTATGAAGAACAGGAAAGCAAAACAAAAAAGGACACCAGAAATACGTCTTATCAAGTCTTTTATCTATATATATATATATCATAGAAAGAGAGTCAGAGAGAGTCAGAGAGAGTCAGAGATTGACTTGACATAGTGTATTCGACTTAGTCAGCTAGACAGGAAAAAGAAAAATAGTAAACCCATTGTCATCTGATGAGAAAAGCTTATCTGCGAAGCCTGAACATGATCAAACCAAATGCTTTCTCCAAATTTTGGACTTCCCCTTCAAGCTGCACAAATCAATCATGTCAAAACCATCATGTCAAAACCATCATGTCAAATCAATCAAAGCAAAAACGTTTTCGTACCTGGATTACAAGATAAGGATCTTTTGGGGTTGTATATATCCCTGAGTTGGTACTGCTCTTTCCAAAAATCTCCCACTCACACTTGAACTGATCAGCCTTTACCAAAAATCGAAAAACGTGCCATTTTTTGAACACATCACTGTAAAGCTCTCTTAGGTCATCCTCGTTGCATATTTTTTATAGTTTAATTAGGTGGTCTTATAATATAAAATTTTTAAAACACACACTCTCTCTTCCTTTTACTCAACTTTATACCTTCTCTTTCATCCTTTTACTTAATTTTTATTAATTTTATATTTAAACACTCTCTCTTTTCCTTTTAAAAACACTCTAAAAAATGTCCAATTTTAGACATTCTCTCTCTTTCTTTTCCTAAACACACTCACTATCTACTCTCTTTACTCAAATTTTATTAATTTTATATTTCAATATACCTCACAAAAACACTATCTTTCTTCCTTTTACAACAATTTTAATAATTTTATATTATAAACACACCACATTAGACCATCTTGGATCTCTAATGAGGATGCCCTTAGCCGGGTCAATGCCTTC
Source organism: Draba incana (assembly GCA_963576765.1). Taxonomy (NCBI): domain Eukaryota; kingdom Viridiplantae; phylum Streptophyta; class Magnoliopsida; order Brassicales; family Brassicaceae; genus Draba; species Draba incana. Next base: position 39,164,440 of record OY755207.1, read on the forward strand.
TCCACAGGAGAATCTGCCTCAAATACCTAGGAGAATGAGAATAGGTTCATCAGATACTGAAGGGAGAACAGAGAAGAAATAGAGAAGAGAGAACAGAGATCTAAAGGAATACCTCAAAAGCAGATACAGTGATAAACACATCGGTATCATCACCATCTTCAGCTGCATTGTAATTAGTTGGAGTAATGCAAATCTTTGCTCCACTATTCTTGCGAATCAGTTGCAAGGTTTCCCTAGACTTTCCATAGACTAAACCTAGCCTTTGCTTGGGGCATACTAGACTGATTGCTACAAAACGTACTTCATTTAGAGCATATCTACCTCTGGACTCAGCAGCTACAAACAGAAAAATTCACTTTTCAAACATCTTTTACATCAAGACAAAGATTCATAATCTTTTTTTAACTAAAACTATTGATTTTATTCGATAATCATTTTATCTCGCGTATAACGCAGGTAATTTTCTAGTTTAGATTAATAAAATAAACATAAGCTTCCACTTTTAGTTCTAGTAGTTGTGAAACTCAATGAGTTTTTGTACTTTTTATGTACTTTGTCTTGAGTTTCTTTTTTCATCCATCTTTCTTCATGGCTATAGAGTTTATCTTTTTGGGAAAAACTCTATAGCCATGAAGAATATATTATGGCTCTTGATGAAAGTATCTCTTTGGGAGAGTATACCAAACGCTCCTGATAAAACATTGTATCTCTTTTGTTTATTCTTCATTAAAGTAAAAAGAGATACAATGTTTCTGATATATACCAAACGCTCCTGATAAAGAATATAGTTCCCAATATGAATTTCTCGATTTGACTGCTGCAACACTGCAAATGATTCTCCCGCAAACCAGAGACAAAAGTTAAGAAAACAGACCTCAGATAAACACTGATGAATAACATGTAGACAACTGAAAACTTGGAATCAGTTTACCATGTCGATCTCTTTTCTGATTCTTGTTAGAGTGTTTAGGATCTTCATCAGTGACTTGACGTTTACCAGTCTTCAGCTTCCAGATTTCTCCTACATTTCAGAGAAGAAGAATTAGCAAAAAGACAAAAAATTTCCAAACAAAATTCTTCAAACTAACATTTTTGACAATCATTTTACCAAGGCGTTTCAAACATTGGTCATGAGAACAACCCAGAAGAGAGGCAATCATTTCCAAGTCATCTTTGTTTTTCCACATTTTCTCAAGCTGCAAACAATCTTGTTTGCTCCACATCTTGTTATGCAAATCATATTTACATAATAATTGAGAGAATCTACCTTCAAAAATTGTAAAAAACCACTTACCATAGCTTTCATGGGGTTGGCTTCTAGCCTAATACCATCTTAGTCTTAGGGCCTGTTTGGAAACACTGATAAGAGATAAATGAGAGATCAAAATTGTTCAAGAATTCTCTTTGTAGTATAAACTATTTAGATTAATAAAATAAACTTAAGCTTCCACTTTTAGTTCTAGTAGTTGTGAAACTCAATGAGTTTTTGTACTTTTTATGTACTTGTCTTGCATTTCTTTTTTCATCTATCTTTCTCCCACTTTTTTCATTTCTCTTTTGGTTACAATTTTCAATCTTTCTCTACTCTCAACCTAAAAGATTTCTTTGTTTTTGTGAAAATCATCAACAAACAACCACAATAACAAAACTCTTGTTATCATCAGTCACCACTATGACACACAAAACAACATAGAGCATGAAAGTATGTTTTATATATGATATTAATTATATTTATTATGTATAGTTGTCTATTTTATTATTTTGTTATATTCTTAATTTGATTCACCAAATGTTACTTAAGGAAAAAGTATATTGAAATTGATATAACTTAAAGGCTCATTGCAATCATCATTCTCCTAATAGCTACAGATTAAACCTGATCAATTATCAAAAGAAAGGAAAAAAGAAAAATATTTTGTTCATAAAAACTATATACTCAAGAGAAAAAAAGAAAAATATTGCCCAACAAGTAGTCTTCGTTATATGATAAGTGATTCATTTGTAATTTTGCCAGTGTCTAAATGTTGGGACACAACTCTCAACTCCAAGCAAAAACAAGATGATAGTTTAGCAAGCTTCAGATTCTTTTTGCTTTGGCCTTACTTCAAGTTCTGGTGGCAGAAGTTTTAAAAAGCTTCCCTGAACCACGGGAGGAGTAGGAGGAGGTCTTTCACAGGTCGATCTCGTTGTTGTTTCCGACGAATCTGATGGTTCCGATGATCCACTATCTATACAACAATTAAATACATAAAATTAGTAAACATGATCAACATTGCTGTCTTAAGATTGATCTTCACTTGAAATTAGGCAAAATAAAACACAAAAACAAAAACGTGTACCGAAGAGTGACTTGACCATTGGTCTCTTCAACTTGTTCTTCTTCTTTAACTCAGCTACAAGCGACATTAACACATGCATTAGAACAATGAAACTGATTTAAAAATCAAATACAATTCAAGTGTGTACCCATTCCAGGAACTTGGTAATCATTAACAATCTCGAAGTTCTTGTAAGTGTACCCTACAAAGTTTATGTCCTTAGACGACAACATCTGCAAAAGTAGAACCGGAATTAATTAAACATAAATGAATGTAATAAGAGATCAATATTTTTGGAGGGGGTAGCAATTGTGTTAAAGAGATAAGTAATATGTTTATGCCTTCCTCCATGGACCAGACTTGGATGATGTCTGAGTTTGCGATTCGGACTGCATTACCAAACAAAGCAAAAATTCATGATCAAAATACATATTAATCTTTCTCAAAAAAAAAAAAAAAACATATTAATGAGTAATTAAATATCTCTATGCTTCCATCAAATCCAAAGGATTAAAGATTTGATACCTCATCAAACTTCTCAAAATTTTGAGTGTCTAAATCGTCATTGACCTCTGGAACAAACGCTGCATCCATATCGAATATTGTATCCCAATCAACAGTTTGAAACCATGGATGAGCCTGCAAATGGAGAGGAAAAAAAAATCATGCATTTAATCTCACAAGTTTTGGATTATAGATTAAACACAAACTACACCCAAATAATTTCTCTTAGTCGCAAATTCGAAAAGCTTAAAACCTCTTCATGCATCCTAAAAAAGGGAAATGTTCTTAAAGAAACCACACACCATACAACACCTTTAATTCATCAGCACCTTTGGAACCAAGTCTTCGTCTAACACTGCACAACAAGCTGTTTATAAGATCTTTTGCTTCTCGCGACAATATTGCTTCCTCTGGAAACTTGAGATGACTTTTCCAGTTTACTATCTACAACCAACACCGGAAACAAGAATTTTACGTCTTGTTTTATTTGTTTCCATTGTCACATTTTTTTATAACTCATGAACATATATATTACCTTTCTACAAGTTGACATAGGATCATCTGAATAAAACGGCGGATAACCTACTAGCATTTCGTACATGATCGCTCCAAGAGACCACCTACAAACCATTTTATCGAGCAAACTTCATTAGCGGTCTTATATATGCAATATGTAGAAAGTGTCATCATATTCCATTTTTCAAGATAATTTCCTTTAACTAACCAATGCATTAAGAAGAATACTTACCAGTCACATTCCATTCCATAGCCTTTCTTCAATAGAACTTCTGGAGCTATGTAATCTGGTGTGCCAACTGTGGAATAAGCCTGTCCATTTACGTGTTAATAAAAACGCATACCGAGCGGGGGGAAAAAACTCGATCAAGCCAAAATTTCTTAAAGGTGAATTTGTTGGAGCCTTACTAGTGTTCTTCTATTCCTCTGCCAATGTTCAAGTTGTTCTTGCTGAGAACGTTTTGGAGCAGCTGATCCGGTCTCTTGCTCGGTAGTTCCATTCGAGTTGTTTGAAAAATCGTTTTCTCCAATAGCACTGCAATCCAAAGGTTTACACAATCCAAAATCCGAGAGTCTAAGATGACCATATCTATCAAGCAACAAGTTGTCCGGCTTTATATCCCTGCGAAATAGCAAATGAAGACAAATATAAGCTTCATCCAAAAATACTAGAAAGTGAAAATAAAAAAGGTGTTAAAACAGAACCTGTGGATGTAATTATGCCTATGAATGGACTCGATAGCGAGAACCGTCTCAGCTACATAGAACTTGGCCTCTTCTTCCGTTAAAGTATCTTTCCGCATTAAAAGAGTCATCATATCTCCACCAGGTAAATACTCCATCACAAGGTAAAGATGATCATCATCTTGAAATGAACAATAAAGCTTTACTATATAGGTACTGTCCACTTCAGCAAGTAAGTTCCTCTCTGCTCTTACATGCTCAATTTGGCCTCTTCGAAGCATCTCGGCTTTCTTGAGCTTTTTCATTGCATAAACTTGACCTGTTGTCTTTTCTCTACAAACTCTAACCTACAAATACAATAACAATATATCCTTTTTAACATTTTTTTATTCGTACGCGAAAGAGGTCAAGAAAAATTAAAACATATTGTACCTCTCCAAATGCACCTTTACCAATCATTGTAAGTAAATCGAAATCAGCAACGCCTAGTTTATGGCGTTGAAGGCGCATGTACTCTGTTTCTTTCTTCTCTAGAAACTTGAGAAGATTGTTTTGATCTTCTTCAGACACATCAGCATCTGCTAGCTTTTGCTCTAGCATGCTTCGCCTGTTTAATCATACGAAAGAACCAAAACTAAATCAAGTGTAATGTTCTACATTTTGGTTTTGAGTAAGAGTTTTATATTGTATGTATATACCTTTCTTTTCTTTCTTGAAGAATCTTCATTTGTTCTTTGTAATGATTCTCAATGTATTGTTTAGCTGCTGCAACTTTCTGTTTGGTAGTGTTTGAGACGGTTTCCTCATCGGTTGTTTCGACATGGGATGATTCGTCTGCAGAGACATTACTACCTCCACCACCTGAACCGCCTTTGTATCTCGATCCTCCTCGCATTTGCCTCTTTTGAAACCAACCTTTTGCAGAATCCATATATACTCACTCTCTTTACAAATCAAACACTCGATTTCATCATTTTTGGATTGACATACGTCTTAACAAATCCTTGTGCATAAACAAGAATCTAAAAAAAAATCAATTTTGACAAATTCAAAGCAGAGGAAGAAAACAAATCTCCAATGGGAAAGAGAGGAAAAGAATGAGCGTGAATATCTCTAGAGCCAAGCATCTATTTCGCATGAATTTTATGGTACAAATGTAAATATGCGTTTAGATCACCAATGTTTGCCTTATTTTTAGCGTCATTTTCTCTCATTCTTTCATGCATACTTCTTTCCTTTCTTTCATTTTTTCCTAAAAAATAATAATAATGGACTTTTTTCCTTAAAAATAATAATAATGGACTTAGAGATGAATAATTCTTCTTTATTTTCAATTTGATGGGATTTTAATCAACGAAAAAAAGATTTTGACTAGTTTTAGTACAAGAATTAATCTAGCTAAGAGATTAAATCGGAACTAATTAATAACAATGTGTTATAGAGTTCTCTACTGCTTTGGCAAATACATTCCATCTCTAAACTCTAATTTCTCTTCAGAGACTAAACCAGAATGAAAGCTTTGAAGTTGTTGCAAAGACTTGTCACTTATAATGCATCAAAGTTTTTCAAGAATTGTAACCTTTAGTTTAACAATTGTAAGTAAACTTGTTACTTTAAAATATAATGCAACAAAGTTTTTCAAAAAAAAAAAAAAAAGTTGAATGGTTTAGTTTTTTTAGATTGTGTATACAAACACACTTTTTTCATCATTATTCGGAAATACTAAAAAAAAATTAATAACAATGTTTACCTTTCCTATTAACACAAATATCAGTGTAGGCATAGTTGTAGCATTTACCTTGTTTACCAAGAAAGTGCTAAAAAGGAAAACCGAGTTTAAAACCCGACCTAACCCTAACTGGAGCGATAAAACCCACAAAGGCTCTTTCTTGGCGAGAAAGTTTTCAATTCTCTCGTCGAACCATATGAGCGCAGACTCCTCTTGGAAAAAAAGTAGAAATCCGACGGTGAGAAACCTAACTTCCTTAATTTGTTCTTAGAGATCCAAGGGCTAAAAACATCAATATCGAGCCTCCGATAAAATCCCACCCCCACTTAAGGGAAAACCCTAATTCTTGAGAAACCATGTGCGATAGAACCAAAGTTTCCCCGATGATCCTCCCCGATGCTGATGATTCCCCCACGATCGAAGATCTATGCGATGGCGGGGAAACCGATTCCCCCATGATCGAGGGAGATGGTCTCTCCAAGGTCGAAGATCTATCCGATGATAGTGACGACGAAGAATGGGATTCCGAATATGATTCGGATCCCTCCGAGTTCGCATATATCTTCAGACCCGAGGATTACTCCATGTTCGAATCCTGTAAGCCCTAGCTCTCTCCATATCTCTTACCCGGAATGGTTTAATTTTTAGAATTCATGTGATGGATCCAAATTGTATCCTAATTCGTTGATGCTTGTCCAGGTGTTTCTCGAGGGCCTCAGACACTCCTCTTCTGGAACTTGGACCACTACCCAATCCATGCAAATGCCAATCTTGCTTCCGTTCATCGTAATATCAAATTAGCTCTTCACCTAATGGGCATTCATGGTTGGCTCGACATCTATGCGTATGGTGCCAAACCGAACCGCGACGAACGTGACTTGGACAAGGGCAATATCATTTACATGGCGCCAAAAGGTGAATGAATTTCTACTCTTAGACCCGGTTGTTCTACTTTAATTATATATATATATATACTTATAATCGATATCTCTGTTTGTTCAGGCAAGCAAATGTCTATTGATGGACAAATCTGTGTCAACATCATTACTTGGGCAGAAGCATTCTATCCAAATAGAATAGCTTTTGTTGTGATTGGAAAACGGATCCCAGAAATTGAGAGGGTTCTTGGGTGTTTGCAATCAAGATATCTCAACGCTGCTCTCATTGTAGACCCGCCCACACCACTAGATGGTGGTGATCTTTTTCACTCTCAAGAGTCGGTATTTAAGTCTACAGAATTTGTACATAGAGGAAAGACTAGGCCACGAATTGCTACTTCTAGTAAGACCTCTCTCCACCCCATCACTTGTTTGTTATATCTGATATATCTCTTCTAACCATACCTTACCTTTGCAGATCGTATCAAACCCGTCGAAGAGTTTGCCACTGGCGTCTTCTGGGACGCCATCGACTGCCCATTCCCTGTTGAGTTCAGTCCTGATACCATCTTTCAGAAAATCAAATCAGCTTTGATTGATAGGGGTGTTTCTTGTCGTAATATGTCTATCTCGGCCTATGTTGATGACAAGAAGATCTTGTCTTGGGACAAGACACCGGAATCCAAAATCCACTTGTATCCGGGAGGAGGTGCTCTTTCTTTTCTTATATATATATATATATATATATATAATACACACGTAATCTGTGTGCATGTCTCATATATCTAATATGTGCATGTCTCATGTATTTTTCCAGCGGATAAGCCCGCTAGACTTCAGACAATGCTAGACGACCTTCTTCTATGGTTAATCCAGCATCCGCGTCGAGATTTGGTCGTAGTTGCAGATAAAGTCAGCGATGAGTTCTTCGATATCCTTGGAGATTTAGCGTACAATGTTTTCTTAGTCACTCCAATTGAAGACACCGCACCAGAAACCCATGATTGGCCACAATTACTTTTTGATCACTTAGTTTTTTTTTCCGAAACCGGAAGCGGAAGCCCACTACAGAAAAAGCTTAAAGCCGGAGGGGCTGATACCTGGTTATGTGTAGCTTTTGTTTGTTGGTTGCAGCGGAAAACCCCTTGTTTTATATTAATTTCTACGTTGAACAGTAGATTTTATTACTTGTATTGGAAGTTATTGACGTAATCAGTTCCGCTGTTAATTTGTTTCTAGCTCTTGGATTCTTGTTTGATTCTAGAGTTTTAATAGCTACTAATCATCCATTGTTTTTAGAAGGTCTGTAGGACTGAAATATCTTAGACTTATTTCAATAACTTCTTTCACAAGAAACTGAGAATTTTGGGATCTAAATTGGATATGCTCTTATATTGGTTTACCCGTTAAAAGATGATTACCATAGCTCACACCACAGCAATACACCTTAATTTCAGAAGAAGTCAAAAGTTTGAATCTAAACGTATCAGAAAAAAATACAAAAGTGTGTACGTTTGTGAAAAAATTTACGCCAAACACACAAACTTGTAAGTTATTTACCTCTCTCCCAAATTTTCTTGGGATCTAAGAAATGGTGAGGCTACATCACCAAGTAACGCTAAAAAAACCTCTCTGAGATTTCTTGGGATCCGACGGTCAAAAACGTAACTTGCTTAATTTGTTCTTAGAGATCCAAGGGCTAAAAACATCAAACATCGAGCGATAAAATCCACCACCGCCACAGAAGAAGAGAAAGCCCTAATTCTTGAGAAACCATGATCGCATATGACGGAGAAAGATCCATGATCGAAGAACTCTCCGACGATGACGAAGAGATCTCCGGGATCAATTATCTTTCCAAGGTCGGAGAAGCTTCCTCCTCCGCCGAGATCAAAATAAATGCGTCAGATTACGCATATCTCGACCAACCCGAAGATTACTCCATGTTCGAATGCTGTAAGACCTCTCCAAATTGTTTTGTTTTGTTTTTTTTAAAGTATTGTATAGTAATTCGTTTTTGCTTTGCCCAGCGGTTTGTTATGGGCCTCAGACATGCCTCTACTGGAACTTGGAGCACTTCCCAATCCCTGCAGATGCCAATCTTGTTTTGATCCAGCGTAATATCAAGTTAGCTCTTCACCGAATGGGCATTCATGGTTTGCTCCAAATCCTTGTGTTTGGTGGCAAACTGAGCCACGACCAAAGTCATTTGTGGGAAGCCAATTTCTTACACATACGGGCAGAAAGTGAATGAGTTCCTATACTTTATTCGGGTATTATACTTTAGTTACAATATGTCTCTAATCAATATCTCTCTTCCTTCTCGATGGGTCAAATGTCCACTGGTGGACAAATGTGTGTGGACCTTCTATTTGTCGCAAAAAATTGGTATCCTGATCGAAGAGCTTTTGTGGTAATAGCAAATCAAAACCCAGAATTTGACGAGGTGAAGAGGGTTCTTCGTATGTTGCAATCAAGTTATCAGAACCCTGCTCTCATTGTAGACCCGACCACTGCAGAAGATGCTGTCTTTTATCATTCTCCAGACTCTGTACTTGAGCGTACACAATTTGTTATTGGAGGAAACACCAGGCCGCAGATTCCTTCTTCTTGTAAGACCTCTCTTGTTTGTTATATATTTCATATGATCCATCCAAACAATGGTTAATGTATCATCCATTGTATCCTTATTTGTTTTGCGCAGGTCGTCGCAGACCTCGGGGGATTGAGACTGGCGTCTTCTGGGACACAAACGATTGCCCTTTCCCTCCTGGTTGGAGTCCTGATGAAATCTTCGAGAAAATCAAATCATATCTTACTCGAGTGTATTATGTTTCTGGTAACATGTCACTCACCGCTTATGTTGATGATAAGAAGAAAGAGTCTTTTGGTGGGTTTCTGCGGAACAAGACTCGCGATTCCAAGATCGAGTTCCATCCCGGAGGTAAATTCTTTTGTTTTTTTTCTTTCCCTTTCTTACATATATCTAATCTGCCTATATCTTCTTTTCCAGTGGATAAAGCCGCTAGACATGAGAGAATCTTGCATGACCTTCTCTTATGGTTAGTCCTCCATTCATGGGGATCATATGTGGTCGTAGTCTCAGGCAAAGTCAGAAAGGTATCCTTCGACATGCTTGGATATTTGCAGTCCATAGGTTACAAGGTTTTCCTAGTGACTCCAACTGAAGACGAACCAGAAAGCCATGAATGGCCAGATATGCTATTAGAGTATGTATACGATTATGGTTTCGAAGCCGAAACCAAAAGCCGAAGCCCAGATCATAAAAAGGCTAAAGCAGGAGATTGATTTGATTATCTGTAATAGCTTGTACGTTGGTTGTAGTGGCAAAAAACCTGTAATAGCTTGTACGTTGGTTGTAGTGGTAAATACTCCATCACAAGGTAAAGATGATCATCATCTTGAAATGGACAATAAAGCTTTACTATATAGTTACTGTCCACTTTCGCGAGTAAGTTCCTCTCTGCCCTTACATGCTCAACTTGGCCTCTTCGAAGCATCTCGGCTTTCTTGAGCTTTTTCATTGCATAAACTTGACCTGTTGTCTTTTCTCTACAAACTCTAACCTACATTAAAAACAACAATATATCCTTTTTAACATTTTGTATTCGTATGCGAAAGAGGTCAAGAGAAAAAAAACATATAGTACCTCCCCAAATGCACCTTTACCAATCATTGTAAGCAAATCGAAATCAGCAACGCCTAGCTTATGGCGTTGAAGGCGCATGTACTCTGTTTCTTTCTTCTCTAGAAACTTTAGAAGATTATTTTGATCTTCTTCAGACACATCAGCATCTGCTAGCTTTTGCTCTAGCATGCTTCGCCTGTTTAATCATACGAAAGAACCAAAACTAAATCAAGTGTAATGTTCTACATTTTGGTTTTGAGTAAGAGTTTTATATTGTATGTATATACCTTTCTTTTCTTTCTTGAAGAATCTTCATTTGTTCTTTGTAATGATTCTCAATGTATTGTTTAGCTGCTGCAACTTTCTTTCTTCATCGGTTGTTTCGATGTGGGATGATTCGTCTGCAGAGACATTACTACCTCCACCACCTGAACCACCTTTGTATCTCGATCCTCCTTGCATTTGCCTCTTTTGAAACCAACCTTTTGCAGAATCCATATATACTCACTCTCTTTACAAATCAAACACTCGATTTCATCATTTTTGGATTGACATACGTCTTAATAAATCCTTGTGCATAAACAAGAATCTAAAAAAAAAATCAGTTTTGACAAATTCAAAGCAGAGGAAGAAAACAAATCTCCAATGGGAAAGAGAGGAAAAGGATGAGCGTGAATATCTCTAGAGCCAAGCATCTATTTCGCATGAATTTTATGGTACAAATGTAAATATGCGTTTAGATCTTCAATGTTTGCCTTATTTTTAGCGTCATTTTCTCTCATTCTTTCATGCATACTTCTTTTCTTTCTTTCATTTTTTCCTAAAAAATAATAATAATGGACTTAGAGATGATTAATTCTTCTTTATTTTCAATTTGATGGGATTTTAATCAACGAAAAAGAAGATTTTGACTAGTTTTAGTACAAGAATTAATCTGTTGAGATTTAGCTAAGAGATCAAATCGGAACTAATTAATAACAATGTGTTAAAGAGTTCTCTACTGCTTTGGCAAATACATTCCATCTCTAAACTGTAATTTCTCTTCAGAGACTAAACCAGAATGAAAGCTTTGAAGTTGTTGCAAAGACTTGTCACTTATAATGCATCAAAGTTTTTCAAGAATTGTAACCTTTAGTTTAACAATTGTAAACTTGTTACTTTTTAAATAGAATGCAACAAAGTTTTTCAAAAAAAAAAAAAAAGTTGAATGGTTTAGTTTGTTTAGATTGTGTATACAAACACATTTTTTTCATCATTATTCGGAAATACTAAAAAAAATTAGTAACAATGTTTACTTTTCCTATTAACACAAATATCAGTGTAGGCATAGTTGTAGCATTTACCTTGTTTACCAAGAAAGTGCTAAAAAGGAAAACCGAGTTTAAAACCCGACCTAACCCTAACTGGAGCGATAAAACCCACAAAGGCTCTTTCTTGGCGAGAAAGTTTTCAATTCTCTCGTCGAACCATATGAGCGCAGACTCCTCTTGGAAAAAAGGTAGAAATCCGACGGTGAGAAACCTAACTTCCTTAATTTTTTCTTAGAGATCCAAGGGCTAATTAAAAACATCAATATGGAGCCTCCGATAAAATCCCAACCCCACAGAAGAGAAAGCCCTAATTCTTGAGAAACCATGAGCGAAACCAAAGTTTCCCCGATGCTGATGATTCCCCCATGATCGAAGGAGATGGTCTCTCCAAGGTCGAAGATCTATCCGATGACGATGACGAAGAAGAAATCTTTGGGGTTCCGAATATGATTCGGATCCCTCCGAGTTTGCATATATCTTCAGCCGAGGATTACTCCATGTTCGAATCATGGTTTAATTTTTAGAACTCATGTGATGGATCCAAATTGTATCCTAATTCGGTTATGCTTGTCCATTGTTTGTTGGGGGCTCAACGCTCCTCTTCTGGAACTTGTATCACTACCCAGTCCCTGCAAATGCCAATCTTGTTTCGGTTCATCGTAATATCAAATTAGCTCTTCACCTTATGGGCATTCATGGTTGGCTCGAAATCTATGCGTATGGTGCCAAACCAAACCGCGAAGAACGTGACTTGGACAAGGGCAATATCATTTACATGGCACCAAAAGGTGAATGAATTCCTACTCTTAGACCCGGTTATTCTATTTTAATTATATACTTATAATTGATATCTCTGTTTCTTCAGGCAAGCAAATGTCAATGTCTATTGATGGACAGATATCGACATCATTACTAGGGCCGAAGGATTGGAAAACGGATCCCAGAAATTGAGAGGGTCTTGGGTGTTTGCAATCAAGACATCTCAATGCTGCTCTTATTGTAGACTCAAGGTGGTGATCTTTTCACTCTCAAGAGTCGGTATTTAAGTGTACAGAATTTGTACATGGAGAAAAGAATTATTGCTACTTCTATGAAGACCTCTCTCTCCACTCCATCTCTTGTTTCTAAACTTACCTTCTTTTGTTCTGGGACGCCATCAAACAGCTTATTTCCTGTTGGGTTCAGATACCATCTTTCAGAAAATCAATTCAGCTTTGATTGATAGGGGTGTTTCTTGTCGTAACATGTCTATCTCGGCCTATGTTGATGACAAGAAGATCTTGTCTTGAGACAAGACACCGGAATCCAAAATCGACTTGTATAGGGAGGAGGTGCTCTTTCTTTTCTTATATATACATGTAATTTGTGTGCATGTCTCATATATCTAATATGTGTATGTCTCATGTATTTTTCCAGCGGATAAGCCCGCTAGACTTCAAAGAATGTTAGACGACATTTTTCTATGGTTAATCCAGCATCCACGTCGAGATTTGGTCATAGTTATCCAGATAAAGTGATGAGTTCTCCGATATCCTTGGAGGTTTAGCGTTGAGATATGACAGTTTTTTCTTAGTCACTCCAACTCCAGCTGAAGACACCGCACCAGAAACTACCACAATTTATTTTTGATCACCTACGTTTTTTTTTTCCGAAACCGGAAGCGGAAGCGGAAGCCCACTACAAAAATGGCTAGGGCTGGTAATGTGTAAAAAGCTAGCTTTTGTTTGTTGGTTGCAGCGGAAAACCCCTTGTTTTATATTAATTTCTACGTTGAACAGCAGATTTTATTACTTGTATTGGAAGTTATTGACGTAATCAGTTCCACTGTTAATTTGTTTCTAGCTCTTGGATTCTTGTTTGATTGTAGAGTTTTAATAGCTACTAATCATCCATTGTTTTTAGAAGGTCTGTGGACTGAAATATCTTAAGACTTATTTTAATAACTTCTTTCCCAAGAAATTGAGAATTTTGGGATCAAAATTGGATATGCTCTTATATTTATTTGGTTTACGCGTTAAAAGATCATTACCATAGCCCACACCACACCAATAAACCTTAATTTCAAAAGAAGTCAAAAGATTGAATCTAAACGTATCAGAAAAAATACAAAAGTGTGTACGTTTGTGAAAAAATTTACGCCAAACACACAAACTTGTAAGTTATTTACCTCTCTCCCAAATTTTCTTGGGATCTAAGAAATGGTGAGGCTGCATCACCAAGTAACGCTAAAAAAACCTCTCTGAGATTTCTTGGGATCCGACGGTCAAAAACGTAACTTGCTTAATTTGTTCTTAGAGATCCAAGGGCTAAAAACATCAAACATCGAGCGATAAAATCCACCACCGCCACAGAAGAAGAGAAAGCCCTAATTCTTGAGAAACCATGAGCGCCGATGACGGATAAAGATCCATGCTGGAAGAACTCGCCGACGACAACGAAGAGATCTCCGGGATCAATTATCTTTCCAAGGTCGGAGAAGCTTCCTCCTCCACCGAGATCAAAATAAATGCCTCAGATTACGCATATCTCGACCAACCCGAAGATTACTCCATGTTCGAATGCTGTAAGACCTCTCCAAATTGTCTTTTGTTTTTTTAGATGTATTGTATAGTAATTCGTTTTTGCTTTGTCCAGCGGTTTGTTATGGGCCTCAGACATACCTCTACTGGAACTTGGAGCACTTCCCAATCCCTGAAAGTGCCAATCTTGTTTTGATTCAGCGTAATATCAAGTTAGCTCTTCACCGAATGGGCATTCATGGTTTCCTCGACATCCGTGCGTTTGGTGGCAAACTGAGCCACGACAAAAGTCATTTGCGGAAAGCCAATTTCTTACACATGCGGGCAGAAGGTGAATGAATTCCTACACCTTAATCGGCTATTATACTTTAGTTACAATATGTCTCTAATCAATCTCTCTCTTCCTTCCATCAGAGGGTCCCTTCTCGATGGGTCAAATGTCCACTGGTGGACAAATGTGTGTGGACCTTCTATTTGTCGCAAAAAATGGGTATCCTGATCGAAGAGCTTTTGTGGTTATAGCAAATCAAAACCCAGAATTTGACGAGGTGAAGAGGGTTCTTCGTAATTTGCAATCAAGTTATCAGAACCCTGCTCTCATTGTAGACCCGACCACCGCAGGAGATGCTGTCTTTTATCATTCTCCAGACTCTGTACTTGAGCGTACACAATTTGTTACTGGAGGAAACACCAGACCGCGGATTCCTTCTTCTTGTAAGACCTCTCTTCTTTGTTATATATTTCATATGATCGATCCAAACAATGGTTAATGGATCATCCCTTGTATCCTTATTTGTTTTGCGCAGGTCGTCTCAGACCTCGGGGGATTGAGACTGGCGTCTTCTGGGACACAAACGATTGCCCTTTCCCTCCTGGTTGGAGTCCTGATGAAATCTTCCAGCAAATCAAATCATATCTTACTCGAGTGTATTACGTTTCTGGTAACATGTCACTCACCGCTTATGTTGATGATAAGAAGAAAGAGTCTTTTGGTGGGTTTCTGCGGAACAAGACTCGCGATTCCAAGATCGAGTTCCATCCCGGAGGTAAATTCTTTTGTTTTTTTTTCTTTCCCTTTCTTACATATATCTAATCTGCCTATATCTTCTTTTCCAGTGGATAAAGCCGCTAGACATGAGAGAATCTTGCATGACCTTCTCTTATGGTTAGTCCTCCATTCATGGGGATCATATGTGGTCGTAGTCTCAGGCAAAGTCAGAAAGGTATCCTTCGACATGCTTGGATATTTGCAGTCCATAGGTTACAAGGTTTTCCTAGTGACTCCAACTGAAGACGAACCAGAAAGCCATGACTGGCCAGATATGCTATTAGAGTATGTATACGATTATGGTTTCGAAGCCGAAACCAAAAGCCGAAGCCCAGATCATAAAAAGGCTAAAGCAGGAGATTGATTTGATTATCTGTAATAGCTTGTACGTTGGTTGTAGTGGCAAAATGCTTTGTGCGGATTCAAGAGACTCGTTTTTTTAAAGGTTTTTTTTAAGGAAAACAATGTAGGAAAGCGACTCTCTGAAATCGATCTCCATGAATTATATAACCCCCTCGACATATGAACGAAACTCTACTTGTTAACAAATACATTGCATCTCTTAACTCTAGTTTCTCTTCAGAGACTAAATTAGAAAGAAAGCTTTGAAGCTGTTGCAGAGACTTGTCAGAACAAGGATCAGCTACACAGAACATCTACCAAAAACAAAAGCAGAGAAACAATGATCACAATCAAGACGAAAAACACTTTAAACATGGGATTCTAAGTTAAGCTTTATCAAGCATACACACAATAATCGAAACTGTCTGAATAAAACTTACGATTCAGATATCACTGGGAAAGGGGGCAATCTCAGGACAGCTTCTTCTGTCTCCATTGGATCCGATCTCAGAATCTACGGAAAGAAAACGACAAAAAAAATCATTCAAGAAACCTAAGGAACCATTGGACTCAAACGATTGGAAACAAAACCGCACAAGTAATAGAATCAGCATTTCGTTATGGATAATTGTTCAAATGCTCATCTTTGTGCCTAAAATGTTTGCTAATGACCATTTTTGCTTTCTACTTCTTCTCTAATTCCTGATGATTAACTAATGATCTTATTCCTAATGATCTCTTGTTTATTTTCCATCTACATAGCTTACATTCTTCAACTAATCAACTAATTTTCACATTTCAGACCAAACACAAGAAGATTGACAAAAGGGAGATACATATATATATATCACAAATCTAAAAACATTCATTGATCGAACCAACCCTTATTACTTCAATTTCAAACCCGATTTCGAAATCAGTGATTATTGAGCTCAAATTGCATTAGAGAGATAGAGAGATCCTTACAGGGTCCTGAAGAACAGGTTTGGTGTCATCGATGGCTGGTCTGAACGGAGGTTTCACAGTTTTCTTCTCTTCGGCTTTCGTAGTCACCGGACTCTCAGTAGATTTCCCCATCGTTTTCTCTCTCTCTCTTTTCTCGCCGGAGAATCAGATCGTCGTGAATTTGGTTTTCCGATCTCACACGTGCGAGTAATTGGGCCAATATTGGGCTTATAGGTTTTTATTTAAAGCCCATCTTTAAATAAAATTGGTTTGACTTGGGTCGCCTATATGTGCTCCTCCTCCTCTGATAAACCCTAATTCGTCTCAAAAATTTCAGAAGCACAAGAGGTACGATTTTTTTTTCTCTTACGAAGCTTAATCGGGTTTTGTTTTGTGTTTCTTCTGCTTAATCGGATTTTATTTTATTTTTTGTTTCTTCTGCTCTAATGTTTACTTTCCGTCGCAGGGACTAATTGAAATCAAACGACGATGTATCTTCAGTGTTATATCAACGAGAAGGGTGAGAAGGTTTACACCACTAAGGTACCTTTACTTTACTCATCTCTTCTCTTTGTGTGCTTTTGATGTGTATTTGTAACTGTTTTTTTTTTTTGTTAGAGATTGTAATATGACTGAGAAAAGTTGCATATTTTATAGGTAGTTTCATAAGTTCTATTTTGGTGTTAAACCCTTCTTAAATGAAAGTTATCTCTGAAGCTCTGTTTTTGTTAGAGATTGTAATAACTGGTGACATGTACAGATTTTATATGTTATTTTACAAGGTAATTCCTTAGAAGAGAGCAAGTAGTTCTCAAGTGTTAAATAAAAGTTATCACAGACGAATCAATTTTGGTTTTGTTTGCTTAATGTTAAATTAGTAAAGTTTGTTTCGTTCATCTTAATCTACGCATGTATTGATCTTGTATTTACATGTTTAATCTGAACCTTTAGCATATAAAAGCTCTTGCATACACATTGATCTTAGTTTTGATTATTAACCTTAAATATCATGTTTCTGTATCTTTTAGTTAACATTTGGTTTGTCTCTGCTCACTGTTTTTCGCTACTTTATGCAGAAGGAATCACCGCTCGGGCTAGCCACTGAATCTGCCCATCCGGGTTAGTCTAGCTTTAAAGAACCTTTTGTGTGTGTTTATAGTTTTATTCTTTCATTGAAAGGAAATACTTATTGATTTTAAAACAAATCTTTGTGGTATTTGCAGCTCGATTCTCCCCTGACGATAAATATTCTAAGCAGAGAGTTTTGTTGAAGAAGCGGTTTGGTCTCTTACCGACCCAGAATGCACCTGTCAAGTACTGAAGATTTGCTTCTGTTTGGTTTTCATGTTCTTTCTATTCCTGTGTTGTCTCTTAATGAAATGTTGACTTGAGTCTTTGTATTTTCCCAAATAGTTGTGAGTTAAGAACAATTTACTTATCTTTGTGAACCTTAAAGAATGAAATACTCTGGAGTGAGTTATTTTCACGAATGCCCAATTTGTTAAAATCATATAATCAGATGATTGTCAATTTAATAAATTTTTCACATTCTTACCTTCTCAGACATAGAAACTGTGTCAATGTATTAGACCATTCACATAAACACCATTTGTAAGCTTTCAACCAAAAATAATCAGCCTATTCCATATTTAGAAGACTAGTAAAGCTAATCAATCTCTACAATCTTTGCGCACTTCACTTGTATTCGTGCTCTATTCTTGTGTCTCTTGAAACTTGAATGATCATCTCGCTTCCACCTTTTTTCTTTTTCCGACACTATTGTCGTCTCGTCCTTACCAGAATACGATTTGATCCTAACAGCCCGAACTTGCTTTGTGGTGGTGTCGGGCTTCAAAGGCAGTAGCTCTGGCGGTTGATTAGCACTGCAGATACGCCCAAAGTAGTAGAGAGGCTCAACATAACACGATGATGAAACCACGATTCCTTTCATGCTCTTTGGCTTCACAAGTTTTATAAACTCTCCAATCTCCTCGTAGCACGAATGATCAGAGTACTGCACCGAATACATATACTCATGGAACTGATGCACCGCCCCTTGTAATTCTTTCAGGCCACAAACGGTTTCATGTTTAGTTGCAGTTAAAAGAGAACCAGAGAGGTTGTCATCTCCTTTGAATGGTCTTTTCACCCATGGGAGACCAGAAGGCATGATGCCGATGGTTGGACACATCAAATTCAATCCCTCGAGAGTCTGAATGCTGAAACTGTATCGAGGGACAGCCCGTACTCTTGTAAGAGATGTATCAGTTGTGAAAATGTCTTGGAAGCCGAGGAGATGCATGGTACGCAGTCGCTCTGGCCAAACCCAAATCTAAGAACAACCAAGAAATCACAAGACACATCAACTATTAATCCATATGTGAGATTCAACGAAAGTAAGAAGGATATTCATGACACACACTGGACACTGGACACTGAAGAAGCCTAACCTTGATATTGAGAATGCGAGAAACCAGAACAAAAAGGTCTTCTTTCCCCAAAGTGTCAATTCCTATGATGATATCATGCGAAGGATGAGCGGTGATTATATCAGCAACCTGCAAGGAAAGAAATGAATAAGAGAAAGGCGAATGGGAACTAGTGGCCATATAGTATGAAATGTTCAAGGAGGCTAACCAGACGTGCAGCGACTTGACGAGAAGGAAAACGAGTGTAAATCGGATTGCAATAAGTGTTATCCAAGTAGAGAATGTCTACTGGAAATTCGTTAATCGCAGCAACGAGAGTCGTCCTTGCTACATGATGATCCAATTCCCACCGGAAATCTCCAGTGTAGAGAAAACATCCGAAATCTCCCCGGAACAAGAACATGACAGACCCTAATTAATCAAACACACTACAGTGATCATTCCAGTAAAATCATATCCATATTCCACACAACACATCCATCAAATTCAGATTCAAATTCCACATCAGGCATCCATCGAGCGAGAAAGCAAAATGATCGTACCAGGACAGTGGTGAGCGTCGATGGCCATGAAGTGGATTCGAACGTCGGAGCCGGAAGAAGGAGATCGGAGAGAGAGAAATCGCCAGGAAGAGAGAGGGACGACGCGAAGCAAAGAGAGGTCGAATCCTGGGAATCGGGAAGGAAACAGAGAGGCGGTGGTGCGAGAACAGTAGAGAGGACCATGGGACCAGTCGCCGGAGAGGCCACGAGTGCGATCTGAGTGAAAATGAGTCAAGAAGTAAGACTGACTTCCGTTCTTCCACCGGTCCACCGATATCAGACCACTCTCCATTTCTCCGATCTGATTCTTTCCCCGTTCGTCGTTTTTTGGGCCCTTATATAAATGTTTTCCCCAATTACATGTTTTTTTTTTCTGCGGAAAGGAAAAGAAAAAAATGAAGAAAATCACAAATGGTGAATCCTCTGTATCCGGAGGAAAGAAACGCCGGCGAGAAGAAGAAGAAGTTGGTTGCAGTCACGCTGCAAACAACGACGATGGAGGAATTGTTTCTGAGGATCAATCTCTTCCTCTCCTCCGTAAGTTATTGAATCTTATGGAATTTGTTTATCCAGAGATCTCTCTGAGTAACTCCGGAATTGGTTTTTTTTTCCAGAGGATGACCTTACCTTTACCGACACTTCTGTTGCGCTTCGGATGATGCGAGCTCAATTTCCTCGTATTGACCAGGTTCTATTCGACCTATCTCTTAATTGAATCTGAATTTGGATATTTTTCATACTCTGAGATTGTGTTTTCGACATTGAACTTGTGTTTTGATGAATTTGATACCTGTGGATTATTTTGTCAATTTCTTTACATTTTGATGATGATTTTTTATTTTTGTCAATTTCTTTACATTTTGATGATGATTTTTTATTTTTGTCAATTTCTTTACATTTTGATGATGATTTTTTATTTTTGTCAATTCCTCTGTTCATCTGTGTCAGGCTTCGGTTCCGCCATTTATATTGCAGTCGCAATTATACAGTAGCGTCAACGATAGAACACAAGTGGATAGAGAATTAGAGGTATGGTTTCTACTCTAGACTATGCAACCATAATCAGACATGTTTCTCTTAATTCTTTACAATTCTCTGTCTTGTTTAGAACCCGCAAAACTGTATCATAAGCACCATTGTATACTAGTTTCTCATCTTTGGTGTTATTGATGTTGGTATCTTTAGCTGTGGATTGTTCATGTTTTGGGTTCTAGCAAAAGTTTCCATTTTTATCATCTAATTAGGCTTCCTAGAGTAATGGTGACTTTGGATTTGGTGCAGTGTTTACGAAGGGATAAAGTTGTTCGTGTTTTTAAACTCAACACTGGACAAGATGATCACGCGATTATCTTTTTGGATGACTATCTTAATCAGGTTGGCATTTTACTGCATTTTCTAAAGACTATTGTATCGTTCAGTGGACAACATTGGAAACCGATTATCCTTTTCTTGGAGTCTTTTATGTTAGGTTGATCGAATTGTGAAGAGGATGGAAGAGAAGAAACAGAGTGATCTTGGAACATTCATTTGGTTCAAAGAGCATGTCCTTGATTCAAAACTTGAACCCAGTATTGGACATAACGAGCTAGTGAGTCATTTTACGCTTACTTAATTATCTACATGGATGCCAAAAGTTTTTCACTTTTCACTGCAGTGTTTGCTGTTGTCAATGGGCGGTAAGGTGAAGGATGCGCACATCACTCTCTTAATTAACGCAGGCCTTCTCGTAAGTAAAGAATTATATCTTCGCTTATACGTATCTTTTTCCTTCTTTTAACTCTTCACACTATTTTCTCTCAGACCCGCCAACTTATCGATCCAGACATGTACTGGTTTGCAGTTCCGAGTATCGGTAAACTGTGGAAGGGTCTGTCGCAGGTACCCCCTAAAAAACGTTTTTATTAATTTCCTCTCCAAAGTGATTGCTTCAGATCAATCTTTTCTTACTCTCATTCTAATCAGGGAAGGAACGAGCTCCTCTCGTTGCTAAAGCGCAAGCGACACAAAGAGATGTTCTTGGCTGTATTAGAGAAGAAACGACTCCGGTTCTCTCCTCTGGATATGAGATTTCACATACGTGATCTCATTGGCTCGGGTCACCTGAAAACTTTTCAGACAACTTCAGGGTTAGTTGTTCGGATTTCAAGGGACTAACTACATTGCCGTTGCAGGTTTCGCCACAAATAGACAATCTCATACATGAAGTTTACGCATCCATTTTTGTATAAGAGTAATTACAGACTCGAGCTAAAGCCGAAGACAATCTTTTTTACAGTATAATAATCGAAGTTGGCCTTTTTATACTCTGAAGAAATTACTAGATATCAACAAGTCTGCTGCATTGTCTTTAAGTGTACTACAAGGTACGTGACGCGATCATCTCTGCTTTCATTCGGTTGAAGAATTCTTCGGCTCTCTCGTCTATTCCCTTCTCCGGAAACAATTCTTCATCCAATTGGTTACAGCAATGTGTTCTCGGATGAGCTTATCGACGTATACACGGGACTCTGTCTGCTGATCCTTCCCGGTTTAGCGGCTTGAACAGTTGGTGGAAGTTGATGGATTGTACCGTGTTTGAGGTTTGGTTTTGGATCGGCGGAGTTTGTGGAATTTTGCGGTTAAGCTCTTCGAAGCTCTTTTGGTAGGGAAGAGCTTACTTCTGAGGCAAGACATGACGAAATGTTTTGGGACCTCGGATTAAGAGTCTAGGGGTGGGCAAAAACAACCACGGTTTAAAAATGGCAGTTATCTAATAAGTAATTACATTAGTTAATCTGTATCATCATGTTTCTATACACAATCTGAAAACGATCATTTCCACTTTTGACTAAAATAATTACATCAATGTTGCTCTGTTTCACAAATTTTCCTCTAACTAGCTCAGTCTATTGTCAAACGAAAGTACCCTCAGGTTCGACTAGGTTTCTAAATTACTTCTTCTTTTTTGGTCGAAGGTTTCTAAATTACTAAACAACAAAAATACTGTTGTTAATTAGTTACATTATGGATTGTGAGAGAAAATGGGGTCATGACTAGTGAGTGACGGGTCCTTTTTGTTATTTAGCGGACCAATTGAGAGGTATTGAGAAGAAATGGTATCTGATTCACCTTTAGTTATCTGCTCAAGTTAACATTTACATGTGTTTTTTATTTACATGTGTTTTTATTTTACTAGTTAACATTTTTCTTTACATGTGTTTTTATTTTACTAGTTAACATTTTTTTCTCTTCAGCTTTTATATAGCGTGTCTGCCAATCTAGGGTGATTGATTGTAAACATTCAATCCAACCATAACTGAATACACTATTTTCAATTGTGGGTATGTTTCACAAATTATCCTCTAACTAGCTCAGTCTACTTGGTTCAAACGAAAATGGCCTCAATTCTGGTTCAACTAGGTTTCTAAATTACTCTAACAACAAAATAGTTGTTAATTAGTTTCACTTTGACACATTATGGATTCAGAGAAAAATGGGGTCATGACTCATGAGTGAGTCACGGGAGGGTGTCCTTTTTGTCATTTAGCAAAGCAATTGAGATCCATTGAGAAGAATGGCATGTGATTCTCTGGTTCTTACGTTAGCTCACCTTTAGTTATATACTTCCACTTTATGTTAATCGGTATAAATTAAGTTATATAATAATAGAATGATGCATCTTTTTAGTGAATGCAAAACATTTTATTCGTTCATCTTTAGTTAGCTTCTGAAATTCAAATTAAACAAACACGACTTCTTTAACTATACCATGAAATATTGAAATCTATATAAATAATATCGTCATGAAAATTCCAGTAAGATTTAAAAATGTACAAGTTTCAAAAATGTAAATATGACATATCTGTATCTAGAAAAGACATATCATTCTTTTTTGATCAGACATATGATTCCATGTCTAGAAAAAGACGGGGGGACCATACACTATTTAATTACGAATCATGAAAGTGTCCTCTATAAATGTTCCTACCACTGCTCCCAACAACACATTCAACCATAGTCCCACCAATGTTCGTATATGGTTTTGGTGTGTGGTGTAGGTGAATGTGATTCAATATCTCTTTATCAAATTTGTTACTTATTTGACTTAAGAAAACCTTTATAAAGATATGTGAATATCACATTTATACACTACATACAAAAACACATTCTCTCTAATATCTCTCTCCCCCACACACAACGCAATACTCGTTCCTTTTCTCCTCACTATCATGCAAAAATAAATAAAGAAAGAAAAAGAGATAACTCTTAAAATAAATTGTCATGCAAAAATAAAAATGACAATTACATTTATACATGATCGTTTGTACTGAACCAAATGATCGAGTTACAACAGATTATCTCCTTAAAAAGTATCATCATCATCGCATAAATGGCAACAACAAAAACACTTAAAGATTCAAGTGTAAACATCATCATACAAAGGAGCATATAGACCCATCGTTCAAACTAGCTAATATTTTGGATCTTTCGCTTGACTTTGAGTATTTGTGAAATGCCTTCTTTTATATAATTAAGGCAGATGCATGTTTAGCCAATATATTGTAAGGGCCTAACATATTCGGAACTTACATTTACGGTTGGATCTCGCTTGAATTTGAGTATATATACATTTACATAAGTGTAGAAATGTATGTATTATAACCCAAAAGCTGAAAAAGTTGCTAGAAGAATTCGATCTACTCTCATTCTTTTCGACTAGGTCAAGCGAATCAAGCTGTGGTAAGTATGGTAAAACATGTTTCCACAACCAACGAGGCTTCTTATCAGATTCATCAGGTTCTTTAATTTGTAATATATATTGGACAAACTACAAAACAATATTGCCTAATAATGAATTTTATTTCAGTGAAAAGAAAACCACACTATGTGATGCGAGTGATATAGTATATGTATGCCACTATGCATAATACTGTAGCTATATAATGTCATGAATTAATAAAGATTTTACTTTATAATAATGATCACGGTATGGGCGGTTCATTTGGTATATTGCACGAGATTAATCTCGTGCATAAATTTGAAGTAAACTTTAAACTTGGGAATAACATCATAATTAGAAGAATAAAAAATATACGTTGGGTAGATAATCAGAACTCTAATTAGTGGAACTCCATAGTTTTTGTATACAAAATGGAACAAAATCTTAATAGGGTTATAAAATTGAAAACATTAACAATTATACTAGAACATATTATTACAAGCAACATATAATTTTTCGTAGTTGGAAAATAAACACTTTGTGTTTTTTTTTTCTAGTTTTTTGTATTATCATTAAAGATTGTATCTATTCAAATATTATTAATCGACCGAATTCAGTTATCTACATTACAGTAAACAGTCTTTGTGTTTTAAAAGCAAAAAAATCATCTACAGTAGAAACTCTATGAATGAAATTTGTTTTTCGATTACTATTCACGCATAAAAACATTGAAAATCAAATGGTTAAACACACAGATTTGTCAAACCGTTCGAATCCTCTCTCTCTCTCTCTATTAAACCGAGCACAGTTTACTTCAGATGTAACAGGAATAGGAATAACCAATTATTTTGGCGTGCACCAAGTATCATTCACAACGCGTTCACTTCATTTTCTGTGTGGACCATCGAATCATTGTAAATTAGAATATATATACTTCCACACCACACACCAAAACCATATATCTCTTTATCAAATTTCTCAAACATTTCATAAACTAGGGTTGAACTCGCGCGTTGCGCGAGTCTGTATGTTATTGTTATACGTTGAACTTATACGCTTTTTCATAATCCTCCCAAAAAAAATATAACTTAAGATTTTATATCCAAAAGAATTAAGTAATCAATCTAATAAAATATGAACTCTATGAATCTTTTCTTTCTCTTCTTCAATTGGTATCTTTCACCGTCCGAACTTTAACTTTATCTTCTCTCCATTTTCAACTATTACTTTCTCTCCACTTTGCACTTTGCATACGCACGGATGTTTTTTTCAACATACATTTTTATTCATATATTTTTTGTGTCTTTAAGAATTTCATAATATATATAATATATATATCAAATTCAGTCTAGATTTTATCTATACATGAATCTTATAGAGTTGTATTTTATCTAAAATTTATTAATCATAAAACAAATAAGAAACAAAATTTTGTTATTCGACACTTTTTTTACAATTTTTTAGTTATCGAACGTAATATTATGATTTTCCACTTCCACATATTCTTTAACCCTCTACTCTTGATTCATCTGCTCTTTCCCAAACCATGCACTTTGTTATCATATTATTGTCTTCTAATTTGTTATACCTAGCCTCATTTACTGTGCTTTGAAATTGATAAATTATTGATATTGTATCATTGCCTTCTTTTTTTTGATGTTTCGCATTAGTATGACAAGCGTTTTGAGCTTCAGCTTTGGTAAGCCAGAGTATTTTAAGTTTTTTAAATACTCTGTGTTTATAAAACTTTGTAGCCTCTTCTTCCGATTCATCATCATTAGCTATATTGTCACTACTTACATATTTTTTTGATTTCACCTTCTATTTTATGGAGGATAGATCCATTTATCTCATCATATGTTTCATTTCTTGGAGTTAGAATTACATGTTCTCGCGATATCTTTGGTCTTGGTAAAATACAGTGAAATCATCAACTGTTTCATTTATTGGAGTTAGAATTGCTTGATTTCTCGCAGATATTTTTTGTCTTGATAAAATTCAGTAAAATCCTAAATCTCTTATAATGCTCCTCTCTTATGGGTAACAAAAGGTCTTTGACAACTTCAACTTCATCGTTTTCACAACCATTTTTTTGAGTTAATGCTATAGTCAGCGTGCACCTCCGTTGCCAACATATCCTCCTTTTGTTTTTCTTGCCATTTCCAAAATCCTCCTTTTGTTTTTCTTGTCATTTGTAATCCATTTTGCATTTTTTATAAATACTTCTTGGATTAGACAAAGTCTACTGTATCCTATGAATAAAGAAAACAAAAGAGACATAAGCTAGATCTAAAGAGAGTTGGTCTTCTAGAACAGCAGATTCCAACCTATAAAGGACAAAAAAGCATCTCAATTTCAGAAAAAAACAAAAAAGAAGAATTGCAAGATTCGAATGCAATTCATTGATCCTTTTTTTGGGATGTCATAAAAGCCACATGAAATATCTTTATACCTGTTTGATCCAAACCCTTCGTTACCCCCTCACAGATAGCCCTGCCTCTGAATGTTGCGCGCATATAGTAACAAAGAGTAAAAACTTACAGTATAGAATAAATAGACTGATTATCTGCATCGTAGCATTGACTGCTAATGCGTATGACACAGAATTTTCTTCTCTTCTGATTTGTATGCCCTCACAATCGTTATATACCCTTTACCAACACAAATGATGGGAAAAACTCCGTGCCTACGTTGTTTGTGTATCTCTTCTCTATCTCCTCTCGAGGAGAGCAACATAAACAAATGTGTTGATTCATGTTTATCCTCTTCCTTAGCAAGTAGCTATCATGCCTTTAAGGTCCTTAACTACCACTTGACTTGCTTCCCAATACTTTATAATCGAACTACGACATTCTCATTAACCAAACTTTTGCAAATCTAACTAACGTTTGTAAATGTAATCAAATTAACAAACAAAGAAAGTTATATTTGTATCACGCAACCCATAAAGTTATAGGATATCAAAGTGAGCCTATCAACAATATAGTTCTAACATTGTAAACACAAGCACACAAAACTCAGTTTATTTGAAATTTACAAAATAAGGATGAAAGACTGGTTACTTAGTTACAACATTTTCGAGTTCCATGTTTTAAGTTTCTCTTAAGCATTTTCAAACCGGAGGTGGTACTTGTGAATTGGGATTATTGATGTCAAATACGATAAATCATGGTGCGTTGCCCACAGTTTAAAAAACCATACCTTTTCTTGAATAACCTCAATGTTGAAGAGAGGAAGAATGAGAAGTAGCATTTCCTGAGCAGTGGAAGAAATTTAAGACACGGAAGCACAATTAATCATCATCATTAATCAGTCCCACAACTTTGAACTTAAAAATAAAACACAATGAGAAGAATTGATGTAGACACGGTTGACCATTACTTGTGAGAAACTCATCTATGACACAACCTTCTTGCAAGGTCCTTGTTTCATTGGAATAAAAACAAAACATATTATAAAACTCAAACAACTAATAGAACAGTATAACCACATATGCTAATATTCGAACCATATAATTCAATGACCTTAAAAGAAGATGAAATCATGCAACGTAACCTTAGATACCTTATAAAAAACCAAAATCTCAAGTGGAGTAGTTTGGTAGCTAAATCTCTGGGGGAGATAATAATTATTTATTAGAACACCAAAAATATAGGATATTATTATGAAGAATGAAACACTAACCATAGGAAAGACCTTTTATGTTAATCTTGAAAATGAGAAGAGGCTCGATAGAATCTGGCCTAATCAAGTGTCTCCTTAGGTCACCAGTTTGCTTCTCATGTACAACTGGGAAACTCATTCACTGAAGTAAAAATATGATAGCTTTAGTGCTTCATGATTCAATTTGAGAGCAAAGGAAGCAAATGCAGTCTATTTACCTTGAATCTTTTGAGGTGGCGATTAAAATCTCCTCATGTTAGCTTCTCCACACATGCATTTAAAAACTCATTGTGAAGTACCTAATAGAAATCACAGAGGTATACAAGCAGCCATAAACTCAGGGCAGTCAATCATTACCAACACTGATTTTATGCAACCCCAGTTAAAGGCAAGAAGGTGGTCCGCTCAATTATATTTCCCAAGTCGCTTCGTATGCCGATTATCACTGTCGTAAGCACTTGTCTTCTTCGAGTACCTTGTGTTTCCATTTCCTTCGATTGTGAAAGGAATCCTTGAGAGACCTTCCTTTTTTCTAAAAATGGTTGAGAAACAAAAAAAAAATTATTAGTTTCCCAGGAGAATCCATAAAACGCAAAATCGTAGTAACCCACAATCACCCTGAATGTTCTCATCACTGTGGAAATTCAACTCAATTTGGAAGAGAGCTTAGATCACTTAATATCGTATCTAATAGAACTGATGAGACAAATTTTGAATCCCAATTAAATCCCAAGTGCAAGCAATCAAGTAGTAATCAAGGTATCGAATCCACAAGGAGTTGAGAATAACACACTAAGAATGCAAGCAATTGATTAAGCTAAGCTAGATGATATTTTTGCATTTTTGAGATCCTAATTATGCAACAAAGTAAAACAAGTGAAATGTGAATGCTAAAAGAAAACAAACAAGACTAACAATTAAAAGATTGATCAAATATAGAAAAATATGAGCTTTGGGCAAAGCAATTGACTCGGGATGATTGATGACTAACTAATGATGTTAGAACTAACAATTCAAACTCAATTCCATGACATGAATCACACAAAATAGACTAATCCATTCCCATGACAATAATCCATTTACTAACCATTTAATTAAGCTAATTTCCCAATTGCAATTAAATGATCAATAATCATTAAGAACAAGTTCATAGAGCCAACTAAACACCTTAAGCATCAATTCCCATTGGTTAAGAATGAAAAGCAAAATTAGGATTCTCCTAGGCATTTTATCGAACACCTTCCGGGCGTAAAATATCCATGATCTAGATTATGATTAGCTAAGTCTAATCTAGCATTAAGAACATCCTAATCTTTAGAAATCATAATAATCTAAGCCTAGACATCACTAATCATCCATCAAACATCCCTAATCTACTAAGCCCAAAACCCCATAGAGAAACTACTCACTAACCATGATGCAAAACACAAGCATAATCAAAGAGAAAGACATAATCATAGAAGAGATTAAGAAAAGCTTCACTAGATATGATAAATAGCAAAGACCAATCACAAATTATAAGAAAAGAGTTTTGAAGTATGAAAGAGGAAAGGCCTAATCAAGCTTAGCCAAAAACTCATGTCTAAAATCATTTTTATACTAGGTAAAAACGGAACCGGGTCGACCCGTCTTGATCCGGGTCGAATCATACATGTTTGGTTTTCAGAATTCCTGTCCTGAGGGTCAACCCTCAGTATCAACCCACGGTATACAATCTGCCGATTTTTGCTTATTTCTTCTTTTTTCCATGCTGAGGGTCGGGGCTCAGTATCAACCCACAGTATGCAATCTGCCGAATTTTCTCACTTCTTCACTTTTGGAGATTAACTTGACTTCTTCTTGCACCCAAATGAATAACTCTTGCTTCCTTTCAAATCTTCATCTTTTTGCATCCATTTGGTTTCTAAATAACCCCATTGTAAAGCCACCATCTCCAAACCTATAGAAATGCAAAAACAAATGCAAATGCACCTAAAAATGTCTAAATGATATGCAAATGCATGATAATGTCATGCCAAAAACATA
This sequence comes from Draba incana, assembly GCA_963576765.1. NCBI lineage: Eukaryota > Viridiplantae > Streptophyta > Magnoliopsida > Brassicales > Brassicaceae > Draba > Draba incana. The sequence goes on from OY755207.1 coordinate 39,194,240, forward strand.
CTAAAACTCGGTAAAATATGAGAATATCAACTCCCCCAGACTTGCCTATTGCTTGTCCGCAAGCAAACAACAAAATACAAATTCGAGAAAGAAGTTTAAAGATGGGAGCTCAAATCCAAAAGAAGCATAAAAAGGTTCAACAATATGTCCTAAAAAGAACTAATTTGATGCACAACAAACTTACTCAAAAGGCTTTTGCCATACTCATCTCTTATCAACTTTTACTCTAAATCCTGGGACTCAAAAGAACTCTCGTAATCAACTAACATTCAACTCTTTAACATTCATTATTGTGTTTGGTGCGGTCTCACAATTGGAAATTGAATCAATACCATTTGGCTAGGTAGAAAAAGGCTTGAAATTGATGTAAAGAGAAGGTTCATATTCTTTTTGGTGGTTAACTCTCAAATGCAAGTGTCACATTTAGCAAAAACAAGAAAGAAAAGAGACAATTGATGCATACAAGGCTAGGAATCCAAAGTTCTACCCATTATCCTCTTGTTGCACTCTCTCATCTCTTTTTTCTCACTATCCCATGTTTAACCACTAGCCTTTTTGGCTAAATCTTTCTTTCAAATCATTCTCCACGTTACTCTTTTCTTTTCTTTTGTTTTCTAAGTTCTAGGGAATCCTCATTTCTTCTCACTAGCTCCTTTTTTTTTTATTTTTTTCTTTTCTAGCTTAGCATTCCTAACATACTTCTTTTTCTTTTGATTTACTCTAAGAGAATGCTAAGCTATCATTTTTCTTTTAAACACTTAGAGCTATACGGTTTCTTTCTTTATTTCATTCCCTACAACTTATTCTTTCTTCTTCTTTCCTTTATTCTCTCTCTCACACTCAACCACAAACCCAAAGATATTCAATAAAACACTTAACCATTTTGGTTTCATTCCCCACCTAAGGCTAGTCTTAGACACAAGAAACTAGCCTATTGGAAACCTTGCCTTGTCGTCTCTAATGCTTGCAAGATTTTACCAATGCAACACAAAGAAAAAGGCCTCAGTACTCAAAGAACATATGCAAGGGTTTGAACAAATGGTCTCGGGTTTAAAAGGTGTGGTACCATCCTCATCTAAAAGATGAACTTAGATCGGGATGACCATTCAAATCAAGAAGAGAGTGGTAAAAATGAGGTAAACATGATTTGAATGTCAAGTGTTTATCCATAGTTATGATTCAAAATCCAAAAGCAAGAAAAATTAGTCAAAATTAAGTTCAAGTTGATAGAGTCGAATCTAGATCATGCAAGTTTATAATGAGTAGGGACTTTCAAAGAGATGGGATCCAAGCATGGATGAGCCTCTACTTCATGAATGTTAATGCATCGAAAGAGTTCTAACGAGGGCATAGCATTGAATCCTAAAATGAAACTTTACAAGGAAATTTCATCATTGCTCCCTATGCAACATGCAAATGCATCCCTAAAATGTTCTAGACTCAATCCTAACATAAAAAATAAAATAAAAATGCTAATGCAATGAGAAACTACATGCATTTTTTGGAATTTTTGAGATTTTTCAAATTTTTTTTTTTTGGTTTTTTTTTTGGGTTTTTTTTTTTTTTTTGGTTATAAAAGTTTGCAGAATGCAAAGACTCAAAGCAAAAGAAAACAAGACAACTAAAAACGTGGTTAGCCACTAACCTACTCCCCCGGACTTAAATTTCACCGTCTCGGTGAAAGAAAAGACCCGAAAGAGTAGATCAAGAGAAACAAAAAACGAAAATAAAGGAAAATATGATATTTACAATGGTAAGAGAATGGTACCGTAGAGTGTTTAGGCGGCGGAATGGGAAGAAGTAGGGCCTTCTTCATAGCTTGGTCCCCAATCGGTGAGCTCGATCTTCAAAACCCTTGACATTGTCTCCTTGATAAAGTCTAGCTCTTTTCTATTTAACCCGGGAGTCAAAATCACTTTCGCTTTAGAGAAAGGTTTAGAACCGCTTGAGCTTTTCACTTTGCACTCTACACCACCATCAATAAACTTCATAGGATACAAGAAGAGGGTTGAATGCTTGTCCTTCTTTGGCTTCTTCCTTGTGACTCTAGGTGCTTTCACTTCCACACTCAACTTCAAAGGTTCTTCAAAAAGCAAGCTCAACCCATCCCCATCAAAAATTCTTTCATCAAGACCATCACCATCAAGACTTAAAGACCCATTCACCACTTGAGAAGTTTCATCCTTAGAGTCCACATTGAAGAGTATGGCTTTCTCATTCACAAAGTCTATGCTTGCTCCCGCGGTTGCCAAAAATGGGGTTCAAAGTATGAGAGGTAGCTTACGTGTTGTTTCCATCTCCACCACCATAAAATCCGTTGGAACCTCACAATTTCCAATCTTTAGTGGGTAATCTTCAAGCATACCAATGGGACACTTTGAAGATGCATCCGCAAATGAGATTGCCCTTGTGTTTTCTTTCAACTCTTTTATACCAAGGCTCTTGACCATCTCATGAGAGATCAAATTAACACAAGAACCCGAATCGCACAAAGCATCATCTAATTTTAATTCACCAAGAGAGCAAGGGATTGTGAATTTACCGGGATCATTCTTCTTAGGGATCAACCTTGGTTCAAGAGGTGCCTCTTGTTTCTCATAAGTCTTCATCACATCCATGACCTTTGCATGATTTTCTAAGATGTCCTTGATGAACTTCATGTGCTTTGGTACTTGACTCAAGTCATCATTCTTTGGAAAAGACACTCCAACATCACTCATTTCCTTCTTAAACTTAGAGAGGACCTTCTTTTGAGCCTTAGTGTAGACCGGTTTTGGGAATGGAAGATTTGGCTCATAGGGAGGAGGTTCAACTTCAAGGGTTCCTTCCCTTTTCTTCTTAGGTACCATCTCTTCCCCCTTAGCGATTTTCACAACAATCCCATCAATCTTAACAACTTGTTTACGAATAGATAAGTCTTCTTTCTTAACTCCCATAGGTTCTTCCTCTTTAGCTTTAGGAGACATTCCTATAGCCTCAACAACCTTATCCACTTTCTTAAGATCATTGTATTCTAGAAGCATAGCAAATTCTTCTACATCCCGCTCATTTTGTTCTTGTTGAGACAACTCCTCGCATCTTCGGTTAACTCTTAAGACTTTCTCCTTGGCCAAAACAACCATATTGCAAAAAGTGTTAGAATTCGTACTGGTTTATAACGCTTTATAAATTTTAATTACGAATTCAATTTCCAGGATGCGTGTAAATATTGAATCAAATCTAGACTACAAATTTTTGGATATACCTGGATCAATTGCAGCGGAAAAGAGATTTTGATTGACCAAGGTTTTAGAGCACTTCAAACGCCGTGCCTTTATCGGTATCCACACGCGCACAAACTAGATCAAACGGGATGCTAGTGCCGTAGAGATCTAATCTCAAAATTAGCGAAGAACTGTTTCTTCTTTTATTATGTTTTAGGTTTCGGCCGCGTCAGAGATCATCATCCGTAACGTCTTATGAACGTCCCTTATATATATATATGCAAAGATATACCTAATACCATTAGGCATGATAATGGGCTAAGCCCACTTACTCTATTTAATCTCTTCGTAAGAGATGTTAAACACTTTCACGTGTCCACATATATTTGCATATATATATATATATATAACAATATTTTATATATCATATATATATATATATATAATATTATATTTCTCCGAAACCCAATATAATATTGATCTAGTTTGCTTAGGTGTGTGACCCAATAGGATTGAATAATATCAGTAATGGGCTTTCAAGTCCATAAGTTATAAGCGGTTTCTAGCAAAACATTATAACCACCTAATATTATACAATTGTCAAACCTTGACATTCAACTTTAATTAGAGTAAAGTACAAATGATTTCAGGACATTCCCAACAATCTCCCACTTGTACTGGAATCATCTATTCCTATAATCCCTTCGTCTCTATATCTCGATATGGCATAAGGCAAGAACCGTGTCATCCTTATTATAGCCAGTATCACGTTCATCGAACTCCGATTTATACTGATAAAAACAAACGACTGACAATCACCTCGTTTGAGCGCGGCTATGCATTTCTCAGTATCAAATCTTCGATGGGCCCTGAGATATTTATCTCCTGTTATATAGGAGGGACAAATCCCATCTCGTTCCATCCCTGTTCCTTCACACACTTCATGATATGCCCAATCAATGCCTTTATAGTCACCTGTTACGGATAACGTTTGACACTATCAAAGCGGACCAATTCATATGTAAGAAATCATGATGAACTCAGGTCTAAGGACTATACTCTATAGTCGTTATGAGAACCTCTCATGACACTTGAATTTCCTGTAGAGATCTCATCAGCGGGTCATGTCCGATCATATGTTCTCTAACATATATCTATGTGATTGACTTTAATACTCTTATCAATGACTCCATGAAACTCAGTCATCAGTCACCTCACATGCCAGTCTCATGCGGTTGTTAGTGTCCCACTTTAACAACCTTGACCAGGGACAAATTTAATCTATGTCGTTTATTTCTCATAGGGTTTCATGATCAAGTCCTCAACTTGATCACCTATAGAACGTCATAAATTACTTTGGGACTATTATTTAAAAACACAGTTAAATAATACTGAAATCAAATTTCATTAAAATAACCAAAGTTTGATTACAAGAACATTAAAACATAACTTAAAACAAGACAACTCCCACTAAAATCAAGATCACATCTTAATTTCCTTAAGTCCTATAGCAACCGTATGACTCTCATGCTTAGGTCTTGGGAGGGGCTTGGTCAGAGGATCAGCGACATTCTCCTGGATCAGATTGGTATCTACTCGTCATGCTTAAAGCACAAGCAACATCTGGACGAGTACAGAGCATGACATACATAATAGATCCTACTGCCGAAGCATAAGGAATCCTATTCATTCGCTCCCGCTCAGCTTGTGTCGAGGGACACTGCTTCTTGCTAAGAGTAACGCCATGTAACATAGGCGTGAAACCTTTCTTGGAATCCTGCATATTGAATCTGTGCAAGACCTTATCTATATAAGTGTCTTGACACAATCCAATAAGCCTATTTAATCTATCTCTATAGATTCTTATTCCAAGAATGTACGCGGCTTCACCCATGTCTTTCATGGAAAAACAACTTCCAAGCCAAGTCTTGACAGACTGAAGCAATGGAACGTCATTTCTGAGAAGGAGTATGTCGTCTAAATACAGTACGAGAAATGCAACTCCGCTCCCACTAGTCTTCTTGTATACACATGGTTCCTCTTCATTCTTGATGAAATCAAACTTTTTGACCGCTTCATCAAAACGAAGATTCCAACTCCGTGATGCTTGCTTCAATCCATAAATGGATCGATGAAGCTTGCATACTTTCCCAGCATTCTTAGGATCTGTGAAACCTTCAGGTTGTGTCATGTACACATCCTCTTCCAGAATTTCGTTAAGGAAAGCTGTTTTCACATCCATCTGCCATATCTCATAATCATAATAAGCGGCAGTTGCTAGGAGTATCCGAATGGATTTAAGCATAGCGACTGGGGAATAGGTCTCATCATAGTCAATACCATGAATTTGTTTAAAACCTTTAGCCACTAATCTAGCTTTGAATATCTGGATATTCCCATCCACGTCAATCTTCTTCTTGAAGATCCATTTACACTCAATGGGTTTTACGCCATCGGGTAAATCTACCAAGGACCATACTTGGTTTTCAGACATGGATCCCATTTCGGATCTAGCGGCTCCAAGCCACTTTTCGGAGTCAGGGCCCAACATCGCTTCTTCGAAATTTGCAGGCTCGTCACTGTCAATGATCAACAGGTCATGACAATCGTTCACGAGAAACCCATAGTATCTATCAGGTTCGTGACGGATCCTTCCGGATCTGCGAACTTCAGGCATCACAGGTGCAGGTTCCACAACTCCTTGTGGTTCCACCTGCTGCTCTTCCTCATAAGGTTGAGCAGGCTCCTGTGATTCTCGAACTTCTTCGAGTAGTACTTTACTCCCACTATTCTTCTTATGAAGAAACTCTCTCTCAAGGAAAGTACAATCCCGAGCAACAAACACTTTGTTCTCAGAACGGTTGTAGAAGTAGTACGCCTTGGTTTCTTTCGGATAACCAACAAAGAAGCATTTATCAGATTTGGGTGCGAGCTTATCAGATATTAAACATTTTACATAAGCCTCACAACCCCAAATTTTCAGAAAAGACAAACTTGGAACATTTCCAGTCCACATTTCATGTGGTGTCTTCGCAACTGATTTTGATGGGACTCTATTTAGTGTAAATGCAGACGTTTCTAGAGCGTATCCCCAAAAGGATAATGGAAGGTCTGTGTGACTCATCATTGATCGAACCATATCTAATAGGGTCCGATTCCTCCTCTCAAAAACTCCATTCCATTGGGGTGTTCCGGGAGGAGTGAGCTGTGAAACAATTCCACACTCTCTCAGATGATCACTGAACTCTTGACTTAAGTATTCTCCGCCACGATCTGATCGAAGAGCTTTAATACTTTTGCCAAGTTGGTTATGTGCTTCATTTTGGAACTCCTTGAACTTTTCAAAGGATTCTGACTTGAGTCTCATTAGATAGACGTAGCCATACCTACTGTAATCATCAGTAAAGGTAATGAAGTATTGAAAGTTTCCTCTAGCACTTGTGCTCATTGGGCCGCAGACATTTGTATGTACAAGGCCCAATAAGTCATTGGCCCGTTCATTTGGTTTGTTGAAAGGAGCTCTTGCCATTTTGCCCATCAAACAAGATTCACATTTCTCACATGATTCATAATCAAATGAGCCCAAAAGCCCATCACCATGGAGCTTTTGTATGCGTTTCTCGTTTATGTGACCCAATCGACAGTGCCAGAGAAAAGTTGGGTTTTCGTCATTGGACTTAAACCGCTTAGTATTTATGTTATAAACAGGCATTGATTGGTTTAAAATGTAAAGCCCATTCTCTAATGGACCGCTACCATAAAACATACCATCACGATTAAAAGAACAACATTTATTCTTAATAGAAAAATCAAATCCCTCTAAATCCAAACAGGAAATTGAAATGATGTTTCTGCTTATCGCAGGTACATAGTAGCAATTATTTAAATTTAAAACCAAGCCCGAAGGCAAAGACAAATGATAAGTGCCCACGGCCAATGCAGCAACCCTTGCTCCATTCCCGACTCGCAGCTCCACTTGTCCTTTTTCCAGCGTCCTACTATTGCTTAGTGCTTGCATATTAGTACAAATATGAGCACCACAACCGGTATCTAATACCCATGAGTTAGAACCTGAAGAGGTAACATTTACTTCAATAACATAAATACCTGGAGAAGTCGTCTCGTACGTCTTCTTCTTGTTCTTTAAACCTTCCAGGAATTTGTTGCAATTTCTTTTCCAATGCCCAGGCTCATGACAGAAATGGCACTTATCAGCATCAGAAGGGCCAGCCTTGGACTTAGGAGGAGGCGCAGGTTTGTCCTGGTTCATAACCTGGACCGACTTGCCCTTTTCCTTGCCCTTGCCGGGTTTCTTAAACTTTTTGCCCCCTTGTACCATAAGCACATTTGGGGCACCCTTTTTGATGTTTGGCTCGGCTGTCTTGAGCATGCCATGTAACTCAGTCAACGTCTTTGTCAAGCTGTTCATGTTATAATTCATTATGAACGTATCATAGCTCGACGGCAGTGACTGCAGTATGATGTCAGTAGCCAACTCTTGGCTAATGGGACAGTCCAGTCTCCCTAGGTTATCAATATAACCCATCATCTTAATGACATGGGGACTTACTGGAGCATCCTTTGGTATCTTGCACTCAACTAGAGATTTAACCGTCTGGTATCTCTCAGTTCGAGCCTGCTCCTGAAACATCGCTTTCAGGCTAGTGATCATCTCGATCGGTGACACCATGTTCTCATATTGCTTCTGCAAGTCCGAGTTCATGGTAGCCAGCATCAGACAAGTCACATCGACCACATCATTAGAATGCTTATCCCAAGCATTCTTTTCTGTCTACGAGGCATTGGAACGGTACTTCTCGGGGAGAACTTTATCAAGGACATAGTCCCTTTTCTCCTGTCTGAGAACAATTCTCAGATTCCTATACCATTCAAGAAAATTAGATCCATTTAACTTGTCCTTCTCAAGGACAGATCTCAGGGAGAAATTGTTGTTTGAGCTAGACACTGCTGGATCAAAAGAGGTAGAGGGTAAGTTATCATGTTCAATAATAAGAGTAAACTTAACAATTAAGAAAACTCGCATTATATTCAAAACTATGTTTCCTCAAATGAATATAATGATCCAAGATCCATATTTCACTAAAACCCGAGCGAGCCACTGGCTGTCACTCAAATCTTAGTTATATAGGTAAGCAACACTTTGCTAATCATATCCAATATGACTCTTGGTTGTGGATAAAACATCTTATGTTCTAACCACCTGATGTCTCTGAGCCCAGAACTTCTGATAGCCCATTCAAGTAAACCAATCTCTTCAGTCATGTAATAGTTGATGCCATGCACTGCAAGCCCATCAACACAATTACCTACTGCCTTACTCATGTAACTGCAGATACCTTGCACTGCAAGCCTATCACGCAATGAAACGAGTCTTGACAGCTGACAAGATCGGGAAGACATCCAGAACACTTGATATTTATATTGAGGAATTATTTTTAATCCAATTTATGTTTATAGTATAATTTTATATCATATATAAAATATATATCTAATATGTATATAATTGGATCGTATATTAATAAATTTTAATCTAATTAAAATTATCAGTTATTAATCAAATTAGAATCTTAATCAACCAAATGATTCAAGGTCTCGGTTTCGACATAACCGAATCAAACCAGAAAGCAAATTAACCAGAACATGCATGAACTATAATAATTAATATATGCAGAAGACACTACATGACAAAATTATTATGCACTATTGTCCTGGATCAATTCGCATGCATATATACATTATTTTAAAATCAAAACAAAAACAAGCCATGCATCACCATGCGACGTGTTGATTTAATAAGTCTATAATATGCATATAACAATACAGAAACGTTTGTCTCTAACACAACTCATATAAATATCATATATATATATATATATATATATATATATATATATATATATATATATATATATATATATATTAAATCTACTAGACCAATTTCAATATTATACACGTACGCTCTGATACCACTGTTAGAATTCGTACCGGTTTATAACGCTTTATAAATTTTAATTACGAATTCAATTTCCAGGATGCGTGTAAATATTGAATCAAATCTAGACTACAAAGTTTTGGATATACCTGGATCAATTGCAGCGGAAAAGAGATTTTGATTGACCAAGGTTTTAGAGCACTTCAAACGCCGTGCCTCTATCGGTATCCACACGCGCACAAACTAGATCAAACGGGATGCTAGTGCCGTAGAGATCTAATCTCAAAATTAGCGAAGAACTGTTTCTTCTTTTATTATGTTTTAGGTTTCGGCCGCGTCAGAGATCATCATCCGTAACGTCTTATGAACGTCACTTATATATATATATATATATATATATATATATATATATATATATATATATATATATATATATATATGCAAAGATATACCTAATACCATTAGGCATGATAATGGGCTAAGCCCACTTACTCTATTTAATCTCTTCGTAAGAGATGTTAAACACTTTCACGTGTCCACATATATTTGCATATATATATATATATATATATAACAATATTTTATATATCATATATATATAATATTATATTTCTCCGAAACCCAATATAATATTGATCTAGTTTGCTTAGGTGTGTGACCCAATAGGATTGAATAATATCAGTAATGGGCTTTCAAGTCCATAAGTTATAAGCGGTTTCTAGCAAAACATTATAACCACCTAATGTTATACAATTGTCAAACCTTGACATTCAACTTTAATTAGAGTAAAGTACAAATGATTTCAAGACATTCCCAACAAAAAGATATTGGGTTTGATTCGGGCTTACCCGGTAGTGATTCAACGGATCTTTTTGAAGTCGAAGCAACTTAAGCTATTTGGTTATCCAAAGTCTTCATATGTGTAGATAGATGTTCAAACTTGGCATTAAGATCATTATAAGCACTATCTACCTTGTTGTGTATCTCCACCATCTTTTTACTAAGCTCAATAGCTCCCTTGTTTTGTCCTTCTAGAAGTTGCTTGAGGAGAAGAGTATTCTCGTCATTTTTCGGTTGTGGTTGAGAGGAACTACCTTGTCCTTGATAGTTTTGATTCCTTTGAGGTTGAAAACCATGTTGGTTAGGAACAAATGGGGCCTTAGGTTGATAATACCCTTGTTGTTAGAAGTTTTGTTGTGGAACAAATCCTTGTCCTTGGGGTTGTTGTTGGGGATAGACTTGGTCTTGAGGATTCTCAACATTGGTGCTTCTATAGGAAAGATTAGGGTGGTTCCTATAGTTTGGGTTGAAACCTCTTTGTTGGTTGTTGTATCCTCCTTGCATGTAGTTAACTTCCTTTTGTCCTTCTTGAAAAACCTCAACACAACCTTCTTGTTTTCCATCAAACTCACCAACAAAATTCATTACTTTTTGTGTGGACATGATAAACTTGTCCAACTTATCATTCATCTCCTTGAGCCGTACATCACCACTCTTTGGTTCTCGGTTGGTTCGATCATAATCACCCCCGTAGCATTGATCGCTTTGAGCTAGATTCTCAATCAATTGCTCACCTTGTTCAACGGAGAGACTCGAGAAACTTCCATTACTCGAGGTATTCAACGAATCGTAATATCTTTGGTGTACTCCGCGATGAAATATCCCTAAAAGAGCTTCCTTAGGCACCCCATGGTGTGGACAAGATCTTGTATAGCCCTTAAAACGTTCCCAAGCTTCATACAACGACTCATTTCCTCCTTGCATGAAGGTTGCAATGTCGTTTCTAATCTTAGCCGTCTTTTGATTTGAGAAAAATTTAGCGAGAAACCGCTTTTTGTATTCTTCCCAAGTGGTAATCGAGGATGAGACAACACTCTTCTCCCATTGAGCGGCCTTATCTCCAAGTGAAAAAGGAAAGAGGGTTAACTTAACCACATCTTCTGAGACTCCATTCATCCTAACCGTAGTACAAAGACGGTCAAAGTTATCCAAATGCTCAATTGGGTGCTCCATTGGTAGTCCAAAGAACCTATTGTTTTGCACCATAGATATCAAGCTTGACTTGATCTCCCAATTGTTGTTCCCACAAGGTGGAGCTCTAATACCCATTCTTGTACTATTAGTGATAGGCTCATCATAATCCCCTATCCTTCTTGGCTCTCTAGGTTGGTGAACGGGAACCGGACCTCCCACATTTCTTTGTTGTCCAATCCCATGAGCCTCGTGCTCTTGATCATTTCTCGGTTGATCCATATCCAACCGTCTCAAAAGATCTTGCCGTTCTCTTTCTCGTCTCGCTTCTCTTGCGGTTTCTCTTTCCAAAGCTCTTATATCCAAAACAAGAGGTTGAAGGTTTGTTGGTCCTCTACTCCTCAAGTTCATGCACCTATAAGCAATGAGAAAGGCAAACACAAACAAGACAAGATAGTAACAAAATAAAATAAAATAAAAACAAGTACTTAGTCTCAATCAAATACCAAATCCTAATGGCTATTGCTAAACTCCCCGGCAACGGCGCCAAAAACTTGATGAGACAAATTTTGAATCCCAATTAAAACCCAAGTGCAAGCAATCAAGTAGTAATCAAGGTATCGAATCCACAAGGAGTTGAGAATAACACACTAAGAATGCAAGCAATTGATTAAGCTAAGCTAGATGATATTTTTGCATTTTTGAGATCCTAATTATGCAACAAAGTAAAACAAGTGAAATGTGAATGCTAAAAGAAAACAAACAAGACTAACAATTAAAAGATTGATCAAATATAGAAAAATATGAGCTTTGGGCAAAGCAATTGACTCGGGATGATTGATGACTAACTAATGATGTTAGAACTAACAATTCAAACTCAATTCCATGACATGAATCACACAAAATAGACTAATCCATTCCCATGACAATAATCCATTTACTAACCATTTAATTAAGCTAATTTACCAATTGCAATTAAATGATCAATAATCATTAAGAACAAGTTCATAGAGCCAACTAAACACCTTAAGCATCAATTCCCATTGGTTAAGAATGAAAAGCAAAATTAGGATTCTCCTAGGCATTTTATCGAACACCTTCCGGGCGTAAAATATTCATGATCTAGATTATGATTAGCTAAGTCTAATCTAGCATTAAGAACATCCTAATCTTTAGAAATCATAATAATCTAAGCCTAGACATCACTAATCATCCATCAAACATCCCTAATCTACTAAGCCCAAAACCCCATAGAGAAACTACTCACTAACCATGATGCAAAACACAAGCATAATCAAAGAGAAAGACATAATCATAGAAGAGATGATAAGAGATTAAGAAAAGCTTCACTATATATGATAAATAGCAAAGATCCAATCACAAATTATAAGAAAAGAGTTTTGAAGTATGAAAGAGGAAAGGCCTAATCAAGCTTAGCCAAAAACTCATGTCTAAAATCATTTTTATACTAGGTAAAAACGGAACCGGGTCGACCCGTCTTGATCCGGGTCGAATCATACATGTTTGGTTTTCAGAATTCCTGTCCTGAGGGTCAACCCTCAGTATCAACCCACGGTATACAATCTGCCAATTTTTGCTTATTTCTTCTTTTTTCCATGCTGAGGGTCGGGGCTCAGTATCAACCCACAGTATGCAATCTGCCGAATTTTCTCACTTCTTCACTTTTGGAGATTAACTTGACTTCTTCTTGCACCCAAATGAATAACTCTTGCTTCTTTTCAAATCTTCATCTTTTTGCATCCATTTGGTTTCTAAATAACCCCATTGTAAAGCCACCATCTCCAAACCTATAGAAATGCAAAAACAAATGCAAATGCACCTAAAAATGTCTAAATGATATGCAAATGCATGATAATGTCATGCCAAAAACATACTAAAACTCGGTAAAATATGAGAATATCAAGAACACAATCCTGAAGATAGCTTCCGGTGAATCAAAGAAGAATTTAAACAATTGAAGTGAATCTCGTATTCTGTGGACATAAACATGAGGATGAAAAAGGAAACAATATGGCTTACGGCGGTTGGATGCGACGAACTCGTTTGTGGTTTATAAATCAACGAAATCCAGATGCCGGAAACCCAAACGAAGCGAATGAAGACCAAATGCCGCAGTAGATCGATTCATTCTCTTTATTGTTGAGGTCACAATTGAATAATAATAAGACGAAGAGAAGCGTTATTAAACATTGAATTTGAATCGCAGGGAAGAAGAAGAGGCGTGTACAACCAATATTGAAGTTGGGCCAAATGAGGTAAATGGGCTTCGTAATATTAGCTTTTTACGTAAGTATAAGGAGTGGGGTCCACTTTAAAAAACAAAAAACTGATGTGGACACTTTAGAAAGAGAGAAGACTCTCCTATTATATAATAGATATCTCCTCACAATACTCAAAATGAGAAACCGAGCTTCTTCGTCCAAACCTTCCTCGAGTTCTTCTTCCTCTCGGAAGGTAAAATGCGTGATTGATTACGAAAATTGCAAGGTCCCCACCGGCTATAATATTTCAACTCTTAAAACAAAAAATAGAAGTCGCTCTTCGGACAAGTGATCATAATTTCGAGACATATGGGAAGATTTACGAGGTTGGACCGAAGACAGGATATACATATCAACAACTTTTGTATATGTATATCCCGTCTTAAGTCCAACCTCACAAATCTTCCCATATATCTCGAAATTATGATCACTTGTCCGAAGAGCGGCTTCTATTTTTGTTTTAAGAGTTGAAATTTTGCCGGATCTCAATTAGCACTTTTTCATCCATATCTCTTCTCGTTGGAAAATATATATATATTTTTTTTTGTTATGAAATTTCATTAAAAGCTACTCTCTCGTGTTTCCTTGCCCGACAAGTTACTTGGAACTCTCGTTTAAGATGGTGTTTTCCTTTCTTTATCTTTTGTTCATCTATGCAAGCTATACTTTAATGATTTGGAAACTGTAATCCTCTCAAAACATGGTTTGGAGCTTTTCATATTAAGATTTTAAATCCACGAAAACACCATCCACTAATTAGTAGGTTGATTTTCTAGCCAACTTATTCTTTTTATTCTTCTAATTATGATACTATTCCCAAGTTTAAAAGTTTACGTCAATTCTCTAGCAATATACCAAATGAACCGCACAAACCGTGATGGTTATGTAAAATCTTAACTAGCTACATGGACTAGAAGGCATTATCTAAGTACATTATACTATAATGCATAGTGGCGCAGGTAAACTATATCACATCACATAGTTTCACATAAACTAAAATAATGTATCGTTGTTCACAAAAGATATCGAATTCAGTAACTGTTCAAAATTTTACCAACTTTTTTTGGCTTTAAAAGTTTTTGAATTCCAATTTTGTGAAAAACAATCATGTTTTTATTCCTTAATCTTCCAACCCCTCTCCGGCTTTATGCTTTTTATGTTCTGGGCTTCCCGTTTCGCTTTCGCTTTCGCATACACCAAAACCGTATACATAATCCAAAAGATAACTTGGCCAATCATTGCTTTCTGGCGCGTTGACGATCCTCGGCCTTACTATCAAAACACAATAACCTCTCTCTTCCAAACTTCCAAGGATATGGAACATCTCCTTGTTAATTTTACCTACTACGATCAAATGTGCTTGCTTCGGATGGTGGATTGACCACAAAAGAATGTCGTCTAACATTCTCTCGTGTCTAGTAGCGGGGTTATCCGCTGGAAAATATATGATGAGACAGATTAAAGAGATATGTAAGAAAAAGAGATAGAAAAAGAGTGTTTGGAGATAAAAGAATTTCACTTACGTGCGGGTTGGAAGTCGAATCCGGATTCCCATGTCTTGGAACCTAGAAACTCAAGCGAAGACTCTTTCTTCTCATCAACATAAGCCCAGAATGACATGTTATCACTAACACCATGGTTTTCAGTAAAAGCTGATTTGACCTCCTTGAAGATGCTATCAACAGTCCAAGTGGCAGGAAATGGGCAATCGACCGCGTCCCAGAACACGCCCGTCTCAAGAACTTCGACGAGGTTGGTAGGCTCTGCAAAGGTGATACCATTAACTAGTATTTGAATCGATGAGATGAAATAAATATATATACACAAAACACAAACAAGAGAGGTCTTACCATAAGAAGGCCTCTTGGTTCGTGGATCTCCTCCTAGAAACTGTGTACGCTGAAATACAGAGTCTGCAGACCGAAAAAGACCATCTTGTGGCTCGATAGTGAGAACGGTTTGCCTATATCTCGATCGCATGCACTGAAGAACCCTGTCCAACTCTGGGTATGGTTTTGCTATTACCACGAAAACAGATCTAATATGATGCCAATAATGTCCTAAACGAAGAATATCAACACACATTTGACCAGAAGTGGACCAGCCTGAATGAAGGAACAGAGATAAGTAACCTGAAGTTGTACAACATAATAATTAAGCGAGGAATTCAGAATTCACCTTTTGGTGGCGGTGACGGTGTGTGTAAGATATGGGCGTTGAGCAAGTCATGTTTGTTGTGGCTCAGTTTGCCATACGTCCAGATATGCAGAAAACCATGAATGCCCTTTCGGTGAAGAGCTATTTTGATTTTACGATAAATATCAGCAAGATCGGCACCTTCAGGGATTGGGTGGTCTTCCAAGTTCCAGTAGAGGCGCGTCTGAGGCCCTCGATTACCCACTTGACAAAAAAAAAAAACGAATTACAGATACAATTTGGATGATCAATCAGATGAAATCAATTTCGGGGTCTTACAGGTATCGGAGTCTTCCGGGTAATCTTCGGGGTCGGAGTAGCAATGTCCGGGGCCAAGGATATAACAATCTTCGATCATGGGGGAAACTTCGGCTTTGGAGAGATGTGCGCTCATGGTTTCTCGATAATCAGAAAGAATTAGGGTCTCGCTCGATAATAATGATTTTAGCCCCTTGGATCTCAAGGAACAAATTAAGGAAATTAGGTTTTCGACCGTCGGCTCTCTGTACTGTAGTCCACGTATTTTGCTTTCTTACTCTTTTGTTCATCTATGCAAGCTTTGCTTTACTGATTTGGAAACTTGGTTTGAAGGTTTGAAGCATTAAGGTTTTGTTCCATTTTGTATACACAAACCATTTGATTCCACTAGCCAACTTATTCCCAAGTTTAAAGTTTACGTCAAATTTCTTGCAATATACCAGATGCACCGCGCAAACCGTGATCGTTATTATAATGTTTGGAGAGATCAAGATCTTCTCTCATGGTTGGAGACTTTGAACTAGGGTGAGATGGGACTTTGTACATGCTTCAACCGTACAAAGTCCCATCTAACCCTAGGGTTAAAAGTTTTTTTTTTTTTCTCTCAATTTGCTTTTTATTCTTTCAAATGGGTTGCAAATGATAAACTTTTCATATCAGAGAAACGGATGTTGCGGACAAAATGAGACTTTCTCGCTGGATTATGCTTCTTGGCAAGGAAGGTAAATGGTCAACAAGAATGAGACTTGTTGTTGAAGAAAAACTTCATTAGTATGAAAGGTAGACTAATATATTGAAAAAGTTATTTTTTCAGTATATCTGAATAATGATAAAAAAATATGTTCTTACAAAAATCTAATAAACTAAACCATCCCACTTACAAAAACAAAATTAACACAGTCCACTTTGTCTAGAACAATTGTATAATGGTCAATGTTGATTGGTTTTACCAACACATCTAATTTGCTAGGTTATGAGACGAACGTGGTGAATATTTCTTATTTTCTAACCAAAGAGTTAGTTTTAACCGTCTTAATACACTAAGACAGAAGAACAAACCTCGTCAACTTAAAAAGACATATGATGAACTAACAAAACTTATCCCCCGGAAACATGGGAAAGCCATTTCTTCCACAGAGAAGAAAGAAAATGAAAAAAAGGAGTGATAAAGATTTGAGTAAATAATGGTACATTGCAAAGTGAATGAGTGAGAGCGAGAGGCTTAGGCTAAGATATAAAAATATTTTTAAATGAGAGCTTGAATACCAATTCTCTGCATCTCTCTCAGCCTCCAAATCGGATAAATAGCTTCTTCCCCTAACTCTGCTGCATCCACTTGCTGCATTGCCCAATCGTAGTACACCGTGTGTATCGTGTCCTAAATCCAACATACAACAACAAATTCTTAGAGGACTTTTCTAAGTTGTTTTAGGGTTTAAATCATGATTCTGATTCACGGTTTCGTTTTACCTCGCCTCCTTCTTTGATTTCGCCATTTTTGTCGCGAATGCAATGGATTTGTTGTGTTTGGAACTGAAAATCAAAGATAGATAAATCCATCAGATCCAATATCTTATTAAGGTAAAGCATGACCTCGGAAGAAGATAGAAGATCATTACCCTGACTATGATTATTGGGGAAGTTCCCATCATCTTTGTCTCTTGAACTTCAACTTCCGATATATGCAGAAGCTGAACATCATCACGGCCACAACGATTTACTCAACAATGAAAATGAAGCCATTGGCTAAGGAAACCAAGAACAAAAACCTTACCTTGTTATCGAAAAAATACCCATGACTTTGGAAAGCTGCACGCTCTACTGTGCACCGTTCAATCACTTCCTTGCTGCAATACTTTTTCAAGGTCTCAACATCTCCCTGCACCGAGATGGGAATTACATTAGATGTAACGTAAACAAAGATGGGTATAGATGATCCATTTCATAACCCGAGATTCACCTTACTAAATGCAGTCAAGACTGGTCTGATGGCTTCCTGAACTTCTGCAGCAAAGTCCGGCAAAGAGAACGTTCTGACCATAAAAGAGATAAAAGTACGATTACGAGGGGAGCTGATAAGATGGTACATCTTCAAACAACCAATCAGTCTCTATAACTTACGGATCTCGGCGGCGTATCTCTTTGAAAGTTGATGCTGAATCTGTTTCCTGAAAGATCGTCTCATTCATGCTGCCAAAACAAAAGGGTACACATAAATTTATATATCAGTTTTTAGTAAGTAAGATGGTTTTCTAAAAGGAAGATAACAATAAGGGAGCAATTGGAGCATACTCCTGAATCTTGTGAACAATCGGATTATCACTGGTTTCCCATCTTTCGATCACATCTTCTGCAATCTACAAGGTCCAAATGCATTGCCAAATTACAAATACAAAGCAGTATCAGCAAAAAGGTTATTGTTGCATGATAAGTTATTTGAACGAAACTGAGTAAAGAGAAGTTGTTCAGTTACCTCTTGGCCCTTGTTGACAACAGGCTCACTCATCCCGCTTAGACGTTTAAATACAGGATAACCTTTCATCTACACCAACATTAAAGGAAACACACTCAACAAGAGCCTTAAAAACATGGCGTAAGCGGACGAGACAAAGCGGGTCACTTACCTTTGTTCTAAGGGATTCCCATTTTTTTTGCCACTTAGACTGTTTTGCTTCCGTAATCACCATCTCAGTCCTTGTACTTCTCTCACCTGTAAATGGCGGAGGAGGCGTGTATTCAAGGTGCTTCTTTCTAGACGAGCCTCCTCGCAATTCATCCTTGACAATGTCAAGTCCTTTCTTTGCTAAGTCAAGGGGCTTGGCATCCTTCAGCTTCTGAAACGCCTCGGATACCTTTGGCGGAACGCTTGACTTGAATTTTTCAAATAATGTATGTTGCTCTTCAGTTGTGCCTGATTGTTGCTGCTGCTGCTGCTCTTTCTCTCCTTCAGAGGATCCTGTGGTTCCTGTGCCTGAAGAACTCGCTGACTCTGGATTCTCCGCCTTACCGCTCTTGAATGACTCCTTGACCTGTCCACAGAAATGCATAACCAAATTATAAAAGAGATACCACAACTGACCACTGAAAGGACTAAAAACAGAGGGACTCCAGCAAAACCTCTTCTGTAGCTGCTGATATCTTGTCTTTCACACTTGAAGAGACCTGCAAAACCAAAGCTGTTTGGTAAGGAATGATTCTATAGCCTTTTACAATGTACAAAGTCAAATCTTCATACATATAAAAAGTGAGTTCATTTTACTAAAATAATTTCCATCAGTATAGTATTCAGTTAACACATACATACAGGTACAGCAAATGATTTCAGTAAGAGAACAACAAAATGAACATTTAGCGTACATAGAGCTGTCAGAGTGGGTCAAAACCCACGGGTCCGACCCAACCCATCCCACTATGGGATGGGTATGGGTTCGATAATGTAAACCCAAAAAAAAATGGGTCTCATGGGTTCACCCATGACGGGTCACGGGTTTCGCGGGTAAAACCCATAAAAAACCACGGGTTAATGGGTTACCCACCAATTTTTATATACATTATATATTTATATATAGTTTTAAGTTTATATATATATATATAATTATATAAGCTAATGTATATCTAAAATATAATAATAGTTTAACAAAAGTATTATATATAATAGAATTGTCTAGAAGAGCCACCATTGGACATGAGGAACTTTGGTAGTTTGGACATTTTAAAATATTGGAAAGATAATTCTGAACGCTTTGGAGAATTAGCTTATATGGTTGCTGATCTTCTTAGTATTCATATCACTACGGTAGCTTTGGAGTCGTCATTCAGTATTGGAGCTCGAGTTTTGAATAAATGCAGAACTTTTCTTCTTCCAAAAAATGCAATCGAAACTGGTTGCGCGAATTTGAAGCTTATGAAGGTAAAGATTTATTTATTTTTCAAACTTGCAAAATCATATACTATATTTTGTTTATTATTTGTACTATTTGTTTGATCTATGTAGAGGATAATGGTGAACCTGAAAAAGAACCTACCACACCTCCCCAAGAACGTAGGCAAGAATGACCTTGATTCGTGTCAAGAAAGCCAGATGTTTTTTTTTCAAATTATGGACTTCTATCATTTTTAGTATTATTTCTTATTTCAGTTTTTTCATTTGGTTTTTTGGTTTTCAGTTATACATTATGAATTTATAATGTCCGATTTTAATTTTTCTATGTTTCTTTGAATTTATTGGAATTTGTTGGTGTTTTTTCTTTAAACAAACCAATTTTTATTTTTATTTTACAGTAAATACTAAAACTCATGGGCCGCCCAAAAAACCCATGGTATTTAATGGTTTGGGTTTGGGTCTATAGGTATTAACCCGCGGGTCTCATGGGTCGGCCCACCGTAGGCAAAAAGAAAAATGAACCCGTGGCGGGTTGGGTCAAATAGGTTGGGTTGGCCCATCTGACAGCTCTAAGCGTACAGGTATACACAGGCCTGCTTAGGAAATCTATGCATTTGAATTTTTCTAATAAATATTGCCTTTCAAAAATCCTCCAAGGAATAATGTGTACAAGAACATACCTTTTTAGCCACAGATTCAGCCTCAGTCCAGACCCCATCCACTTGCTGATACAACTGCTCAGTCTTTTCTTTTGTTCTGCATTTTTCCATTTCATTCATAAGCTTCCTTTGAATTACAATGTAATATGTCTCTAAGTAATCGCAATAGCAAATGCAAATTACCTAACTTTCAGGTCATCTTTTACACCTTTAAGCTCTTCTGCCTTTTCCTTGAGCTCCTTCACTGTTCGTTGAAATTCAGGATTGCTGCAACAACAACAACATCGATAATTGTATAAAAAGAACAAAAATTGAAACAAGAGAAAATTACAATTTGAACCGAAATAAATTACCTTTCAGCTTCTCCTTTAATTTTCTTGGAGAATTCGCTGAAAACGCTAAACCGGCGATTAATCGCATACCCATTAGCTGGCATAAACCCTAATCTTGCGCCAACTCTCTACACAAAATTACCAAATCAATCAAACCCATTTCGCAGCTCGTAATCACAAAATCACCACTACAAGGAACATCGCACGAACCCGTTGGTGAGTCAATTGTCGGAAAAGAGGCTGCTTTGTAATCAGTAAATCTCGAATCAGCTTTCTACTCGCCATTACAAGAATCCTTTCAGAAGAAACAGACCAGACCGGTAAAAACCCTACAAGCTGCTTTGAAGATTTATGGATTTGTCTTTCCCAAAGTCGACCTTTTTTCCTTGGAGAAGAGGTGCTTTCTCTTGTTTGATTAAACAAACCAACCGAGGAATGAATTACTATTTTTAGTGGGCCTTTTAGCTTTTATTTGTATAAATTTTCGGCCCATCTAGATAAAATAGTTTGATGTTATTAGGTTTGTTTTTTCCAGCCTATGTAATCTGACATTAATATCAAAGAAAAAAAATCATTTATGTCCATCGAAAGTAGAAAGAGGCTTAGGTTCAAATTATTACAAAATGAGGCTTAGGTACACAAGAGATCAGTAGGAGTAAGAGCATTTGTGCAAATTATGTACGTGGAAAGTACACAAGAGATCAGCATGAATGAGAGCATTTGTTCATACACAGTAGCAACTACTAAACCATGACCCCATGTAATATACGCAACCAAGGTTTAGTCACCAATTGGCGGTCCATTTCGTTCAATGTGACGATCGTTTCGACAAAATCCCTGTCTGAAGAAATAATTAAGACAACAATAGATGTCCGCTATGTTAGTTTTGATGACAATTTTTCTGAATAAAAAGTAGGAAAAATTATCAGTTAACAAAACAAAACAATCATCTAAGAGAAGAAAATTTTACATTCTAGACTTTGACCCCGAGCATGAACAATGTATGTATCACAACCATCACCATCACAACCCATATAAAGATCATCAAGGAGGGTTTCTACATCGAAATCAGCAGGTCGAGCGATAAACTCCGTATACATGGATCTCCTCTTAGGCCCAACTCCGTTTATCTTCCCGTCTAACTTCAATTTAGGATCACTTACACGAAGAGCGGTTTCAAGTTGAGGCCTAAGACTGTCATAATCATAGTCTTGAGGCATGTCAAGATTCTCGTAGTCAATAAACATCAGTGTGCGATATCCAATACCACGTTTAATTTGCGAGACAATACAAGTCTTGACTAACATCTTTTTGGTCTTCAAATGCTAACAACGTAGTTATTTTTTCATCTTTCAATGTGGCGATAGCTTCGACAAAATCCTTGTCTGACGAAACAATTAAGATCGCTGCCGGACTCTCAAAAGGTTCAAAAAGCATATCTCACCGCAATACATGTCCGCTATGTCAGTTTTGCGGATGATTTTTCTGAATAAAAAGTAGGAAAAAAATCATCAGTTTCAGGATAAAAATAATCAGTTAACAAAACAAAACAGATAAGAAAATTTTACCTTCTGGATTTTGACTCGGATCATGAACTACGTACTTAAGACAACCATTAGCATTGCATTGCATGTAAATTTCGGGGATTGTTTCCACTTCGAAATCTTCATGTAAGGCGGTAAGCTCTCCATATATATCTCCAGAGTTAGGGCCAAATTTTAACGCTTAACCGAAAGTTAGGATCACTTTTTGGATTTGATTTCTAAGAGTTGAAAAATGAGAAAGCTCGTCTTCCCGGCATCTAGACGTCGTTGCAACAAGACAAGCAAAGAATCCGTGAGAATCAAGACTATTTTTCATTCTCCAAACTCAAAAGCAAAATAGATTTTTTGTACTTAACATGTACAATGGTAAAAAAATTTCATTGGTCCCTCAAATAAATTATTTTAATGATTTATGTTTAATTAACTATTTGTTTGAAATATTTAATTTTCAAATTAAAACTCAACTAATAATATAATAACACATGATAACACACAACATGAGAACCGGTTCTATAAGTTCTACCTATACAACCCATTTCTCCCTCTCTCCCTTATTAATTACTTTTTATTAGTTAGTTATTTAGATATTGTATTAGAACCCACCATTGTACATGGCTTGATAAAAACTTTTCTCTCAAGTTATTTCAAAGTTTGTGACTATATGCTTATGTGTAATCATATTTAAAAGTTAAAACTTAAAACTAACATTATTATCAAAGAAAATGGTAATCCGATGAATGATAATAGATAATTTATTCGAAAATAAGTAACTCTAGCAGGAGTAGGTAGACATTTTGATCATTTTTAGTTTGGATTCGGTTCAATTACTCTCTACTTCAATTTTTCCGGTTCGGTTCTGTATAATTTTTGTGAAATCTGACAATTTTGAAATTATGACACAGAGAGAGAAGCTCTGTTTGTTTTTTTCATGGACAGAATCAAACTTGGCTACTACAAGACGAAAAGCTTAAAATCAAGCTAAAGAAGACAACAAAGTAAACAATTCTTTGTCTGATTCAAACTAAAGACAAAGGTTTAACGGTTTAGTCACAAGCCACGTTAGCTGCGGCGAACTTTTGAGCTTGCCGGCGAGCCGCCGGCTCAGAAATCATAGCCTGAATAAGCATGGTCTTCACTTCCCATGGCGCATAAGAAAAACTTTTTCTCGCATAAGAGTTTAGCAGAGCTGCGATCCCCTGCTTCAACAGTGCACCGTAAGCATTTCCTTCTTCGTCATTCCTAGCCGTTGATTCAACCAACGTCAAATCAAATCTCCACCGTTCTTTCACTACCATCACTCCGAACATTTTCTCCACCGTTGATCTCTCCGGTACCATCCTCGGCCATGATTCCCTCCTGCTACTCCAATACCTGGAAGAAAAAACTCAACCGAGTCAGATCTGACTCAGCCAAAGAAATCCCGAGTCGTTAACTCGGTTTCAAATTTTAAAATTCATGAGCATAATTACTGTGCCGTGCATCGTCCTCTTTGTCTGGTGTAGAATAAACCAGGCCTTGTCGCCGATGAATCGCCGGCGAAGAAGCAAAGGAGGAAGATAGCTACTAGAACGAGTCGACTCCGTGAAAAATGTGACTCCATTGATTAGACCAAACACAGCATTAATGAGCTCCCTTTGTGTTGGGTCTTCGTCTTCGTCGACTTCTTCTTTGTTTAAGTCGTTATCGAGAATCTGAGTTTACTTGAGACATCAGTCTCTTTAACTTGTTCTTCTGCTACCTCGGAAACAGAGACTGACTTTGACACTTTTGCCCATTGTTATTCAAATTATCGAAACATTCATAATTTGGCCATTTGCATTTCGTCAGTCTTCACGTGAGAATGTTTTAAAAAATGATGATAAATTTAAAATGTGAATATACAAAATAAAGAGTACTAAACTTTAAGGGCACGTGCATTGCACACTTTTAAAGACACCATCGTGTCTTAAAGCCATATAAAATTATTAAAACACATACTCTCTCTTCCTTTTACTCAAGTTTATACATTCTCTTTCATCTTTTTACTCAACTTTTATTAATTTTATATTTAAACACTCTTTCTTCCTTTTAAAAACACTCTCCAAAATATCCAATTTTAGACACTTTCTCTTTATTTTATACACTCTCTACTCTCTTTACTCAAATTTTATTAATTTTATATTTTAATATACCCCACAAAAACACTCTCTTTCTTCTTTTTACAATCATTTTAATAATTTTATATTATAAAAACACACACTTTAGACCCAATGTGTCTACAATGTACATGCTCTAAGTTAATTGGATTAAACAAGAACTTAAATATATCCCTTACACAAGATAAATGATTTTGATCCTTGATAAGCAAGCCTAACTTTCATGCTTTTAATCATTGTAACTGCGTTTTGCTTCGCCAACTCTGTTTAAGACCTCAATAATCTATGAATTTCAGTTTAAAACAAACAAAATAATAGTATAGATTAGGGATAAATCTCGAAATGATGATTACTATAAAAATGTGAATCAGCTAATGGGCCTGAATATATATAACTTGGGCCCAAAGATCTCAAGTAACAGAAAATGCGTGACCGACGAAACGTTCAACAAACAAAATGCTGATTGCCTCAAAACCTTAACCCCTCTCTCTCCTCACAATTTATTCACCAACTTTCTCTCGCATTTTTTCCTACAAATTAATCTACAGATTCAAGTTCATCTTCACAATCTATAGTTTTTGCTAGCGGTAAGCTGATCTTGTGATCAAATTTCCATTTCATTTCAGCTAATTTGCAAATTTTTATTTGATTTTTGTGTCAGTCGATCCAAATTTTCCTTGGGTCTGTCTCTTGCTTTTGTTGAATTCGGTTCGATTTTGAGCTTACTTAACTCGTGAAATTTTGATTTTGTTTCAGATTTTAGGTGTTGTTGAAAAAAGATGAGTTTTAAGAATGTCAAACTTCCCAAGGGTCCTGGTTTAGGTGTTATCGGTGCGGTGGTTGTTGGTGGGCTCGGTCTTTACGGAGCTACGCACAGTATCTACAATGTGGAAGGAGGTCTTCGAGCCATTGTGTTTAACCGGCTAGAAGGTATCAAAGGCAAGGTTAGTCGCTGGAATCTGCAAATGAATATCCGCCTTAGCATTAACAGTGAATCTTCTGTTTGCGATATCTAGACGGTGTTAATTTGGTTGTCTAGCTTTGATTATTTGTTTGTCGAATCTTGATAATAGATTGTTCCTTAACTGTACATAGCAATGGAGTTTCTTGATGCACTAGTGAATGAGAAGGTAAATAGTATATGCTTTGTTTATGTAGGTTTACCCTGAGGGTACCCACCTTATAATTCCATGGTTCGAAAGGCCAATCATCTATGACGTTCGTGCACGACCTTATCTAGTTGATAGCACATCCGGGAGCCGTGATCTTCAAATGGTAAGTCGCTTCATTTCCTCTCTCTCTAATACTAATTGTTCTTAGGTTGGTCGTGTGCTTATGTTGTGTGGGATTAACACATTCAGGTTAAAATTGGACTTCGAGTTCTCACCCGTCCCATGGCTGACCAATTACCAGAGATTTACCGAACACTTGGCGAGAATTACAGTGAGAGAGTTTTGCCTTCGATCATCCAGGAGACCTTGAAAGCTGTGGTTGCGCAGTACAACGCTAGCCAGCTTATTACCCAGAGAGAGGTTAGCTAACTGGCTTATCAATTCCTGTTATCAATTCCTCTTCAATGGTGAAGTTATCTTGCATTTTAACCGATGAGTTTTTGGTTATCTTTCAAGGCGGTGAGTAGGGAAATCAGGAAAATCTTAACTGCTCGAGCTGCCAACTTCAACATTGCGCTGGACGATGTGTCCATCACGGGCTTGACATTTGGAAAGGAGTACACGGCAGCTATAGAAGCAAAGCAGGTTGCAGCTCAAGAGGCCGAGCGAGCTAAGTTCATTGTGGAAAAGGCCGAACAGGACAAGAGAAGTGCTGTTATCCGCGCTCAGGTGCGGTTATTTTTTACAATCTCTTATAAAAAAACCCGAGACTGGTAAAATCTTGCTAAGCAATGGTTCTTGTGGCGTTGTGTAGGGAGAAGCTACGAGTGCTCAGCTCATAGGTCAAGCTATCGCAAACAACCAAGCTTTCATAACGCTAAGGAAGATTGAAGCAGCTAGAGAGATTGCACAGACCATCGCAAACTCAGCAACCAAGGTCTACTTGAGCTCAAACGATTTGTTGCTTAACCTTCAGGCTATGGACCTTGATTTGAAAGCGAAGAAGTAGAGAGATAATATGATTAAACCACACAAGATCTCTCTCTTTCCCTTGTCACCTTTCCAATCTGATTTCTCACAGTATAGTTTGGTCTTGTGAATTTAAGACATTATTATGCTTTTGCAATGTTTTTTTTCACACAGATTGTGTTTTAGAATCCATTTCCTTTTAGTGACTGTGACGGTAATATTACAACTTCTTTAAAAAATGGATATATATGTGCTTATGAAAAAAACTGGTCTTTTGGCCTAAGTATGATTGTTCGAGAGTGACACATTCTGGGTTTAACGTCAAATCTCACAGAACCAGAGCCATTGATTCCAAAGCTAGCTTTAATGGCGTTTCATGGCATTAGAGAAGTGGAAAACTGTTTTGTGCCACTTGTTCAGCGATTCAAAAGCACAAGGGAATGGAAGAAAATCCATGGCTCCATCGTCGTACATGGATTATCGCAAAGCAGCTTCATGGTCACTAAAATGGTGGATTTGTGCGATAAGATCGGAGATACGGAGTATGCAACTCGTCTTTTCGAGCAAGTATTGAATCCTAATGTCTTCTTGTACAATTCCATCATTCGAGCTTATACACACAATTCCATGTATCATGATTCGATCCGAATCTACAAGGAGCTGGTCAGGAAGAACATTGAGTTACCAGATAGGTTTACATTTCCGTTTTTGTTTAAATCTTGTGCAAGCCTTGGATCATGTTACTTAGGGAAGCAAGTTCATGGTCATCTCTGCAAATTTGGTCCTAAATTCAGTGTTGTGACTGAGAATGCGTTGAATGATATGTACATGAAGTTTGATGAACTGGTGGATGCACATAAGGTGTTTGATGAAATGTCTGAGAGAGATGTTATATCTTGGAATAGTTTGCTTTATGGATATGCAAGGCTTGGGAAGATGAAGAAAGCAAAAGCGTTGTTTGATTTGATGCAGGATAAAACGATTGTATCGTGGACTGCGATGATCTCTGGGTTTACGGGGATTGGGTGTTATGTAGAAGCTATGGAGTTGTTCCGTGAAATGCAGTTAGCTGGTGTTGAGCCTGATGAGATCAGTCTCATTTCTGTTTTACCGTCGTGTGCTCATCTCGGTTCTCTAGAGCTTGGGAAATGGATCCATATGTATGCAGAGAGGAAGGGATTTCTGAAAGAAATTGGTGTTTGTAATGCTCTTATAGAAATGTACTCGAAATGCGGTGTGATTAGTCAAGCAATCGAATTGTTCAACCAGATGAAGGGGAAAGATGTTATATCGTGGAGTACAATGATCTCGGGGTTTGCACATCACGGGAATGCTCATGGAGCAATCGAAACATTCAGTGAAATGCAGGGAGCGAAGGTGAAACCTAACGGAATCACATTCCTTGGTCTGTTATCAGCTTGTTCACATGTTGGCATGTGGGAACAAGGGTTGAAGTATTTTGACATGATGAGACGAGATTATCAAATAGAACCCAAGATCGAACACTACGGTTGCTTAATCGATGTTTTAGCAAGAGCAGGAAAAGTGGAACGAGCTTTTGAAACAACGAAGACCATGCCGATGAAACCCGACTCAAAGATTTGGGGATCACTGTTGAGTTCCTGCAGAACGCGAGGCAATCTTGATGTCGCTCTTGTTGCAATGGATCATCTTGTGGAGCTAGAACCAAACGATATGGGGAATTATGTCTTGCTTTCCAATATTTATGCAGATTTGGGGAAATGGGAAGATGTTTCGAGAATAAGGAAGCTGATAAGAGACGGAAACATGAAGAAAACACCAGGATGTAGTTTGATAGAAGTGGACAATGTTGTTCAAGAATTTGTTGCAGCAGACGAGAGTAAACCTTTTTGGACAGAGATCTGCTTAGTGTTGCAATTGTTTTCTTCACATCAGGAACGGTATGTAACTGAAAACTACAATACTCTTACATTTATAAATATGGCTTAAAAACGTTTGGATTATTATTATGAAGGAAAACAAGAGTATTAAATCGTATATATATGTTACAAATAGACCAAAAAGGATACAACAATCACACAATCTGTGAACTACATATAGAAAAAGCTTTGATCTTTTTGTTCATCTATTGATGATAACTCGATTTAACCGAGAAGCTTCTTCACTCCGGTCTTCTGCTCTGTGGTTAATCTTGAAGGGAACTTGATGTTGAACTTGATCCTCAAGTTCCCTTTCTTACTCTGGTCTTTCTGTAACGGCATTCCTTCCTTTGGAACCACTTCTTCGTACTCAGGGTGAATCACGTTGGTGACCGGGATTGTCAATCTCCGACCATCAAGCGTTGTCAAGTTCACGG
Source organism: Draba incana (assembly GCA_963576765.1). Lineage (NCBI taxonomy): Eukaryota > Viridiplantae > Streptophyta > Magnoliopsida > Brassicales > Brassicaceae > Draba > Draba incana. The sequence goes on from OY755207.1 coordinate 39,223,075, forward strand.
TGTAACCGGTCAAGGCCTCAACAAGTGAGATCTTCTGTGTAGCTATCAGGTCATTGCCCTCTCGAGTGAATACCGGGTGAGGCTTCTCGTCGATAATGAAGACTAAATCCGCGGGAATCACACCGGGTTGCTCATTTCCTTTCTCTGGGAACGTGATCTTTGTGCCTTTCTTCCACCCGGGTTTCACATCAATAGTCAGAATCTCTTCCACCTGCATCGTCTTGCTGCAATTTACACCGAAAGAAACACACATAAACTAGTCAGCCTATGCAAGCAAGGTTATAAACTATGATCAAGCTACTGTTGTTACTCAAGATTATCGAAGAACCACCCTAACCACCAAGCTACATATGAGTAACAGGCTAACCGCCAAGCTACAAACAAGCTAACCTTAGGGTATGAAACTCATTGATTAAGGTTTATTCGAGTTAACTTACCCACTGGCATCAGCAATCTCTCTGGAGATTCTCATCTTCTTAGTGGTTCCTTTGTAAAGATCTTCAAGGCTACAGAGCAACCTGTTTTCGATAGGAGCCGCTTTCCGAACTCCACCGTGATGACCATGACCGTGATGATGCATCCCACCACCGGGTCCTCCTTCACCAAAAGAAGCAAACATATCATCACCAAACATGCTGCTAGAGAATCTCGTACCTCTTCCTCCCCCGCCAAATGGACTAGAGAACCCAAAGAACTCAGCGAATATATCGTCTGCACTTCTCGGGTTAAACCGGAAAGACGTTGGACCGTCACCGGTAGAGTAGTAAGTAGCTCCACCAGCATCAGGAGGTGGTACGTTCCCTTTCAAACCTTCCTCTCCGTATTGATCATACACAGCTTTCTTCTGAGGATCACTAAGAACCTAAAGAGCATCAAAAACAATCAGTGAAAAGAATCATCAAACGAAACAATCTCACAAGAATTGAATGAAATCAAAACCTATCAAGCTAAAGTGTGTAATTTGGAAAATAATAACAAAAAACCATAGCTTTGGAATCGAATTGGGTACCTCGTAAGCTTCGGAGATCTGCTTGAATTTAGCCTCGGCGTCTTTTTTGTTGTTAGGGTTTTTGTCGGGATGCCATTTCATGGCGAGTTTACGGTAAGCTTTCTTAAGATCATCTTCACTTGCGTTGCGATCGACTTGAAGAACCTTATAGTAATCAACTCCCATCAGACCTTCTCCTTCTTCTCTCTTTCGTTTCTTCACTTTTCCTGATTTCAATTACTTATCTCCAACGAATCAATCAATCAAAGCTTCGTGTTTGGATTTTTCCTCGATTTCGTGTCTACGAACAAGGGAAGAGAAGAGAGAGAAGCAGGTCTTCTTAAAAACCGAGTCTTTCGTTTGGTTTCCTTTCTTCTCAGAGTGTGGAGATTTCTGTCGAAGGTTCCAGAACTTCTTCCTTGATTTCGGTGACGGGCCTGTGACGCGTATTACATCACAGCTCTCTCTCTCTCCCTTACCTTCTATAGACTTCGAAATGCTAAAAGCCCATTTACGATGTTCAAAGTGGGCTTTATATTCCTTTAAATTCAATTTGGTTTGCTTAATAATACTATTATGAATTTTGATTTAGCAAATTGATTTGTGGATAAAATATTATTGTCTGACCAAATGAATCCAGTGTTTATAGAAAAGAAACTACATAATCAACGTAAGGTACAAAACGAATGTAATTAGTGAATGAAAAACAAATAGTAGTAAAAGATTAGGAATATGGTTAACAAGGAATGGAGTTGGTAAACCAACGGAGGATGTTGATAGGAAGTTTGATGAGACCCACAGCCAAATTAGCCAACGCAGCAAAACAGAAGCAACATGGGCACAAACAACTCAATACCGTCCTGCATCATTAATCAATTATTTTCATAATTATCATTAGTATATCAATTATTTATTTATACGGAAGAGTAACAAGTATTTAAAATCATTTGAACGTTCAACCATAAATGTAGATCTGGCGTTACAATACTTGGGAATTAATGTTGAGATTAAGAACATAAACGAAACTAAAAGGTTTCAGTAGATTTGATCTAAATAAAATTTGCATCTAGTTGCGTGATATGAAGAAAAGAGAGAAAGAAACGTACCCTATGATCCAGATTACAGCACCAACGAGAGACAGAACCAAAGCAACAAGAGCAAATGGTAATCCGATCAAGAAACCCAGAGGCCTACACTCTCCCATTTCTCTCTAACAACTAAATTTTTGCAGAGAATTTTGAAAAAGGTTTATGAAATGGGAAAGAAAAAAAGTGAGATGCTTTAAAGGAGTAAAGTGAGGTTTTTTTTTATATGTTGATGATTCGTTCAGATGAGGAATTTCTATAACCGCCGTTACCACGCGGTGGGGTTTCGTGACTTACGAGAATACCCTTGCAGTTTCTTCATTTTTACTTGACCCACTTTCTTCTCTCTCGTTGTAAGTCAAGGGGTATTTTCGGGAATCCAGTGCTTGAAACTTGTAGACTTTTGAGTTGTCTCTCGGAAGGTTCGTATAAAAGAAGAGTCAACGAATTGCCTTTTGTGGAAGGACAAGGATTCTACCATCTGGTCAATTTTTCAAAATGCAAATTTGGCTTGAATATTAGTTTAACACGCTTCAATCAATTATGATAGGTTCTATACGATTGACAGATATAAAACTAAGTTTGAGCATAAATTCCGAATTCGGATTAGCATTAGCCTAATCGAACCGAATCATATCAATTTAGTGTTTGGATTCGATTTATTTGTTTTCTTACAAACTATTATTTTTAGTGGGCTTTTAGCTTTAATTTCTATCATTTTGGCCCATCTACATAATAAAAAGTTTTATAAACACACACATCTTCGGACAAAAGGTTTGTGATGTGTATTTTGTGCTCTATAACGATGTGTATATATACAATATAATAAATATTTATTACCATGTGTATTTTGTTGTTGGAGAGCAAACTGTGATCATTCTTCTATGCAAATTTTGGCCGATTTTGAAGACTATTAGACAATGGGAATGACATCATTCAATTCCCACAAACATTAAGCTTATTCTTGGAGACAATGAGTGTTTTTAAAATCTGGAAAAAATAGATTGGAACATCATATTCTTATACATTAAAAATCGACTTCAATCTAAAAAAAAAAAGATTGGAACAGCATATTCTTATACATTAAAAATCGACTTCAAAACTATTATTTCACTAATTTTTGTTCCACATTGTTTTGTGTCACCATTTATCTCCAAAAATAATTTAAAATAGCAAAAAACAAAGAAAAGTGAAATCATCAAATTTAGTTTTGATCTTAACAATTCTAACAGTTTCACATGCATTTTTATAGGGTACCTATTTTCAAGTTTTTCTGTCTATAAGGCTACTAGTAAAAAAATCATATACCACTCCAACCTAACCAATAAACCAATTGATTATAGTTATATTCTTTACCGAAATAGTTATAGTATTGCTGCAATTTTGTGCCTTTCATTGACTCATGTATTAAAAGATTGTTTTCCTCTTTATAAAATAAAAAAAAAGAAGCAAAATGGAGAAGGATAATCGAAGGCAGAAACGAGAGACTATATCCCACGAGAAACTCGATCAAACATTACCGTTACTAAAATCAAACGAAGACATGTTTTTAGGGGAATGAAAAAAAAGAAAATAAATGAAACAATAGCTTTCAATTCATGGTCCCAACTAGTTGAAACACAAAGACAAAACTTTGTTCACCACAAGCTCATCAACAAAAAATTAGATTTTTCATTTTAAAAACCAATATAATAACCAGTTGAAAGATAGTAAATAGTATTTTAATTATTGGATATAACAGTGACAAAACTTTTATGGAACTATACAAACAAAAAAGTATTAATTAATAAAGTTTACTCACGCGGTTGCACTTGTCTTCTCTTGCCTCACCGTGTTGCTGTATGATTTTTATAACCTTCAAATAATTTTATTGGCCATAACATATATCTCCCTAGATTGCAACGAATTAAATTGTTCTTTAAACGCTGATTGTTTGTGTTTCTATATTTATTCATGCTAATATAACAAAATAATCGTGAACTTTATTATTTATGATATTTTGTTTGGCCCGATCTATCCGTACTAGTTTGATTGCATTTTGTTGCTAATATAATTTTTTCACCGTAATCTAGAAAACAAATTATGGCCGTTCCAAACCTGAAGCACGTAGACCATTTTGTTTTACAGAGTAACCGGAGAAAAATGTATAAGTACATATACATATATATATATGATATGCTATTTAATGCGACAAAGATGATGATTGATGGCATCATAATGACAGTATAGGCCAGTCCTTTTAGGAAAGTTGCAGCACTTCATTTTTAATAAAATTTATTACAAGCACACATGATATCATTTCATTGTTGCTTGTCGTTATCAAGTCACATGTGGTTGTGGCCCTTGACATTCACCTTATTGTCAATTCTCTTATATCAATTTCAACATGTATATGTACGTACAATTTCTACATCCATCATCTCTATGTAGATTCAATACTTAATTTCCTTATCAAGCTATGTGTGATTCAATGATATGACCTTGTATATTACTAGACCGAGTCCATAGATTAATTTATTTTTGTTTTTTGGTGTGAAATAGATTAGATTAGATTAGATTAATTTGTTGAACCTATGCAAATAAGTTAGCTAGTTTTTAATTCACTAGCAGGGAACCTTAAGAACGTCTAAAGTTTGTCTCCAGAAAAAATGGTTATCGCTGGATTCCATATATTTGCTCTATGCGGGAAGGATAGGTCGAGTCGTACCTTTCACCAACCCGAATGTCCGGCCGTGAACTAAACCAGTTCGCCATATAGATTGTCCCAAAAAATTATGTGTCCATAAAGAAAGAAAAAAAAGAGTCTTAACTAACTATATATATAATGACAATTATATGTACATATAAATCGTTTTTTTTTAAACTCGTGTATATTAAACCAAATGAGTTACAATAGATTATGTCATTAAAATTCATATATTCAAGTGCAAACACCTTCATACAAAGGAGCATACAGACCCGTCGTTCAAAGTAGCCAATATTTGGAATTCACTTGATTTCGAGTCTTTGAGTATCTTTAGCCAATATATATTATTGGAACTTGAACTTTATATACTTACGATTGTATATGCTTGCAGTAAGAAAAAATCTCAACATACATATGTGTAGAAGTGTATGTATTATATTCATACATGCATGTGATGTGCAACGAGCAACATCAATTATTGAAACTATTGAGGACCCATATAAGGTCGTGCATGTCCACTTATACGTAAACCAGACAATTCTGTCCTTTTTCTGAGAGCATCATATTCCACAACTTCAGAAAGGGGTACTACGGTAAATGATTATATAGAATTTTCCATTTCGCCCATCTATAAATGAAGCCCCATTGCATGGATAGATAGTGGCATTCAAAATTATATCCAAAAAATAAGTTGACCGGGAGAATTATAACACGCTCGGAATAATCAAAGGATTTTATAAAGTTTATGTGAATAAATCATAAACACACGAAAGCTAGCTTTAGTAGATTAGTAAAACATTATTTCATTTTTCCTAATTACTATTTTAATACGCTCGTAAAATATAGCGAAACTCTTTTTTTAGAAAATGTAAAAATGGTAAGAAAATAGCATTTTCAACTTGTAAAAACGTAGTATACGACTATTGATCGCCATAATGTTACATAGACATAAGCCACTTGAAATTATTCAAAACCAAAAACCAAAATTCCAACACCATTCTAAAAATTACGAATGTTTATGGCCTAACACTCTCGATAATTGTGTTTGTTTTGTACTATTATTTATCAAGTAGTATATACTATAAGTATAAAATGCAAGGAACAAATATTTGAGTTATAAATTACCAATACTTGCTACATTTGATATAATATTAATTTATTTTTTATGATGATTGTAGTTTTGATAAAAGAAAAGGTTCGCTTTTATATTCTACATACACTAAAATTATATACCGTAACACAATTTTTTTTTCTCGAAACTAAATTTCAAACACATTTTTTTTTTTGTCACACTGACTGACAATATATTTCAAATAGTACTATTACTACTTGTAAAAATGTTGTCCAGTACCAATAATGTTGTGACAGACCAAAACCAAAAGCCCAAAAACGGTAAAAGAGACAAATGCGACATTTAGATATCGAAACTTAAAGTTGTGGTTCTGATCCAATCTGGCCTCCACTTTAATATCAGGCAACTTAATTTTCTTTGTTGTCTTGCCAATAAAGCAGGCAACCGAATTAGCTCCACTTGTGCAATTTCAAACAAATCTAATTACAATATAGCATACAACTTTGCATATAATTTTTTTTCGATTTAAAATTGCATGAGAATATATATTCAATTTGCGTATGCGTTTCTTTCATGATTATGCATGGATCTATATATTTCAAACGCAACATTTGTGGTTTACTACAATTATATTTACACGGTTTTTGCCAAAAAAAAAGAAGAGATTTACACACGGTATTTTTTTGTCATCGAACACTATACAACTAATTAAAGATGTATATATACAAACAGAAGTGTCTCTTTCAAGTTGCGACTCAACGTTTCACTATAGAAAAAAACAGTGGAAAAATAGTATTGTTTTTTCTTTGTTATCTATAGAGAATATATGTACACATAAGAAAATAAACATAATCATTTCTATCGAACAAATGGTACATATAATATTGATCATTATGCTCGCCATACAATTTCAAAACTAGGTGTATATTTTTACGAGTTTCTTTCTTTCTATAAATATAAATATAACATTATATATATTTTTTTTTTGTTAAAGAATATAACATTATACAGTTAAATTAGTGTCATCTTTCCTCCTTGGCGATTATTTTTATTTCAAACTTATAAATGGCTTTTGGAGAGCAAAGCGAACAAAGAGACTTATCAAGCATGTCCCACTCTCTAATGTAATATACCACCCTATCTACATACATATACATCCCTCTCTCTCTCTCTCTCAAATTACATAATCGTCTTTGGATCTAAAGAAGTGATCAAGATTATTGACCGATGTTAGCTCTTTCTCCGGCGAGGAACGTGACAAGAGATGATTCCTACGATGGAGACTCAGAGTTTGTTGCTACGTCGACGTGTGGATTCACTATTGACCCGGAGGAGGACTTCCCGGAGTTTGGTGACCACGGCGATCTTCTTGACATCATTGACTTCGACGATCTATTTGGAGTCGCCGGAGATGTGCTTCCTGATTTGGAAATCGACCATGAGATCTTAGCCGGAGATTTCTCCGATCACATAAACGCTTCTTCGACGATTACTACTACGTCGTCTTCGGAGAAGGCTGATGATAGTCAAGGGGAGACTTATAATAATAATAATAAGGTTATTTCGGGGAAAAGTGAAGAAGTTGTTAGCAAAAGAGACGATGACGAAGCTCCCATGGCGGAGACGGTGAACTACGACGGTGATAATGACCGGAAAAGGAAGTATCCTTCCTCAAACGGTTCTTCCAAGAACAATCGGATTGGTAACAACGAAGGGAAGCGAAAGGTGAAGGTAAATAAATTATCAGGAAAAGTAGCACTAATAAGCACAAAAAAATATATAATATAATTCAATAACTAACTAATTTTTTAAGATCTAATGGGTATATATATTTCCAACTTAATAGATTTTTGGTTAATAATCTTAGTTTGGTTATTCTACAAATTCACATTAACGATTATAAACCCTAGCTAGACTCAAGCTAAATGGAGTCATATTTTTTTAAGTGTAGCACACTTCTTGTTTAGATTTGATTACCATGCGCCAAATCTTCAAAAAAAAAAAAAATATTTCAATCGTATTAGAAAAAAAAAACTTGTGTTAAGACATCACGTCCATCTCTATAAGCTTAAGCTATTATAGTGGAAATTTCATATTAGTACCGATTAGTATGTACGTAATGAAATAGTAAAATCGATATAGTCACTTACAAATAAAAGATCACAAATATAAGGTTATGTAAAATTTAGTTGAGATGTGAAATAGTATTATTTGGAATTTATAATAATGAAGATGGAAATTATGTTGGGATGTGTGTGAAGGTGGATTGGACACCAGAGTTACACAGGAGATTCGTGGAGGCAGTGGAACAGTTAGGAGTGGACAAAGCTGTTCCTTCTCGAATTCTGGAGCTTATGGGAGTCCACTGCCTCACTCGTCACAACGTCGCTAGTCACCTCCAAGTATATTATTACACACGACCAACCGTTTCAGTTTCATTTTATAAGCAAGCGAACCAACCTTAAGTGATAATTTACATTTTATTATTTGGTGGTACCAGAAATATAGGTCTCATCGGAAACATTTGCTAGCTCGTGAGGCCGAAGCGGCTAATTGGACACGAAAACGCCATATCTACGGTATAGACAATGGAAGTAATATTAATGGTCGGAATAAAAATGGATGGCTCGCACCGGCGCGAACTATCGGGTTTCCACCGTCTTCCCCCTTGGCTGTCGCACCACCACCACCTGTTCACCACCATTTTAGACCGTTGCATGTGTGGGGACATCCCACAGTTGATCAGTCCGTAATGCCGCATGTGTGGCCCAAACACTTACCACCACCGTCTACGCCCATGGCTAGTACTCCACCGTTTTGGGCTTCAGATTCTCCATATTGGCATCGAGTAAGTTTTGATGTACAAATTTCTACACCATATAATTTATTTTGTTTTCAACTTTATACATAGCTGTTTTTTGGACCGGATAATTAATAAACATGTACATATTCTCGTTTGTAGCTTTTTTTTTACGTGATAATTGGATAAATCCAAACTTTCTGAGTAAGCCAAATATTTTTATTATATGTTTGTCTTTTAAACTAACAGTTTTTAACACATGTAGATGCACAATGGGACGACTCCTTATTTGCCGACCGTAGCGGTAATTAACCAACATATATCTTTCGACCAAAAAAAAACCCAACATATATCTAATATCTTTTCTTGCTAATTGTATAGAGGTTTAGAGCACCGCCGGTTGCCGGAATCCCACAGGGTATGCCGCCGCATCAAACGGTGTACAAATCAGATCATGGTTTCGGTGGTGCTCGTCCTCCGGTGGACTTACATCCGGTAAGAATCTAAATAATTATAATGGATTATTCTTGTCGACTTTGTCTTTTAATATATGCTAATTTTGTAATCATGTTTAATTATGTGTATATATATAGTCAAAGGAGAGTGTAGATGCAGCCATTGGAGATGTATTGACGAGGCCATGGCTGCCACTTCCGTTGGGATTGAAGCCACCTGCTGTTGACGGTGTTATGAAGGAGCTTCACCGTCACGGTGTCTCCGAGGTTCCTCCGACTGCATCTTGTGCTTGACATGGTGTGGTCTGAACCAAACAAAATTCGACGACATTTCTTGTATCTTTGTTTATTTTTTGCAAGGGTTGTTTTTGTTTTGACCCTTGTTGAGTGTTGAGAGGTTAGGGTCTCATTTCTTGATTGTCCCATATATATATGTAACGAATAAGGAGACCTTTTCATGTAGGGTGCTAAGTACACTCGTTATAATGCGAATAAATGACATATATTGTCACATCCCTTACCCTCATTTTCCACCCTTTGACTAACATTACCCACCTTCTCCACTTATGCCACCTTTGCCTACCACCTCCACCATCTTTTTATTTATAATTAATTAGTCCTAGTATTTAATCCCTCCTAGCCACGTTAATCAGAGGAAGAAACGTGAATCAAAAAAAATAAAATAAAAGAAAGCAGAGGGAGATCGTGAGTCTTTATGAGAAAGGGGTGAAAAGAAATAAATCAAAGGAGAGGGAACGTGAACGAGAGAGAAGGTGATGTTGTCGTGGAGAGTGATGAACGGAGACGGAGCTATGGCGATGGAGGTGAACTCTGATGGTGTCATGATGGCGTGATCCCAGAAGAAGCAGATCAGAGCTGCGTTGAATGGAACCATCGGTGAAAAGAAAGAAGAAAGGAGGAATAAGAGATGAAACCAAGAAGAAGTTGAAGAAGACAGTTCTGCCCTGTTTTGGAGAAGGAGAGAAACGGACGGGCAAAACAGATCGGAATCAAACGAGATTTTTTGGATAAGTAGATAACTCATATATCTAGCTATAGCCGAAAACCGTTTGTCATTTGGGCTTATGAACTAAAAGTTATTCTTGTTTCCGTGAGACTGATCCGTGTAGAGTGAAGCTGCGGTCAGTCAACTTCGCAGTCGTTTTCCGAATAGCTTCGGACGAACTATAATACGATATGGATGTCGTTGGAAAGAACTCGATCTCTAGTTTCTGTAGCTTGTTTCCGATCTAAAATCCGAGGTAAGACCAGAAAGTTATTCACAGTTGAAATTAGCCATAAAACTCTGTTTTCTTGTAAAGCCCAGAATTTCCGGTTTTGCTAGTTTTGAGGATCGATCTTTGGAGGTGATTTACTAGCGATCTACAAAGAACTATAGTACGAATTTGGTGTCTATGGAAAGGTGACATCGCAAGGATTCCAGAACATCTTTTAGATTTCCGATCGGATATTTGGTTAGTAAGTTATTAACGTTTCTTTATGGACAAGAAACACAGTTTATGTTAATAACCCAGAAAACTTAATCTGTTTGAAACACAGTTTCGGACCGCCAGAAGTAGCGTTACAACCGCAACCGCCCGAAACGCTATTTTCAGCCGAACCGCTCGAAACGCTATTTTCAGCCAAACCGCCCGAAACGCTATTTTCAGCAACCGCCCGAAACGCTATTTTCTCGGACTCAGTTTTTGGACGTAATCGCTAAGGTGAGGGTGGGATCTAGGCTACTTTAATATAAGATAGCAATAGGTGGTCATATATGCTAAGTCTAGGAATTGACTGTTTGATGATTGTTGGTTTTATATGCTAAGTGTAGGAATGAAATGATTGATGTGTGCTGATTGATCGTTTGATTGAGGTTGTGGAATTATGTGATAAAGTTATATGGTAAAGAAAGTTGTTAAAGGATTGAAAATGATTGTTTGAGATTGTAGAATATAGTTAGTAAGTTCTGCGGACGATCGCGTACGTTAGCCCGTTGCAGAACTTTGTTTGTTGGAACTACGGACGATCGCGTACGTTAGCCCGTTGTAGTTCTATAGGCCATAATTTGAGCCAGGCGGGAAGGACAGACCCAAAACGGTAGAAAGGGGTTGGCTTTGCCGCGATTAAATGTGTTGGCTGAGAGCGTGTGACGTCTATCCCGCTTATATGGCCCGTACGAGTAAATGTGTAAAGAACGTAAAAGTAATAGTAAAGAACGTAAAAGTAAATGTGTAAAGAATGTAAAAAGGAAAAGTAAAGAAGGTGATAGGAAAAGATAAGTATGTGAAATGAATAGTAAAGTATGTTGAGAATGAAGTGTTATGATTGATAGTAATAGGTTGTGTGATGATATTTCTAGGTTTAGTGTATGTGATTGTTTATTGTTTATCGAGTATTAAAGTTGTTGTGGGTAACATCCTCACTAAGTAATTCTTCCGGGAGTTGCTCACCTTTCTTTTTCCCCTTTTTAGTGTGTGCAGGTTTATTACTTGTTGTACAAGTTAGGGCGCGAGACCTATGGCTCAAGGGTATCGGGGTCGGGGCGTGACATATATCCTCTAGAATCGTTGGTGATTTAGAACTTGATTGCTTTAAATAGTTTAAGTATAACATTGTTAAAATTAAATGGTGATGAATAGTATTTGCGGGCGACGCAGATGGAAACGTTCAACGCAAACATGCAATGTCGTATTTTATACGTTCTGTGTTTAAGCATAAATTATATATATATATATATACACATATTATCATAAAACCGGATATACAGTGTGTATATAAAAAATTTAGTACTTAAATATTTTTTAAGAGGACAATATATATGTGTATATATAATTCAAGTAGCATAAGTTCAAAATTTTACCCGACTTAATTTGAGGGAAAATGAACCATGCATTATTGTGATTAACCTTATAACAAACATCTTTTTGGGATAGAGCTAGAGAACAATGACATGGAATAATAATGAGGGAGAGAGAGGACCACGAGATAAGAAGAGAAGGGAGTGCATGGAGGTAACGTAAAATCCAACGTAACGACCTCTTCTTTCTCCAATTGTGACCACTCTCTCTCTCGTCTCCTTCAAATTTTGAATGGTCCTTCTCTCCCTTCATTATTCGTATACATGCGGATAACATTACTAGATCTCATTTTCTATTTAGATTTTCTATTTAGAGAAAAACTAGCATCTCATTTTACACTCACACATGTAAATTAAACATGTATCTTTATATATGTTCGTACATATTATAAAAGAGTCGAAGTTGCTATATAATAATATAAATATTATTGGAACCCAACATGGTCTTAAATTGATAACGCAATACAACCAAAATGAATACCCGTTTCAAATTCAAAGTAGTTTTGTAATTTAAACATTTTACAGTAGTCAGCTATAACTAAAATCATAGTAACACATAAATCACAGTCTCCGAATCTCAAAAAAAAATTATGTAAAGGATGGACAATCATGATCAATTTGCTAAATATGTCATTTCCAACTTATAATGATCATGGAATATTTCAATAATTCCTATTTACCTTTATCTTATTCTCTAATAAACATTTTTTTAATTGTTTGAAAATGCAGATTACTTAATTTGGTGGTTTGTCTAATATTACAAAAGAAACCCGATTATAAGAATTGTTAGTCTCGTTGCTTATGGAAACAAAATCATGTTTTACCATACTTTCCGCAGCTTGATTCGCTTGACGTAGTCGAAAAGTAAGTTTAATGTTTCGTCTTTTAGGCAACTATTCTTGAAAGAAACCTAAATAATCAAAACTAGGATTAGGATAAAATATTAGTGGGGGTTATTGGTTCTTGGAATTTAATAGATTTGAAAATCTTTGTGGATTTAGAAATCTTACATGAATCCGTTGATTTTAAAATCCAATCAAACGGATTTAAATAGATTTTAAAATCAAATTAAATGGATTTATGTGGATTTCAAAATCTAATAAATATATTGTTATAAATCAACCAAATGGAGTTATATAGATTTAAATAACTTTCCGTGTCTATTATAATTTTTTTTTAGGCCAACATAGTTTCTCATTATCGACAAAAATTTTAAAAAACCATCAAAATGAAATCAATAAGTTTAAAGATTATATAAAGATAAAAGTTTATAAAAAATATAATAAAATTTCATTATAGCAAATAAAATATTGTATAAAAAATTGGAAAAATAAAAAACTATCATTATATAAGTTTTACGTTATGTGAGATATTATTGTGAATTTGACATCTTTGATAAATATGTGACGTTAATATGATATAATTAAGAATCTAATAACAAATCCATCCAAATAACAAGGTAAACCTCAATATTTGAGCCTTTGTATTTTTAGCATTAAAATCCTTCCAAATCCACTAAAATCCAATATCAGATCAGATCCACAAGTAAATCCGTAGGATTGAATAACACCGGATTTCAAGATGGATTTCAAAATTATAGAACCAATAGCACTGGATTTTGTTTGGATTTCTAAATCTATTAAATTCTATGGACCAATAACACCCTCTTAGACACATTTGCATGCACCGGAATTCGTCTTTTTCTTTTTATAAAATGTTTCAAGAACAAACTAAAATGAGCCCAATAAGTTTAATGGGCCGAACCCAATCATAGAAGAAATCTTGATTGAGGGGTTATCTTCTCCGATCTAACTTTGATGATTCCTTTATTAGTTTTGCTATAAGAGAGTTGCAGAAGACTAGTTCTAATTCCTCCATAGTTTTTTCTGCAATTAGAGCTTTCGATTTCACGAGTATAATAAGCTCCTCGATTCGGCTTGAGTTTTCGAATTTTAGCGTGGTTCTTCAGATTGATCTGGTGCTACTAAGTAGAGAGAGAGAGATGGCTCCTGCTCATGATCCCAACAGTGTCGGAGGCGGTGCGAAGAAGGATGAAGCTTCCGTGAAGGTTCCGTCTAAAGATCCCAAGAAGAAAGACGAGAAAAAGGAAGACGACCTCGTGAGTTTTTTTTTCTTTTTCTTCCGTCGGTTTGATTTGTTAGAGAGCTAGCTGGGACTTTTTTGAGGATCTGGGTATATCAGAATTTCAAATCTGTAGTCAGCTTTTTCTTTGGAAATCGAACGAATTGAAGTAGGATAGTATAGATTTAGGGTTTTTGTTCGAGGAAGTGAATGTTAAGTAGCATTATTTTGCATTCTGGTCATCTTTCAGTTGTTTTAGCTAGTATATTGCTCACTAAGACTTGCATTGGGTGTGATTGTAGTCTGAAGAGGACTTGGAACTAAAGCAGAACCTTGAGCTCTATGTTGAGAGGGTTCAGGATCCCAATCCGGAGTTGCAAAGGGCTGCTCTTGAAAGCATGAGGTAGTTAATTCTTGAATCTCTTAAACCGAATCAGCTTGTTCACAGTATAGCGTTTCTTTCCCCGTGCTATCAGTGTCCATGATTGTAACCTCGATAGAGTTTTTTGTTCCGTAGGCAGGAAATCCGAGCTTCAACAAGCTCAATGACTTCAGTTCCCAAACCACTAAAGTTTCTCCGTCCTCATTATGGAACTCTTAAAGCTTTTCATCTAACAATGGCTGATTCTGATCTTAAGGTATGTCATCATACATTTCAAGTCACACTTCGTTAATACCTTCTTTATTCCTATTACTGGGTAGGACTAATTAAAGATCACACATTCTGTGTTTGCAGAAGTGCTTGTCTGATATTCTATCTGTCTTGGCGCTTACTATGTCTGCGGAGGGTGAAAGGGTATGCTTCTAGCTACTGTTTTCTTTCTGTGCTGCCTTAACACAGCCCTTGTGGGGTTCTTGGTTGAATTGTACAGTTTGCAGAGTGGTATTTATGAGGCATATTTGAACAACTATTATTCACTTTTTTTTTTTACAATATTATTTCAGGAAAGCTTAGGTTATAGGTTGATTGGAACAGAGGGTGACATTGGATCGTGGGGTCACGAATATGTCAGGAATTTAGCAGGAGAAATTGCGCAAGAGTATACAAAGCGTCAGGTTAGTCCATTTTGTCTTTGGCAATTCAATTTCTCGTCTTAAGTTTTTCCCACATACTATAAGGTTATTGGATATTTGGCTTCATCCTTCTAATGATTGGTTTTTTTGGAGGAATGACTATATGTCTCTTACTCATTGAGAAATGTTACTGACATATGGCTATCTACCTGTTTGTTTTGTTATCTCAGAGTGAGGAAACCCCTATTGAAGATTTAATGGAGCTTGTGCAGCAAATTGTTGCTTTTCACATGAAGGTAAATTCCTAATGATGGTTATATTTCTTGTTTCTTTGTCCCTTGTCGTGAACAAGTAGAATTTATAATTTAGACGCTTGGGACTAGCACCTTTGGGGGGCTTTTTTCTAAAGGATTCAATTTATTCATTGCAGCATAATGCAGAAACTGAAGCTGTTGACCTTTTAATGGATGTCGAGGATCTTGATCTCTTACTTAAGCATGTAGACAAAGCAAATTTCAAGAGGACGTGCAACTATCTCACAAGTGCAGCAAAGTACGTTCAACATAGTCAATCCTATTCATTCTATTTCATTCAATGTTTTTAGTTTGTTTAGACCAGTCATATTGTTATTTTACTGATCTTGTTTTAGATCAGTCATATTGAAAATAGTGGCAAGCTTTGCTTGATTATATTGCTCATGAAAGTCTCCTTGATGTCTTATATATTTGAATTTCAGGTTTCTTCCTGGACCAGATGACATGTTGGTTTTAGATATTTCCTACATGATTTACATGAAATTTGAAGAATATCCAAACGCTCTGCAGATTGCATTATTTCTTGATAATACGCAGGTAGCTTTCTAATCTGCCTAAAGAACGTAGTATCCATCATTTATTCTTTTGCACCTTAAAGCAGATGGAAAAGCAATCCTCTGTATTAAGTATTTTGATTATTAGCGTGGAACTTTTCAATGTTTAGTGTGCTCAATGATTTTTTTTGTTTGTATTGCAGTATGTTAAACAAGTATTTACCTCATGTACTGATCTGCTAAGAAAGAAACAATTCTGCTACATGATTGCCCGCCATGTAAGTCCTTAACTATCTCAACTTCATCAAATTTCCCATCCCGTTCCTTAGATTTTTGTAAGTATGTTGGGTTTTGGATCTGTACTCCAATATGCTTCTAGTTGTGATTTTTTATGAATATATTTCCTTGGTTGTTACATAGCGGTAACAGATAATAAATGAGAATTGAGAACAGTCTGTAGTTGTTATCGAGTGGGGTCTTGAGGGAATTTGAATTTGTTTCTTTTGTCTTAGAACAAATTTGTATTGTTTGTCTGGGATGACCTCATTCTTAGCCACACTGATCAACTATTGCAGCACTGTTTGTAATTGCCATTCATATAGAGACAATTCCCGATGACATAATTTCTTATACTTCTTTTCTCTTGGTATGCACTACAGGGTATAACCTTTGACCTTGACGATGAGATGGTTGCAGATGACGATGATCGAGAAGCCCTACAAGATATTGTTAACAACACTAAGTTAAGTGAAGGATATCTGACTCTTGCAAGGGATATTGAGGTCATGGAGGCCAAAACGCCTGAAGACATCTACAAGGTAAATCGGTTTTAATGAATGTTACGCCTTCAAACTATGTTTCACCAGTTTTTGACATGCCCTTTTGAATTTTGTAGGCTCACTTGCTCGATGGCAGGGCAAGCTCTGGTGCAAACGCAGATTCTGCTAGACAGAATTTGGCTGCTACCTTTGTCAATGCATTTGTAAATGCTGGTTTTGGCCAGGTATGATTGCAGATTGTCATATAACGTATCTGGTGGCAGACCTGTCCTCTTAATATATTTTTTTATGCCAGGACAAACTGATGACAGTACCTTCAGACTCAACCACCGGATCTACTGGAAATTGGCTCTTCAAAAATAAAGAACATGGCAAGACTAGTGCAGCAGCTAGTCTGGTATACCTTTTCTTACTTGGTGAATTTATTTTCTGTGCTCAGATCATGGAAGTAGAAATTGAAACCAGATCTTCTTGTTTTGCTATAACAGGGTATGATTCAACTGTGGGATGTGGACTCCGGACTTTCCCAACTTGACAAATATTTCCATAGTAATGATAATCCTATCATTGCTGGAGCACTGCTGGGAGTTGGGATTGTTAATTGTGGCATTAAGAACGATTGTGATCCTGTGAGTTGATGTCATGTTTGATTTTGCGGGAAGCACTAGTGTTAATATTGGCTGCCATTCTTTCATCTGACTCAGCATTTTTTCTCAGGCATTGGCACTTCTTGGAGACTATGTAGACAAAGAGGATTCATCTGTCAGAATTGGTGCTATCATGGGTCTTGGAATTGCATATGCAGGTTCCCAAAATGACCAGGTCAATACATATTTAGGATAACATTAACTTGTTCTTTCCTACATTACTACTTGAATGCTTATGGTGTTCACAGAACATTAACATACTCATTGTTTTCGACAGATAAGAAGCAAATTGTCGCCGATACTAAATGATGCAAAAGCGCCTCTCGATGTGATTGCATTTGCTTCACTTTCTCTAGGAATGATCTATGTTGGTTCATGTAATGAAGAAGTAGCACAGTCTATTATATTTGCTTTGATGGATCGAAGTGAGGCAGAACTGGGAGACGCCCTCACTCGTTTCTTGCCACTTGGTCTTGGACTTCTTTACCTGGGCAAACAGGTTGGCAATGTGTTCTACTTAATTTTGCTCTTTGTACGTAATCAGTATTGGCTTTGCTTTAACATCGTCAACTTGTTTCAATATCTACCAGGAAAGTGTAGAGGCTACAGCTGAAGTTTCAAAGACGTTCAATGAGAAGATTAGAAAGTATTGTGATATGACACTTCTTTCCTGTGCTTATGCTGGAACTGGGAATGTCCTTAAGGTATCTAATCATTTTGCGCTGGAGATTGATGTCCAAATCCATTGCTTTCTAG
Organism: Draba incana; assembly: GCA_963576765.1. Lineage (NCBI taxonomy): Eukaryota > Viridiplantae > Streptophyta > Magnoliopsida > Brassicales > Brassicaceae > Draba > Draba incana. The sequence continues at coordinate 39,241,107 of OY755207.1, forward strand.
TTCAGTTGTTGACTCCTCCATTTATGTTCAGGTCCAAGACCTTCTTTCTCAGTGTGGAGAGCATCTTGAGAAAGGTGACATCCACCAGGGTCCAGCTGTGCTTGGATTAGCGATGGTTTCTATGTCTGAAGAACTGGGCATTGATATGCAGATCCGTTCTTTGGAGCGCATGCTACAATACGGAGAACAAAACATTCGGCGTGCGGTGCCTTTGGCGCTTGGTCTCCTATGTATATCAAATCCAAAGGTGATTATTGTTGTAAATATAGTTTTACCTTCACTGTTTACCTAATAGTGCTGGTGGTTGAATAGAATAATGCTGGTTTTTAATATTCTTCTACAATTCCAGGTAACTGTAATGGACACGTTGAGCCGTCTTAGCCATGACACAGATTCGGAAGTTGCCATGGTTAGTAATCGTTTGTATTCACAGCCTGTCCAGTATAGTTATTTAATTGCATAATATCGAGAGGGGCGTGATCTGTCTTCTGACTCGGACTCCTACAGGCAGCAATTGTTTCTTTGGGACTGATTGGCGCTGGAACTAATAACGCAAGGATAGCTGGGATGCTTCGGAACCTCTCCAGCTATTATTACAAGGACGCCAGCCTTCTCTTCTGTGTAATGTGTTCCTCAAAAAAATTTAATTTTGTTTTTGTGCCCTCGTAATAGATCTTGTTCTTGTTGAAATTACTCTGCTCACTTGATAAGTCATTATGCAGGTGCGTATTGCTCAAGGTCTGGTGCACATGGGAAAAGGTCTCTTAACACTCAGTCCCTTCCACTCTGAACGGTTCTTGCTATCGCCGTAAGTTGTTCTTTCTCTTTATTACCGCTATAACATGATTTTTTTGATAGTTTAGTGTTTAAAGCTTTGTTATGTGAATCCTTTCCCTTGCTCATGCGAACCTTGTTCACGCAGAACCGCACTTGCTGGTATAGTGACGCTCTTGCATGCTTGCCTTGACATGAAACCAATCATACTCGGGAAATACCATTATGTGCTGTACTTCCTCGTTTTGGCGATGCAAGTAAGTTCCATTTCAGTCTGGTTCTTGTTGTTTATGTTTGATTATCTTGCTATGATTGATTTTTTGAACCAAAACATTGTAGCCAAGGATGATGTTGACAGTAGACGAAAACCTGAAGCCACTGTCAGTGCCAGTGCGGGTAGGACAAGCAGTGGATGTGGTTGGACAAGCGGGTCGGCCCAAGACCATAACCGGTTTCCAGACGCACTCTACACCTGTTCTCCTGGCTGCTGGTGAGAGAGCCGAGCTAGCCACGGACAAGTATGTTCTTCTTCCTACTCCTTTGTTACCCTTTCTGTTTCCATACGAAAAGCCTTGGTGTCTGATTATAAACTCTGATTGTGAATGGCAAACAGATACATTCCTCTGTCGCCGATACTAGAAGGGTTCATCATCTTAAAGGAGAATCCAGACTATAGAGAGGAGTGAAGAGAAACAGTATGGTTATGTAAACTTGGAACCACCATAGGAACAAAGAGAGTTTTATGCCCTTTTTTTTAATGTAATTTTTCTTTCTCCGTTAAAAATTATTTAATTTTTGGATTTTTCTCGTCTATGCATAACACACGTTAACTATTTACTTCCTAGTGTGTTTTTTTCTGTTAACTGCATGCCCACAACTATCACATTCACCATTCATTTGACCATCTTATTTTCAAATATCATCAACCAGAGCTAATTGTTTCTACGTATAGTTAACCTAGACTGAGATGGAATTTTGCATCCTGATTCGAATTTCTATTAATTTTATTTGGTTTGATGATAGAAATGTTACCATACCACACTGCCACAGCTTCAGCTTTGATGACTTCAATGCTTTCTATCTCACAGATTTTCCTCAGTGGATTAGTGGTTGTTGAGGAAAATGACACACATAAAGGAGAAGCATGTGCATGCAAGAGGTGGAAGCCATGCAATTTGCTATTTAAGAGAGATTCTGAGATAGGAAAAGAGTAAGGGACTCCTAAGTTTCCCTATTGTTTGGGAATCTTTTGAGAGGAATAAATCTTGTTTTCTTATTGAACACGTAATTAAATCTCATCTTAATCAATTGCGATAGTAGGGAATACATTTTCCTTTCCTTATAATATCATCATTATCGAGCGACAATATTCCAACACAGGAAGCTCTCTCGACAAACCCTAATTCTTTCTGCATATCGAGAAACCATGAGCGCAAGTCTCTCCAAAGCCGACGCCGACGATTCCTCCACGATCGACCAGAAATTGGTGCACCGCCCAATCCCTGGAGGTGCCGGTCTTGAAGCACCCGAAGATTCGCCCATGATACGAAAAAGTGGTTATTTTAGCCTCGAAGATTATTACTCCGGCCCCCAATGATTATATGAAGGCCCTGAAGATTATGACGGCCCCGAAGATCTCTAAGATGACAAAGTCTGTAAGACCTCTTACCCGGAATTGAATGGACCCTGGTTGATGCTTGTCCGTTTTGTGCTCGTCTGTTTTGTGTGGTTAATTGTTTTTTTTTGTTTTTTTTGTTTTTTTTGGGGTTAATTGTTTGTTTGTCTGTTTTGTCTGGGAGCAATTTGTCGAGGGCCTCAGACACGCCTCTTCTGGAACTTGGAGGACCACCCAATCCCTGAAGGTGCCGATCTTGATCTTATTTATCGTAAACTCAAATTAGCTCTTCACCGAATGGGCGTTCATGGTTTTCTGCATATCTGGGCGTATGGTGGTAAACTGAGCCACAACGAATGTGAGTTGCGCCGCTCCTACATCGTACACTTTCCCTCACCGCCACCAAAAGGTGAAAATGAGTGGCCTTTTATTATGCTTTCATTATGAGAGTAATTTGTAAGTATGTTTGTAATCGATATCTCTGTTCCTTTAGGTTGGTCGATTGCTGGACAAATGTGTGTGGGCATTCTCAGTCAGATTTGGCACGTTACTAAGTCAGATTTTGTGGTAATCGCAAGCCAACACCCTGAGCTGAACAGGGTCCTTCAGATCATCCAATCGAAATTTCACCAAACAGTTCTCACTGTAGAGCCACACCCTGGTCTTCTTCAGTCTGCAGATTCTGTATATCATCGTACACGATTGTTGGTGGGGAAAAGGCTAGGCCTGGTAAGACCTCTCTCGATCTCTTGTTTCTGTATATTTATATATATATATATATATATATATATATATATATATATTTCATCTGTTAATGGATCACCATTGCAGAGCTTATTAAACCCGTCAGAGTGCTTGAGGCAGGCGTGTTTTGGGACGCAAGGGATTGCCCATTCCCTGCTGGTTGGACTGCCGATAGCATCTATAAGAGAATCATAGGGCTTTTTCCTGCAAGGTATGGCTTTACTGATAACATGTCAGTCTCGGTATATCTTGATCCGAAGAAAGAGTCTTCAGCTGAGTTTCTGAATAGCAAGAAGACCTGGAAATCCAGAATCGACTTCCATCCCGGGGGTTAGAGAATTCTTTTATCTCCAAACACTCTTCCTTCTTTCTCTTTTCTTACATTTGTATTTTATTTGTGTCTTATATTTTGCAGGGGATACACGTGTTGCTAGACATGGGAGAATGGTACATGACATTCTTTTATGGTCAATCTACCATCCGCGGCCAGCACAATTGATCGTAGCAGGTATAATTAACAAGCCGATGTACCATGAGCTTGGATATTTCGAGGAGATAGGTTGGAATATTTTAATACTAAGGCCGACGAATGACAAGGCGCCACCAAGCTATGACTGGCCAGAATATCTATTGGATCAAACATACACTTTTGGTTTCGAGAAAGAAAGTTTCAAATCAAAAGATTTATAAACTTAGAAAAATATAAAGAACAACTTTTCTTTATTAGATTTAGAAACTTTCTCAAAACTAAATCTTTCTTCTTTCTAAGTTATGGTGAAGTGATGAAGTGATATGGAACAACTCTCCATTAGCACTTGTTTATATAGAACTAGGAAACTTGTTCTCCAAGCCTCGGTAGCTTCCTCTCCAAGTCTCGTAGCTTCCTCTCCAAGTCTCGTAGCTTGCTCTCCAAGTCACCGTAGCTTGGTCACCAAGTCTTGAAATTATCTAACATTCTCCCCCGTAATTCCAACTTGAACTCCGAGAAGTTTGATCTCTTGAACTCCGACTAGACTTCTCATTTCTTTGAACTTGATCCTTCCTAATGGTTTGGTAAGGATGTCCGCCTTTTGCTCTACACCGGGTACATGTTCTACTTCAACTTGGCCGTTCTCTACACATTCACGAATAAAGTGATAATTTTTAAGAATGTGTTTACTTCTTCCATGAAACACCGGATTCTTGGTTAAAGCTATGGCCGACTTGTTGTCTATCCTTAGAATGACCTTCTCGTCCTTGCTAAGAATCTCTCTCAACAGTTCCTTGAGCCATATAGCTTGCTTTGCGGCTTCTGTAGCTGCCATAAACTCGGCCTCGCATGAAGACAATGCAACGGTTGGTTGCTTTTGTGATGTCCAAGTAATCGGTGATGCGCCATAGTAGAAAACGTGTCCTGAGGTGCTTCTTCCATCATCAATGTCGATATTGTGACTACTATCACTATATCCAATAATCCTCCTTGACCCGTTTCTCTTGAAGTATAAACCAAAATTAGTGGTCCCTCTTACATATCTTAGGATATGTTTAATTGCTTGACCATGAGACTCTCTTGGACTTTGCATATACCGGCTTAGAACTCCAACTGCATATGATAGATCCGGTCGCGTATGGAGAAGATACCTTAGACAACCGATCGTTCTTCTATACTTCGTGGCATCAAGCTCCGTCTCGTTTTCAGCCTTTGAAAGCTTTAAACCCGACTCCATTGGCACGTGAGTCAAGTTACACGTCTCCATCTTAGTATTAACAAGAATTCCTCGAGCATAACCTTCTTGTTTAATCCTTATCCCGTCTTCTTCTTGAATTACTTCAATGCCAAGATAATACGTTAGCTTTCCAAGATCCGACATCTCGAACTTCTTTGACATATCTTCTTTGAATTGTTTAATGATTATAAGTGATGTTCCCGTCACAAATAAATCATCAACATAGATAGCCACAATCAAGACATCATTCTTCTCTTCTTTCCGGTACACTGATGGTTCCTTTAAACACTTCTTGAAGTTCATCTCCTTTAGAACTTGGTCGAGTTTAATATTCCATGCTCTTGGGGCTTGTCGAAGTCCATATAGAGCCTTGTAAAGTCTATAAACTCGGTTTTCTTCTCCCTTTTTCACGAAGCCTTCGGGTTGAGTCACATAAACCGTCTCAATTAAATCACCATTCAAGAAGGCGGTTTTCACGTCCAGATGATGTATCTCCCAACCATTTGTTGCTGCAAGAGCTATGAGAAATCGTATAGTTTCGAGTCTTGCCACTGGTGCAAATACTTCTTCGAAATCTACTCCTTGTTGTTGCACATAGCCTTTTGCCACAAGTCTTGCTTTGTTTTTATTCACCGAACCATCTGCTTTTCTCTTTATCTTGAAGATCCATTTTAGTCCAATGGGATTTACTCCTGTTGGCTTGTCAACGAGCTCCCATGTCTTGTTTCTTACAATGGAGTCCAACTCGACTTTCATTGCTTCTATCCATTCAGGAAAGTTTGCAGCTTCAAGATAGTTTTCTGGTTCTCCATCCACTGTGAGTAGTAGCTTCACACTTTCTAGGTCTGCCATCAATACATAGTCGTCAAGATATCTTGGTTTTGTGATGACACGACCATATCTTGTTACTCCTTGTTGCGGTTCTGCTTCTTGATTCTCACCATGGTTTACGTTTTCTTCTTCTTCTTCCTCGACTTGGTTTATAGGTTCATCATCTGGTTCTTGATGATCATTGTCTTGATCATCTTCATTTCCTCTTCCGTCTTCTATAACACCATCACGAGTAAGTTTAAACATGCCCGGTTCTCCATCATTTTGTTTTGTTGTAGAAGACCAGTCCCAAACCTTTTTCTCGTCAAAGACCACATCTCTACTAACAATCACCTTCTTTGCATTCGGATCATAGAGTCTGTATGCTTTGGAACCAGGTTCTGTTCCAAGATTGATCACACTTCTTGACCTGTCATCTAGCTTCTTAAGATGTGGTCCAATGATCTTTGCATATGCAACACAACCAAAAACCCTCAAGTGTTCGATGTTAGGTTTCTTGGATGTGAAGCTCTCGTAAGGAGTTTGATTCCGCAATGCTTTTGTTGGAACTCGGTTTATGAGATAAGTTGAATGACGTACTGCTTCCCCCCATAAACTGTTTGGAACTTTCATTGCTTTAAGCAAGCTCCTCGTCATCTCCATCAATGTCCGATTTCTTCTCTCAACAACTCCATTTTGTTGAGGTGTATATGGTGCGGTTAAGTGTCTAGAGACTCCTTTCTCTTCACAAAACCGGTTGAATTCAGCTGAAGTGAACTCTCCTCCTCTATCGGTGCGAAAGGTCTTCACGGATAAACCGGTTTGTTTCTCCACGTATTCCTTAAACCTTTTGAACCGATCGAATGCTTCACTTTTCTTCTTCATCAAGATAGTCCACATGTATCTTGAAAAATCATCGATTAACACGAAAACGTATCTGTTATTCGATGGTGTTGGTGGTGATATTGGACCGCATAAATCTCCATGAATCAATTCTAAAGGTTGCGTCGCACGAAATCTCGATGTGGTTGGGAATGAATTTCTTGTTTGTTTTCCAGCTTGACACACATCGCATATACTCGTCTCATGTGACACTTGCGGCATTCCTGTGACCATCTCTTTATCAATCATATTTTTCATGGCACCAAAGCTTACATGACCAAGCCGAGCATGCCATCTCCATGCTTCTTCATCGTCTTGAGTTTGTAAACACATAGGGTAGGAGATTTCCATTGGTGTTTTGTAGAGGCGATTTGGTGATCTTATGACTCTTACAAGTAATCTCCCACATGGATCTTTAAGCGTCAAAAAATCGTCTCTCATGTAGACTTCACACCCATGTTCCGTTGCTTGTCCAAGACTTAGTATGTTGTGTTTTAAGTCGGGAATAAAATAAATCTCCTTGAGTGCTCTTCTTTCTCCGGTCTTGCACACAAAATCTATGGTTCCCTTTCCAACAATATCAACATACGAGCCATCTCCGAATCTTACTTTTCCTTTGATCTTCTCGTCTAAACTTGAAAAGAAGTTTTTGTTTCCCGTCATGTGGTTACTTGCTCCATTGTCTAGATACCACACACTTGTGTTGCCATTGTTGATATCAAAGTTCTTCGGAATCACCTTATCTTCATTCAAAAACACCACCTCATGAACATAAAGAGCATCAGCTTCTTGAGTTTCATGTAAATTTGTCTCTTGTCGTCCTGCACCTCTCTCGGGACACGTTGAGACATAGTGACCAGCCTTGTCACATTTCCAACAAATTATCTTGGACATATCCTTCTTCGGCTTATGGTCTCCGGTTTCTCCTCCTTGAGATTGCCAATTGGATCTTCCTCGACCCCTGCCTCTACCGGAACCATCACCGCCGTTACTTCCTCTACCATAACCACTGCGGTTAAAACCTCCTCTGCTGTAACCTCCTCTGTTATAGCTCCCTCTGTTTCCTCCTCGAAAATTTCCAAAAGCTCCACCTCTTGAGCTTCCGTAACCTCTTGAAAACATAAGTTTTCCTTGGTCCTCACTTCGGGCTTCTTCTCCCACACGTTCTTCATACGCCTTTAGCCTCCCAACTATATCTTCAAATCCTGTAGTATTCAGATCTAGGACTTGCTCAAGGGATGCTACGATATGAATGAACTTTTCTCTTGGGAGCCCCTTCAAGAACTTCTTCACCAACTTTGATTCTTCGATGGTTTCTCCCAAAGAAGCTGATTGACTTGCTAGGCCTGAGATCTTGCCCGCAAAATCATCAACCGAGTCGGTGCTGCTCATCGTTAACTTGTCGAGTTCCGTCATTAAGGTTTGTAGTCGCGCTTCTCTTACACGATCTGCTCCAAGATGACGTGCTTTGATAGCCTCCCACACTTTCTTTGAAGATGTTTGTTCTCCGATTTGCAAAATTAACGTCTCGGGGATTGACTGAAACAATAGTGCTGTCGCCACATCGTTCTTCTTCACATCGGTGGAACCTGGATCTATTGTTTCCCAAACTTCGCAAACTCGCAACGTGATCTTCATACGCATTGCCCAAACTGTGTAGTTTGTTGGTGTGAGCATGGGACAATGAATAGATGCTGCGCCAACGTCTTTTGGTCGCGGCTGTTGTTGGGGTTGAGGATTGTCTTCACCGGCCATGCTTGCTTATGATAATCACTTAACACCGTTCTTGATCGAGTCTTCGACTTAAGGCTCGTTTGAAATTCTCGGTTTCCTAACAGGAATACACAATTCTAGTTCTTTCACAACTCAAAATCAAAAGATTTCAAGGATAATAATCTCAGAGTGAATAGAACTTAGCAAAGTGTATTAATGCTAGCTCTGATACCAATTCAAATCAAAAGATTTATAAACTTAGAAAAATATAAAGAACAACTTTTCTTTATTAGATTTAGAAACTTTCTCAAAACTAAATCTTTCTTCTTTCTAAGTTATGGTGAAGTGATGAAGTGATATGGAACAACTCTCCATTAGCACTTGTTTATATAGAACTAGGAAACTTGTTCTCCAAGCCTCGGTAGCTTCCTCTCCAAGTCTCGTAGCTTCCTCTCCAAGTCTCGTAGCTTGCTCTCCAAGTCACCGTAGCTTGGTCACCAAGTCTTGGAATTATCTAACAAAGTTCAAGTTCTAAAAAGCAAAAGCTTTGAATCTTCCCATCCATGTGAGTCTAGCATTACACACTCCTTTGTGCTTGTTTACAGTTTGATTCTCTCATTGAAGAAATAACCTTTTGAGATTTAAACCAAATCTTTGTGCTACTTGCAGCCTGAGACTTCGAGTTTTGTTGAAGGATCGTACCGTCAAAGTACTGAAAAGGCTTTAATTTGCTTATGTTTGGTTTTTTTTCTTGTTCTTCAATTCCTATGTATGTTGTCTAGGTTGACTTGAATTATGTAGTGGAAAAACTTTTATGATCTTATGTATGGTTGAAGAATATATTATTATCTTGTGTAAGTTTGAAGAAAAAATTATTATCTTGTGTATGGTTGAAGAATATATTAAGTTTGGAAATGCCATGAGACGCTTGTGAAAGGAGGCGACAAGCACTCTTCCTTCTTTCTCTTTTCTTACATTTGTATTTTATCTGTGTCTTATATTTTGCAGGGGATACACGTGTTGCTAGACATGGGAGAATGTTACATGACAATCTTTTATGGTCAATCTACCATCGGGAGCCAGCACAATTAATCGTAGCAGGTATAATTAACAAGCCGATGTACCATGAACTTGGATATTTCGAGGATACAGATTGGAATATTTTAATACTAAGGCCGACGAATGACAAAGCACCAATAAGCTATGACTGGCCAAAATATCTATTGGATCAAACAAACACTTTTGGTTTTAAATGAAAGTTAAAGTTCTAAAAAGCAAAAGCTTTGAATCTACCCATCCATGTGAGTCTAGCATTACACACTCCTTTGTCTTTTTCTACAGTTTGATTCTTTTATTGAAGAAATAACCTTTTGAGTTTAAAGCCCGATTCAAAGCCGAGAGTTTTGTTGAAGGAGCGGTTTGGTCTCCTACCGACTCAGAATGCACCCGTCAATTACTGAAAAAGCTTGCTTATGTTTGTTTTTTTTTAATTTCATGTTCTTCTATTCCTATATATGTTGTCTAGGTTAACATAGAATTCTGTCAATTCTATGTTATATTTATATATATGTCATGGTTTGTATATGTATGGATTTGATTAACACTATTAAAATCTGATATATTTAGACTATGCTTTAAAAGATCGAAAAGCTCATCTTCGTTCATTAAAAAATAACTCAAAATAAAACAATGTTTCATTTGACAAGAGTTATTATTTTTGGCTATTGAAATTTTCTTATTCTTTTAAGACCATGTCTAGTGTCTAAAGCAAGTGTCTTGGGTATTAAAAAAAAAATAAACTTAGGAAAAATGTTTCCTAAATTGTACTAAAGTGTCTAATATTGGATCTTTTATGAGACTTAAGATCCACGTGTCTAAAATCAAAACACAAATTTGATAAAATTTTAATTAAAATTTTTTTTAGACACCCACGGCAAGGGTCTCCATTGCACATGCCCTAAAGGCAAATAAGAGATTAAAAACTTGAGTTCGTATGCCTGCATTGATAATAGGTTCATGTAGTTTTATCCCCTTAACACTTGTTTTATTAACCAATTAGAAATGATATAGTCACGATGGACCTAAAATACACTAATTTGGATTTCACAACTCATTTGACCATGTTATTTTCAAATATCATCAACAAGAGCTAAATTCCCTTGTTTCTACATATAGTGAATAAAATTAGTGAAATTGGGCTCATTGGGCCAAAGTATATAAACGCACGAATGGGATAAACGTAAGCTTCAATCCAAACAGGCCTTAACGGCTTATAGGGTTTATCATTCCCAGTTATCGTCAATCGTAAATCGGAAGCCATCGAATTCTCAACTTCTCCTCCACGAATCTCTCGATGGCCGCCTCCGCCGTCTTCTCCGGTGCCAGATCGATTCTCCGAGCTGCTTCTTCCCGGAGCGTAGCTGCTGCTTCTACTGGCCGATTCACCTCTCAGGCGAAATCTGTTCCGCCTATGTTTAGAGCCACCGCCAGAAGAAACTCTCTGCTTTCTCCTCTCCGGTTAGTCAATCTCTGTTACACCCATTCGCGTTTCCAGATCGAATTTCTCTGAGTATTGCGTATCCAGATGGAATTTTGCGATCCTGATTCGAATTTCTATGATACTTTGAATTTGGTTTGATGATAGAAATCCTGTGGAGTTGAGCTTCTGTTTGGAGTCAATGTTACCATACCACACTGCCACAGCTTCAGCTTTGATGACTTCAATGCTTTCTATCTCTGGACACAGCTATGGCTGGCTCTCTGATGGTACTTTCTCTATCACTCTCTGATGCTTGAATGTGACTTGAGTGGAGATATGCTTTGTTTGGTCTATAGTCTCTTTTGATATCTCCTAGTGTAAGTTAACCTTTGTGTGATTTAGATTCATGTATTGAGAATTGGATTAGATTTGAAATTGAAGAAAGCTTCAATCACTCTTTGTTGGTTTTGCTACGAGAGAAACTGGATCAATTGTTGTCTCTCTGCTTGACATTGTAAAGAGATGGCCTAGTTTTTCCATGTTTGTAGGCTAATTGAAGAATATACAAAGACAAAGAAGCCAATGATGTGGGGTTTTCCAGTTTATCAATAGGCCTTAGATAATCCCATCAGTGTTTCATTCTTACATATCTTCTTCAAAATCGTTTAAGTGGTGCTCTTTTCTTGTTTAGTTATTGGATTCGAGTTGGCTTTAATTAGAGAATTTGAATTAAAGAATCATTACTGATTGGTCTTATACTCCCAGCTTGCAATGATGATGTGTGATGAGTTAGCCAGAAGATCACTGAAGCTAGCTTGTATTTTTCCTGAGTTTCTTGGAGAGATTGTCTTTGTTTTTAGCTTCTACATGTTGTATTTTGATTAGATGAGTAACTCATGTTTGGTATCATTTATCAGCTTGCAAAGAGGACTTTTGATGATCTCTACGAGTACTCAATGCGAATTCAAGACAAGGTTTAAGAGGGTTTAGGCAAAGAATAAACTGTTGTAATCCACAAACACAAATGATATCTTTGTCTCCAGTTTCACTATAAAAGACATCCTTTAACTCTCTCTATCATCTATCTCTGTTTGCATCAACAAACAAATCTCATATGCATCTTCAATTGAGCTGCTCAGTACAAGAAATTTAGCACAAAACTATTAACTTCAAAACCCAACACTCAAGAGATCATAAAAGCAAAGACACAAAAATAGAGACTTTAAATCCAACTCAAAAATAAACTTCTCTATACAACGGTCAGAGACTATTCACACACAAAAAGGTTTGGTTTTGACTTGCTTGTCTCTACAAAATTACATTCAGCAAAAACATATGAATATCTACTTGCGAACAGATAAAAGAACAAATATGTAAAAATTACCATGTTCAAACATTTCTAGTGAAAAAGTTCAAAAACAGAAGTAGAAACATTACCAAAGTTCCTATTGTATTCTCAAGCGAGAAGACGAACTCCATATATCATAGTAGGTATACAAAGATTTTGCGAGCCCCAAAACCAAGTGGCTTTCTTCGATTAAGATCGAATTGTTCTTTTACTGCTGCCATTGGAAATATATTCATTTATCATTACGTGAATGAAGTCTATGAAATCACTACATGAAGAAATTACTAAGATGTTTGGTGTCACAAATGCATCCATGAACATTCTCTCGATAGCATAATTATCCGCGATATCTGAAAAAATAAAAGCATATCATATTTGGGGAAAGAATAAAAAAGCAATTGAGAAGAAAAAGCTTTTTACGTGTTCTAGAGAAAAAGCTTATTGTTAAACAAGCTTTATAATTTGTTTCTTTGAAAGTAATGAGATGCTTGATCCAAAACGGAACCTATTTCGGGATCGAGTTAATACTAACCAAGAGAGTCCTAACAAGAAAACGGGCAACTTTTGTATAAAAAGATCATCTTCTTCAGTCGTTCTTTGAGTGTTTTATCAATCTCTTTCCTTTCCTTTCTTTTGAATTTCTTTCCTGTCTTAGAATTCTTTTCAATTTCCCCAAATATTCTCAGGTTGGATTGAGGTAGCAAGCACAAAAAGACCTAGTGTATTTGTGAAGCATGGGGCTAAGGATTTGCAAACGGTTTGGCTTAGGGAGGACTTCAATATGAGTGACTTTGGCACTAACCAAAAAGTGATTTATTTTGTTGTTGTTGTTGTATTGGTATCAAATGTAATAATAGCTTCTCCAGTTTCATGGAGATAAGTTTGTTTGTTATTGTATCAGTAAACCACATAGATTAATAATAAGAAGTGCTCTTTTTCTACAAATTTGTTATTGTTGTTGTATCAGTACATCACTGTCTTGACAAGAATTCATGGCAGGGCAAACATATATCACTATCCTGCTAAGAATTTATGGAAGAGCGAACAGAGAGATACTAGTCATGGGACACAGTGAAAAGGATACAAGTCATGAGACACAATGAAAAAGAAACAGTATCTTGCTAAGAATTTATAGAAGAACGAACAGAGAGTCAGTGAAAAAGAAACAAAAGCCACATTTTGTGCTACGTTCATTTTCAGATTCTTGGGGTCGAAGGAAGCATCCAAACGGATGGTTTGGAGATCCAGAAAAAGGGTCATGTTATCCGGAGGAGTAGAACATTGCGTCTTTACCGGGTTCTTAGCCCATAGCCAACCATCATCATCCGCTCTGACCTAAAAAAAACATCCAAAAGAAGTATGTTCAAAAATTTCAAGTTCTACAACAATAATATCAGAAATATGTACGAAATATCTACAACATATTTAGGAAGCAATCCTACATATTTTGTAAGGGTTTCCTAAACAGTGATTACCATATATAATTAGCTACGAAAATGTATTTATTAATTTGTAAATAAATGAAATAATCAATCGGTAAATTAAATGTATATTAATTTGTAAACAAAAGTGTAGTGTAATAAACTAAGGCCAGCGAGACGAGTGAGTGGCATGATTAGAAAACCAATGTTTAGATAATCATAAAAGAATGGTTGTTTTGTTTCTTTTACTGATTGATTATTACTTTTCTTTGTTGAAATACACAGCTTCTTCTTATCCTCCTTCCACAAGCTAGATTCCTTTTTGGCCATTAGCAATAACTCCGAGATCTTTTGTGAATTGACACGGAAACCATTCTTTAAGGGTTCGAGCTTCTTATCACTTTGATTTTGCTGGTAAAAGTATGCTACCACCGAGTATGCACATCCAAGAACAGTCCCAGCCACAGTGATGAGACTACTCGTGTACGTATCAGCAACCACTCTTGATGCGCCATCTAAGTTGTTATGAAAACTTTCAGCCTTCGATTTGTCACCACGAGCGTTCTTGATAATTTCGTGCTTTCGAAGCTGACATTTATTCATCCAGTCAATAAGTCGTTCCTCACGATGAACCTTTTTCCCACAGAAACTCTTCACTTGAGAATCAATAAACCACATAGATTAATAATAAGAAGTGCTCTTTTTCTACAAATTTGTTATTGTTGTTGTATCAGTACATCACTGTCTTGACAAGAATTCATTGCAGGGCAAACAGATATCACTATCCTGCTAAGAATTTATGGAAGAGCGAACAGAGAGATACTAGTCATGGGACACAGTGAAAAAGATACGAGTCATGAGACACAATGAAAAAGAAACAGTATCTTGCTAAGAATTTATAGAAGAGCGAACAGAGAGTCAGTGAAAAAGAAACAAAAGCCACATTTTGTGCTACGTTCATTTTCAGATTCTTGGGGTCGAAGGAAGCATCCAAACGGATGGTTTGGAGATCCAGAAAAATGGTCATGTTATCCGGAGGAGTAGAACATTGCGTCTTTACCGGGTTCTTAGCCCATAGCCAACCATCATCATCCGCTATGACCTAAAAGAAACATCCAAAAGAAGTATGTTCAAAAATTTCAAGTTCCACAACAATAATATCAGAAATATGTACGAAATATCCACAACATATTTAGGAAGCAATGCTACATATTTTGTAAGCGTTTCCTAAACAGTGATTACCATATATAATTAGCTACGAAAATGAATTTATTAATTTGTAAATAAATGAAATAATCAATCGGTAAATTAAATGTATATTAATTTGTAAACAAAAGTGTAGTGTAATAAACTAAGGCCAGCGAGACGAGTGAGTGGCATGATTAGAAAACCAATGTTTAGATAATCATAAAAGAATGGTTGTTTTGTTTCTTTTACTGATTGATTATTTCATTTATTTACAAATTAATAAATACATTTTCATAGCTAATTGTATATGGTAATCACTGTTTAGGAAACCCTTACAAAATATGTAGGATTGCCTCCTAAATATGTTGTGGATATTTCATACATATTTATGATATTATTGTTGTGGAACTTGAAAATTTTGAACATACTTCTTTTGGATGCATCTTTTAGGTCATGGCAGATGATGATGATGGTTGGCTATGGGATAAGAACCCGATAAAGACGCAATGTTCTACTCCTCTGGATAACATGACCCTTTTTCTGGATCTCCAAACCATCTGTTTGGATGCTTCCTTCGACCCCAAGAATCTGAAAATGAACGTAGCACAAGCTGTGTATAAAGGCACCGGCAAGCTTGTCCACTGCTGCAAGATATGTTTTTATGGTGTACAAGGAGATACGGAGAAAACTTGAGAGGTGTTCCGAGTTTAAGTACTGCCCAATAAGAAAACTTCGATGTAAGACATGTAAAAAGCGTGTGAGAACAACAAAGGATCTGCTTTCGGAGTTGGAGATGGTGAAAGATTCATGTCAAATTGCCTTGAAAGAAAGACGTATGGAAAACGAAAAGAAGACTTCATTCTTTATTGCATCCAATGATGAATTCTTCAACGGATATCTCGCAAGGAAATTAGCTTCGGAGGGTTCTTCAGTGTACACTTGACGAGTGAAACGAGTGAGAGGCATGATTAGAAAACCAATGTTTAGATAATCATAAAAGAATGGTTGTTTTGTCGCTTGGGCACTATGAGGTTGCTCCGTATCTCCTTGTACACCATAAAAACATATCTTGCAGCAGTGGACAAGCTTGCCGGTGCCTTTATACACAACTTGTGCTACGTTCATTTTCAGATTCTTGGGGTCGAAGGAAGCATCCAAACAGATGGTATTCACCCCCTTAGCATTAACACTCCAAGTCTAAGCATCTGAAGAAATGGCGCCTGGTACCTTGATGGAGGAAGCATTATAGAACCTAGGTCCTCATGCGTAGCAGATGTTGTAGCAACGGAGTAAACTTAAGCGAAGTGGAAATGGAACGGGACTGAGTGGAGGCCGACCACGTGCTCTCCAGCACGGGCCGACCACGTGCTCTCCAAGGAAGAACCGAGCACAGGCTCGGTCCAAGGAAGAACCGAGCATAGGCTCGGTCCAAGGAGGGCCGACCTCAGCTTCGCCTGTTTGGAGCCGACCGTGGCCTCGGGTCCTAGACCGAGCACGAGCTTGGCCTGGTGCCGAGCACAGCCTCGCCAAGCAGCCCGAGCACAGCCTCGGTCATGGAGCCGACCGTAGCTTCGGTTCCTAGGCTAAGCACGGGTTCGGCCTACGGCCGACCTCAGCCTCACCACACGGCCCGACCTCAGCCTCGGGGTCATTAATCCCGTCCTTGGCCCAACGCAGTTTCCAGCCCACTTCGACACGACCGACTCAAGTAAAGCAATTCCGTGGAGACTTAGGAGAAGGGGCCGCCTTAGACAAGCTATAAATAGACCTTTGTAAACACCCCAAGGGGGATCCGCAATTTTCAATACGCAAACTTGTACTCAAAGCTTTTCTGAGCAATAAACAATCTCTTTACATCTGTCTTGGCCCTAGCTTACCATAGAAATCTCACAAGCTTCCCTAGAACTCTTACAAATTCTAGTTGTGTTGGTTTTGACCCCCACAATTTGGCGCTGACTAAGGGGACAAACTGCAGATTTCTGACACTCAAGAGTTAGGGTTTTCATCACACGATCACGATGTCAAGCAACACCATGAGCAACGAAGGATCTTCGTCTCACCAGCACGATGAAGACAGAAGCAACTCCACGGAGAACACGGTGCCTCCCGCTCCTAACGCCGCAATTGACCTCACACAGATCAAGCAGATGCTTGAGACTCTGGTGAGGAAGACTGACGATACGGCCAGCGAGCTGTAATCGCTCAAGAAGAGGAAGCGCAGAAGGTCCCGTGTCCGTCCGACGCGCCTCAGATTCAATACACCGCGAGCTACTCGGAGGGGTCAACACGAGGAGCTGCCACCTCGGACCGATCGCTAGGATCCGGAGGATCTGCCTCCACCACCGCCTCGTCGGGATTTCGATCCGACTCCTGAGCGTGTGATCGAGGAGTCAGACGAAGATCACCCCCCTCGGAGGCGAGTTCGAACCGATACAGCTACTGGCGACGCTGAGGCTGGGGAAGAAGTGGCCCGGACTACAGCAGGTTACTACAGAAGGGAGCAGGAGCGCAGGACTCCTCGAGGCTCCCGTGACGAAGAGGTCGCCGCCCTGAAGTCCTAGCTGGATCATGTCGTCTTAGATCTGAGGACGACTAAACTGCAGATGTATCGGAGCACCGGGAAGGCTCCCGGGGTCGCTTACGTGTTGGAGAAGGCACGGAACACCCCCTTCGCAGATAACATCTCAGGGGCTAGGATTTCTGACCCGGGAAGGATTAGGCTTCCGACTTACGAAGGGACCTCCGATCCCGCTGATCATCTGATGGAGTTTGAGGTGGCCCTAGGAATGGCGAATTTCAGAGATTCCGAGAAGGACATCGGATACTGCAAGCTATTCGTGGAAAGCTTGAAAGGACCTGCCCTCCAGTGGTTTTACAAGCTGGAGAAGAATTCTATCCACACCTTCCAGCAGCTCACCGAGATGTTCGTCCAACACTATAACATCTTCGCTGAACGGAAGATCTACGATGCGGACCTGTGGACCAACAAGCAAGCAGAAGGTGAAAGCTTGCGGTCTTTCATGACAAGGTTCAAGAACACCTTGTCAAAGGTGGATGGAATCAGTAGCACATCCGCACTGGAAGCGTTGAGGGGTGCAGTGAGATGTCCATCCCCGTTTTGGCAAGAGCTCACCATCAATCCTCCAACGACGATTCAGGACGCCCTTCACCGCGCAGCTGATTTTGCCCAAAGCGAAGAAGAGCTCCGCGCCAAGAGGGGTGGTAAAGCGAAGCAGATAGGCGAACCTTCCCAGGTTCTGACCCCAGCTGCTTCTAAAAGAAGTAATCCCGCCTTCGTTCAGTTTGAAGGGGGAGCAGGCGGAGCTCACAATTACCAGATCGATTCACCTGGCTACGGCAGAGGTCGAGGCCGTGGTCGGGGACGTGGCAGAGGAAATCTCACTTGGGTAAGAGACCCGAAGGAGTATGATGAGAAGTTGTATTGTGATTTTCACAAAGCAACTGGGCACTCCACCGCGAGGTGCCGAGAGTTGGGTCGACAGCTAGCTGCTAGGCTGGCCGAAGCCACCCTCAAGGGTAACATCAGTCTGTCGGACTTCAAGCCAGAGGAGAAGATTCGAGATGCTACTGAGATCCAGACTGAGAACCCCAGGCGACAGCGTCGTGGAGATAATCCCGAAAACGGAAGCACCCATGGTACTATCTCCGTGATCCTGGGAGGATCGCAATACTGTGCCGATAACGAAGCTGCGATCAAGGCCTATCAGCGGCGCGCTGAGGTTTGCGCCAACATCTCGACATCTCCAACAACAAGGCGTGCTAGTGATCCCGTCACTTTTGACGAAGTGGATGCTGAAGGCATCGATCATCCGCACAACGACTTGTTGGTAATCAACCTGACCGTCTACGACTTCAATGTCGCTCGAGTCCTCATTGACACCGGAAGCTCAGTGGATGTTATCTTCCGGGAAACACTCGAGAAGATGAAGATCGACCAGTCCCTCATCACAGGACAGCCAAAGCCTGTAACGGGCTTCTCAGGTGAAACAACCTGGACACGGGGAACGATCCGCCTGCCAGTCCAAGCTGGAGGTGTTAAGAAGATGGTCAACTTCGCAGTGTCCGATCATCCTGCCATCTACAATCTGATTATGGGGACACCATGGCTCAGTCAGATGCGAGCAGTGCCGTCGACATACCACCTTTGCTTGAAATTCCCAACCAGCCAAGGCGTTCACACGATCTTTGGTAGTCAAAGGGATTCACGCACGTGCTTCTTAGCAGAGCACAAGTTGCGCAACCGTGAAGAGAGCAAGGGATTGAATCCAGAAGCTCACGACCAAAAGAAAGACGACTCGGACTCACAAGGGCCACGGAAGAAAGCGAAGGCCGGGTCCGATCAAGTGAAGGACCTAACCACCCTCTTGTAGCAATTACAGATTGCAGAGGGTCGTGAAGAAGAAGAGCGACCCACCTGCGAGCCTGTGATCTCTGTGTGCATTGATGAACAGCACCCGGAGAGGTGCGTTGAGATCGGAGCTGCTCTTGATGAAGAGCTCAAAACGAAGTTGGTGGTTTTTCTCCGGAAGAACATCAACACCTTTGCCTGGGCCGCTGAAGACATGCCCGGAATAGACATCAGCGTCACGAGCCACGAGCTCAACGTAGATCCAACATTTAAACCGGTCAAGCAGAAAAGAATGAAGTTGGGTCCTGAGCGAGCAAAGGCTGTGAATGACAAAGTCGAAAGGCTTCTGCGAGTAGGATCAATAACCGAGGTCAAGTACCCCGACTGGCTCGCCAACCCAGTTGTGGTAAAGAAGAAAAATGGGAAGTGGGGCGTCTGTGTTGATTTCACAGACCTTAACAAAGCGTGCCCGAAGGACAGTTTCCCTTTACCTCACATAGATCGCTTAGTGGAAGCAACGGCGGGTAACAAACTGCTTAGCTTCATGGACGCCTTTTCAGGCTATAATCAAATCCTAATGCACCCTGAGGATCGTGAGAAGACGGCCTTCATCACGGACAGAGGTATCTACTGCTATAAAGTAATGCCCTTCGGCCTGAAAAATGCTGGTGCAACGTATCAGAGACTGGTGAACAAGATGTTCCAAGACCAGTTGGGAAAGACCATGGAGGTTTATATTGACGACATGCTCGTTAAATCATTCGAGGAAGAAGATCACATTTCCCACCTAGAAGAATGCTTCAATCAGCTGAACCTCCACAACATGAAGCTCAACCCAACGAAGTGTCGGTTTGCTGTAACCTTTGGTGAGTTCCTTGGATACCTGGTCACTCGCCGGGGTATTGAAGCCAATCCGAAACAAATCGATGCCTTGATCCAGATGGCTTCACCAAAGAATAAGCGCGAAGTACAGAGGCTGACTGGGAGAGTGGCTGCACTCAATCGGTTCATTTCCCGATCCACTGATAAGTGTCTGCCTTTCTACAACACTCTACGAGGCAATAAGCAGTTTGAATGGTCAGAGAAGTGTGAAGACGCCTTCAAGCAACTGAAGGAGTATCTGGCGATGCTTCCCATCCTTGCTAAGCCAGTAACTGGTGAACCTCTCTTTCTCTACATCGCTGTCTCAGAAACAGCAGTCAGTGCCGTCCTTGTGCGTGAGGAAAGAGGCGAGCAGAAGCCTATCTTCTATGTGAGCAAGACACTCACAGATGCTGAAACGAGATACCCTCAATTGGAGAAGCTGGCATTAGCCGTCCTCATGGCCTCAAGGAAACTAAGGCCTTACTTCCAATCGCACTCAATCGTTATACTTAGCACCTTCCCGCTACGATCGGTCTTACACAGCCCAAGTCAGTCCGGTAGGCTGGCCAAGTGGGCTGTAGAGCTCAGCGAGTACGACATCGAATATAGAGGGCGGACGTGCAATAAATCTCAAGTACTGGCGGACTTCCTCATAGAACTTCCAGAGGACAGCAATTCCAAGGAGGTGCCGCCGGGGATTTGGCAGCTATACGTAGACGGTTCGTCCTCAAAGAACGGTTCCGGAGTTGGGATACGACTCCTGTCACCAACTGGAGAGGTCCTTGAGCAATCATTCCGACTTTGGTTTAAAGCTTCTAACAACGAGGCAGAGTATGAAGCCCTTGTCGCCGGTCTGAGGCTCGCCCAAGGGCTACGAATCAAACACATTCACGTGTTTTCGGATTCACAACTCGTAACCAGTCAGTTCAGCGGCGAGTATGTCGCAAAAGACTACCGAATGGAAGCTTATCTGAAGATAGTAAGGGACTTGGCTGCTTCATTTCAAGAGTTTATCCTCACAAGGATTCCTAGAGGTGAGAATATGGATGCTGACGCATTGGCAAATTTGGCCTCCGCTACCAGAGGATCCAGCTCTAAAGCGAGTTATCCCAGTTGAGTTCATCGAATTCCCTAGCATCAAGAAGGATGCAGCACTCGCCATCCTGACACGTTCCCAAGCAGCGAAGCAAGCAGACGCCCTTGTGGGGGCTACTGACGAAGATATAGGAATGGCAGAAGAACCAGAAATCCGAGACGCTGACATGCGTGACACCAACAACCCACATCATACCGAAGCAATCCCAATGGACGCTGACACTGAAGAATCTGAGTATGGCTGTGACAAGCTATGGATAAGTGAGATACGAGAATATATCGCCGATGGCAAATTGCCCAGCAGCAAATGGGCTGCTCGCAAACTACGAAAGCAAGCCGCGCGTTATGTTCTCCTTGACGGAAACCTCTTCAGATGGGGATTCTCTGGTCCAATGCTTACATGTGTAGAAGGAGAGAAAGCAAGACAGATAATGGAAGAAGTTCATAGTGGTTCTTGTGGCAATCATTCAGGAGGGAAAGCACTTGCTATAAAGATCAAGAGACATGGTCACTTCTGGCCTACTATAGTAGGTGACTGCACTAAGTTCTCAGCCAAATGTGAAAAGTGCCAGCGACACGCTCCGAAAATCCATCAACCGACTGCAATGCTCTCCTCCGTCACCTCACCTTATCCGTTCATGAGATGGGCCATGGACATCGTTGGACCATTGCACCCGTCACGGCAGAAGCGGTTCTTACTCGTCCTAACAGATTACTTCTCGAAGTGGGT
The DNA here is from genome assembly GCA_963576765.1 of Draba incana. Classification (NCBI taxonomy): domain Eukaryota; kingdom Viridiplantae; phylum Streptophyta; class Magnoliopsida; order Brassicales; family Brassicaceae; genus Draba; species Draba incana. The sequence goes on from OY755207.1 coordinate 39,262,845, forward strand.
GGAAGCTGAAGCTTATGCTAACATCAAAGATGTTCAAGTGGAGAGCTTTGTATGGAGGAACATCATATGCCGTCATGGAGTACCATACGAGATAGTAACTGACAATGGTTCGCAGTTCATATCCAACCGGTTCGAGTCGTTCTGCTCAAAATGGAACATCCGGCTTAGTAAGTCTACGCCTCGCTACCCTCAAGGCAATGGCAAGCATAAGCTATCAACAAGACAATCCTTGATGGCCTTAAGAAGCGTTTAGAGGCGAAGAAGGGTCGCTGGGCCGACGAGCTTGAAGGGGTATTGTGGTCCCACCGCACCACTCCCCGCAGAGCAACAGGCGAAACCCCTTTCGCCCTTGTCTATGGCACCGAGTGTGTCATCCCGTCCGAAGTCTGTTCGCCTGGTGTACGCCGTTAGTTTCTACCTCTCCACGAGCCTATCAACAGCACAATGCTCCTTGATGCGTTGGATTTCCTCGATGAACGACGTGACCAAGCGCTTATTCGGATCGCCAACTTTCAGAACGCCGCTTCCAAGTACTACAATTCCAAGGTCAAAGAAAGGAGTTTCTACCCAGGTGACTTAGTCCTGCGAGAGGTATTCCAGAACACAGCGGAACCCAACGCTGGCAAGCTCGGAGCCAACTGGGAAGGCCCATACAGAGTTACAACAGTTGTTCGTCCTGGTGTCTATGAGCTCGCCACCATGACCGGGACTCCAATCCTCCATTCCTGGAACGCAAGGCATTTGAAGAAGTACTATCATTAGTCTTCTCTCCTTTACTTGAACTACGAGGTGACTTGATCCCTGCAAAGGGTACGTAGGCAGCCTGTCTTCGGATAGGTTCAGTTGCCCCCCCCCCCTCCATCCAAAGAGGGGGATTTTACGCTTCATCAGTCTCATTGCCAGAGGAACTCTATGATCTCCTCCGCCTTAGGGGGGGGGGGGGGAGTGAGTGTTTTACTCTGCTTTCAGACGAAGTCAGCAGCCTCCTTCGTCTCGAAGGGGGGGAGTGGGGTACCTGTACTCCACTCTTCCACAACAGCCTCAGTGGCATAAGAACAGCCTTACCCTCCGATCCAAGGGCCCTCTTCCGCTGTTGCTCACGCCGCCTAGCAATCTCATCAGGAGTGAGGTTAGAACCACGAGACCGCTGAGCTGATGCAATAGGAGTCTTGGGCGTTGTGGATGACGGAGCACCCGTCTGCGAGCCTGCCCTCGCTGAGACTGCGGCGCTCGTCGACGCCGCCTTCGCCGATTCGGCTCACTGAAAAGCGGAGACTCTAGCAGAGCCTCGTCCAAGGACCTTCCCTGGGAAGATCCGAATGGAGAGCGCTCTCCGGATCCCCTGACAGGTGAAAGACTTCACCCAATCACCATCTCCAGAGGCCAGGGCGCTGTGGATAGCCGCCGCCTCACTCCGGCTCACTGTCTGGGATGCTGGTTTCACTACGAAAACAAAGCTACACATTAGCGCACAAGGCACGAACACTGTGCAAAAGAGGATTTCTCTAAGTATAGAATTACCTCGTCTCTCCCAACTCGTTCTGAGGAGGGGAATGCAATCAGCCTCAACACTCTTTTCGGAGATCTTGACGAAGAAGAACCGGTCCTCGAAGTAGTCATCCTTGCTCGGGAAACCACTAATAAGAGTACGACCCGGAACCGGGGTGACGCAATACCTCAGCTCATCTACACGGCCACGGGGCCTGAAGTCCAGTAGAGAGGACAGTTGCCCGATGCTAATCTCCGCGTTGCATTCCCTGCTCAGCACGTAAATCTCGATGACATGCCTCAACCTTCTGGGATTGATCTGAGCAAGGGAAACACCGTTCGCCTCTAAGAAACGAAGGAGGAAGCCAGGTACCGGGAACCACAGCAAACAATGCTCGATGAAGTTCTCATACAAGGTAAAGTGTCCTGGAGGCGGAGCGTCAGCCCGCTGAGTGTGGTCGGGAGCAACTAACTGGATCTCATCCGGAATCCCGCACTTTTTTCTGAGAGTCTGCAGCGCCGTCTCATCAGACAAAGTGGATCCCAGGGGGTCCGGACGCGCATTCTTCTTCTTGACCACCGGGTGTCGTTCAACCTCTGCGGAGACATTATCATCACCGTCCTCATCATCGGAGGCAACCGACCTGAACGAAGAAGAGTCCGACGCCAAAGCGTTGGCTGCACCATCGGGGAGCCTTGGATCCTCATCATTGAGGGGAAAAGAGAGTCTGATCCCACCATTAGGGGCCATCAAATCCTCATCACCACTAAGCCTCCTGTCCTCCTCAATATCCGCTACGCTATCGAAGATATCATCATCGCTCTCATCGGGTCCGTGGAGACGACTCCGCGGAACGGTGATTTTGCTACGGCAATGGATTCTAGTTCCGGGATTACTGAATGATGCCGAGGGTGGCATCGCAACCGCACGATCGGTTCGGCCCGGAGAAGCGACCATGCGGTCGGGTTTGCTCGACATCGCGACCGCGCGCTCGGTCCCGGTCGCCAACCCAAGATCGGTCTCATTCGTCTTCGTAACCGTACGATCGGGTCCAAGACCGATCACGGAGTCGGTCCTAGATGATGCGACCGTGGGGGCGGTCTCGCGTGGTGGTGCGGTCACGGGATTGATCTTCAATGACCCGACCGCGGGGTCGGATCGGCTACGCATCGCGACCACACCTTCGGACCCGTCGGGTAGTGCGACCCTAGGGTCGGTTCCGTGTGATGTCGCGGCCACATGGTCGGCTTCGGGTGATGTTGCGACCACATGGTCGGTTCTGGACGAGGCCGCAACCACGCGATCGGCATTGGGGGACGCCGCGACCGCGCCTTCGGTTCGGCGACGAAGCCCGCATTCGGGCTCGGTGTCGCGTGACGACGCAACCGCGTGACCGACACGATCGGTCGGCGCGACCACGGGCTCGAATCCGAGCATCACAACTTCGCGATCGACCGGCTCGAGATTTTGTGTCTCCATCACAAGTGTACCTATGCACAAGTCAATAAAATGAATCAAAGGTCAAAGATTTCCATCTTTTGCCAAGAACACATCTCAAGCTTAAATTCAATCCTTAACAAGCTTCAATGGGAAAACCTCCAAAAGACTATGCAAATCCAAGGCAAATTTCTTCAACAATCAAAGCTTAGAAATCAATAGCAACCAAAGATTCAAGGATTCTCCTAAGCAATCCACAATCCAACATAGCAAAGTTTGGTTCCCCATGGAAAAAGCTTAGATTTATGAACTTGGATCTTAAGAAGAAAAAGCTATGGAGATCTAGAGGATAACTCACCAAAGGAGAGAAATAAGCGAAGGATATGCAAGCTCGGGCTCGGTAACAAATCGCGAAGTCTCCGGTCGGGATGAGACGTGGCCGGCGACGGGAGAGAAAGAAGAAGAAATTTTTTTTTAGAAGAAAGGAGGAAGAAGGAGAAAGGAAGGAGAAGGAGTTGACCAAGTCAAACTCAATCCCTTTAAGGGAAAAAGATATTTTCTTCTTTCTTTCATCCGACGGGTCCCGCTTCCGTTCAAAATGGCACAACGCCTCTATCCTCCGGGAATCGTTTGGTTTACCCGGGAACGTCATTGACATTGGCAATCGCATCACGGAGTCTTAAAATCTCCTTAAGAAACAAGAAGTCTTAAAATCTTCAATAGAGGAAAATAATCCTTTCTGCTGAATAAAGCAGCAGCTTTGGTAAAATAGGCAAGAAGTCTTGAAACCTTCGAAAACACTTACGAAGTCTTGAAATCTTCACGATGCCTATGGAGTCTTAAAACCTCTTGCGCTATGTCGTTTAGGCAAGGCAATCAAGGAAATTTCATCAAAGCTGAGGCGAACAGAGACAAGTCGAGGTTGGAGTTTTAAAGACGTGAAGCCTCAGGTAAACCCGAAGTAGGCGAATCCAGTACAAGCAATGGCAAGGGATTCATGAAGAATCAGGTTCCTTGTTCGAATCTCCTCATCACTATGCGTGGCACTCTTTTCCCTTAAGTAGAGGTTTTGTCCCAAAGGGTTTTCCCTACTAAGGTTTTAACGAGGCCACCATCTAGTGTCTTCCAAGTTCATGTTTCACACTGCTGTATGGACTTGAGGGGGAATACTAAACAAGATGAGTACTTGAAAGTGCTGTACAAAAGAAGAGATGAAAGCTTTGCCTTTAACCGTTAATGCTGCTCCTCGACATATCTTTTAGCTCGGCACTGCTATATCATACACTACCGAGCTGGGGGGCTAACTGTTGGGGTTGGTATTCACCCCCTTAGCATTAACACTCCAAGTCTAAGCATCTGAAGAAATGGCGCCTGGTACCTTGATGGAGGAAGCATTATAGAACCTAGGTCCTCATGCGGAGCAGATGTTGTAGCAACGGAGTAAACTTAAGCGAAGTGGAAATGGAACGGGACTGAGTGGAGGCCGACCACGTGCTCTCCAGCACGGGCCGACCACGTGCTCTCCAAGGAAGAACCGAGCACAGGCTCGGTCCAAGGAAGAACCGAGCATAGGCTCGGTCCAAGGAGGGCCGACCTCAGCTTCGCCTGTTTGGAGCCGACCGTGGCCTCGGGTCCTAGACCGAGCACGAGCTTGGCCTGGTGCCGAGCACAGCCTCGCCAAGCAGCCTGAGCACAGCCTCGGTCATGGAGCCGACCGTAGCTTCGGTTCCTAGGCTAAGCACGGGTTCGGCCTACGGCCGACCTCAGCCTCACCACACGGCCCGACCTCAGCCTCGGGGTCATTAATCCCGTCCTTGGCCCAACGCAGTTTCCAGCCCACTTCGACACGACCGACTCAAGTAAAGCAATTCCGTGGAGACTTAGGAGAAGGGGCCGCCTTAGACAAGCTATAAATAGACCTTTGTAAACACCCCAAGGGGGATCCGCAATTTTCAATACGCAAACTTGTACTCAAAGCTTTTCTGAGCAATAAACAATCTCTTTACATCTGTCTTGGCCCTAGCTTACCATAGAAATCTCACAAGCTTCCCTAGAACTCTTACAAATTCTAGTTGTGTTGGTTTTGACCCCCACAGGAAGCATCCAAACAGATGGTTTGGAGATCCAGAAAAAGGGTCATGTTATCCGGAGTAGAACATTGCGTCTTTACCGGGTTCTTAGCCCATAGCCAACCATCATCATCATCCGCCATGACCTAAAAGAAGCATCCAAAAGAAGTATGTTCAAAAATTTCAAGTTCCACAACAATAATATCAGAAATATGTACGAAATATCCACAACATTTTTAGGAAGCAATCCTACATATTTTGTAAGGGTTTCCTAAACAGTGATTACCATATATAATAAGCTACGAAAATGTATTTATTAATTTGTAAATAAATGAAATAATCAATCAATAAATTAAATGTATATTAATTTGTAAACAAAAGTGTAGTGTAATAGGCTAATAGTCTAGTGGAGCAAGTGTGACGAACCTCGCGAGGCCAACAATACGAATGAGAATGTTAATGTATATATATATATATATATATATATATATATATATATATATATATATTATGATTTTGTAAATATAATTTTTCCCATTCAGCTAGACATTGGATGATTGGACGATCTCATTTGTTTTATAGTTGATTCAAGAATCTTTCAAGAATCACACGTTTTCTTAATCACGAGTTTGGCCAACATTCAGTCACCACTTTTGCAAATCACCCTTGGATGTTCACCAATCTTGACAAATAATTGTGTAAAGAAACCTCCCTTGATAGTGCTTAGCACTAGCCCAAGACCGTACAACCCCGAGAAACCCGAAATAAACAAAAGACCTTCTAAGTATGATGAAGAAATATGGAAGGACTTTTAGAGAATACTTGAAAGACTCTTAGAGAAATTTAGAGAACTTATGAACTTGAACACTCTTTATTGAACTTTAATTTTATTAGACTTGTTGTTCTTGTTGTTGTTGTTGTTGTTGTCATGAGATGTGCAGCATATGTCATCAACCGAATGCCACTTAGTCCGAACAAATCTTTGGGAGGCTATAAATATCTTCTCACCTCTCTCATTTGTAACATACAACAAGAACAAACAAGTCTAATAAAATTTAAAGTTCTAAAGAAGAGTGTTCAAGTTCATAAGTTCTCTAAATTTCTCTAAGAGTCTTTCAAGTATTCTCTAAAAGTCCTTCCATATTTCTTCATCATACTTAGAGGGTCTTTTGTTTATTTCGGGTTTCTCGGGGTTGTACGGTCTTGGGCTAGTGCTAAGCACTATCAAGGGAGGTTTCTTTACATGGTATCAGAGCCATTCTAATTGTGCTCATCAAGATCGGGTATTAGAGAGCTCGGGTTTGCTCTAAGTATGGAATCAACGGGTCGTGTTGTTGGATTGGGTATGGAGATCTTAAACCAATCTAACTACCGGTTATGGAAGTCATGTATGGAGTCATACTTGGTTAGTGAGGACTTATGGGATGTCGTCGGCGGTAGTAGCACAATACCACCAAGGGGAGCTGCTGCGACAAAGGAATGGACACGGAAGAATGCCAAGGCGGAGTTTGCTTTAAAGAGGTCAATATCCTCGGGAGTATTTGAGCATGTCTCAAGGTGCAAATCTGCTAGTTCTATTTGGCGGGCGCTAGATCAATTGTTCAACAAGAAGAATGAAGCTCGACTACAGTTGTTAGAGAATGAGCTGGCGAATGCGAAGCAGGGGGAGTCTACAATCTCAGAGTTCTTCATTAAGGTAAAGAACCTTTGCTCTGAGATTAATTCTCTTAATCCGGAGGAGTCAATCTCGGAAGCAAGGCTAAAACGGTCTATTATTCGAGGTCTACGACCCGAGTATACACCGTTTATGACCTCGGTTCAAGGATGGCCTACACAACCTTCCTTGGAGAAGTTTGAAAATTTATTAGCTTCGCAAGAATCCTTAGTCATGCAAATGGCGGGTGTTAAAGTCCATGATGACTCGGGAAGTGCTTTTGTAGCTCGGAGACAACAGAGCTTCAAATCTAAATATAAGGATCATGGAGGAGAAGGATCATCCACGGGAGATAAGAAGAAACTCAAGTGCTACCGGTGTGGGAAACTTGGGCATTTTAAAAAGGACTGCCGAGTCAAGCTAAAGGAAACGAATATGGCAGAAACAAAAGGTCACACTGAAGACAAAGAATGGGGAAAGTGTTTCACGGTGGAGGCTGCATCTTCAGGTACATCCACAACTAAAACTTTGGAAAATAATTGGATAGTGGATTCGGGTTGTAGCCATCATATCACCGTAGACATGAAATTATTTTCTAGTCTTCAGAATCATGATGGAAAAGATGCCATTATTACCGCGGATAATTCAGTCCACCGAGTTGAAAAGGAAGGAACTGTTATCATCAAAGGAGATGATGGAGGTCCAATCACACTCAAGAACGTGTATCATGTTCCTGGAGTTAAGAAGAACCTTCTCTCTGTGGTGAATGCGGTAGACTCGGGTAACTATGTTCTATTTGGCCCAAGAGACGTTAAGTTCCTAAAGAACATTAAAGAGCTAAAGGCGGATGTGGTTCACACTGGAGCACGGGTTAAAGATTTATATGTCTTATCGGCCTCAAACACTTATGTGGAGAAGATGAGTGCTAATGACAATGCCTATATATGGCACGCTCGACTTGGTCATATAAATATGACTAAGCTGAAAGTCATGGTGAATAAGGATTTGGTAAATGGGCTTCCAAAGTTGAAGATTCAAGATGAAGGAAAGCTTTGTGAAGGATGTCAATATGGAAAATCACACAGACTTCCATTTGACAACTCTACTTCACGGTGTAGTGCTCCGTTAGAGAGGATCCATAGTGATTTGAGGGTCCAACAAGAACATCCTCCTATTCCGGGTTTCGCTACAAGTTGTTGTTCGTTGATGATTTTTCACGGTACACCTGGGTATACTTTGTGAAAGAAAAATCAGAAGTATGTTCCAGGTTTCAAGAATTCAAGGTTACTGTGGAAGGCGAGTTGGGTTGGAAAATAAAGACTCTAAGGACGGATAATGGAGGAGAGTTTATGTCAAAGGAGTTTCTCTCTTTTTGTCGAGACCGTGGCATCAAGAGAGAGTTTACATGTCCATATACACCTCAACAAAATAGAGTAGCAGAGAGAAAGATCAGACATCTAAGCGAGACATGTAGAAGCTGGTTACATGGGAAGAACTTGCCTAAAGCTTTATGGGCAGAAGGCATAAGATGTGCAGCGTATGTCATCAACCGAATGCCACTCAGTCCGAACAATATGAAGTCTCCTTATGAGATGGTTCACAAGAAGAAGCCAACGGTGAAACATCTCAGGATATTTGGGTCAGTCTGCTACGTTCATGTGTTTGACTCTCAGAGAACAAAATTAGAGGCAAAGGCGAAGAAGTGCATCTTTGTCGGCTATGATGAACAAAGAAAGGGATGGAGGTGTATGGATCCAGAGACACACAAGTATGTTTTTGACGAAGTCTCTTCATACTATGGACCACCTCAAGTCTTGGTTGAGAAAGAAGGTGATGGTTCTTCTAAGATCGATGAACCAGTTCTCGAAGTACCAAGTGAGGGTGAATGTCCGAGAACAGAGACACAAGGTGAAAGGGGGAGCACTAACCAAGAGGAGAATCAAGATAATGGTTCTTTGGTAAATCAAAGACCAAAGAGGAACATTATCAGGCCTGCTCGGTTCAGGAATGAAGAATTTATCACTACTTACTCATGTTACTTTGCAGCTCCATTAGATGAAGAGGAGCCATCATCATATGATGAAGCAAAAGGAGTTTGTGAGTGGGAGACCGCAATGAAAGAGGAAATGGATGCTCTTATGAAGAATGAAACTTGGGATTTGGTTCCAAAGCCCAAGGATGTCCAACCTGTTTCTTGCAAATGGGTATCGAATTAAGCGAAAGACCAATGAAAGCATTGACAGGTATAAGGCAAGGTTAGTTGCTCGAGGGTTCTCTCAGAAGTATGGAGAAGATTATGACGAGACTTTCAGTCCAGTGGCTAAGATGACAACGGTACGCTCTCTGTTATCTTTAGCTGCAAGCTTTGGTTGGAAGTTATGGCAGTTGGACGTGAAGAATGCTTTTCTATATGGTGAGCTTGATAAGAATATTTTTATGGAGCAACCACTTGGTTTTAAATCACAAGAGCATCCTGATTATGTCTGCAAGCTTAAGAAGGCTTTGTATGGGTTAAAACAAGCTCCACAAGCCTGGTACGGAAAGCTTGCTCAATTTCTTCAATTTTGCGGGTATGTGCCATCGAATTCTGATCTGAGTCTCTTCTTAAAGAAGAATGGAGGAGTCCATGTGGTAGTTCTACTTTATGTAGACGACATGATAATTACGGGGAATGATGAGGCGGAAATTGCTCGTCTACAAGAGGATATGTCGATAAGGTTTGAGATGAAGAAGTTGGGTGAGTTGAATAACTTCCTTGGATTGGAAGCTAAAAGAATTAAGGGTGGAATATTCATCGGCCAGCAAAGCTATGCAAGAAGGATTGTTGAAAAGTTTAGAGTACACGAAGGAAAGACACGTACTACTCCTATGGATGTGAACATGAAGCTCAGGCGTGATGAAGGGTCCTTACTACCTAATCCTCGACCTTATCGCTCTCTTGTGGGAAGTCTCTTATACTTAACCATTACAAGACCTGATATTGCCTTCGCGGTAGGTCTTGTAAGTCGGTTCATGCAGGAACCAAGGAAGCCGCATCTCGAGGCAGCTAAGAAGATCTTGAAGTATGTTAAGACAACTCTTGGCATGGGTCTGGTGTACAAGTACAATGCCAAGATTTCCCTTCATGGTTTCACTGATGCTGACTTTAGTGGAGATCTAGATGACTGAAAGTCAACTTCGGGGTATGTGTTCTTATGTGGAGACACAAGTGTTTCGTGGTTCAGCAAGAAGCAACCAACGGTGTCGCTGTCTACCACTGAAGCAGAGTATAAAGCTTCGACTCTCGCAGCTCAAGAATGTATATGGCTTCGTAGGCTTCTTGAAGATTTGTTCAAGCCAATCAACAAAGCGACTGCAATCTATGGAGATAATCAAAGTGCTATCAAGTTGGCTAATAATCCAGTGTTTCATGCAAGGACGAAGCATATTGAGCTGGAACATCACTTCATAAGAGAGAAAGTGCTTGATGGGATGATATGCTCAAATTTACCCTGAGCTACTCTCTCAAATTAAGAGATCGTAGTAGTACTTAGGGATCGAATCCACAGGGAAAAGATTCACAGAATGAAATTCCAAATTTGAATTATGCTAAGTAAATAATGTATAATGTAAATGCAAGTAAGTAAAAGAAAGCAAACGGTGGTTGTTGTTGTTTAATTCAATGAAACGAAACATTAGGCATCGGATATTTCGCAGGCATGACTCTAAATTAAGCACTAAATTACTGTCGGGATATTTATTAAGAGCTGTTCTTGAACTCAAACACGAATGTAAAGCTAATCAACTTCCGTTGCAGAAACTATCTATCCCTAGATCCCTAGATTCCAAATTCCTTTGCAAATCTATTGAATCTAAACAAGCATTAAGTTCTAGTTTGATTGTTCACAGAATTCCTAAACCAAATTCCTTTGCATCCAGGTAATTCTGCTCACCTATGATATTGTTCCAGCTAACAAATAATGCTATCGCATCTATCCATCAACCTATCATATCTAATTCAGGGTGATCAATCCTAAAATAGAATTAAAACTATCAAGGTGAAGAACTCAGATTAGATTGATCCCAACAGTAATAAAGTTCTAACAATTTATCATCAGCCTTTGAAAACCCTAAACCTAACTAATGGATTACTCAGACATGACGATTGAAACAAGCATAATAACTGAATAATATTGCATTTAAAAGATAAAGATAGAGATACAAAAGGGTTCGAAGATGAAATCTCTGAAAAGAGTCTGACTTGTCTCCCTAAAAGCTCTCAATCTCTCTCTTGCTAAGTCTCAATAGAATAGAACTCCCCTTTCATAAAAACCTAGGCAAAACTATATATACAAGAGGTAAAAATCGGATTAGGCTTTAGGAGAAACGTGTGGAAACTTGGGCCCGTGAAAGATCTGTCTTCATTAAAAACACGTGTCGATCGACAGAGGTGCATGTCGATCGACATTAGACCTTCTGTCCAAATCTTCTTGAAACGTCAAACACGTGTCGATCGACGCTCATCTTGCTCCGTCGATCGACATAGCCTTGATCCTTTAGCATTTTCTTTCTTGATGTTCCAAAATGTTCCAAAATCTTCCCTTTAGCTCCAATTCCATATTTACCTGCAAAGACTCTAAAAGACACAGAAAACACCCAAAAGACTCCAAAAACATACTTATATCATGGCTTTAAATGGGTAAAAACCATGATATATCAACTCCCCCAGACTTAGCTTTTTGCTTGTCCCTAAGCAAAACAGATGTAATCACTCCTTTAGGAACCACATACCCCTGCATAGCTAACCGGTGATATTTCGATGTGTCCCTAAAAGTTTAGCAGTCCTCCAGATTAAACTCATACCCCTTAGAAAATCTCAGACTCTTCTATTGCAAACCCCTTTAATCAATTAGGTGCGGTCTCATCAAGGGAATATCGATCGCTGGACCTTCTAGATTCTTTCACCTCCTTTAACACTTTCCTGCGTTTCACCCTCTCTCTTCCCTCTGAAACTGTATCCTCTTAAGGAATATCATAGAGATGCAATGCCTTTTTCTCTATTTTTTTTTATTGGTGACCAGGAATATTGTGATAGCGGGTACCTCAGCAGAGGGTCATTTACCATCTGAGCTAGAAGCTTGCACTTTTCGGCAGAAATTTTTTTACTTTCCTTGGCATCTCTATGACTTCTCTAGATCACCTCTCATTACTATTGTTCTATGAGGCTTTTGATGATGGCGGTTACCTCAGCTGGGGGTCCTTTACCACCAGATCTAGGACAGTTATATCCGTCACTGGGAAGAAGTTTCAAGAGCGGTCCTTCCTCGTTTTCAGGTGTTGAAGGCTGAATCAAGTCCTACGATAACCAATGCCCTTGACAAGAGATTTAAAGTTCATTAGGGGCGGGGTTTGCAACATCGTTTCTGGCGTTCTCCAGAAGTCTGAACTCGCTCCGTTAAACCGATCTACAATCAGTTACCCACCTAATAAAACCATCTAACTCGCGTTGATAATGGTCCATGAGTGCTGTTCAAAGCAAGTGGAAAGGGGGAGTTTCGACCCGAATAAAACATAAAAACCGGACTGACTCAATAAAAACTCAAAACAGAACACAATAATTAGCAACTACCTCCCCCAGACTGAAACAACACTGTCCCCAGTGTTATTTAGCCCGAGATTGGCGAAAGAAATCAAAGGAAAATGGAACGTGATTGAGAAGAACAACTGTACCGTTTTTAGAAGACTCCGTCGATCGACACACATGACTGTCGATCGACAGTGAGGTCTCTGTCAAAATTCTGTGATGTTTATAATGAAGTCCGTCGATCGACAGAGGTCCACGTCGATCGACGGTGGAGTCTCTGACGAAATTCTGCATGATGTCAAACCATTTTAAAGGTTTGATCAAGTGTTGAAACTGCTTCTACATCAAAATAAACAAACGGTCAAAAGGAAAACACAAGGTAATCCATAAATAAAGATGATCAAGTTCTAAAATCCTGAGAAATCAAAACAAACGGACTCAAAAGAAAACAAAAAAATGACTCAAATAGTTCAAAAAGAAAAGATAAAAGCAAAAAGAAAAAGGATAGAGTGAAAAGGAAATCTAGTCGTCCTCTTCCGTGGCTGGAGAATCTGGTGATGGAGATGGTCGTGGAGATGGAGTGCGAGGACGAACACAATTGGACCTACATGATAAAACATCCCAAGTCGACTGAAGTGCGCGAGTAAGCCACTGAAATCGCTCCTCCTCGTTCAGATTACCGCGTGGAGCTGAAGGGAAAACATGGAGGTGCTCTGGTGGTGGTGCAGAAGTGCTAGCGTGTGAAAGACCGGTTCCTCTAGTCGTTATCTTCCTAGTTGCCTCTACCGGTCGAATCAACTCCTCTGCGGGCGCAAAAGATAGAAGAGATGCATTCGTAGTGACTGGCATCAAGTCCTTAACCTTCCGAATCTCTACCATCCTGGGCTGGCCTAAAGCAATGGGGAAAACCCAACTCATAGGATACTCAGTCTTGATCCAGTGGGCGTTCTTCATGTGCTCCTCGTCCACAAACCCGAGCGTGGTGTCATAGGAGTACCCAACAAAGGAGATCTTGCATCGCCTGAATATCGGTGTAAGCATGTTCCCCGCAGTAAATTTCTTCTTACCGAAAGTGGTAGCCGTGAGTGGAGTGTGCCTCAACGAGTGTAGATAATCCATGAAAACCAATGCCATGTTGGGTTGATACCCAGTGGCCCATGTCTCGTTAGGTACGAGGTCTCTCAAAACGTAAGAAAGCAGAACCAGCTCATGCTTCCTCAACTTCCCTGGCTCCAACTTGCACAAGATAGTAGTGGAGAACAACCTAACCAGATAACGGATGACCGGATGACGGATGTCCGAGTGCGTAGAACTGCCCACGATGTAAGGACCGGCACCAATAAGATGCCAAAATGTCTGCACTCCTCCATCAATATCCGACGGAAGGTCCCCAGCTGGAACCTCAGGAAACTCGAAAATCCTGGAAATCTCTTTAGAAGAAAACCCATACCGGCTCCCATTGGCGCAGAAGGTCATCTTGAAGTTCTTTGGATCCTTCCTTTCCTCATCATTCGTTGCATCAGAACCCAACTTCACCGAGGCAAAGAATTGCCTGACCAAATCGGGGTACAAACCATCGTTGCGAGTCGCTATCGTTATCAAACCTGCCTTCGCCAATATTGTCTCAATTTCATCCTCCATATTCAGCTTAGCCAAGGCGAGATGGTGGGGGATTTTGGTGGGCGCCATTGGTACCTTCAACCATTCATTGTAGAGCAAAGAGTTGTAATCATCCCATTTGCTGCGAAGCTCACGATTGTCAACCTCCTTGCTTTGCAAAACATTCTTCAGAGTCTTTGTCTCTGATTCAAATTCAACTGCAAATGGTGTGTTCTCATCCCTTGGCCAAACCGGTGATGCGTGGCGAGTAATGGTGTAAGGAATCTGTTGAGAACTCGATCCCTGATCGGTTCTAGCACGTTTGCCCTTGTTTGGAGGAACTTTAGGTGCCATCTGCAGATCACAAAAGAGAAAAAAAACACCAAAATCCAAAATCAGTCGAAAATTTGAAACAGAAGTAGCCCTGTCGATCGACAGATAATAATCATGTCAATCGACACGAGTGGTTTCGGGACAGTTTTCCGAAAATCAAAATTTCCGGATTCGATTGGTGATTCATGGTAATTCAAAGCAATATCTCAACAAAATCATCATTCCTAACCACTATGCATCAGCGAATTCAACCCAATTCTTTCTAAATTAATGGTTCATCAAAATTTTATCACAAATCATCTAAATTCCAAAACAATTGATGAACAACTCAATTCAAGTACATGGGTTCCTCTAATTCACTAGCAAAAAGCCTATTAAGGACGAATCGAACAAAATAAACAAGTGAATCGAGATAGAATTTGAATTTCAAACCTTCGCGCCTAAATAAAAGGAGAGGATTTCGAGACACATACCTTGCAGATCGTGAAAACGGAGACTAGAATTGAAAAGAGGGCGAGAAATCGTGTGGAATAGAGTAAGAAATCGTTGGATTTGGTGAAAAATCGAGAGAGATGCAATGGAAAAGAGGTTTTCTGCGATATGGGGATTTTAGAAAAGTGAAGAACAAAGTTAGGTTTTATAGAAAAACTTACCTCGTGCTGTCCGCGCCCCGTGTCGATCGACAGAGAGTCTTGGCGATCGACACTGACCTCTCTGTCCAAACTCATCCTTTTTTTTTTTTTTTTTTTAAAAAAAAAAACGTTAGTAAAAGAAAACGAAAATCAAAACTTAAATAGACTTACCAGTGGGTTGCCTCCCACTCAGCGCTTGTTTTCAGTCGTTAGCTTGACTCTGTCAGGTCTAGGCGACGGGTGCGTCGTCCAGAGGAACAATGTTCCCTGCTGAAATCTCGGCTTTCGCCCAATAGTGCTTCACCCTTTGGCCATTGACAATGAACTCATTTCCTTTTGGACTTAGTAGAACGATTGCTCTATGAGGCCTAACTGCCTTGATAGTAAAGGGACCAGACCAACGAGAGCGTAATTTGCCAGGAAAGATATGTAAACGAGAGTTATACAGGAGTACCTGGTCATTTGGCTCGAATTTCCTGGAGATGATCTTCTTATCATGATAAGACTTAGTGCGCTCCTTGTATATCTTGGAGTTCTCATAGGCTTGAAGTCTGATTTCATCCAGTTCGTTCAGTTGTATCAATCTCCTCTCGACAGCAGGCTTGATGTTGAAGTTCATTTGTTTCACTGCCCAAGCTGCCTTGTGCTCTAATTCCACTGGAAGGTGGCATGCTTTCCCATATAGCAAGTGAAAAGGAGTAGTTCCCAAGGGCGTCTTGTAAGCTGTCCTGTAAGCCCATAATGCATCATCCAGCTTGGTAGACCAATCCTTCCTTGTAACACTCACAGTCTTCTCAAGGATCTCCTTAATCTGCCTGTTCGAGACTTCCACTTGCCCACTCGTCTGAGGATGATAGGGACTAGCCACTCGATGATGAACACCATACTTAGTCAAAAGGTTAGAGAAAACCTTGTTAATGAAATGTGTTCCACCATCACTGATGACAACTCTGGGGACTCCAAAACGCGGAAAGATGATGGTCTTAAACAGCTTAATAACCACCGCAACATTGTTCGTCGGACTAGCAATTGCCTCAACCCACTTAGAGACATAGTCCACCGCGACTAAAATATACTCATTCCCATAAGAAGACGGGAACAGACCCATGAAATCAATGCCCCAGCAATCAAAGACTTCAACCTCAAGGATGAAGTTCTGTGGCATCTCGTGGCGCTTGCTGATCTTTCCTCTCCTCTGACAAGCATCGCACTATGAAACAAAGGCATTGGCGTCCTTAAACATCGTAGGCCACCAGAACCCTGCCTGTAGGACCTTGGAGACAGTCTTGAAAGTGGCGAAGTGTCCTGCGTACTCAGAACCATGGCAATGATATAGCACTCCCCAAGTCTCACTTTCTGCAATACATCTCCTGTAGAGACCATCTGAACAATGCCTATAGAGATAAGGCTCATCCCAGTAATATCTCCTAAGCTCTCTCATGAACTTCTTCTTCTCATAGCCTTTAAGGTCACTAGGAACATCCTCTGCAGCTAGGTAATTGGCAATGTCAGCATACCAAGGCCTATCGGATCCGAAAACTGCGCAAACAACATGATATCCGATTGTCGCAGCTCGTGTCGATCGACATAGGGTACTGTCGATCGACAGAATCGTCTCTGGAGAAATCTTGGATTCGAGTTTAAAATCCCGTGTCGATCGACACGGGTCCTCGTCGATCGACAGGTGGGTCTCTGGATCAATTTTACTCTGTCGAATCGCATCCTTGCTCGCTTGGGACCCAATCTCAAGAAAATGGACGTTTTCCTCTGGAAAATAATCATCAATGGGAATGCTGTCTTCAATCCGAATGCGCGATAAATGATCTGCGACACCATTCTCCACTCCTTTCTTATCCTTGACCTCTATGTCGAATTCCTGAAGAAGGAGAATCCACCTCAACAATCTTGGCTTTGCATCTTTCTTCTGCATTAGATACTTGAGTGCGGAATGGTCCGTGTGCACTATCACCTTAGCTCCTATCAAGTACGGCCTAAACTTCTCAAAGGCAAAAACCACAGCCAACAGTTCTTTTTCCGTCGTCGCATAATTCCTCTGCGCTTCATCAAGTGTTCTACTTGCATAATAGATAGCGTGAAGCTTCTTGTCCTTTTTCTGACCCAAAACAGCTCCCACTGCGAAATCACTGGCATCACACATAATCTCGAATGGTAGATTCCAGTCTGGAGGTTGCACGATGGGAGCACTCACCAAAGCCTGCTTAATTTGCTCAAAAGCAGATAAACAAACAGTATCAAAATCAAATTTAGCATCCTTACAGAGCAAAGCGGTGAGCGGGCGAGCGATTTTGGAGAAGTCCTTGATGAATCTCCTGTAGAATCCAGCATGTCCAAGGAAACTGCGAATCTCCTTGACTGAAGTGGGCGGTTGAAGACTTGTCATCACGTCGATCTTTGCGCGATCAACCTCGATTCCATCAGCTGAAACTCTATGGCCAAGTACTATGCCATCTCTCACCATGAAGTGGCACTTCTCCCAGTTCAGAACCAAGTGCTTCTCCACACATCTAGCAAGCACCTTCTCCAAGTTCCCAAGACAGCCCTCGAAAGAATCACCATACACTGAGAAATCATCCATGAAGACTTCCATGTAGTCCTCAATCATGTCGGTGAAGATAGACATCATACACCGCTGGAATGTTGCAGGAGAATTGCAGAGTCCAAAGGGCATTCTGCGATATGCAAAGGTGCCGTATGGACATGTAAACGTAGTCTTCTCCTGGTCTTCTGGATGAATAGGGATCTGGAAGAATCCCGAGTATCCGTCAAGGAAACAGTAATGTGGGTGATTTGCAAGCCTCTCCAGCATCTGATCAATGAAAGGCAACGGGAAGTGATCCTTCCTGGTGGCTGCGTTGAGCTTTCTGTAGTCTATGCACATTCTGTGTCCAGTCACAGTTCTCATTGGAATCAGCTCATTCTTGTCGTTCTTCACCACTGTAATTCCTCCCTTCTTCGGCACGACATGAACTGGGCTAATCCAAACGCTGTCTGAAATGGGATAGATGATCCCGGCCTCAAGAAGTTTCAAGATCTCCTTCTTGACAACTTCCTGCAAGTTTGGATTAAGCCTCCTCTGGTGCTCAATAGATGACTTGCTCTCATCCTCAAGATGGATCCTATGCATGCACAATTCTGGGGAGATACCTGCAATATCATCAAGAGAGTACCCAAGAGCTTTGCGAAATTTGCGCAGCTTGTTCAGTAGTAATGCGAGTTCCACGTTATTCAAAGTAGCACTAACAATAACTGGATAAGTGGAATTTTGACCAAGAAATGCGTACCTTAGCCCAGCTGGAAGTGGCTTGAGTTCAAGCTTTGGAGCTTTTTGTTCATTCCAGTCACTATCCTTAGTGGTTTTCACTGAAGTCACTCCCAAATCAGCACTAAAGACTAACCGTTTCATTTCCTTGCTAGCACTCAACATCCTTGCATATCCTCTCGCATCCTCGTCAAGCTGATCTTCCTCTATAACAGAGTTCACCAAAGTCCTTTCCAAAGGATCAATGGGATGCACCTCATTGAAAACTTCCTGTGCGAGGTCAGTGAGCGTGTCCACAAAGAATGTCTGACCATCTATGGTGGGTCTTCTCATCAGCTTGTCCATCTCAAACTTCATCTCAAGATCCCCCACACTTAAAGTAATACTGCCTCCCTTGCAGTCAATCATAGCACCAGCTGTGGCTAGGAAAGGTTTGCCCAAAATAAGTGGATCCCTTGGCTCCTCACTGTACTGCAAGACCACGAAATCAGTAGGGATCAAGCACTCTCCAACCTTGATTGGGATATCCTCTAGTACTCCTTCTGGGATCCTTACTGATCTGTCGGCTAGGATAAGAGAGATCCTAGTAGGCTGGAAATCAGTCATTCCAAGCTTAACAGCAACAGACAGTGGCATGAGGTTGACACCTGAGCCTAAATCGCATAAAGATCTTGGGAACCTATCCTTGAAGATGAAACAATCCAACACAAAACTCCCTGGATCCGTGAGTTTCTCTGGAATCCTGTTCTGAATCACTGCACTCACTTATTCTGAAATCATTGAAGCTCCTTCCTCAAGCCCCAAGTTCTTAGTGACCATCCTCTTCACGTATCTTCGGATCACTGGACTTATCTTAACTGCATCAATCAAAGGGAGCTCAACAACAAGCTTATCCATAATAGCTTTGCACTTAGCATCCTCTAGCTCGACCTTAGACTTCCTCTCCCTCCTAGGGTAAGGCAACTTGGGTTTGTAGACCCTCTCCTCCGACGTATCTGAAGGTTTTGACAAAGGAGGCTCTGTTCGGGGGACGTGTCGATCGACGCTTGAGTCTCTGGAAAAATTTCAGAATCGTGGAATTCAGTCCCTGTCGATTGATTCTCAGCCCTGTCGATCGACGGTGGAGCTTCTGCCAAAATTTCTTCGTCCTCAACCTCTTGAAGCTCGTCCAACTGCTCTGCACTCAATCCCTTAGTCAATTTCGGCCCTTGGAGAATCCTTCCACTCCTCGTGGTGATAGCAGCAACTGAATGCTTGGGATTGGAATCAGTCCTAGACGGAAGAAATCCCTCTTGTCTTCGCGAGTTCTCTGCCGACTGAGCAAAGTGAGTGTCCAACTTCTTGACATGGGTGTTCAACGCCTCAAACTTCCCGTTCAGATCCTGGTACATAGCATCCATTTTTCCATTAAAGTTCACAGTCAACTTCTGCTGACCCTCTAAAATCTGCTCAAGCATCGACTTCATCTCGCTATCTGGAGTCTTAGCAGGAGGCGTTTGGTAAGAAGAAGAACCATATGTCCTTGTGTAGTTACTGCTCTGGAAAGGTTTCTGAAAGTCATTCTTCTGATAGCTCGGGCTTGAAGGTTTCTGATAGTTGCTCTGAAACGGCTTCTGAAAGTCGTTCTTCTGGTAATTGCTCTGATAACCTCTGTTCCCATTCTGATTCCCATACCTCTGACTCTGAAATCCAGTTCCATTGACGTAGTTCACTCCTTCTTCTTCATTCTCAACCTCTGGTTCGAAAGTCTCAACCTCTGCAGCAAAGTGAACTGATTTCTTTCCCACTAGAAAGTTATGCACATCATCAATCTTGGCCTTGACTTCCTGAGCAAACTGACCACTACCTTTGTCGCCACTGAGCTTCTTCCTCTCGAAATCTGCGTTCTTGCTACTGTTGCTTGAGGCTAGGTTCTCGATGAGCGCAATGGCATCCTCCGCTGAGTTAGTAGTGAAATTTCCACTGCTCGCAGCATCTAAGGTCATCTGATACCTCCAATCAACTCCATTGAAGAAAATCCTAAGCAACTGGATTGGTGTGAATCCATGATGAGGGCAATCTCTCTGATAAGACTTGAATCGAGCCCATGAAGCTTTGAATGCCTCAGTATCATGCTGACGGAAAGTAGCAATCTTCATCCTCAAATCTTCAGACCTTGCATCATCAAAGAAGTTGTTGAGGAAGGCATTCTTGGTGTCCTCCCAAGTGGTCAAAGATCCAGGTTCGAGCTGCTTGAGCCAATAAGAAGCATCTCCTCCCAGTGAGTAGGGAAAGAGCTTGCAGAACAGGTAGTCACTTGACACTCCTTGGCTCTTAATGCTTGATGCCAAATCCTCAAACTTCTCAATGTGGTCCATTGGGTGTTCGTGTGGAAGCCCATGGAAAGGATGCTGAGCTACAAGACTGAAGAATGCCGGTTTTAGCTCAAAGTCGTTTCTCTGAAACGGAGGTGGGCGAATAGCACATCGGTTGGCATAGAACTGATCGGGGCGATTGTAATCACCCAAAGTTGGACCACGTCCGTTCCTGCCACCTGCGTTTCCCTGAACAAGCGGTTGCACAATTGCGTTCCCAGCATCATCAAGCCTTTGCCAGCTGCATTGTAAACGTTCCCTTCTGGGTCGCGCAGAACCCCGTCTGCTCCAGTTATCAAGACAATCGGTGGTATCTGAGCGTCTGCCATCTTAGATCCTCTAGCCGCTTTGTAGTTCGTTCGTTCAAGAAGAGCTAAAGTATCAAGATCAAATCCAACCAATTCCTTGTCTGTTATGCTTCTTGTGACAGGCCTTGGCATACACCTGAAACCCAAAACAAAAAGAACAAAGGAAAGAAACTAGTTAGTAGACTAAAACAAAAAAGAAAAACTTAGACAAAACTCTAATATTGAAATTCTAATCGTGAAATCAAAATCCCCGGCAACGGCGCCAAAATTTGATATGCTCAAATTTACCCTGAGCTACTCTCTCAAATTAAGAGATCGTAGTAGTACTTAGGGATCGAATCCACAGGGAAAAGATTCACAGAATGAAATTCCAAATTTGAATTATGCTAAGTAAATAATGTATAATGTAAATGCAAGTAAGTAAAAGAAAGCAAACGGTGGTTGTTGTTGTTTAATTCAATGAAACGAAACATTAGGCATCGGATATTTCGCAGGCATGACTCTAAATTAAGCACTAAATTACTGTCGGGATATTTATTAAGAGCTGTTCTTGAACTCAAACACGAATGTAAAGCTAATCAACTTCCGTTGCAGAAACTATCTATCCCTAGATCCCTAGATTCCAAATTCCTTTGCAAATCTATTGAATCTAAACAAGCATTAAGTTCTAGTTTGATTGTTCACAGAATTCCTAAACCAAATTCCTTTGCATCCAGGTAATTCTGCTCACCTATGATATTGTTCCAGCTAACAAATAATGCTATCGCATCTATCCATCAACCTATCATATCTAATTCAGGGTGATCAATCCTAAAATAGAATTAAAACTATCAAGGTGAAGAACTCAGATTAGATTGATCCCAACAGTAATAAAGTTCTAACAATTTATCATCAGCCTTTGAAAACCCTAAACCTAACTAATGGATTACTCAGACATGACGATTGAAACAAGCATAATAACTGAATAATACTGCATTTAAAAGATAAAGATAGAGATACAAAAGGGTTCGAAGATGAAATCTCTGAAAAGAGTCTGACTTGTCTCCCTAAAAGCTCTCAATCTCTCTCTTGCTAAGTCTCAATAGAATAGAACTCCCCTTTCATAAAAACCTAGGCAAAACTATATATACAAGAGGTAAAAATCGGATTAGGCTTTAGGAGAAACGTGTGGAAACTTGGGCCCGTGAAAGATCTGTCTTCATTAAAAACACGTGTCGATCGACAGAGGTGCATGTCGATCGACATTAGACCTTCTGTCCAAATCTTCTTGAAACGTCAAACACGTGTCGATCGACGCTCATCTTGCTCCGTCGATCGACATAGCCTTGATCCTTTAGCATTTTCTTTCTTGATGTTCCAAAATGTTCCAAAATCTTCCCTTTAGCTCCAATTCCATATTTACCTGCAAAGACTCTAAAAGACACAGAAAACACCCAAAAGACTCCAAAAACATAATTATATCATGGCTTTAAATGGGTAAAAACCATGATATATCATGAGACAATCGAAGCTTTGGAGGTTCGAAGTGAGGACAACGTTGGAGACATCTTCACCAAGTCATTACCGAAGGGGCAGTTTGAGTTACTTCGTTCAAAGCTCGGGATGGTTGACAAAATCAAGTTTAAGGGGGAGTATTAAAATTAAACTTGATTTTGGTATAGCTTAATGAAGAGTTTAGAAATCTCTAGAAACATCATATAATCTCATCACCTACATAATTGTAAGATAAATATCTAGATGTAGAAATATCTAGATAGTTGTAAGATAGTAAGGTAGTAATCTAGAGATTGTAGAGAACTCTAGAAACTTGTAAAATATCTAGGAAGTAAGGAGGTTAGTAGAATAATCTAGACACTTAGTGATAGATCTTTAGGAGGCTATAAATACCTCCTCACCTCTCTCATTTGTAACATACAACAAGAACAAACAAGTCTAATAAAATTTAAAGTTCTAAAGAAGAGTGTTCAAGTTCATAAGTTCTCTAAATTTCTCTAAGAGTCTTTCAAGTATTCTCTAAAAGTCCTTCCATATTTCTTCATCATACTTAGAGGGTCTTTTGTTTATTTCGGGTTTCTCGGGGTTGTACGTTCTTGGGCTAGTGCTAAGCACTATCAAGGTTTTGAAGAATCAAAAGTGACTTTATTTTATATAGATGGAAAAACTTAATGCCAGTCCACAACTCTTTTGAATTATTAAAAGAGAAACTTATTGCAAATCAGGGTTTAGCATTTATATTAACATTTTAGCAAACAAAACGTAATCAGGGTTTAGCAGATATCTTCATGCACATAAAATGGAAATTGGAGTTGGGTTAGTGAAGGGTTAAACTCAATAGTCCCAAAAAAGCACCATCATTTTAGTGAAGAGATTTTTCTTTTTGTTGGTAACAAACTGAAAGAAACTTGTTCAACGTATTTTAGAGCTTTCGTAATTTTACTCTTTATTATATCTAAGAACTTCAACGCTTTTACGATTTCAATTTGCTTGTCAAATACTTAGAATTTATCAAGTATTAAACAAATAAATAAACCGGAAAGTATTGCCAAGTGTTCATTTCTCACATCCCAAGTAAAATACATATCCGAAGCATTCAAAGAAAAGAATGCAGAGAGTTTTAGGACATAGTTGTGATTCATTTCTTGATCTGGCCTTCCCCTTTAATCAATTTTTCCCAATCGGTTTGAATATGATACGCATGACGATCCAATAGCTGTCGTGGCCAAAAGTCATAGCTTGTTGGCGCAGGTGTGTCTCTCTTTGGAATTAGAAGTATGATACCGCCGCAACGGATGCTAACCTCCAAATCTTCAAGAATACGGTACATCTCTTGGTTAATTCTTCCTGCAACGAGCAAATGTTTTGTTGTGGACTCCGGAAGGCTGATTGACCATAAGAGAATGTCATGTAACATTCTCTGATGTCTATCAGAGCGTGTATCCCCTGGAAAATAAATAAAAAATATATGAGACAGATTAAAAGAAAGAAAGGAAAAGTGTGTGGAGATAAAAGAAAGCACTTACTTCCGGGATGGAAGTGGATACTAGACTCCCAGGTCTTGTTACCTAGAAAGACACGCGAAGAATGTTTCTTCTCATCGAGATAAGCCCACATTGACATATTACGGATAAAGCCGCACTCTTCAGTAAAAACTGATTGGACTTCATCATAGATGCTCTTAGCAGTCCAAGTAGGAGGCAAAGGGCAGTCCCATGCGTCCCAAAACACGCCTGTTTCTGCGTCGGGGGGGTTGATGATAGGTGCTGAGAAAACGATCCATTAACTATTGTTATAATAAGAGTGATGAAATATAGGAAGACATACAAGAGATGGAGCGAGGTCTTACCCCGTAGTCGCTGTCGCTGACGCTGTGGCATAGTCTTTCCTCCGCCAACAAAGTTTGCACACTGATATATTGCGGCAGCAGACTTAAAAAGGCCCTTGTGTGGCTCTACAGTGAGAAGAGTTCGACCATGTGTCGATTGCAGACAGTAAAGAAGCCTAGTCATCTCAGAGTCTGGGTCTTGTTTGGCGATGACAACATAATCTGATACAATAGGCCATCCAGCTACGGATCGAAGGATTTCAGCGCAGATTTGTCCATCAACGGTCCAATCTAGGGAGGAACAGAACATGGATATTGATTAATTAAAGTATAATTACCTAAGGAGGAGTTCAAGATTCATTCACCTTTTGGTGTGGGTGGTGGTGTGTGTCTGATATAGGCCTCGTCCAACTCATGCTCGGTGTGGCTCAGTTCGCCACCATACGCAGAGATATGGAGAAATCCATGAACACCCATTCGGTGAAGACATAATTTTATTTTCTTATAAATAAGAGAAAGATCTGCACCTTTAGGGATTGGGCAATGCTCCAAATTCCAGAAGAGGCGTATCTGATTCCCTCGAGAAAATACTTCCGGACAAAACAAACAATTAACCCAACAACAAGCACAAAACCAGTATGTTTTTGGATTCATCAGATTCCGGGTAAGAGGTCTTACAGATTTGGTCATCGGAGTAATTTTCTTCGGGGCAGGTGTACGAGTGTTCTTCTTCGCGGTCGTAGTAATAACCATCGGCTTCGGAGACCTCTTTCACCTTGGAGAGATCTTCTCCGACCTTTGATCTTGGAGGGGGCATGTCGGGATCCTCTACTTGTTCGATCATGTAACAACTTTCGTCGCCGCTCATGGTTATGGTTTCTCGTGGGGGAATTTTATCGATCGATAATGATGCAATTAGGGTTTATTGCTATGGTAATAATGATCTATTCAACGGGTAAACCAAATATATATAACAACATATCCAATTTAGATCCCCAAAATTCTCAGTTTCTTGGGAAACAAGTTATTAAAATAAGTCAAGACATCCTTTAACTCTCTATGATCTCTATGCATCAACAAACAAATCTCATAGGCATATCTTTGTGAAAGAACCTCATGGGTATTTCTTGTTTTTTAACACAAAAGAAAAAAAATCCAGCGTTTCTATTACATCTAGACTTAAAATTGCGTCTTTGTTAGATGGGTTTGAATACAAACTACAAAACACTAGTTTTCCTTTGAGCCTTGAGTTTCTGCAACCACTACAACTAATGATTGCTCTTTTTGTGGCTGCGTCTTTTCTTCTTCCTCTCGTACTGTTTCTTCTTCCTCTGGTACTGTTTCTTCTTCTTGCTTCTCATCCTCAACAGGCTCGGCTTCCTCCGGATTTAGCTGTATATTCTGTCTCCTATACCGAAATATCACTAGGATGATAAAAACTGCAAAAACATGAAAGATTGATAGGTTATAGTTTGGTATCAACTGCAAAAGAAGACACCGCCAAGAATTGGTTAGTTAAATTACCGGCAAACATTCGGGTTCTAATGCTTGTCAAGTTCCAAAAAGCTGTCACAGCAGAGCCTGCCAATATCTTCTTGTGTGAGCACATTCCCCATGCTTCACCTATTCTTGTTTTCACTCTTTCAACTGCTCAAATCATAAGTAAAATTTAATCAAGATTTGAAAACAATGAATAGTAGAGTTACTAGTATCCAATTGACAAGATGTGAATGGGAGCAATTCGGTTTCTTTACCTTTTTGGCTAATCTGATGGGTGTAACATGAATACAGCTTTGGGATGGTGAAGCTGAGGAAGAAACCTGTTTCAGCAACATACACGCATGTCAATCCAGTACCCATCATTTGTTTTCAGTTTTGTGTTCTAAATGACGTACCAAATGCGGATAGCCTCCACAGTGTTATGAGATGACCATACTCAGCTCCAATTAGCAGAAATGGTGTCACCTGAGACAAAAGAGAAACACCAGATTAGACCACCAAAACCAATTTCCTAGAAGCACACACACAAAAAGTGTTTAGTCAAGTTTTTACTTTGAGTGTCATTGATGGTTCTCCTGAAAAAAGCTGACTAGTCTTTGAAATCGCAAAGTTGGTAGCGGGAAGGAATCGCCTGGCTAAGCGCAATACATCATCTTCACACACATGGAACTCTCTCTTTGCGTCATCGTTTTTTCTGAAAGATAACACATTAATGGATCAAATCAAACTCTTACAAAGATATCCAACACAAATAGTATATACCTTTGACAAAAAGTGTTTGACAAGAAGGACCCGCAAAGTAACACAAGCCCGAGATTGGAAACCGTCGAGAAAACGCTTCAAACACAAAACAAAACAAGTCCCATATGAGTGAGTGTTTTCAGCTAGTATTAACACAAGCTAGAGAGATGGTAATAGTAGTACCTAAAGTTGACTCCTTTGGCAAAGCAAGAAGATAGAAAACACAGAGATCCAAAACCGAACCAGAGAGTCGATTTTGCAACATCTCTCCACATTACCAAATCACTGATAATCTCTCCAATCCGATTCAAATCGCTTTGACACACAAATTCTTCACCTAATCAACAAACCCACACACAAACAAATCTCAGAATCGAACAAGAAACGTAATAACCACATAAGAAAGAAGAATCATACTTGGAAGATCTGGAGAAGAAGAAGGTAACAAAGGAGCCGAATTTGGCTTCTCCTTGTTAGAGCGAGCATTATACTTGCGTTTCCTGGGCTTTGCGATTTCGTCGACCACTACTACTACTTCTTTCTCTTCCACAGCCTCAGATCTACTACGCCTCGATCTCCGAGCATGCCTTGGAGAAGCCAAAAGACCTTTTTGCCCTCCTTTCGCTTTTCCTCGCTTACGAACCACCGCACCTGGATCCGCCGCCGCATCTTCAGAGGCCATTTCGAGCCGATCGACTAAACGGGTCTTCGATTTACGAGGTGATAAGAGAAGGAGTTCGCGAAGAGGGATTGGAGAAGACGAGACAGGTGATGGGTAAGGAGAATCGTTATTCTTGGGAGAGTGTAGAATCAAATCGAGATTGAGATTGAGATTGAGAGACTCTTGTTCCGAATCTTCCATAGAATTGTTGACTCGAGCGAGACGCGAAGCTAATTTAGTGTTCGATCGATGATAAGGAGGCGTACAAGAATCCATTGAAAAAAATGTCAATGACAAAATCTGAGGTAATTAAATGAGAAAAAAACAGAGAAATTTCAATTGAAAAAAAAAACAGAGAATGATTAGGGTTTTTCTTCTGCAAAATTGGGATTTTATTAGGAGCCTCTTTTTGCTTGGGATGAAGACAAGTAATAGTGGATCATATAACCGTTGGAGGAATTTTTTTGATTGTTTTCCATTTTTAAGGTTCCTTTTGAAAATCTTGACGGAAGTAGTAACGTGGCTCTGTCTATTTCTTAACGGCGTTTCTTTTGTCATTTCACTCATTTGCAAATAATCAACCAACGGTCCAAATGGCATTAAATATATTACAAGTTTATTTGACGAAGTTGACAAAAAAAAAAAAAAAAAAAAACTTGACGAAAAGTTTTATTACAAGCTAGCATTTATTAAGCCCCAGGCAAAACTTAGTTTGCTTTGGGTATGGAGAAAGAGAGAGAGAGAGAGAGAATGTTGATTCTCATGGCTGCTTCTTGGAGTGTCTCTCGGCAAAGTTCTTTAGCCTTACAAGTCCATCTTTAAGGAGCTCGAGCTCGACCGCGAAGGTGATGCGTAGCCAGTTCTTAAGCCCAACAGATCGGCCTGAAAAGAAGACCAATCATCGCATCGATTACTTTAACCGCAAGTAACTCTCGTTTAACATAACTATATAGTATAAATACAAAACAAACCTGGTAGGATGATCAAAGATTCCTCTTTAGCTAACTTGCAGCAGAATTCCAAATCGTCGCTGATATCTTCGAGCACCGAAAGATCTAACTTGACCTACACGACAATTAACCTGTATTAGGGCATTGAGCTTGAGTTTTGATCATTTTAGATGTGATTTACCATGGTGAACATTGACCCCTCAGGTTTGTAAGGGCAAGTGATGCAAGTGATCTTCTTGATCTCCTCGTAACAAGTCTCTGCACATTCTCTTAGAGTTTCGAGTTTCGATGAGAAGAAATCGTCTTTTGTCTTGCCAAGGATATTAGGAATTGCGCCCTAGCATCCAAGGTAAATAGAAAATCCATAAGCCTACTCATTTTGTTTCTGGATCAAAAGTCCAAACATATACATACCTGAATAAAAGTTGTTGGATCGGTTGACATGTTGAGAACAGTGGCCAGACTCCCAACAAACTAATAGATTAAAAAAAAATTAGTCAAATCGGACAGCGGTTGAGTAAGATTGACCTAGAACTAAAGAGTTAAGCAACATACACCAGACTCTTTCATGATGTTATGAGGGTCAAGAGTCACCATCCAACCAAATCTCCAGCCAGGAACGAACCATCTCTTGGATATTGCACCTAACATCATCACTGGTACAATCTCTGCAAACTCCGCCATGGACACAAATGGATTCTCCCCAAACACAATATTTTTGTAGACTTCGTCCGCGATCACGAGTATTCCAAGCTTGGAAGCAGTCTCTGCAATCTTCATCCGTCCAAATAATATAGAAACTCGATTAATTAATATTCGATAAATAAATAACTCAAAAAATCAATCAAATTTTTATGATTCTAAATTGGTTTTTTGATACAATTCATATCTTTATAATTTAATAACTCTATAAATTAACAAAATATTGCACTATATTCCATTCCAAAGTAAGATACATTTCCGCAATTTCCAAGAATCTAGTAAGAAGAAAAAGAGACCTTTTGGAGATGTTGACGCGAAAAAACGTTTCCGCAAGGATTGCAAGGATTGATAAGAAGTATAGCAGCGGTTTTTTCATCGGCAAGAGCTTCAACTGCATTAAGATCAACCTCCCAACCATTTTCTGGAAGGAGGTCGTAGCGACGGATCTCTAGTTGGCTGAAAGATGCTCGGGAATCATACATCGGGTAAGTGGGCCTAGGCAGCAGAATGTTGGCTCCGGGAACGGCGAGTGTTGAGATCAAGATCTCAATGGCATGATGACAACCAGCTGTGAGATATACATCATCTGGAGAAATCTGGTAAGAGAGATCGCGAGAGAGGTACTCTGCTACAGCCCTGTTGATTAAGGGATAAGCAAGTCATCAAAACCGTCTCTCATATCTTAAGTAGCAACACATTGCCCTCGTAATCTATCTAACCAAGTAAAAACTTTAGAGTGTTGCCTTCGCGGACAAGTAAACGCCAAGGACAAAACATGAAACTTGAGTACCCAAGTAAGCAAAAACAGTTTCGCGTTTCGAATTTCACAAAGCAAATTGGAAAGTAAAACACTTCATGAGGAGATAACACATGAATCTTGGGTAGCAAGTAAGCAAAAAACAGTTAGGTCATTTAGAATTTAAGAAAACTAATTTGAAATGAACCACCGTCATTGCGGTCGACTAATCATATTGAAACCTAATCATCTCAGAAGAACTTGACATGGAAGGAATTTTCTTACTTCCTTGCGAGAGAGAGACCGGAAGTAGGAGAATAATGGTTAAACTTTGCGGAACGGACAGCCTCGCAGACCGCTTCAACCGCTGCTGGATCCGTACGGAAGCAAGGGAAGAGAGAGGGGTCGCCAAGTCCAAGAGGAATGACCTGTCTACCGTCATTGTGGTCGAGATTATCAGCCACGAGGTTGTGGAAATAACGGACAAAACGGACATTCTGCGAAGATTCTTCGACGGTCTCATTGGCCCCAAAGTTCCAACGCTTGGCTCCGATTTCTCCCATTTTGAAGACTAAGAACTTGTGAAGTAGTGAGTACTAATGGCCTAGAGGGGTTCCAACTTTATACACAAGAAATGTATACTAGTGTACTAGTGCACAACAGCCTTGTTGGCCCCAAACGTTCCATCGCTCTCATTGTCCCGACTCCCGACGTAGATTTAGTATAATGATGGTGTATTTTAACTATATTTTACTAATTTAAGTACCTTACTCTCTTTTTCTTTTCTTTTTTTTTACGAAATGGTATTTTATACTCCTTCTGTTTTCTTATATAGGATGTTTTAGAGATTTGTTTTTTGTTTCACAATATAAGATGTTTTCAAAATTCTATGTAACTTTTTACTTTATTAAAAATGGTGTGATCAATTGTATCCGGCAGATTTTTCATGATTGATTGATTTATTTTTGTTTATGTATAAAATAATAATTGTTTGAGAAAAAAGTAATATCTTAATATGTGTGTTTTTACCTAGAACATCTTATATAGAGAAACAGAGGGAGTATATATTTGAAACGATAAATTATAGTCATGTACAAAGAGTTATACAACCATAAAGAAAGAACAGGATTTAGTGGTCCTCGATCTCTTTGCTAATGTGTGTGCATGCAAGGTCTGGGCCGTAGGTAGGTGTGGGTAAGTCACGGACTGTACCGCACATGCATCACATTTTCGCATATGTATATGTTAGCCGTAGGTAGGTGTGGGTAAGTCACGGACTGTACCGCACATGCATCACTTTTTTTTTTTTTTTTTTTTTGATAAAGTTTTTTTCTTCTTTTTTATTTAGTTGTTATGCATAAGATTTGTTCTTCATAAACATCCCAATATTCTTATGTTTTAAACCACACTTTAACCAATTCTCTTTAAACACATATATATCTTATGGATCAATTCAAATATGATAAATAATGTAATCCGTGATTATTTCAACAGCAACAATATAGTCATATTTTATTTTCAAAAAATAATATATATAGGCATATATTTTTATTGAAATATTATATATTAAAACCTTTTATATGGTATATTATCAATTCAATTAAATTGTAATTTTTTTTCTAAATTAGATTAGGAAAAAAATGTATTTGTGTATATAAGTTTCCCAAAATAATGGTGTTTGTGGAACAATGTATATGTGCTTTGTATCCATAAAACTTATTTTTATGCTATTAGGTTATTCCTTTAAAATAAATGTTATTTGATATTAGTCACCTCAAAACTAATTTTTTTAGGGCCATAAAACGAACTGCAAAAATTATGTTAGACAACGTTGTCTAACATAATTTTTTCAAAATTAAAAAATATAAAATAAACACGATTCTTATCATGTTATAAACATTTGATGTCTAACGAATATTGGTATTTTAAATTCAATTTGCAATACGAAAGTAAAATTGTCTAAACCGATGCTATGGTACTCAACCAAAAACGAACATCATTATTTCTTTCTTTCACCTTTGACTTTAAACCATGGCCGGTAAAAGTTCTTCCGGTCCAAAGAACCTTCAATTTAGTTCTAAGTCCGCTTTGGGAAAGCATTTCTCACAAATCTCCTCTAATCCCCACCAACAAACTCAATGGATTGCATATTTTATTACGATATAACATTTGGACGTATGTTGAACCTATATTTCTCCTCCCATAAACATTATAATATTCGTCAAGCCGCATAAAAAATTTATATGACTTGAACATTGGAAAGTTTTCAAAAGAATAAACTCATATTCTTTCATTGGAAAGTCTTTCTCATTTCTCAACCATGCTTTTCTCGCATGATACATACTAATATACTATGGCAAGAAAATATGCTCTCGAGAGAAGTTGTATTTTGAGTTGGGTTCCCCCTCCAACATCTAAATCCCTCATAGTGAATCCAACACATGTTGACATTCTCTTACCATGAATAAATTTACCTGTCCAAGTGAAAAGGAAAAGTCAAGAGAGAGTAGGCTAGACAAAACTCTCCCTTCCAAATATATTTAAATCAATAAATAAAATATTATTAAAATATAAATAATTTAAAGAGTATGAAGTTGCTAAAATATGTGACACTAAATAATACTGTTAAATCTCTATTATGACAACAGCAAAATCTGAAGAGCAAAATCTGAAGAGCAAAATCATGGAAAATTATTTTCCTTAAAAAACTTTGTATTTGATCTGTTGACAAAAAAAAAACTTGGTATGTAATCAAAGTATATTTTTGCATCAAATATAGTAATATTTTTACAAAAGGCAGTATATTATAATAAAAATCAAATCAAAAACAAATTTGGTTAAAAAATCTACGCAAAACGAAATGAAATGTATGTGAATGTACTATAAAATAAAGGTTGTGCTCTTGCAAAATCATATAATTAGCTAGTGATAAGGCAAAGAGAAATTCTTCTAGAGATAAAACAAAGCTTGTATTTTTTCTGTAGGATCCGAAAAAATGGGAAAATGGTGTGGGATAGTAGTGATAATGATGATGATGATGGTGATTGTTACTGGAGAAACAACAAAACAAAAGAACGATTGGATTACATGTTTTCGAACATGTTCTCAACCTTGTCAAGATCACGATGGTGATTGCTACGAACGTTGCAAAATCCAATGCGGAGGCCCCAACCCTCCCCATGGTCCTTCGGCCCATACTAATTCCCCTCGGTACTAGCTCTATTTTCTCTACTCGTACTCTCATACGTTATACTTATATAATTGATGTTCTAATCACATTGTATATATGCAATGTTTTAATCATATATTCATGCATGCGTAGAATCTCACATGGGATGGCATCTATGGAAGCTCGCGGAAGGAGAGAATGATTGAAAAACAAAAATCGTAGAGAATTTGTGATCATGTCTACCTTTTCCAACTTTATAATTATGATAAAAAAAAAATGTTTATGTTCTCTATTTTACAGGTTTATATAAGTCACAAAGATAACAAAAATAAGAGAGGAATATTAAAAACATAACATTATAAATTTATTATACAAACTCACAAAGATAACAAAAAAAATCTATGCGATTACGTAAAGATAAGGGAGAAAGCATTTCTTTACGTAAACTCGCTCACTTTGCATCTAAATTCTTGTTGTTCAATTATATAAAGGTAGTTTTCTCGCATAAGGATGTATAGATGTTGAGTTTGTTTGTTTTTTACGTTGTAGAATGGATTAATTTGGATCTATCTCAAAATGAAGCAAAACTTGATTGTCAATAATTTTCCTACGATCGATTAATCTTTTAAGGAAATTGTTGTTTCACATTATTTGGTATCAAACTTCGATTATATTTCTTAAAAAAATTAAAAAAAAAAAAAAAAATCGATAAACTGAGTTTTGACACCAAATTGCAAGTAATCACTTAGTTTATGTCTCTGTCTTCTTAATCACTCAGTTTCAAAGCTTGAAGTGATTCAACTTCTGTCTCTGTCTTCTTGGCATGACGTGTACAAAAACCCTTTAGCCTCTCAAGTGCATCCTCAAGCATATGAGCTTCCACTCCAATGGTTATCCTCATCCAGTTCTTCAATCCCAGAGCCTCTCCTGCAATACATGACCCACAAATGAACACATTTTATCATCAAAACTCAAATCAAGATTCATGTTTCTTGCTTGATTTCTCATTTACTTTACCTGGCAGAAACACAAGGTTTTCCTCTCTAGCCAGCTTCACGCAGAAATCAATGTCGTCTTTGATGTTCTCCAACAATGTCAGCTCCAGTTTTGTCTGCGGTAAGTCAAAACTATTAAAATGGATACACAAATCAGAGATATCATCTCTCAACGACGAGTTCCACTATTCATCAGATTGAAAGACTAGTAACGGTTCGAAATTGATCAAGAATCACCAATCTTAACTACATTTGGGGATGTATCTGGTTAATCGAATCTTTACCAGTAAGTAAGTGCAAGACTCGGGTTTCTTGGGACAAACGACGCAAGGGATGTCCTTGAGCCTGTCACACACCAAATCGACATTATGTTTAAGAATCTTGTTCTTCTTTGCAAAGAACTTCTTATCCGCTTTCTCCAGGATCTCGGGAAGTGCAACCTGTCAAAGGAACAGACTCTAAGTGTAATCTAAAGACTAGTCAATGCAAAGAACCAAAACACACAAACCTGAATTATAGTGGAAGGGTCAGGAGTAATGTCAAGACTCTGTTTGATCGATTGAGCAACCTATCAGAAACATAGAGTAAACAAACACATAGTGAGATTACTTGTTAGAAAACATCAAGAGAGGATCGATAAAGTTAGTAGCAATTTACAGACCTTGGTGTACTCGAAAGCGCCCTCGGGATCATTCAAGGCGATCCAGCCAATTTTCCATCCAGGAACAACCCATCCTTTAGATATTCCTCCTAATGTCAACACAGGAACAATCGATGCAAACTTCCCCATTGGAACAAAGGGATTGTCTCCAAAGATAGTTTGGTCATACACTTCGTCTGCAATCACCATTATCCCCAACTTCCTAGCCGTCTCTGCAACCTAAAATGTTCACCAATCAATCAAAAGTTTCAATCTTTTAACAAATTCCAAATCAGAAATGACTCAAAGTTGCAAGCTTTAGCAAATTCCGAATCAATAAGAATGAATGAGACCTTTTTGAGATGGTCGTGAGAGTAGACATTTCCACAGGGGTTATTGGGGTTGATCACAACAACTGCGACAGTGTTCTCGTCTGCAATGGATTCGATGCCTTCGAGATCAATCTCCCATTCTCTGTCGGGAAGAAGATCGAACTTACGGATCTCGAGACCACTGTAAATAGCACGAGCGTCGTAGTGAGGGAAACCAGGACGTGGGAGCAAAATGTTTGCGTTTGGTCGAGCCAAGGATTCGAACACGATCTCTATCCCTTGGTTGCATCCGGCGGTCAGAAATATGTCGTCCGGTGATAACTTGTTCGGAAGTTCTCGGTTTAGATAATCGGCGACGGCTCTGTTCACAACCAAACAAGGCAAAATCAAACACAATGTGGATTGGATCGGTCATAACATTACAAAAGTTATGGGGTCTATTTACAAAAATCCTAAAATACAGGGTCTTAAATACAATTGTAAGATTATACTCGACGACTGTGTTCACGCAAAATCAACGCAATGTGGAGCGAATCTAGCATTATAAAAGTTATGGGGCCTGTTTATAATAAACCTAGACTTCAGGGTCTTAAAGACAATTTAAAGCTTTTTACTCGACTGTGTTCCGTTCTTTGAAGTGGGTGAAAAAGCTGAAAGCGGATCAAAATTGACTCAAACGAATACGATTACTTTGAAATTGTAGGAGCCCACATCGAAAATCGATCGATTGGTATGAAAAATCGAGACTTTGAGTTGATCAGAGATTAAATTACCGTCTCGCCGGAGGAATCCCAGCTCCGGGACCGTAAGAGTTGCCTTTTCCGGAGCGTAGGACGTCGACGACGGCGTCTTCGGCCTCGATGCATGTCCGGTAACAAGAGTAGACGGAAGGGTCACCGTGGCCGAGGGGTAAAATGGTCTTTTTGACGTCTTTGCTGCAATTGTCGAAGAGCATGTAGATAACGCCTCTAAGCGTTACGGTGGATGCTTTCGCGGCTTTCTCGCTTCCACCGAAACGCCAAACGCTACCATTCTGCGTTTGCGTTTTGGGCTCTTTCTCGGTTCGAAACGCGGGAACCGCAAGATTGGCGTGTGGTTGTTGTCCTTCGCTCATCTTTCTCTTATTTGTGTTTTTGCTTCTGAATTTTCTTATACAATTGACTAATTTCAATACAAAATTTCAAAGAGTCGCGATTAAATAAATAAAAAGTTTGAATTATGAAACGTGGAAATGATATAATCTTGGTAACACCTAACACTAAACACTAAACACCCACGTGCCAAAATAATAATCCAATCAGTATGCTTTGTAAATTATTTTGGTTTGGGCCTCGCCTAATAAGAATAGTTACACGTAATCCAACTTGTTTATCAGAGCCGAAAAAGAATGATGAATTTTTTTTTTTTTTTTTTTTGCAATAAATTCAGAATGGGCACATTTGAAGTCTATGCTGATAAACATCTAATACAAGAGTTTATATATGCATTCATAGTACATCAGTAATAATAATAATAAGCAAATTTAAATACATAACCAATCGTTAAAAGAACGATAGAAAAGTGAATTTTCACGATGTTTTCGATACCAAAGCCTTACTCAATCCGTTTATTTCCTTCTCCAGAATCACCTCTAATTTGACAATTTGGTCTTGTTGATCGAAGTGCGTTTGGTAAAAATAAACTTGGGGCAAATTTTGAAAAAACAATGGTCGTATGGTTGATAAACACAATAGAGGTTGAAGTCGTGGTTTCGATTATGTTACATTTGATTTCCTTGGTGTCGGTTAGAACGAGTAACCGTTTTGTCTCTCAATCGTAGAATTCTTTTTCGGCGTTGTTGCTACAAGCAAGAAATATGCTAGTTTTGACAAACAATTAAAAAAAAAGCTTGGTTTCGATGTTATCATCAGATAATTGTCGACATTTGTGTTGTAGCTAATAAACAAGCTCACAAGATATTAAGGACAACTTTTGTACAAAAGATCATCTTCTTCAGTCGTTCTTTTTGAGTGTTCTGTCAATTTCTTTCCTTTACTTTCTAATTTCTTTCATCTCTCAGAATTCTTTTCAATATCTTTCCTTTCTTAGAATTCTTTTCAATTTCCCCCAATATTCTCAGGTTGGATTGAGGTAGCGCACGTCTCTCCAAAACCGACAATTCCTCTAGGGGTAAGCAGATCGTTTGTGATGATGATGATAACGAAGGTAAATGAGAAATCGCTACGAAGACGACAAGGATGTGTTTTAGTGACGTTAATGTGGAAAACATGGTGGCCTTTGTTGATCTGCAATCAATGCAGTTGAATGCATCTTTCGGCTCGAAGAATTTCAGAAAAAAATCTCGTTGGAGCGGTGGAGAAAGGAGATAACAAGAGCTATAGGTATATCAAAATCCGTCTTTATGCCATGAGAGAAGACTTCGATGAACCTGCGATACATAAAGCCAAGGTGAAGAACCTGAAGGGGCAAGATCGATGTACTCTTAATCGTTCCCACATCAGAAATTCCAAATGTAAAACATGTCCAGAGCAATCAAGAGGAAAAAAGAAAAAGCTTCTCGAACTCGAGATGCTCAAGGATGCCTGTGATTTAGTCTTATCAGAAAAAGACGAGAAAAAGAAGACCGCCTTGTTCATAGTTTCCAATTACCACTTTTTTAACGACATTGTAGCGGAAAGTCTAGCTCTGTATACTTCCGTAGTTTACATGGGTAGGGTTCAGGGGATGGATCGTCAAAGCTTGTTTACATATCCCTGATAGAGTATATGCATCCAAAACGGAACCTATTTCGGGATCGAGATATTAGTAACCAAGAGAGTCCTAACAAGAAAACGGATGTTAAAGACAACTTTCGTACAAAAAGATCATCTTCTTCAGTCGTTCTTTGAGTGTTATGTCAATCTCTTTCCTTTACTATTCAATTTCTTTCCTCTCTTAGAATTCTTTTCAGTCTCTTTCCTCTCTTAGAATTCTTTTCAATTTCCCCCAATATTTTTAAGGTTGATTGAGGTAGCAAGCACAAGAAGACATGAGGGTGTATTTGTGAAGCATGGGCCTAAGGAATTGTGAAGCATGGAGCTAAGTTCTAAAACCGAACAATTGACTATCTTACGGAGCAGTGTTACATCTTCAGAGATAATCCTTTTAACTCTCTATGATCTATCTCAATCGTAGAGTTCCTTTTTGGCTGTTCTGAGAAACAATTTTAAAAAAAACTTTGTCTCGAGGTTATCATTAGATAATTGTCGACAATGATTCAAAAGCTACTTGTTGAGTTGCTACTACTATCGATTCATAGCTAATAAACAAGCTCACATAGAACAATTTCAATATTCTTTATTGTTGTATTTATAATTCTATGTTGAAATGTGTACAACATGAATTGTCATGTGTTAATGCAAATTCTCAAAGCTAATAATAAAACATATGCTAAAAAAAAGCAATAATATAGTAAAATATGTAATTTTGCGGTTTAAAAAGTTATAATAGCCCAACAAAAAAAAGAAGTCCGACGAAAGGGAAAAGAATCAGATCGGAGAAATGGAGAGTGGTCTGATATCGGTGGACCGGTGGAAGAACGGAAGTCAGTCTTACTTCTTGACTCATTTTCACTCCGATCACACTCGTGGCCTCTCGCACCACCGCCTCTCTGTTTCCCTCCCGATTCCCAGGCTTTGACCTATCTTTGCATCGCGTCGTCCTCCTCTCTACCTGGCGATCTCCTTCCTCCGGCTCCGACGTTCGCCTCCAATTCACTGTCCTGGTAAGATGATTTTAACACATGATTTTGCTTTCTAGGTCGATGGATGTGTGTAGTGTGGAAT
Organism: Draba incana; assembly: GCA_963576765.1. Classification (NCBI taxonomy): domain Eukaryota; kingdom Viridiplantae; phylum Streptophyta; class Magnoliopsida; order Brassicales; family Brassicaceae; genus Draba; species Draba incana. The sequence goes on from OY755207.1 coordinate 39,301,135, forward strand.
TTAAATACGATTCACTCGAATCATCACTGTGGTGTGTTTGATTGATGTACGTGTAATGTGGAATCATGAATATGAATTTACTGGAATGATCACTGTGGTGTGTTTGATTGATTAGGGTCTGTGATGTTCTTGTTCCGGGGAGATTTCGGATGTTTTCTCTACACTGGAGATTTCCGGTGGGAATTGGATCATCATGTAGCAAGGACAACTCTCGTTCCCAGTAGACATTCTCTACTTGGATAACACTTATTGCAATCCGATTTGCTGGCAAGTGTGTTTGTGTGATTTCGAGTGTTCATTTCAGCAGAGATGGATCGTTGATTGTTTCGGCAAGTCATGATGGTTCTTGTTATAATCTGGGATGCTAAAGAAGGAACTTGTTTCAAGACTTTGATTGATGATAATCACCTGCTGTTTCTTTCCCCTACTCGTTGCTACTCTCCTAAGGTTAACAATTTCAATCCCCAAATTTTTCTTGTTTGGCTTCATCTGTGGATCAAATCTTGATATATGAAATTGAAGAATGTAGAATATTGGTTTTAAATGATCATATAGTTTCTGTATTTGCATCATGTTTGATCTTGGGATATGAACTTGGAGTAAAGAATCAAACTTCCATCTAGTCTTTGATGGGTTCATATCAAGATCATATATAGTTTGTGCATTGGTTTATCTTACTCTGTGAATCAAATTGTTAGCATATTAACAATTTCAATGGCGTGATCTGTGATTCAAATCTGGATATGAATTGAAGAAGGTAGGCTATTGGTTTCGAATTGCTGAATCTGCATCATGTTTGATTTGGGAAATGAACAAGAATTAAACTTTTATATAGTCTTTGATGGTTCTTGGATTTGTCTGAAGTAGAATCTGAAGCCTATGGATTCTCTTGTAATGCTTCTCTAAATGGACCTTTTTTTTAATTGGGGATATGAACAACAAGTGAAGGATCGTAATTTCTTCTAGTCTTTGATGGGTTCTTGCTTGCATTTGTGTTATCTTGTAATGCTTCTCTACTAATGGATTCATCTTTTTGGTTTAGATGAAAATCACACACAAGCTATCGAACTATGCGACGGGGAAGTTGATCAAAGTATACACAGGAGACATACAAACAAAGTATTCTGTATCACATCGGCGTTTTCTGTAACGACTGGATCAGAAGACGATTGCATGTTTCTATGGGATCTTCAGCATACTGCAGAGACTACAAGGCCACACAGACGCAGTGATCTCAGCGAGTTGTCATCCGAATCAGAACGCGATAAGCTTCATCGGGAAAATCATTTAGATAAAACTATCAGGATTTGGAAACAGGATGCTTGAGAAATCGCTTAGAACATGAACGAATATATATACATATATATCAATGTATGGAAACAGGAATGATTTATAGAGTGTTTTTAACAGATTTGTTGTTTGTTAATGCAAATTTATTCAATATTATAGTCTTGAGTGGACTGTCTCTGCAGCTATTTCCCACATCCCTAACCATCAAAACATTCTCTACAAGACACTTGAGATATTGTAATTAATGTTTGGTTATTCAACACAAACCAAGAAAACCGATCACTGCTGATGCTAGGCGTTCTAGACAGATGCATGTAGCTATGTTTAGGAAAACCCACTGCAAAAGCATTTCAATGTTTAAAACAGATATCACTTGTATAAACTGGTAAGTGATCAAGAAAATACCCACTAAACAAAGCATCTTCAGCCATGAAACAAGATGGACAATACCAATTTTCATCAGGGAATTCTAATAAGAGGTGGATTCAAACTATATGTGTGATACTCGCGTGTACCAAACAAGAGAAAAACATTACAATTATAAAGCTGGCTTTTGCGCAATACTTTACAGTCGTGAATCTAAACTAGTGTGAAACTAACAGCACAATGATCCGATAAGCCAAAAAGGTGAAGAAACCGAATTGTAGCCATTCACTTATTGTCATTTGGTTTAGAAGCAAAGACGAACTACAAAGATACTACTTACTCTCCTATCCAAGTTCAATGATTCTGTTTATACGTTCATGACATGGTTTGAGTTTGCATAAATGTTTCAAACAATAAAAAAAACAACAAAAGTAATGGTTATGTAAGATAATTGCAGAAATGTTTCTAAGCTTCCGCTTCCCCTTACTAGACATCTAAGTATATTTAAACATGCTTTTTCGTACCATTCCCTAAATTCTACCTATATAAACATCATATCCTTCGGAAACAAAACTTTCGGCAAGAGTTTCATTGTAAAATAAGTCGTTTGAGGCGATGAAGAAGGTTGTCTTCTTAACCTCATTTCTTTCTTGTAAGACAATGTCAGAAGAATCCTTTACGACTTCTAATTCGCAGAGATCTCACTTCCACTCTTTTGACGGAAACTGCACGGTTTACATTTTAGTTTACGGGGGTGATAACTGTTGACTGTACAAAATTTCTTTATTTTGTCCACATAGTCTCTCTGTTGCTCAGTTTCCTCGTCATCTCCTTCCATTGCATAGACATACACGTCGGTGCACCTATAGAACTTAGCTTTCACTTTTTCTACTGCCTGCACAATGTTAGCTTTCATATTACCAGGCTGAAAAGATCTATCAAGCACAATCGTCCCGAGATCGAGAATAGCTACCATATCCTCAACATTAGTATTGTTGACTAACAATATTTTATTACACCAAAAAACTAATTTAGGACCGGAAAAATTAATTAATTTATCGAATTATTAATTTATCAAATATCAACTAGGCTTTTTCATGTGGACATGGACTTTTCAATTTAAGACATGACAAACTAAGTCAAATTCTAATGTTGGTCTAAAATCTAAATACGTATGCATAACTGGAATTTAAAAACATTTGTAATCTCTTTTGTATAGTCGAATATTATATATCCTAAACTATGTCAAATTAGTAAAAGGAACCATCCTTACTCGGGTCATATCTTTTAACAACGATTTCGATCAACACATCGATGGACTTCTCTAATTCTTTTGGTATTTTTTTTGTTGGCATCTGAAATTATGTATATTGGATGTTAGTATGACACATTACAAAAAAATCAAGTTTAGCCCTCACTACCAAAGGAACATAAAGCCCAATGAAAACCTAATACACATAATAAAAGCTTAGGCATTCCCAAAAAAAAAAAAATTAAGTTTATTTAGCCCTCACTCTTTTAGTATTTAAAACACTACAATTATATGTTGACCAAAAAACCTACCATTATATATGAATTAGGGGTGGGCATAATTCCCGTTTCGTACCATTATATATGAATTAGAGATTACATGCAATGTTATTTGATATTAGTCACATCAAAACTAATTTTTTTAGGGCCATAAAACGAACTGAAAAAGTATTACTTATCACTAGGTTTCTAAGACGATCTGGTCCCGTTGTCTAACATAATTTTTTCAAAATTAAAAAATATAAAATAAACACGATTCTTATCATGTTATAAACATTTGATGTCTATTCACCAAAAAAAAAACATTTGATGTCTAACGAATATTGGTATTTTAAATTCAATTTGCAATACGAAAGTAAAATTGTCTAAACCGATGCTATGGTACTCAACCAAAAACGAACATCATTATTTCTTTCTTTCACCTTTGACTTTAAACCATGGCCGGTAAAAGTTCTTCCGGTCCAAAGAACCTTCAATTTAGTTCTAAGTCCGCTTTGGGAAAGCATTTCTCACAAATCTCCTCTAATCCCCACCAACAAACTCAATGGATTGCATATTTTATTACGATATAACATTTTGACATATGTTGAACCTATATTTCTCCTCCCATAAACATTATAATTTTCGTCAAGCCGTATAAAATTTATATGACTTGAACATTGGAAAGTTTTCAAAAGAATAAGCTCATATTCTTTCATTGGAAAGTCCTCATTTCTCAACCATGCTTTTCTCGCATGATACATACTAATATACTATGGTCCGAAACCCGGAAGAAAATATGCTCTCGAGAGAAGTTGTATTTTGAGTTGGGTTCCCCCTCCAACATCTAAATCCCTCATAGTGAATCCAACACATGTTGACATTCTCTTACCATGAATAAATTTACCTGTCCAAGTGAAAACGAAAAGTCAAGAGAGACTAGGCTAGACAAAACTCTCCCTTCCAAATATATTTAATGAATAAAGAGTATTTTTAAATCAATAAATAAAATATTATTAAAATATAAATAAATTAAAGAGTATGAAGTTGCTAAAATAGGTGACACAAAATAATACTGTTAAATCTCTATTATGACAACAGCAAAAACTGAAGAGCAAAATCATGGAAAATTATTTTCCTTAAAAAACTTTGTATTTGATCTGTTGACAAAAAAAAACTTGTATGTAATCAAAGTATATTTTTGCATCAAATATAGTAATATTTTTACAAAAGGCAGTATATTATAATAAAAATCAAATCAAAAACAAATTTGGTTAAAAAATCTACGCAAAACGAAACGAAATGTATGTGAATGTACTATAAAATAAAGGTTGTGCTCTTGCAAAATCATATAATTAGCTAGTGATAAGGCAAAGAGAAATTCTTCTAGAGATAAAACAAAGCTTGTATTTTTTTCTGTAGGATCCGAAAAATAGGAAAATGGTGTGGGATAGTAGTGATAATGATGATGATGATGGTGATTGTTACGGGAGAAACAACAAAACAAAAGAACGATTGGATTACATGTTTTCGAACATGTTCTCAACCTTGTCAAGATCATGATGGTGATTGCTACGAACGTTGCAAAATCCAATGCGGAGGCCCCAACCCTCCCCATGGTCCTTCGGCCCATACTAATTCCCCTCGGTACTAGCTCTATTTTCTCTACTCGTACTCTCATACGTTGTACTTATATAATTGATGTTCTAATCACATTGTATATATGCAATGTTTTAATCATATATTCATGCATGCGTAGAATCTCACATGGGATGGCATCTATGGAAGCTCGCGGAAAGAGAGAATGATTGAAAAACAAAAATCGTAGAGAATTTGTGATCATGTCTACCTTTTCCAACTTTATAATTATGATAAAAAAAAAAAATGTTTATGTTCTCTATTTTACAGGTTTATATAAGTCACAAAGATAACAAAAATATATACATTCAATTACGTAAACATAAGTTTAACAAAATAAAATTAAGTAAAAATAAGAGAGGAATATTAAAAACATAACATTATAAATTTATTATACAAACTCACAAAGATAACAAAAAACATCTATACGATTACGTATAAAGATAAGGGAGGAAAGCATTTCTTTACGTAAACTAGCTCACTTTGCATCTAAATTCTTGTTGTTCAATTATAAAGGTAGTTTTCTCGCATAAGGATGTATAGATGTTGAGTTTGTTTGTTTTTTACTTTGTAGAATGGATTAATTTGGATCTATCTCAAAATGAAGCAAAACTTGATTGTCAGTAGTTTTCCTACGATCGATTAATCTTTTAAGGAAATTGTTGTTTCACATTATTTGGTATCAAACTTCGATTATATTTCTTAAAAAAATTAAAAAAAAAAAAAAAATCGATAAACTGAGTTTTGACACCAAATTGCAAGTAATCACTTAGTTTATGTCTCTGTCTTCTTAATCACTCAGTTTCAAAGCTTGAAGTGATTCAACTTCTGTCTCTGTCTTCTTGGCATGACGTGTACAAAAACCCTTTAGCCTCTCAAGTGCATCCTCAAGCATATGAGCTTCTACTCCAATGGTTATCCTCATCCAGTTCTTCAATCCCAGAGCCTCTCCTGCAATACATGACCCACAAATGAACACATTTTATCATCAAAACTCAAATCAAGATTCATGTTTCTTGCTTGATTTCATTTACTTTACCTGGCAGAAACACAAGGTTTTCCTCTCTAGCCAGCTTCACGCAGAAATCAATGTCGTCTTTGATGTTCTCCAACAATGTCAGCTCCAGTTTTGTCTGCGGTAAGTCAAAACTGTTAAAATGGATACATAAATCAGAGATATCATCTCTCAACGACGAGTTCCACTATTCATCAGATTGAAAGACTAGTAACGGTTGGAAATTGATCAAGAATCACCAATCTTAACTACATTTGGGGATGTATCTGGTTAATCGAATCTTTACCAGTAAGTAAGTGCAAGACTCGGGTTTCTTGGGACAGACGACGCAAGGGATGTCCTTGAGCCTGTCACACACCAAAACGACATTATGTTTAAGAATCTTGTTCTTCTTTGCAAAGAACTTCTTATCCGCTTTCTCCAGGATCTCGGGAAGTGCAACCTGTCAAAGGAACAGACTCTAAGTGTAATCTAAAGACTAGTCAATGCAAAGAACCAAAACACACAAACCTGAATTATAGTGGAAGGGTCAGGAGTAATGTCAAGATTCTGTTTGATGGATTGAGCAACCTGACAGAAACAAAGAGTAAACAAACATATAGTGAGATTACTTGTAACAAAACATCAAGAGAGGATCAATAGAAGTAGAGCAATAAACAGACCTTGGTGGACTTGAAAGCACCCTCGGGATCATTCAAGGCGATCCAGCCAATTTTCCATCCAGGAACAACCCATCCTTTAGATATTCCTCCTAATGTCAACACAGGAACAATCGATGCAAACTTCCCCATCGGAACAAAGGGATTGTCTCCAAAGATAGTTTGGTCATACACTTCGTCTGCAATCACCATTATCCCCAACTTCCTAGCCGTCTCTGCAACCGAAAATGTTCACCAATCAATCAAAAGTTTCAATCTTTAACAAATTCCAAATCAGAAATGACTCAAAGTTTCAAGCTTTAGCAAATTCCGAATCAATAAGTGTTATGTTATGAATGAGACCTTTTTGAGATGGTCGTGAGAGTAGACATTTCCACAGGGGTTATTGGGGTTAATCACAACAATTGCGACAGTGTTCTCGTCTGCAATGGATTCGATGCCTTGGAGATCAATCTCCCATTCTCTGTCGGGAAGAAGATCGAACTTACGGATCTCGAGACCATTCTCCAGGTCCATACAAAAGGACACCCTGCATTGAGATGTAGGAAAACTTAGCATCTATCAAATAAAATGTTTAGTAGTTGATACTAAAAAGGTACAGCCTGGAATCCCTTGCTTGATACACAATAATTACCTTTAATCCCTACTCTGAGGGACTAATGTTGGTGGGGTCTTCAAGAATCATGTTTTATCAGGATATACATATACACTGCTAGGGTATCACAACACATGTCCAGATCAAACTTACTTGTCGAGGAAGGGCTCGCATTTCCAGCTGCTCATAAGTTTGTTGAATTCTTTCTTTTTTTTTAAGATCCCTAGCTACAAGAGTACAAACACAAGCCATTTACTCCAACAAATTCACAGAAGAAATATCAAAACAAAGCTATAAGTCAATGGAGTAGAAATATACACTGCACAAAAAACATTTGGAACTCCTCTGGCCAACAAAGTGGCATAATTAAGCAATTGAGAAATAAACCCTAGAATCAAAGAGCCTGAGAGGGAGAGGGAGCGAGGGAAAAAGATCAAACGATTGAATATAGGAACATTGGAAATAGGAACCTCCAGATTCAAGCTCCTTATGCTGAACACCGCCGCCGTGTTTATCAGAGATTATAATTACCGTCTCGCCGGGAGAATCTCAGCTAGCTCCGGCGTCTTCGGCCTCGATGCGTGTCCAGAAACAAGAGTAGACGGAAGGGTCACAGGGGTAAAACGGTATTTTTGTCCAAGAGCATGTAGAAACGCCTCTAAAACGTTACCGTAGATGCCTTCGTCCACCGAAACGGCAAACGCTATTGTTACCATTCTGCGTTTGCGTTTTGGGCCGTGGTTGTTCTTTTCCTTCACTCATCTTTCTCTTAATTGTGCTTTTGCTTCTCAATTTTCTTTTAGAATTGATTAGTTTCAATACAAAATTTAAAAGAGGTGCGATTAAATATTAATTAAAAGTTTGAACTGTGGAACGTGAAATAATCTTGCTGACACGACACCCAACAGCTAAACACACACGTGCCAAAATAGTAATCCAATCACTAGTCTTTTCTAAATGATTTTTTTGCGTTTGAACAAAAGACTCTGATAGACAACAAAAGAAGAAACACAAAATCATACCTTTGACTCGACAAAAACGTACAACAACGATACATGAGATATATTGTGATAAGACTTAATGGTGGGACATTTTTGCTCTGTTGAGATTTGTATATTTTAGAATGTTTATCTTAGAATGTCAAACCTTAAAAGAATAAGTTTTTTTTTGTGTGTGTGATAGATAGTGAAAAAAGGACATTGGCTCTGAATGGTAACCTCGTTTGGACGCAAGTCCGTTTGCAACCGCCCCAATTATCAAACCGGTGTTTGTATTTTTTTTTAAATAAAATATTTTATTTTTTGTTTATGAAAAATATATGTATATACTTAACTTTAATATAAATATATAAAAATCAAACTAAAAATTTTAAATTATTATTTCTATTTTAAATAATATATAATATTTTCAATCAAAAATTATTTACTATTTAACCGCTCCGTTTAAACGGAGTGACCAATCTGACCCATTGTACCTCTTGCACGGATTAAGTTAATGTAAATCTATCATATTTGAATATTTTTTTTATTTATTGTGGATCTTACATATTGAATTACGAATAAGTTGGTATACAAGAGGATTGGACACAAAACGCCCTTGAAATTCAACTTTCTTACAACAACAAGAATAATCCGAGGTATGTGATAAAATTAGTATCAACTCGAGTGGAGGAAGAAAAGGAAAGATACAATGACAAATTGGCTCACATTTTCAAACATAGTCCTAATAAAAAGGTGAAAAACTAAACAAAACAATTCATGCCCGAAAGCAAAAGCGAAGTCACTTCTGTTGTTCTACTAGCTAGTAAGGAATTTGTTGTTGTTGTTGTAAGAAATACGGATATTATATATATATATATATTATATTTTGTATAACATAATTATTTCTTGTTCAGGTCTATACATTATAAGTAACACATCAATATGTGTACACGAGGATAATATTATATTGTATATTGCAGATATGCAAATATACAATATAATATTTATATTTGCATATGTGTACACATATTGTGTCCGAAAGCTTCTAGCACACATAGTTCGCCATTACAAAGAAACCTTAATTTCACGAAATAAGAAAATAACATAATCTACACAGATATATGTCCTTAGACTTAGAAGCTTTCGGACACAAAAGAAGTTTATATTTGCATATGTTTGAACGTACACATATGTTTGCAAATCGCAACGTTTATAAATAATATATAAATAACGTCTCAAACAGAACAAAAAAAATTATAGGGAGTGATTTATGTTTTCATTCGATTTTATCCTTAAGAGACCAAGTGAATCTCCAACCATTGATCATGGTCTAAGAGCATGTGCATTAGAGACATTCTCATAAATGTCTACAAAGTTTTTACATTTATGAAAATATCTCTAATGCACATGCCATAAGACCACTTTAGCAATTAACTTATATTTTTGATCAACCTTTATGAACTCACTTTCGCTATTTTGTTATTAGGCTTATCCATGTTATTCTCGAGATATTTCATTTTCTCAATAAACCAGTATTTTTAATGGGATATGACTGAGATAATAAATCATAAATATCAAGAACCCATTTATCTTATTTGGTTGTGTCTTTGCCATATTATTTAACTCACCATTTATCTGATTTGCTGAATTTTGTCTTTTTATGAAAATTTGTTTCTCTCTCACTGGTTTGGGACTACGTAAAATACAATAGCAGAGTTAACTTTGCCGTTTAAGATTGGGTGAAATTTGATCAAACAGATATCTAAACTTAGCTGATTAATAATGACATTTCACTCCGGAGAGCGACACATCAGCTCACAAACACAGTCATGAAACTGCCACGTTTCACTTCATTAGCAATTTTATCGGACGCAGAAGACATATACAACAATTGTCAGTTTTTGTTGTTCAACTGATTGAATTCCGAAACTCTTTCAGTTCCAAGCTTTTTCTCTTCGTCTTCCACCTGATTTAGCAACTTATGTAGTCATGCCTTTTATACGTGAGACATAGTTTAGTCATTGCGAACGGTCTTAATAAACTTAAAATCCATGTTGATTACTTATTTATATTTTGATCCAAGTAAATATTATTGATTTTTTAACATTAGACATAAATCGTACGTAGTACCAATATTATAGTTTATATTGTACATAATGATTAGATATATATTGTAAGTTTGTAACTAATACTGAATTTTTATGGAAAAACCCCTCAAATTTTGATTATTATTTAATATATATTACGGATAAGTTGACTATTTACGTTACAAAAATTGTTATGTTATTATTTTCATAGACTACTGCTCAAATCCTATAATCTAGTGAAAGATAAAAAAAGGTCCAACCTTTTTATGAGAGTTCATCTCGACTTTTAGTCTTGTCTTCAGAAAGGAAGGGTGGAGAAGACTCTCAAACAATTGCAAATAAAAATCAAAAATTAAAAAGGAAAGAAATTTGTTCAAAATATCAGAACGAATAATAGTGACGCATCAGAACATATCACACGCGCTCACTCTCTTTGTTCAAACATCAGTCATCACCATAGTGAGCGAAGGAAAGGAAAAGTGAAAATCAGAACGAATAATAGTGACGCTCAAAGGATTTGTTCATCAGTCGTCACACGCGCTCTCACTCTTTATGGACTTTAATTAATGAAAATTGTATACTCCACATATCATTAACACAACATCTCTGCAAGGATATTAGCACAAATAACACATAAACAATTATAATGCATTGACTAACCATTTTTTACATTTTTCTCTCCCTATCTCTTTCTAACATTGAGTTACTTTTATATTATTAGTTTTTTTAATTATTACACACAATTTCCCTATCATGTATCTACAAAAGAAAAAAACATCTCTTCAATAATTTCCAAAAAAAACAAGCCAAAAGAATTTACAGGTTGGACCATAGTGAAAAAGATCACCCTACTAAAACTATATAAACCTAAAGTCTACAGAGAATTTAATTAAAGGGTGTACACAATTGTAAATCCAACAACTTTTCATTCTCATTTATGGTGCGAACCTTCTTTTTTTGTTTCGTCCTGGCCAATACATTTTTTCGTTTGGTATAATTTCCTTTTTCAAGGAGAAGATAATGCGATGTATATATATGCATATTATTTTGTGTGTATAGTATACGAATGAAGAAATTAAGAAGATAAAAACCTATTGAGTGTTTTGCGTTTATTTTGAAATTCTACTTGTGGCTGCTTCAAAAGAACAATAGGTACTAACTTTAAGAAGAAATTACAAACATTGTATGTGACATAACACATAAGTTTTGATTAACAAAGTTTAAGTGTTTTTCCGATTGTAAATACAAGGTTTTAGATAAATAATTAAATAACTCTCTCTCTCTCTCTCTAGTGTATTGTCGTATTCACAAATATTCGTCGTATCATACTATATAGTATATGAATATCATATATATGAAATTTCAAAAAAAAAAGAAGAAAAAAAAAAAAAATATATATATATATATATCTCTGTATCATACTTTTTTTGTTTTGTCGACTATCTATATGTACTACATTAGAGTAAACGCTGGACAAAATAATTTAATGAAGAAAAAAATAGATTTACTGATTATGGTGGGCCCAAATAGTTTGCTTTAACTACATGTAACTCCAACTTGTTTATCAGAGCCGAGAAAGAATGATGAATTCTTATTTTATTTACAATAAATTCAGAGTGGCACATTAGAAGTCAGTGTACAGCCTCGTACGAACATCTCACCAAATCCAACCATTTTATCCTCAACCATGTGGACCTGACGATAAACAAAAATAAGTTAGCTGCATATTTTTATATTAATTTGGTAACGGTCCGATTGTCATTGTCCATGGGATCAAAACCTCATATAACCCGAAAGGTTGATCCCAATTTTCAAATAACCCAAAAATTAAAATTACGATTTTACCCTTAATGAAACGGGACAGAGTAAAATGATGTTAAATAGAATTAAATCGGTAAGGTTGTGTTAGAAAACACGGTAGTCCAGTGGTTGGGCGCTCCCACGCGCGCACCTGCGTGCGACGCGCGCCCGGGGTTCGATTCCCCTTACGCGCAATAAAACCAGTAATATTGGGTACTAGTATTACTGGGTATAACTGGGTGATACTGGTATAACTGAGTAATACTGGTATAACTGAGTAATACTGGTATAACTGGGTACTAGTATTACTGGGTATAACTGGGTAGTAATACTGGGTACTACTAGGTACTAGTATTACTGGGTAATACTGGGTACTACTAGGTACTGGTATTACTGGGTACAACTAGGGCGGTGATTTTTCATTTAAGATGAGAATGAAACCCTCTAAGTGAAAGAGAGTTTCATTAAGGGTAGTTTCGTCATTTCATTTGACCCAGGGTTATATGAGAATTTTTCCGGTGTTGGAGGTTGGTATTTGAGAGAAAGGGTTATATAAAAATTGGACCCCCATGTTCATGGTCGATGCATCTCAAAGTATTTAACAAATACTTTATAAAAATGTTTAATTGGTGTAAGGAATATATTATTATATTTCCTTTTCCTATTATTTGGTCTTATAAAGATCCGTTTTTTATTGGATTAATGTTATTACATAATATATTTGGTAACCGATTAAATGGAAATAATGGAGTTAATTCCTAATAAATCTCTACTTTGATGGACGGTTGAGATTAATTCTTAGGAAACCCTAAAGAGGAATTAGGTCCTCTCTCCACCTATAAATATATGCCTTTAGTCCATCATAAAGGCATCCTAATTTTACAACACCTAAAAGAAAAGTTTATAGGCAAGGGGAGAGAAACCTAACTCCTAAACTCAGAGATCAGACTTTTCGTCTTCCATAAGAATACCGTTCAGATTTCATCTTCCGCTACAATGAACAAAGGTAATCCGATATCTGTGATTAATTAATAGAATTTTAGAGATCTGCAAATTAGGATTGCTTGCACATATGAAATTATGTTTATAAATCGTCCGTGCAAAATTCGGATTTTCTGAAAATTAATTTTTTTTTGAGATCTATAACTGTGCAATATTCGTGCGACTGAAAGTTTATGATTTCCGCAATTATGTTTTCGTGCGAATTTTGTTCATCTGAGAATTAGGGTCTTCGCAAATTATTATCTGTAGATCTGTTTCGTGCATAATCTGTGCAATTATTATTTATGAACATAATCTGTGCATAATTCGTACAGAATTAGGGTTATTCTCATAATTGTAAATCTGTTTTGTGCATACTTTGTGTGAATTATTATATGAACATATTTTGTGCATAATTCGTACAGAAACGTTCTGTACATAAACCGGTATTAGATTCGTTTTATTTAAAATTCGTATAGATTATTCTGTGCATTATTCGTACAGTAATAATCTTTGCATAAAGTTTACATAAACGATCTGTGCATAATCTGTACAGAACATATGTTTCAGAAAAAGTGCAAAAGTAGGGTTTGGATATCACCACAGTGATTTCATCCCTTAATGGTTTGCATATTCAAGCTATTCATGTAATAATTAGTTACCCACAGGTAGATTATGAACATGATATATGATTGATAATTTATGGAGTTTTTTTTTGTATATGTGTAGACTTTGGATATCCACAGATAACTTAGTCTAAATAATTCAATACATAACTCATTATTGCTTTTCTGAATTTATGACTTTTTTTGGAATTTATCGTGATTTCCCACAGGAACACTTTAGTTTCTTGTCATACGTTCAATTATTTATGTGCTGATTATGGTCTAGAAGTCTAATTAGGACTTGTCGTATCTCTTAATTGCAGCTTTACCTGCTAATTTGTCATCCATGGTCTCTGCTGTTCCAATCCTCACGGGAACCAACTTCTCAGAATGGAAAGAGAAAGTGAGTTCACATTAGGAGTACTTGATTTGGATTTAGCGCTTCGTGAAAACGAGCCAAATCCACTTACTGATGAAAGTACTGAGGAAGAAAAGGTTCTCCATAAAGCTTGGGAGAAAGCGAACAGATTGAGCATTATGTTCTTAAGGATGACTATTGCTAGCAACATTAAAACTTTCCTTCCAGCTGCAGATAAAGCCAAGGCTTATCTGGCAGCTATAGAAGAACGGTTTAAGACTGCAGACAAATCTCTAGCAGGGAAACTTATGGCAGATCTTACAATCATAAAGCATGATGGCGCAAGGTCTATGCATGAACATTGCATTGAAATGACCAACCTTGCGGCTAAGCTGAAGAATTTAGGAATGAGTGTGGACGATTCTTTCCTCGTCCAGTTTATCCTAAATTCGCTACCTCCTCAGTATGGACCATTTCAAATCAATTATAATGCAATTGATGAGAGATGGACCTCTAATGAATTGGCCAATAAGTTGGTTCAAGAGGAGGCTAGGCTTGGTCGTGAAGGTATTAAGTTTGCACATTATGTCCAAGGAGTTGGACCTAAAGCTGGGAGAAGGCATCAAGTGAGCCAGAAAAGAGCACCACCCAGAATGGATGATTCTAATCAAGAGAAGAAAAAGGCAAAGAAAGATGACCGATGTAACTTTTGCAAAAAGTCTGAACACTTTCAGAAGGATTGTCAGAAAAGAAAAGAATGGTTCGAAAAGAAAGGTAATCCTATGGGTTTCGTAAGCTTTTTCGAAACAAATCTTACTCATGTTTCTTCTAATACTTGGTGGATTGATAGTGGTGCTAATGTACATGTTACGAATTCCTTGCAGGGATTCCTTACGACCCAGGCTATAAACCCAAGTGAAAACTACTTATTTATGGGAAACCGAGACAAAGAACCAGTTGAAGCAATTGGCACTTATCATCTCATTTTGGATAGTGGATTTTGTTTGGATTTATTTCAGACTCTTTTTGTTCCATCTATTTCCCGTAATTTAGTTTCAGTAAGCAAACTTGATTTAGCTGGTTTTAAGTCCTCTCAAGGAGATGGTTGTTTTAATTTGTTTTTAAACTCTAATCGAATTGATTCTGGAATATTAGTTGATGGTCTTTATCGATTAAATTTGGCTGATCAACGCTTTGAAACACATCTTACTCTGAAAACTAAAAGTGGACTTAAGCGCAAAACATGTATTGATGACTCATATTTTTGTGGCATAAAAGACTGGGACACATTTCCAGTGAAAGAATTAAGAGGTTGGTAAAAGATGGAGTCATTCCGAATCTTGATTTTACCAATAATAAAGAGTGTGTAGATTGCATTAAGGGTAAGCAAACTAAACACACTAAAAGAGGAGCCACAAGAAGTACACAGCTTCTTGAAGTCATACATACATATATTTGTGGACCTTTTAGCGTTCCATCTTTTGGAGGTGAAAAGTACTTCATTACCTTTATTGATGATTATTCACGTTATTGTTATCTCTATCTATTGCATGAGAAGTCTCAATCTGTGGATGTTGTACGAGTGTTCATTACTGAAGTAGAGAGACAATTAGATAGAAAGGTGAAAATCATAAGGTCAGATAGAGGTGGTGAATTTTATGGCAGATATGATGAAACAGGACAACATCCTGGACCTTTTGCCAAACTTCTCCAGAAATTAGGAATCGCTGCTCAATACACAACGCCTGGTTCTCCATGGCAGAATGGTGTAGCTGAAAGGCGTAATCGTACTTATATGGGGATGGTTAGATCCATGATGAGTCATGCTAACTTACATGTATCCTTGTGGATGGATGCATTACGTACTGCAGTTTATATCTTGAACAGGGTTCCTAGCAAAGCAGTTCCTAAGACTCCTTTTGAACTGTGGAAAGGCTGGAAACCTAGTCTGTCACATCTCCAAGTTTGGGGTTGTCCAGCTGAAGCAAGAGTATACAATCCACATGAAAAGAAATTAGACTTCAGAACGATCAGTGGTTTCTTTATTGGTTATCCTAAGAAGTCTAAAGGATATAGAATTTATTGTCCATCCCATACTACGAGAATAGTAGAAACCGGTAATGCCAGATTCTATGAGGATGGCGAGATCAGTGGGAGTGTTAAAATTCAAGATGTAGACATTCAGGAAATTAGGGTGAACATTCCCATACCCTTGATTCCTAATGTAGCTGGGGATCCTCAAGTTGTAGAACCGTTGAACAACGAGGAAAACCCAGTGAATGATCATCTATTCCATAATGATAATATCGCCAATAATGATGATGAACTTGTAGTTCAAGAGGAACCAGCATTAAGAAGATCTTCTCGTCAGAGGAAATCTGCTATTTCTGATGACTACATGCTTTATCAAGTAGAATCTGTAGAAGGGAATATTAAAGATCCAGTTTCTCATTCACAAGCCATGAAAGATGTTAATTCTGATAAGTGGATTGATGCCGAAAATGATGAAATGGAATCGATGGCTAAGAATGAAGTTTGGGACATTGTTCCGTTGCCAGAAGGACACAAAGCAGTTGGGAGTAAGTGGATCTTTAAGACCAAACTCGACTGTAAAGGATGGGAGTTCCATTGACCAAAAACCATGCCTCCCGGATCTTCGATGTACACACAGTCCGAAGAAGAAGCATCCACATGCCCATGGACTTGTGGTTTTTAAGCTCCGGCATGTGGAAGAAATGCTTGAACTGAGGATGGTCATGAAACCATTTAAGCTCCTTCTCCGTAAGCACACTTTCCAATGTCTTGATTGTCTTCAATAGAGAACACCTTGTCTCAATCTTTATGGCCTTATTATACTCGGTTGTTAGAAAGAATATCTCTGTCGGCTTCAATGGTTCAGTTTCCTCAGCTACTCCCTGCAATCAAAAAACAAATTTATATCACAGTAGTTCTCCAGTTGTACCACGCATTATATCCAGTAGTTCTCCAGTTGTACCAATTCTTATAACACAGTAGTTCTCCAGTGTTACCTAGTGTTACGTTTTTTTTTAACAACAAATTTTGACTCTCGATTCCTTTACATACCTTCCCCTTTGGGTTTGGATTCCGATTAACACGGTATTGCTCACCCCCAGCGTCGGACTCAGTTTCGGACCCGGTTTCTGCCGCTTCCTCTGAACTCGACGGAGGATACTCAACTTCAACAACTCTTGAAACTCTTTGGTTTGTAAGAATTCCATCTTCCGAAACAGAGGCTCTTTTTGTACGGGCCGGCATGATCTAACAAATCGACAAAGAGAAGAATTAGGTTTGGTCGGATTATCTTTAATCGAAATCGAAAAAAATAGGTTTCGAATTGGGATTGATTCATACCTTAGAGAAGAGGAATTGGGTTGAGTTGAGTTGAGTTGCAAGGATATATCCTCCGAATTGCAAGCTTAGTTTTACTCGGTTGTGCAAAGAAGGAAACCGATTTTTAGAGAGAATTTCAAGTTTTCAAATGAAGAAGAAGACAACCCAGAAGTCGCGGATTCGGAGGATGGGTCGGATTCGGGTCGGGTCGGCCTGGTTGGGTTCGTAATTAAGTGAAACTTACATGGTTTCTTTGGGTTTTCACCTAGTTTTCAGTTAAAAAAAAAAAAAAATTGTTTTTTTCTGGGGTCATTTGAAAATTGGGAAAAAACTTTCGGGTTATTTGAGGTTTTGATCCCTCTAAACCTGTATCTTTTCATATTTATGATTGATGCGTTCGTTCAATAAGCATTTTAAGGAATGTTCTTATATTTTGAAGATTTTGTTACGATTTGTTTATGAAAATTGTGGAGCAAGTTTCTCAGTATTTGAAATTTTCCTTTTAGATAATCTAAACCGAGATCCATCTTCCAAACAAGTTGAACAAATTTATGGTCAAATATTTTGTTATGGAAAACTCATTACATAATATAGAAGGTTTGACCAGACAGTACAATCAATTTATAGCAAATAATAAACTCGTAATACAATCTCATAGTCAAAGTTTTTGTTATGCAAGGTTTAGTAAATTTATATATAAACACACAAGACCATACAATCAGTTTATAATAAGCAGCAAAGTACGAAATAATAAAAGGTAAATCATGTTTCTCCCAAATATTCCTTATACAAAATACTAGTATTTTTTTGTCGTTTATGTCATTTTTTTTTATAAACGATGGTTTTGAACTTTAATTTTGTATAAGTTTTGTTTTCTTTGAAGGATAGACCGACAAAGAGTTGCTGCAACCTATTGAAATATAACTAATGGCAACTAAAAAAATTTCATCACTTCTACTATCTTTGTTGATGGTCTTCACTTTCATCTCTATACCCATAATTTCAGGTAACATATTTATTCGTTCAAGACTATATTATATTAAAAGACAGAAACCCGAATTTCCAACCAATTCGTTTTAAAAATTTTGTCGTATTTATAAGTTAAATTTAAATATTCTGAATTTAATTCTCAAAATAAAAATTAATATTCTGAATTTATTATTTTTGTATTTAAAATATTACTAACTTTTATGTTCTAAACAGGTAGAAAAGTATGTGTACAAGTGGGAGATTGTATCAGCGAAAAGGCATGCAATAAACAGTGTCTATCTCTCAATTTCAAAGATGGAGGATCTTGTTTAAATGATTTCTGTTGTTGCAAGTATGTGGAATTTCGTGGACGTCATATTTCTAATTCCCTTGAGTACTAATTAATTTTTAATTCTATATGTATTATCTACTTTATGAATACAAGAGCTATAATGATCAACTTTTTTTTTTACAATGAAATAAACATAAAAAATTTATAAAAGAGCATTTCAACCATACCATTAAAAGAAGAACATTCTAAAATGTACATTCATAGAGCAAAACATCACACTAAATTTTATCGATATGTGTTAGACGTCGAATAAATAATAAATGTCCAAATGGACCAATTGATTACATAGCTAACCACGTCAAATTATACAACACAAGAAATTAAGTAAAGGCGAGAGGATCGATAGATTGTACCCTTTGTTAGATCGATCCAAGTCTACTTCAACACGAGAAATTACATTTTTTGTTGTTTTGGTGATTTCGGGAGTTTGCCGAAGTAAACATCAACAAAGATACTTTTGTGTTGAGAAATAATGAGGATTGTATATATATATTTTTTTTTTGCTAAGAGGATTGTATATATTTATAATGTGATTTTTTAAGATTTTATAAATTTTGCTTATATGAACAGCACACACAAGATCAAACTTGATAACATATGATAAAAAAAACTAACTGGGAATTAAAAATAGGAAAAAATGGAGAACTACAAATCAATAGATAATACTTTTTTGTCTACATCAAAAAATGGGGAACTAAAATGGGGAAAAAATGGAATAAGTAATCTAGACTTTCTTTTGTCGGTGGTTTCCCGTCAGTGTTCTCAATTGTTTCTTTATAATTTCTTTAATGTCCTCCGTAAGTGAACAACGTATTTCGAAAGTGAGACTATGCAATTCGAGGTAGGATCTACAAGAGATAAGGACGAGTTACATGTTCTAATTAATTAATGACCGGAGTTGCAAAGGATGGTACTGAGACCTGGAGCTCAACTGCATATTGGAGAACGCAGCTCATGCTGCTTCCCACCTTTTGGGAATTACTTTCCAGTTAGAGCTATTTGAATTGCATTGCTTTCTTTTTGGCGCGTTTGTGACTCTGGAGGATTCTTGGCGTGGCCTTTTCGTCCCCATGCATGTTAATCTTGTACTCTTCCACGGTTTACGTAATGTCTATCATCTTTGTATCCGCCTTCGGATATTTGTCCTAATAAGACTTTAAATTATTAAATTACAATTCTGTATAGTGAAGTGATTCCTCAACTTCATGTAGACTCGGTGTATTTTTAACTTTAAAATTCTTTGCATTTACACTTTATGTCTTACCAGACTGTTCTAGCTAGGGAATTTTACGAACAAGTAACAAGGCATGATAAGATCCATTGACGTTTTGTTGGCTTGATGATGCTTTGGAAGCTCTAATTGGGGTCCCATGCCCTCGAGGGCGATGAACGGTTATGAAGATTGACCTTCACCTTTCCGTGAGCGGATCGATGAAACATGAAGCTCATGCTGCATTTCTTCCTTTATTCAACCAAATTATATAATTTGAGTAATTATCAATTAAGTTACTGAAAGTGATATAAAAACAGACAATTTGAATAAAAAAATGATGATGGCATGTGATATCTAAGCTGACTTGCGTTAGAGTTGACTTGTCATCCACGTTATCACCGATTAGTGACTATTGGATGATTTAACTATAATTGGTTACTTCGTGTATGAAATAGATAAAAAAAAATTAGTTCATGCATAATTAGCACAACTCTTGAGCCATGTATAAATCTGATATATTCAAATATTGGGATATGAAAAGCAAATTCCCAAATGATTACTAGTCAACCTACGCAATCACTCTAAATCCTTCATCGTCCATATATTTTAAGACTAGTACAGTTAACAAGATTTTAAAATACATGTCATCATCCATAAATGGATTCTCATATTTATGTGTTGAAGGTTAATGTATTGCTCAAAAGGCCAATGACATGAATCCAAAGATACATGGACTCCAAATGGAGAAAACAAAACAACATAACATCACAACCTATTAGAGAAAGAATTAAGACGTTATCGTGAGAACTCCCCAGCAATACGATCTTGTTACCACGAGGGATCTCGTAGTGCGGGATATGACAGAAACCTCTCATCTTTGGTGCACTACGTGCAATTTCCCAAGTAACCGAGTTAGAGCATGGCTTCGATATAAAAAAGGTTACACGTTCACTGAAATCTTTAATATTTTGGAACGTACATTATACAATAATGAGTTTTCCATATAAAAAAGGTTTCACTGTATATATATGTTCAACTGGTTTATTTACTATAGCTTCGATTGTGTTATATGCATTTATATAGTAATGAATTTCCATCATAAGTCGACCAAAAAAAAAAGAATTTCCATCATAAAAGCTTTGACTGTAAATTTCCCATTACAAAAACTTTGACCGCAAATTTGTTCAACGAGTTCATTATTAACTAGGAATTGAATGTGTCATAGATGATTTATGATTACATGCCATCATCCTCACAGATCCTCTCCATATATAGATTATCGTATGTACATTTATACCAATGAGAGAAGATACATAATAAATTTACGGTCAAAGTTCTTGTTATGGAAAATTTATTATATACATATATGATATATATATCTAAAGAGATACAAGACCAAAAATATAAATGAAAATCTAAATCCAATGGTCATAATATTATCACACATGCCACTTCTGGTTAGTTTTTTAATTATATTTTTTTTCTTTGTTATTAAGCAAATTAGCCCTTATTGTAAACAATAAATCCGTTCAAAAAAATTATAATCAAAGTTTCCGTTATGGAAAACGCATTATTTCTTTTTGTTAAAAATGGAAAAACTCATTATACAATATACAATACAAAATACAAAAGATTTTATTTATATCTTTATATGTATCATATATATATATTATCAACACATTGAAGACCATACAATCGGATCATAATAACAACAAACTTTATAAAAACGAAAGGTTAATCTTTGAGAATTTCTCCTAACTTCTTTTACTGTACAAATACTATTTTTTGTTATTTATATACTCTTGATGTAGATGTCTCTATCACCTCAAAAAAAAATTATATGTTTTGATTTTCAACTCAACTTTATTGTACATTTTTGTTTTGAATGATACGTAGACGAAGAGTTGTTGCAACCTACTGAAACATAACTAATGGAGGCTAAAAAAAGTTCATCACTTTCATTACTTTTGTTGATGGTCTTTACCCTCAGCATTATGATCATGATTTCAGTCTCGGGTAACATATTTTTTATATAAAAAAAAAAATCTTATTATAAAAGCCAAAAACATGTTTTAATCAGAGATACTCTTCTTTTTTTATGTCAAAACCATAAATTTATTAAAGCTTACGTCGCAACTGTCTTTTTAACTAGTTGAAGAATCATTAGACGTAAAAAAAATTGTTTGTATTTTCAATTTACATATTAATTTTTTGAATTGGTTATTTGGTGTATAAACTATTGCTAATTTTTATGAGCTACATAGGTGCTATCGAATGTCAACCACATGGACCATGTACCACCCTAAAGGCATGCAATAAAACTTGTGCATCTCTAGGTTACAAATATGGGGGAGTTTGCGGAGGTGGTGCGTCTCTGGGTTACAAAGAAGGAACGACTGGTTTACGATACCCTTATTTTTGTTGCTGCAAGATTTAATTAGTCTTCATAGACGTCATATGTCAAGTTCTTTTGAGTACTAGTTAATTTTTAATTCAATATGTACGCTCCATTACATGAATAAAACGTATCTCATTTATTATTACGACATGTATTTTGTTTTTGGTCCATTTTATTTATTGATATATGTGTTAAATATACGAGAACCAATACTGCATATCCCAATGAATTGATCGATTCCATCA
The DNA here is from genome assembly GCA_963576765.1 of Draba incana. Classification (NCBI taxonomy): domain Eukaryota; kingdom Viridiplantae; phylum Streptophyta; class Magnoliopsida; order Brassicales; family Brassicaceae; genus Draba; species Draba incana. The sequence goes on from OY755207.1 coordinate 39,323,546, forward strand.
CTAGATCGATCAATCACAACAAATGATGACAACAAAAGCATTCCCACCGGCAAAGCACCAAGCAAAGCCCTCCATAGGGAAACTTTTAATTTTGGGCAATATTTGAAGTTTTCACACATGTCTTTGCCAATCAAACTGAAGTTGGGGAGTCGGGATATGTCATGAATTACGGAGACTCCATAACTATAGACTGAATAGTGTACTCTTTCCTCTTCCATTGTAGCCAGGCCAACTTATCCACTCGCCGGTTTGTCCCAAGAGAGATCATATGAACCGTCTCCTTATTTTGAGGAATGATTTCTCTGATTTTTAGGTGTCCCATTGCCTGATAATAACATCAATAAGATCAGAAACGTATGACTTTTAAAAGCAGAGGGAGAGGGTCCATCAGGCACATTGGGAGCATAGTCGAGAGCCAAGGATTAGACCAGACTTTTACTTTGTGTTGGGAAAGGTACCCAATATTATTTGTGTGACTAAGATGGGAATTAGACAAATAGTGGTTCAAGCCAAAGTATTTTGTTATTAGAAAAATTTATTACAAGAGAAGTTTGTAACTGAACACTCTTCTTTTAAATCTTCTTTGGTCATCACTCTACCCTTTACAAATGAAACCAAGCACACCTATTTATATTAGTAGTCGCTTAAGTGTTAGTTTCTTCTAGATTTCTCTCTAAACATTATCTATTTCTACTCTAACATATTCTAGAATTATCTCTAATCCTTATCCAAATATGACTTATCATGATAATTCTAGGAGTTTTATTATTCATAACTCTACTTAATCTTTTAAGGATCTTCCCGAGGAACCCTAGCAAGAAGACTAGATGGATTTTTTAAAATTCCCCACCCTTGTTTAGCCAACAAGGAGTCGTTAAATACTTCAATATCCCGAAAATCCAAACCTCCCGCATTTTTTGGAAAAGTGAGTATCTTCCAAGATACCCAACACATTTTCTAATGATTGGGATTTATCATCCCACCAAAACGAGTAACACATTTTCAAATGTGACAATTTTTGTGTTCTTTGATGTCTATCTTTCAAAGATATTGATTAACGATTTTTATAGCGATACCAATTAGACTACTATAGGATCCAGAATCATGATACCAATTATTGTCACATTTTTGCCAGATTTTTATTGTCAAATACAAAATACGACTTTGACCATACAATTTGAACGTCTATATGTATTTGTTTCTTTGTCACACACACACTTGGGTTGGTACAATAACAAAATCATCGTCACTGGAACCTTACAACAATACAAGATATGTCGTCTTTGCTTTTCTTAGATATTGCTTCTTCAATCAACTCTTTCGCTGCCGCTTGTGGATCTTTTATGCTTTTGATTGCGTCCACAGCTTCTTGGTTTGACATCACCTGTTATAAGACACAATATTCGTCAAGACATTTATCATAATCAAATTCAAATTCCAACACTCTAGTGATAAGATGCATAGAAATCACTATACCTTCCAGATTCCATCACTCGCGAAAATAATGAACTCGGTCTCATCGTCGATTATCTGGTGTGTTATGTCTGGTTCTGAGCTCAGATGTACCTTCAAGCTCTTATCTCCAAAGGCTCTCGCAACCGCTAGTTGTCCATCAACTCTTGGAACATCCCCTGTAACACCCAAAGATCATCTATCAATTCCTCTTCACACATCTTTGTAGCTCGATAAATTGATATTCGATAAATTAATAATTTGATAATCAATGAATTTCTATGGTTTTAAATTCTTTTCTTTTGGTATAATAAGTATCTTAATAAATTAATTGATAGAGTTTTCACTGTACATGTGAGTAACTCTATTTGAGATTACCTGGGATATTTGATACAAAGCCACCACGACTCTCTATTTCCTTTTGCTCTTTGCTTGGCTCATGATCAACAGAGAGCTGATACGCAACACCATTCTTTGACACCACTGCTCGTGAGTCGCCAACATTAGCAACCACTAGCCTTTGCCCATCAATCAAAATTCCAGTTACGGCGGTTGATCCGCCTTTGCCAAGTTTAAGTGACTGCTCTAATATCTCGGCATCTGTTGATACGTATGCATTCCTTATAGCATTATCCGTATCACTCCAAATATCCTTCTGAAAAAATTAGAGAAAACAAAACACTTGATAAAATTCACAAAATGATCAAATCTTTTTTTTATTCACAAACACACAAGATTCTTGCTTACCTCTTTGAGTATGTTGTCAAAGAGATTGGTTTGCAAGTACTTGGCCACATCATGCCCTAAGTGACCGTCAAAGATAGCAAACAAACCCAAGTCATTGCCGTCCACTTTCTTGAATTCAGACACAACATAGTCTTCCATCGGATGGCCTGCTTTGCCTTTGACAAAGTGAAAACCATGCGCAATGTTCTTCCACGTCTTGCTTTTACCTCTGCCCGTGTCCAATCCGCATATTCCAGCCTTCAAATATTCAGGGCAAAACATAAAGAGTTTATACGAAAATCACACCAAAAAGATTTTCTTTATGTTTACCATTCAAGCAACAAAGTTTACCAAAAAGATTTCAAGAGATCCATGAATAAACATTATCTGTTTCGCCACATTCTTTAAACAAATTTCGCCATAGATTATCTATCCGCGCTTTCGCCTAATTTCTAGCCAAAAAAAATCATATAGATCCAAAGTTCCGTATATTTACGGCCCAAATTACTCGAACAAACTCAAGAGACTAAGACAAGATCTAGAAGAATTAGTCTCCAAGTTGAATCCATGTTGTTTTTTTTTTTTGAATCCATGTTTTCATTAAGGGGTAACATATATAAACAAGCCTACCAATTCAATCACACTGGAAAATGCTTAGAAGTTAGAAACAAAGAAACAAAATCGGTTCTAAAACAGAACAAGTAGACATAAAAGGATCAGATCCAAATCAAGATCCTTAAAAGTTAAAAGTCAAGAAAGTCAACTTAATCAAAGGAGACTTAAAGTCTAGAGTTGAGATAAGTATAGTAATACCTTCATCTTGTGGAGAATTTCTCTGCCTGCCATTGTGATTTGTGGGAAGAAACTATTTGTTTCTCTGTGTGAATGATTCAAAAGAGAGAGAGAGATGGATTTATGAAAGAAAGTAAGGGAAGAAGCGGTGACTTTTACATCATCAATATTGCATCCTTGGTTCCATTTTTGCCAACGACTTTTTGTTTTTTTCTTTTTCTTTTTCTTTTTCTTTTTCCTTATTACCCTCTTTTGTTTATTTATTTCTCTTGCAAAAGAAATCCATAAACAAATTCTCCCTTTAATGATCTGTCTTATTATTGCTACATTCTTGCTTTGCCGACACATAAAAGAAAGATTCTAAATATTATTGTAACATACAATATGAAGTATGCTGTTTCGTAACACATCATCATCCAAAACATTATTGATGGAACAAATAAATCTTATTATTATTATTATTGAAAAAGTCCGACATATTTTAGCTTTTTTTTCTATAGGTTATCGTGTCATGACATGTGAAACGAAGAATGATAAAATCAATGTTTAATGATAAATCATTTTTTTTTCTTTTTTTCTTTTCTTCATGTATTAATTTGGTCTTTCTTGATGTATTTTTTTTGTAAAATGACCATGCTTCTATCCAGCACTTTAGCATCAGCCAGGAAAATTAACAACTTCATCTAACCGATGTTATAGAGATAGTAAGATAGACCAAAGACTATGGCAATGTGTTGTTTAGTTATTGCAAGCTCAGGCTTTGGTATCAAGTGTAAGATGTAGTATGCAAGTTCAATAAATAAATTAGAAGACCATATGCTTTTGCACATTGCTCATTCTTCCTTTTGATTTTGCATTACTTGTCTATCATTTTTCTTGGTTCATTAATGACATTGGATTAACATTAAAATTTGAAATATTTGTTATAAGTTGTCTCTCTAAAAACATGGGCCATGTAATATTAATATAGGCCCATTTAGAAACACTTTATTTTGAATTTCTAAACGTTTCACTTCCCTCTCTCTCTCTCTCTCTCTCGCACACAGACTCCGCCGGTGAAAATGGCAATCGGTTACGGAGACACTTCCGCCGGTGAATCCAACTCCACCGGAGATCCGCTCTTCCCTTGGCTTCTGTAACTCCTCGCTGCTCTCATATATCTTTTTGATTATGCCTATTGCGTATTTGTCAAATGGTCTCTGAGATGCGTTTGGGTTTTTCGATCTTCTGATTTCAGGAAGATAAAAAAATCGACGGAAGATCTTTACTCCGGTAGAAATTCCGGTGAAGATCACGATAAGCTTCTTCATGATTGTATCTCAAATTGCAAGCAAGATGCTCGGTACCGAAATGACGTCAGATTCCTCAAGATCTGGTTTCTCTACGTAATACTCTCTCCAATTTTTCAACTGGGTTCTCGTTTTCCTCAATTTGTTTTTCTTCTCGTATTGTTGATTAGCGTATTTAGGGTTTGGGATTCCCGAATCAATTGATTTTCAATTTTGGTGGTTGTAGCTTGAAGGCAGTGAAGATTTTGAGAGGGTTTATAGAGAAATTGAAGAGAAGGAGATATGTATAGGAAATTCGTTGCTCTATGAATGGTATGCCATTTTTCTAGAGGTCAAAGGGTTATGGCGAAGAGCTCATCTGGTTTATCAGAATGGTCTTGCAAGGTCTCTTATCTTTCTCCTTTGTGTTCCTCTACTTGATACTCTCATTTATGTTGCTGATTCTTGGAGAAATGTAGGAAAGCCCAACCATTTGATAGGTTAAAAGAGGCTCACTCGTTGTTCTTGCAAAGAATCTCAAAGAGGACCAAGGTGTCTTCCCTTGAAAAGGTTTGTTTCCTAATATTGTTTAACATCCTACTCTCATGCATTTTGATAGCTTTAGTTGAGGATTGAATGGAATTTTCCTTACATTATATGGCAGATTGATGGTGATGATGCTCAGGCTCCTAACTTTGAGACTGGTTTTGTAAATCCATGGATAACCTCCACTGTGAAAGACTTAATTGTCAAGATAAAACCCCAACTTGTGAAATATGATGTAAGGCAAATGGATCATCATATGATATTTTGCATGATTCGGCCATAGGGAGGCTTGTCCACTGAGTTTCTTTATGTTTGCATCAGGGATACCACTCAAGCAACAAAGTTTTCCCCGGAAAAACCAACCTTCTAACTTTGCTGAATTCTTCCAGAAATAAGACCATTGATATAGGTAAACTTTTGCTCATACCAATCTAGTCTGAAACGAGCAAATCCATAGCTTTCATTTATAAGCGTGTTACACCTCTGCGTGATAAAGAATGTTTATTTTAAAGTTAAAGGTGCATTGTTAAAATTAGAATGTGGCAGAGCATGCATGACCGTGTCTCTATACAGATGCCATCTTTCATTCATGTAAAAGAAATTGATTCCCACTTTGTTCTTTTCTGGGACAAAAAAAAATTGAACAAGATATATTGGTCTCTGTGTATATTTGCAAGGTGGAAGGAAGTACCAGATCAAGGGTTGTGCAGGTCAAGGAGGTTTTGCTCAAGTGTTCAAAGCATGCATTGACAGCAATCCTGATGAAGTGGTTGCTCTAAAGGTAGGCTCTTATAATTTTTCCAAATGCAGTAATATGCCAAACACAGTTTTTAGGTAGCTCACATCACTAAACTCTTCACAGGTACAAAAGCCACCTTTCCCTTGGGAATTCCACATGTATCGCCAACTTGATTGCAGAATCCCAGAGAGCCAAGTATGCACTTTTCCATTTATCTTTCCAGGTCACATGCATTTTACACTCTACTTATTACGCTCATACTATGATGTTAGAGATCAAGTTTTGGATTGGCTCAGAGAATGCACTTGTATTTAGACTACAGTATACTTGTCTGCGATTATCTATCACACGGGACACTCCAGGTAAATTTTTATGGACTCTCAAGGACAAAATAAACCAAATGCGGCAATGCTTCCCTGTTTAATCTGCCTTCCTTTTGTGATTTAAGGATGTCATAAACTCGTATGCCGTTGTTGGCAAGTCTATGGAAGAAGTTTTGTGCATGTATTACACAATAGAGATGCTGCACATGCTGGAAACTTTGCACAGTGTTGGAATCATTCACGGTGATTTCAAGCCAGACAATCTTTTAATTCGATACCCTCCGTAAGTTTCTTCCATTCCAATATTAGTTTGTGTGAATTGTGGAAATCAGATTATAGATAGCTCTGAAACCATATACGTGTACATTAACAATCGTAACAGAGACTGAGATACCTCAACCAATTACTTGCAGAAAAAACCTAACTGAGACAGGCTTTCATGAGAAAACAGGTCCTTGGAGCAATAAGGTAAATCCTATATACAAGTACTAGTTCTGATTCGTGTGTCATCATGTACAAATAGATGAAAATTGACATTACCATACCTCAGGGTCTCTGTCTTGTCGACTGGGGTAGAGGAATAGACTTGAGACTGTTTCCTAGCACCACCGAGTTCATTGGAGATTGTCGTACCTCAGGCTTCCGATGCACGGAAATGAAGGAGAACAAACCTTGGAAGTTTCAGGTAACTCTTGTTTACTCCCATTGTTACAGAAAGAGTCAGTCTTTGCATGATTAGACTCTAACCAATGTGAGGCCATTGGATTATATATAGGTGGACACTTATGGACTCTGTGTAATCGTCCACGTGATGCTGCACAACAACTACATGGAGGTCGGAAAGAAACAATCACTTGACGGTGGCCACATTAATTTGCCGAAAACTTCCTTTAAAAGGTGTCGTTATTTCTCAAATCAGTGAACCTTGCATCGTTTATTCTGGTTCTGTCTCTCAAATAAAAAAAAACATGTATTGAGTTGTTTGCTTGAGCCAATGTTGCAGATATTGGAACGTGGAGCTGTGGAAGGAACTGTTCACGAAGCTGCTGAACAGAGAGACGTGTGACGATGACACAGAGACACTGAGGAATCTGAGAAAGTCTATGGAAGATTATATTTGCTCTGATCCTAAGCTCACGAACAAGCTTAATGAGTTACTCGCCAAACAACGCGTCTCTTTATGCTCTTCCTAACTATTTTCACTCTGTAATCACAGAGTCTATGTAAAGTCAGTTTGTGTGAAGAAAAACAAAAGAGTGAGAGAGAGAAACATTCAGAGATTGCACAATTTGCTGTAGCTAACACATCCACATCGCACACTTTGTATTTTCTGAAGTGGTGTGAGTCGTATGACCTATTATGCTATGACTAAACAGTTTCACATGCATTTGATACTAACAAATTACTTGATCACTTTCCGAGTTCGTAACCAGAGTGGCTAAGGTTCGTATGTCAGAAAATATAGAGAAGAAACAAAAGGTGTATAAGTTTGGTGGTGTTAAAAAAAATTGAGCCAGGAATAACCTCTTGGTGTGTTGATATAAACAGTTGTTTCGGAAATAAACAAAGTTATGAAAAGTTGAATTATTGATGATATATACTGTACTGATTTTGGTGAAAGAAAGAATGACCAAAAAAGGCTGTGAGGCAATGAATATGCACTAATTAAAGAGATTGGTATTATTACACAATTCGTACAAATGTCTACTTCGTGGTCTCTACAGCTTCTATCTCTGCTCCCTTTTTTGTCTAATATAAATTCCCAAGACCTGAAACCAAGGAAGCAGCCACATATATGTTTGGAGACTATCCATTCAAACTGAACCCAGGAACATGAAACTAGAGGTTTCGGATTTTAGTTGTTACCTGCAATTAATGTGGGTGAAGTTAATAGATGATTTCTATGGAAACCAAAACAGAGAAGATCCTCTTATGCTGGAGGAAGTGTGCGACGACAAGTTGGACATTCCATCTTTATATCCATCCATCTTTGTAAGCATCCTGAGTGGAATATATGTTCGCACGGTGTTACCATACAATCGTTGGTACGGTGCCTAAGATCAATAGTGGTCATGCAGATTACACAATCCCTGCTTCGGTTTACATCATGGTCAAATCTTCTGTAGTAGCTATATTTCTCAGGTAGCAACTGCCGCATATTAAGGCAAACACATGAGTTCTTGATAAAGACAACTAGCCAATTTGCCATTGGTATGAGAACAGAACCAACAAACCTTGCGAGGAACAAAGCAACGAGACCCGAAATAATGCTGAAGAAGAAGAACAGCAGCTTGAAACCCAATGAATGCGCACAGGCCTACGCACCAGGCCTTGCTAGGCTCTACGCGCATGAAGTTCTTCGGGCATCCAAAAACGTACAACGGTATAGCAAGCCGTGTGACCGTCATCCCCAAGATATAATACGGATGCAGAGGCTTTCTAGAATCACGAACAACGTTTGCAACTATTTGCGGAATCCAAAATGAGTACATCAGAAGCAGGATCGGCCGCATGTAGTTGTGGAACTCGTACATTATCAATATGCCTCCAAGAAGGATTCCATCTGTTTATGAAAATCATTTCAATTAGAGAGAAACATCAAACATCTGTGCGAATCTAAAATATTTACTTGATTAACAAACACAAAAAAAATCAAATACTCACAGAAACGGCTGTACAAGAAGGAGAGCTCACGCCTCATTGTCTCCCATCCCTCACCACTGGTCGAAGTCCGGGTTGCTTTCCATATGGCCAGAAGATATCTCATCTCAAATATCGAAAACACTACGAATTTGAAGAACGCAGCTGTTGCAAACGCATTAAAAAGTGATTCTGCATAAGAATAAAGTACAATGATTGAGAAAAGCATGACATGGTCAAGAAAAGAGAGAGAGTTACAAGAACTTCCATCACAATCATTGAGAAATGTGCTTACACAGACAATGAAAGTCTATGAAGTTTAATATCAGAACAAAGAGGAAACGAATTGTGAAGAAGGCATATATTGAAATACATACCAACTAAAATCCCAGCTGTGAGATGTAAAAGGCATAAATAAGAATCCATGATGGCTTGTTGTCCGATCATTACTATAGAGACCTTTGCAGCACCCTTGTTATACAAGAAGAGTTATTCCAATGTTAGCATCATTCTCTTCATTAGAAATTATCATATTTAACAAACATTAGATTCTTACGGATTGGGTGTTACTGTGCTCCATCTGCCGGATCAACAAAAGAACCTGGAGGAACGAGACCTAAAAACAATAACAAGTTAAGGAACCCACTAAAAATTTACGATTGTGCTCGTCCTTATGTGACCGAATGGAAACGAGGTTGGAACAAAGGATACAAAAGTGACCATCAATGTATAGTTCACAGCTTTGTTATAGTAGACTTCAACGTTTATGGAGGTCGCATTCAGCAACAGGGGAGAGAAACAATCTCCGTCATCATCTACTGCAGGACTTTCCATCAATCCTTCAATATGATAATAATCCTTGTTCCCATCTACCAAAATAAGTAAACTCTCTCAAGTCGGGACTAATTTTAATAAAGAAGGAAAAAACACAGCCAAATCACCATTTCAACGTCTACTGTTAGAAGGCATACATACTGTTTTCACTAGAAGAGGTTTGGGATATTTGGGCTGCAATTTCGATATTACAGTGCTTCTCCATCTCATATAATGGAGCTGAAAATACAACACAATGGATGGTCAGATGTAGCACAGCATAGTAAAACATATGCAAACAAATCCAGATCCTACTCACAAGTTTTTTGCTTTGATATTTTGTCTCTTGGAGATTCTTGAAATACTTGAGAGGAAAAAATTCCGAGCTGTTGGACACTAATTAGCTCTCCAAACATTTTAACACATAGAATAAATAACAATGTGGAAAAGTGGATTATATCAGGCATTACCAGATGATAGGGGTTGGAGAGAAGATAATCGTCTTCTAGTCCTGAATCACCCTTCTTTCCGCTGATTCATCATGAACAAAACTTAAATAAGCCTCCCAATACATAATCTTAATAAGCTAAGAAATCAATAAAATGTAATTATACCTGTTAGCAACAAGACGGAGCTGTCTAAAGGGCCAAATATATACACCTTCCACTTTTATTTGGGCACCACCCACGTTGTGTTCGTTGTCAAATACGTCATGGAAAACAACAGCGCCCTGTAACCATTCAAAGTAAATACAAGTTCCGGTTTTGCAAAGTTTCTTTGAGATCAAATCATCAAGAAGTATTCACCTGAACATAATGCACACCAGTTATCTTTGTAGGACTTGTCACTAACTCAATGACAGAGTTTCCACTTTCTTTTCTGAAATCTGGGAACTTCGAAGAGCTATTTACGGTATCTAGAAACTTCCAGTTGCCTGTAACACAACACGGACATGAGTTTCGGGATTATGCTTGTGCGTACGTTACGATAATGAAGCAGAAACAAAAATCAACAAATGCAATGCCACAAAACCTCTATATGTTCCTGTAATATTCCACGCGGAAAATGGCCCTGCTCCGCTTTTACCTCTTTTGCCATAGAGCCACTGCAAGATCACAAAACAATCTCAGAGCTATAAACCCGTCACCTGAACAAGTTCCTGCCAATTCAAGTAAAATACTATTTCCTTATTCCAGTTTGCACATTCTATCGAAAACTCGGGTACAAACACAGACTAAAACTCGATATCTCATTCCACTCATAGATTCTAAGAAATGTTATCTCTACAAAGAACTCCATTACTGATGCATTCCCTACCTCTACCATCAAATCACATCGATTTGGATTAAAGTCAACAAATTTATCTAAGATTAAGCCGGTGCAAAATCAGGGAACATTGAAAATGGCGAAAACAGATCAAAAATCAACACAAACCTCGTCTCCCCATGATCGAGCGGTCTCCCTGATGGGTCTTAGTCCATTCACTTGTTGCGAAACCGCAAACCAAATCGATAAGCCCAGGAAAACTCTAAATCCCAGGAACCCTAATCCCCAAACCCCTAAATTATCCGACTTTTTCATTTCGCAACCCCAAAATCCCAAGTGAATTTTACGATTCGCGTCTTGTTCGGAATCGACAAGACCGAAGAAAACAATCCATCAGGACATAAAAGAAGATGGAGAAAAAGAAAGGTTGCTTCAAGTGAAGTCAAACAGATCAAATCGGAACGGATTAGCTCAAGAGAAAGTGAGAGCCCAACAAACTCGGAAATTAAAAGACAAATTGCTTTGTAACTAATACAAGATTATTGTCTCTACCAAACCAGCAACTAGGAAATGAAGATATTACGACAGATTAACAAACTGCAATCCCACGAATTGAGTAATTGGTATCATACAATTTGACTTTTCAGATTCCTCGTCCTCGAGAAAGTTGAAAACTTTATCTTGTTATTGTATAATAGAGTTGTTGGGAGGAAAAAAGGAAGGTCACAGAACAAAAATGGAAAGTTGGAAAAGCGTTTTACTTTGTAAAGTTTCACTCTTGAAGATAAACTCTCGAGTCTGTGTTATATGCTTTCTTGCGGCTTAAATCTTCCTTTTTAATTAATTTGTTTTTCTTACGTTAATCTTTCCTATTTACGTAAATCTTATGACTTATATAACCCAAAAACATTACTGTTTAATAAAATAATAAACAGACCGAGATTTATGCGTATGCATAATGCAAATGTCAATTGTATAAATATTTCCTATGTTGACAAAATGTAATCATTGTTCATTTTTCTCCGTCATGGACTCCACAAACTCCAAAAACATCGTTACATATAGATCAGTGCATTGATCCAACTGTTGGGTACATGTTGCATTTGGTAAACTTATCGATACCCCTGGCTAAATTCTCTTCCATTCCACCACACGATATTTTTCCCACACGGGTATAGCAAGCGCAAGGAACTCCCCATTAACCTTTCTCTTTGGCTTGTTGTGCTTCTGTTTAAACTTGCATTTCTTTCCTTTGCATGCCTCTTCTTAACTGTTGACAGCTTTGCATTCCCTGGTCAAAATATTGGAGAAAATGCTCCAAGATTTATGCTTGCTCTTTAATCTTTATAATATAGTTTTGTTTATCTTTAGTATAATAAATCTAAACTTAGTTTATATTATAACTTGATTTACCTTTCGTTTTAATATAATTTGTTGCATGTTATGATTTGATTGTGGTCGTATGTGTTATATATATTTATCTTATTTTATTATTTAAAAGAGACTGCGCAAAATTATAACTCACGAGATCGCGAGACGTGTTAAATAGTCGATTATATTCTAAGCACATGTCAATTTTTTAAATATGTAAGTTTTTCAATATCAAAATTGTTAATTACCCAAAAATGAAAAAAAAACAAGCATAAAGTATTTTTACAAATTGCACAAAATCTATATACGGGTAATTTTTCTATATACAAAATTGTTTATATGTCTTGTCCTCCTTTTTCTCTTCATCGGGCTCGTAGTCGTGGTGAAGACAGTGCCGAAGAGCTACCGCAATCACCAACCGCTGCCGCTGCATTGATATTGTCCTTTCTTCCACCTCATGGATTTGATTTGAATTTTCCAAGAAATACTGCAAAAAATGGTCTACTAGATTCCTTTGACAGACAAAAATGCTATAAACTTTGATCTAATATGGAAGAGAGGATACAATGGATCTTGTTCTTTTCCACTGCGAGTATGCTCAAAAGTCTGGAAGTTGGCTCCGGTCCATGGGTCTCCGTAGGAAATTTCATGAGTAATGCACAAAATTTTGAAGGTGTTCGTAAGATTGCAGTTTGTTCTAGATATTGTGACAACCATCATCTTTTTGTTTGTGGAAGAATATTAGCATGTACCGAGGATTCTGTTACTAGACATGTTTGTCTCTAGACTTTTCTTGTATATTTTCAATTGGTGGGCACAAGATACGAAATATTTGAAGTTATATATTGTTTTTTCATATAGTGGACGATACATATAGAATTAAAAATTAATTAGTTTTCAAGAGACCTAATATATATGACGCCTAATATACTTGCAACAACAAACATATGGTATTCCAGATCCGATACATTTCCCCCATCTTTGTAACCTTTAGATACACAAAGTTCGTTGCAAGATTTTTCGCTCATACATGGCCCTATTGGTGTACATACTTTCGCTTTCTTTCATGTTTAGTTGATAAAAGTTAGTAATATTTTGATATGAAAATAACTAATTAATATTAAATTTCAAATTGAACAAAATATTTTGCGTCTAATTATTTTGTCTTTTAACATAACATAACCTTAAACACATAAACACGAGCCTTCAAATTTTTTTTAAAAATAAACATGTTACCTGAAATCATGGGTATACAGATAAAAGTAAAGATCATCAACAAAGATAGTAAAACAGATGAAATTTGTCTAGTTGCCATTAGATGTTTCAATAGGTTGTAGTAACTCTTTATCTGGATATCCTTCAAAAACAGCAAAACGGACACAAAATTAAAATTTAATTAGAAGAATTAAAAAAAAAAATTACATAAAACGACAAAAAATACAGAATATTTGGGTGAATGCTTCAAATATTTATTTATGTGCTCTTTAACCTGATTTACCTTTTACTTTTTTTATGTAGTTTGCTGCTTATTATAAACTGATTGTATGTTTTTGTATTTATATATATATATAATAAATTTACTCTATCTTGCATAAAAAAATCTTTGACTTTAAGCTTGTTCAACTTTGCCCTTTATTATTTACTATAAATTGATTGTATAGTCTGGTCAAATGTTCTATATTATGGTTTTATGTGTTTCTATATATACAATAAATTAACTAAATCTTTCATACCAAAAACTTTGACTGTAAGCTTGTTCAATGAGTTTATTTTTTGCTATAAATTGATTGTATAATCTGGTCAAATTTTCTATATTATGTTAGATATCTTATATATTATTTGAGAAGCATTTTGGGAGCAATTTGCTTAGGTGTCATCACCACAATTTTTCTCCTCTTTATTTTTATTTATATATTTCATTCTCTTATACTCATTACCAAACACATTTAATTCCAAATATTACTTATTTTGATTACTATAACTCTAATTGCCAAACATATTGAATCTTCCTAAACTTGCAAAATTAAAATATTTTAAAATTTTCAACTTGCCAAAATTAAAATATTTCGAAATTATAGATTTAAATCATAGAATTAAATATGAACAAAAATTTGATATATATACTAAAAAATTGATTTAAAATAAAATAAAACTATTAATTATATTTTGAAAATATATGAGCATGTAAAAATATGTTTTTACATATGTTATTTTGTTTGACAAGTAGATGTTTTTAATTTTTCATAAATGCATTTTCGTACAAGTAAAAATATAATTATTAATGAAATTTGTTGGTTTAATTATTTCAGGGGTGGAATAAATTTGTATACAAAATAATTGCAAATTCCAAATATATAAATTAGGTCTTAGGTTATGTATAATTATTCTTCATAATCATTTTTTAACTAAAACTATTGATTTTATTCGATAATCATTTTGTCTCGCGTATAACGCGAGTAATTTTCTAGTAGATATATATAAATTGCATATAGTTTTCCGTAACAAAAGATTTGACCATAAAATTGTTCAACTTGTTTGAAAAATCTAGGTTTTAAAGTTCCACCAAATTTATGATCCATTGTATCCCCTCAGTTTTGGAAAACGCACTACTATAGTTTTGTTGAACCATAAATGTGTCTATATGGAAAAATTTATGAAGTTTTTGACCGGTTAATCAATAATTATACGCATTGATTTAAATTTAACTCTTTCTTCATTTGATTAAACAAGTCCAGTGAACCAAGATTATGTTTCTACAATTAGTGTATGAAGACCAGATTTCTACTCAAAAGAAAAATCAAAATTACTTGTAGTCAAATATTCAATGAATCATGCATGTAGTAAGAAATGAATATATGTTTCCAAGAAAATGAACCTTCAAAATATGAACCATTATAAAACTGTAGATTAACGATAGTTAAGAACAAATAACCCATAACTAATCAAATCAACCACTCTCCATTTTACTCTTGATGATGAATTATATGAAGTTCTTGATCATCGCCCTGATCGTCTCCGCGGCATTATTTCCAACGTTGGTCCGATCTCGACAGGTAAAATGTGACCAGTTGGGCGGAAATTGCATGGACGGTGCAGAAGAAGTGATCACGAAGAAGATGAGATCAGGTTTGGATGCGAGCCATAGGATTCTTCAAGCGTCGAGACATATAAGCTATGATGCATTGAAGAAGAACGTACCAGATAGGCGACGTGGTCAAACTGATCGACCGGATAACCCATACCGACGAGGTTGTGATGTCCATTCAACTTGTTACCGGTTTACAGATTGAACACATTTGTCTTTCTTCATGTTGCTCTGGTTTTGCTTTTAAATCATTGGTCTCTTCATCAATCACATTAGAATTTTCATTATTGTCTCACATTCAATTGTATTGTGAAAGACTTCTTTAAAATGTCTCTTTGGATATGTATCCTAGAGGCTAGAAAGTTAGAGTAACCTCATTATGAATTGTCCTTTTCACCAATAAGATGAACAAACTTAAAAAGGTTATTAATTGTAAGAGATTGACAAATCCAATTAATGCATTCTTGTGCTATATATATACGCGAAATATTTATATCTCTTAATTATGTAAATCCTAATGTACTCGTATTATACAATCTATGCAACTGCAACAACAAAATCGCAAAATAGCACAATCAGCTAATTCCTTCATGCACCATCACCAATGATCCCACACCGGTCTCTTTCATCACTTGATACACAAAGTCGACGATCGGATTAGAGAATCATGGAAGAAGGAACTTCGTTGAGACAAATTCCGGTTAAACTCCAAACCGCAAACTCATGACCAACACTCACTTCCTCTACTTAATTAATAATTACAAGCCATGACTTGCGAGACACACAATCACACGACTGTTACAGGACGGATCATTCCACCGGACAAACCACCTAGAAGATCATTGTAGTTCAACATAGAAACCCTAGGCTTCACCGGCGGCACCCAATTCTCCGGATCCGTCGTCTCGGAAACCGCCGCGTCCAAAGAGCTCGACCTATCGCACGTGCCAAGCCATTTAGCTTGCATGTACTTGTGTTTTCTCCAAGGACCCATATGCATTTTCTTGTCTCTCAAACATCTCTTGCCCGCAATGCACAATATCTTGATCAGAGATCGAAGCCTCTCTGTTTTTCCGACGTAAACTTCCGGTAATCGGCCAATGAGTCTTTTGTAGTCTTCGCTGCCTTTTGCAATCTCGAACTCTGCCCTAAAAGATAACTCGATCACCACTCGCATCTCGCCTTTCTTCGAACCCGATCGGTCCAGGATCTCTATGTATTCATGTTCCCCTAATTTAAATAAAAAAATAAAATATAAGTCAATCCAAATATTCATTTATGTACTCAAATAAATTCGTAAATAAATTTAATATATTGACAAAATCCGATTTTTGCGTGATAGAAGTAACAAATTAAAAAATGTCTCTGAAAAAAATCTTTTTGTATTCTTGTGGACATAATATTTGTCCATTTTCTTTAAATATTTTAGATTTTTGCATTGACGTGATATGATTGGATAGAGATGGTTGAATATTTTAGAGCCACTATGTGAATAACGAGTAAAATATGTGTATTTGTTTGTACCTGCAGGGATATCTTGATTGCTTCTCCACTTGGATTTAGAGATGACGCAATCGTAGCCGGACACATCTCGAAGATGTCGTGAGATTTCGCCACGTAAGCAGCTCCGGCAACCTCCGTCAACCGGTCGCCGGCAGACACAATGAAGACCCTTTGATTTAACTTCTTTCAACGCTTCCTTTGTTGCCTGTCGTATCTTCGTCTCGACCGAACTTGTCCTATAAAGTGTTCCCTATACACAATTCCAAACAAAAGTAACAAAATTTAGACCCCAAATTTATTGGCTGTAAAAAATGATGAATAATATTTTCTCAAAGAAAACAAAAAAAAAGTACCTGAAGAAGTTGTTCTTGTTCCTGCCAAAATGCTCTGTTTTCTTCAGAGTTGCAATTGGTATTCTCGTCGTGATCGTTTTCTTCATCTTCGCCGCCGTTGAGATTACCGGAGTCCGGGAAATTCTCCGGTGATTGGTTTCCTTCGTCGAGAAAACCAAAGAGAACGTCGTCGGAGCTAGCCATTCCGTCGAGAAATCTCATGATGTCATCGGAATTTTGCCGATCCATCGGTATAAAATGTAAAGAAATGAGAGAGAGAGAGCACAAATTATGTTTTTTATTTTGTTTTTTTTGGGTTGAAGAAAATAAGAAAAGAGAGAGATAATTTATATAGGAGAAGATGGGACCCATTTGAAATCGGAAAACAGATACAAGATGCCGCGAAAGGCAAGATTGGTGGTGACGTGTAGAGTTATGATTGGAGGATGTGTCAGATCTGGGGGATGAATGATTGGTAAAGACAGCTAGTTTCCATGTCAGCATGACTAAACTTCTCAGAACATATCCGGATATACTCCAATTTTATTCTATTATTAATCAAAAAATTCCCTTCAAATAACTAAAAGGATAATACAACAAGATAAAATTCATTTTAGAAAATCGGGAAAAAAACTTATTTATCAGGAAATTATAAATTTACCTTTTAATGCTCGTTTTAATGTAACGTCTCTTACTTTTAAATCTTAATATAAAATCAACGATTGACAGTGAATGGTATTATTTCAGACAATGTCCATAGTGACGACAAAAAAAAGAGAGACAATGTCATAGTTAAAAACGTTTTCAAACATGTGTGGTGATGTCAAAATGAGTCAATCCCACACATTATTAGTTGGAGTCTATTGTATGTTAAAAAAACCTTTAGTTTTGTTGTTTTTTGAATACTTCGTCACTTAAAAAAACGAATTTATGCAAGATTTATACTATCAACTTACCTAGTGCATATTTTATAAGAAAAGATAATTTTGAGTTTAATTTGTTTCATTTTGAATTAAGGACATAATTATGTGTTGTGACTTCTAAGAACAAGGAATATACTATATGTTTGAGGTTTTCTTCAGCTATGTACGTCATACACTTGATTTTCTTTATATAAAAATGAATAGTCGAATATGCAGTTTACTTGCAATGTGAAAAAATGAACACTTGGCAATACCTTCCGGTTTATTTATTTTTTAATGTTGATCAATTCTATTTGACAAGCAAACTGAAATCGTAAGCATTGAAATTCTTAGTTATAATAAAGAGTAGATTCAAGAAAGCTCTAAAATACGTTGATAAATCTCTAAAAAAAAACCTTTTAGTTTTGTTGTTTTTTGAATACTTCATCACTTAAAAAAAACGAATAACGAATGCAAGATTTATACTATCAACTTAGCTAGTGCATATTTTATAAGAAAAGATAATTTTGAGTTTAAATTATTTCTTTTGAATTGAGGACATAATTATGTACATGTGGCAAGGAAAATATATGTTTGAGATTTTCTTTAGCTATTTACGTCATACACTTGATTTTCTTTATATAAAAAAATAATATAAGTCGAATATGTAGTTTACTTGCATTGTGAAAAATGAACACTTGGCAATTGTAGGGGTCAGATCTCCCCAAGAAGAACCGATAAGCTTAAACGACGTCATATTCGCCGAAACAGCCCAACGGTCGAAGCCCATAACATAGAAGCCCGTTAACGGCCCAACACTGTTCATCCAAACCGACCTACTTTTCCTATAAATAAGTATGTACCCCCCTCATTGGAGGAGGATCCGAAAATCTTGTAAGAATAAAAACTGCTCTGATCTTGATGAATAAGAACCCTAATTCTTTTTCTTTCTAAGTGTTTGAAACCCTAAAGAAGCTCTATTACAAAGAATCTTACACAAATTCTATTGTGTAAAAATCCAACACACACAATTTGGCGCTAAAATGAGGGTGCTCTACTCGCAACTAGCTTCATACACGAAACAAACGTTTAGACGAATTCGCATGATGTCAATAACGAACCCGCACTCTCCAAGAGCAGACGATATTTCAGGCCCGAGCGAGCCCATTGGGGACGGGTTAAGCATCCAGTCCGCATTGGAGGCGGAAGTAGCCAGACCCGCCTCAACGGGAAACGTTGCGCCCGCCAATGCTAACTCGGCCGATCCGACAACACCGACAACCTTCGATCCGCTTAAGGCAATGCTCGAGCAGTTGCTCAAGCAATCGCAAAAACAGGAAACTATCAACAGCAACCTAACCGCCGAGATAAGGACGTTGTCGACAGCTCGTCAGTCTCAAGGCCTAGCTCAAGGTGATGTGCATCGCGTCGCCCCGATCGCGCTTAACTTCTCACCAGCGGCCTCGCCTTCAGCTCGCGGGGCTCGCGAAGATCATATCGCAACGCCTCTCAGAAACGGGGCCGTCCTCGTCGCGGATACAGCTGGAGGTATGGTTGCGATCGCAAATGATCTGGAAGGAGGCGAATTCGAAACCATTCGACGCAGTCGGCCGACCAGTCGTATCCAAAGCCAGGATGAGGGTGAAATCACAGAGAATGCGCGATGGATGGAGCGAGCCGTTTCCCCGACCAATCGCGGAGCTTTCGCTTCGCAGCAAAGGGAGATGGACGAGCTCAAAGCCACCATGCGGCAGACAGCTCGCGATCTCAAGGATATGCGATCGCAAGTACATCGCGCGACGAGCAAGGCGCCGGAGATCGACCGCGTTCTTGAAGAAGCTCGCACCACTCCTTTCACCGAGCGAATTACAAAGGCACGAATATCGGATCCGGGGAAGTTCAAGCTTCCTGTTTATGATGGAAAGGGCGACCCCACGGAGCACATCAGAGCCTTCTCAATTGCTATGGGACGAGCTAATCTTTGGCTCGACGAGATCGACATTGGTTGCTGCCTACTCTTCGTGGAGCACCTCAAGGGGGCAGCTCTCTATTGGTTCACAGGAATGAAGAGGAATTCGATCGACAACTTCACACAACTTTTCGAAGCAATCCTAAAGCAGTACAAAATCTTAATCAAGCGCAGGTCGTCCAAGGCGGATCTTTACACCACATCGCAAGCGGCCGGCGAACCCTTGGGAGTATTCATCGAACGCTTCAAAGCGATTCTTACTCAAGTAAAGGGGATTGACGACCAGTCCCCGCTAAGCACGCTTCGAAAGGCTCTGTGGTACAGCTCGGATTTCCGAAAAGAGATGACAATTAACGAGCCCTTAACTATTCAGGAAGCGCTTTACCGCGCTAATGGTTTCGCAAGGAGCGAGGACGAAACCAGAATTCTGGACCAGAAGTATGGGAAGGCCAGAGCTCCTAATCCGAAAGAAACCCCGGCTATAGTAAAGAAGCAGAACAACTATGTGCCTCATGAGGGAGGCTTTAAAGGTGCTCATAACTACCAGGTGGACTCGCCCGACTATGGTCAAGGAAGAGGGCGAGGTCGCACAAGTGGCACTCCAGGCCGCGGTTATGGAAACACTTGGACGAGGAACTCGCAGTATGATGAGTCCGCTTATTGCAATTTGCACAAAATAGGCGAACATTCGACGGCTAACTGCAGATTTCTCAGTATGCGACTCGCGGCAAAGCTAGCCGTCGGGGAGCTGAGAGGAAATATAAATGTTAATGATTTTCAGCTCGAGCAATTCGACAATGCAAGGGAAGGAGACGGTCCGTTTGGAGACAACAACAAGAATAACAAATGAGACCGGCGGAATAATGATGAGGTTGGCCCCGGCCAGCGAAACGAAAATGATGGTCGCGGCTCGAAGCAAAAAGTCTGCGACATGATCATGGGCACCTCGCGTTATTGCTAGAACACAATCTCGTCGATCAAAGCTTATCAAAGACGAGCTAAGGCAGGAGCGAACAAGCCAATACCGTCAAAGTTCCCAAACGACGTCATCCAATTCGAAGAGAATGAGATCGATTGCATTGACAAACCTCACGACAACCCGCTTGTAGTCCGACTCTCCGTCGCAGGATGGGACACGGGCCGCATCCTGATCGATACTAGAAGCACACTCGATGTCATTTTTGTAGACGCTCTTAAACGTATGGAAATCGACCTCGCTCAAGTCGAATCCTATCCTAAGCCCTTGACCGGATTCAATGGCAAAACGACAATGACACTTGGAACGATCAAGCTTCCAGTATGTGCGGAAGGGGTAACAAAAATAGTGGAGTTCGCGGTATCGGACAACCCGGCAATTTACAACGCGGTAATGGGAACCCCTTGGCTCAATTCGATGCGTGCCGTCGCTTCGACATATCATCTTTGATTTAAGTTTCCAACCAAAGGCGGAATTAAAACGATCAGAGGAAGTCAGTCGGCATCGCGATCCTGCTTCATGACCGCACATAAGCTAAGGAGTCGGGCGGTGGCGCCGATTTCGAGCGACCCGCGTAAAAAGTTCAAGACAGACAGGGAACCCGTCAAAAAATTGCAGATCTTTTGTAGCAGCTACAGATCGCGGAAGCCGCAGAAGAAAAAGGAGCGGGTCCGACCTGCGACCCCATCATCTCAATTTGCATAGACGACGAGTTCCCGGAGAAATGTGTAGAGATAGGTGCGACACTTGACAAGGCCATAAGGCTAGGTCTCATCGAGTTCCTCAAAAAGAACGTTAGTACTTTCGCATGGGGACAACTGACGATATGCCCGGGATCGACATCGATATCATCAGCCACGAGTTGAATGTTGATACGACCTTCAAACCTATAAATAAAAAGCGAAGACGACTCGGTCCGGACAGAGCCCAAGCGGTAAATAACGAAGTTGAGAAGCTCTTGCGAGCCGGTTCAATCTCCGAAGTCAGATATCCGGATTGGCTCGGTAATCCAGTCGTCGTGAAAAAGAAAAACGATAAGTGGCGAGTCTGTATGGACTTCACGGATTTGAACAAAGCATGCCCGAAAGACAGTTTCCCTATTCCTCATATCGACCGTCTCGTCGAGGCAACGTCCGGGAACAAACTACTATCTTTTATGGATGCTTTCTCTGGCTACAATCAAATATTTATGCACCCCGGCGACCGTGAAAAAACTTCTTTCATTACAGATCGCGGGATCTACTGTTATAAGGTCATGTCATTTGGCCTTAAGAATGCTGGGGCCACTTATCAACGGTTGGTAAACAGGATGTTCGAAGGCCTCCTCGGCAAGACAATGGAAGTCTACATAGACGATATATAGGAATTTCAGCAGGTTTTACAGGTTTTAATCTCTATTAAAACAACTTAGTGACAATTCTTTAGCCTAAGATCTAGGGTTTGTAAACAACGAATCACAGAGATCTCGGATATACCTGGAGATTAGCAGCGGAAGATTGTCAAGTTATAGAGATCTGTAGCGCATCAAGTGTTGCGCCTCTACTGATAGTCCACACGCACACAAACTGGAATCCGCAGGGATGCTAGTACCTGGAATCAGATCTCTTAGGGAACTGTGTTTTGCAGAGGTGGCTATCAACCATCGAGAGCTGCTCTCAATTTTGTGCCTTATATCTTATATATAGGCAATTGAGAAAACCAAATTGTCTTGTAATTAAACTGGTCCAAATTAAGTCATTAAACCAAAATCCCTATTTCGATTATTGGCCCGTGTCGATCGACACACTCTTTAAAACACGTTTCTTATGTGTATCAAATACACATCATTTGAATCATTATATTAATGATTATTCCCACATAAAGTAAATCTAGTTTGCTTAGGTGTGTGACCCTGTAGGATCATATAATACTAGCAATGAGTTCATAACTCATAGATCATCAGCGGTTTTTAGCAAAACGTCATGACCACCTAGTATCATATGAATGTCTAATCTCGACAGTACAACTATCACTAGAGTAAATACAAGTGTGATTTCAGGACATTCCCAACACGATATGCTCGTCAAGTCGCTCGAATTGGAAGATCATATCGGCCACCTCGCAGAGTGTTTTCCGCTGTTAAACAAATATAACATGAAGCTTAATCCGGCCAAGTGTCGTTTCAGCGTAACATCATGCGAGTTTCTTGGTTATATAGTAACGCGTCGCGGCATTGAGGCACTCCGAAGCAAATTCACGCGCTCATCCAGATGGCCTTGCCAAAAACGAAAAGAGAGGTCCAGCTATTAACAGTAAGAGTCGCAGCGTTGAACAGATTCATTTCGCGTTCCACGGACAAGTTCTTGCCTTTCTATGATACGCTCAAAGATAAGAAAGGTTCATCTCGGCAGGTATTCGAGTGGACAGAGAAATGCGAAGCAGCCTTCCAGGAACTGAAGCAATATCTCGCGACTCCACCTGTTCTGACAAAACCTATAGCTGGCGAGCCGCTCTATCTTTACATCGCGGTCTCGGCCTCGGCAGTCAGTGGGGTTCTAATTCGCAAAGACGGTACCGAGCAGAGGCCTATTTTCTACGTCAGTAAGTCCTTAACCGATGTGGAAACAAGATACCCTCTGACAGAGAAGTTAGCCCTCGCAATTATCACGTCGGCTCGTAAGCTTCGATCGTAGTTCTCAGTAATTTCCCGCTAAGAGCTGTTCTCCACAGCCCGACCCAGTCCGGAAGACTCGCCAAATGGGCGATCGAACTGAGCGAATTCGATATCGAGTATCACAGCAGGACGACGATTAAGGCACAAGTATTGGCCGACTTTCTAATCGAGCTACCTGAGGCCGCGGCCTCGACAGAAATCGAAGGCCCTCTCGCGCCCGACTCGTCATCACAAATCTGAAGACTACATGTCGACGGCTCGTCATCTAAACACGGGTCGGGGGTAGGCATTTGGTTATCGTCACCAGATGGGGAATCTTTGGAGCAGTCATTCCGCCTCGGCTTTAGAGCATCGAACAATGAGGCAGAATACGAGGCCTTACTCGCAGGCCTTCGACTGGCAAAGGTCCTTAAAATGACAAGGATAGAAGCTTTCTGTGACTCCCAACTCGTCGCCAATCAGTTCAATGGTGAATACGCGACAAAGGACGAACGCATGGAAGCTTAACTCGCCCTCGTCAAAACATTAGCAGCAGAGTTCGAACTTTTTACTTTGACAAGAATTCCAAGGGCAGAGAACTCGCAGGCAGATGCCCTCGCCTCGCTCGGCTCGTCGTCAAAGCGAGATAAAGATCTTCAGAGAATCGTCAAAGTTGAGTTCATCGAACAACCAAGTATCGCGATCATTAAGGAGGTCGGCGTACTAACAAGATCTCAAGCTGCGAGGCGAAAAGCGGATCTAAGCGACAACTCGCACACTCGCCCCGAGGCAAATCTTATGGACCTCGACCAAGATGTTGTCGAACCAGTTTTGATGGATGTCGACCAGTCCGACACAGTCGAAGCAGATGAAACGACAGATGTAATGGCAGACAGCAACGTCCTCGATCCGACTAATACGACATTCAACCGCGGTCTTCTCCCTGAACGTTTCGAAGAATCACTAGAGGATGATTATCCATGTAACGAAGAGCCGCCACCGTCGCATGAAATCGATGCAACAATGGTCTATGGTTGGATACGAAGTGGCTGAGTAACATTCGCGGATATCTTGCGGACGGCGATGTTCCGACGGACTAGTGGGCAGCTCGCAAATTAAAAGCCCAGGCGTCGCATTTCGTTCTGTTAGATGGGAATGTTTTGAAGTGGCGACTCTCCGGGCCGCTACTCGTCGGTGTCGAAGGGAAAGAGGCTTGCCAGATAATGCATGAAGTCTATTGCGGATCCTGCGGAAACCATTCGGGAGGTCGCTTACTCGCAATCAGAATTAAAAGACATGGTTTCTTCTAGCCAACAATGATAAAAGATTGCGAGTTGTTCGCGGCAAAATGCGAGAAATATCAACGTCATGGTCCTTTCATCTGTCAACCTACAGAGTTTTTGAGTTCGTTCACTTCGCCATATCCGTTCATGCGATGGGCGATGGATATTGTCGGACCTCTCCATCCTTCTTGGCAGAAACGGTACCTTTTGGTCCTGACGGATTACTTTTCCAAGTGGAATGAGGCAGAAGCATTCGAAACGATTAAAGACAAACAGGTCGAAAGCTTCAACTGGAAGAATATCATTTGTCGACACGGTGTGCCCTACGAGATAGTAATAGACAACGGCTCGCAATTTATTTCCAAACGTTTCGACCTCTTCTGCGAAAAGTGGAAGATCCGGGTCAGCAAGTCTTGCCCTCGCAACCCGAGGGCAACGGTCAAGCGGAAGCATAAAACAAAACGATTATTCACAGACTTAAGACTCGACTCGATGCTAAGAAGGGCCGCTGGGCAGATGAACTCGAAGGCGTTTTATGGTCCTATCGAACAACACCTCGTCGCGCTATGGGCGAAACACCATTCGTCCTCGTCTACGGAACAGAGTGTGTAATTCCTCCCAAGATCTATTTCCCAGGCGTACGCGGACGATTACTCCCAGAACAGGAAGATATTAACCATCTCTTAATGATCGACGAGCTCGACCTCATCAACGAAAGGCGCGACCAAGCCCTTATAAAGATGACCGAATATCAAATTACGGCGGCCAAATATTACAACTCTAAAGTGCGAGTTCGGCGTTTCTACGAAGGAGACCTCGTTCTTCGCGGAGTCTTCCAGAATATGGCCGAGATAAATGCCGGCAAGCTTGGCGCTCACTGGGAAGGGCCATACCAGATCACGAAGGTGGTTCGTCCAGGCGTCTACGAAATCGCTAACATGAAAGGAGAGACGATCCCGAGTTGCTGGAATGCGCGACATCTAAAAAAGTACTATTGTTAAAAATACTAAATCATTTGACTTGAACTACTGCACGACTTGATCCCTTCGCAGGGTACGTAGGCAGCTCGTTTTCGAACGAGTTCAGTTGCCCCCCTATTCGAAAAAGGGGGGGGGAGTGGATCTGTATATCCATACTCCAAACTCGAAGTAATAAACTAAGGTAATTCGACCAGCTCCCAAACGGCTTAATTGTCTACACGCGACAGTTTATTACGACTTGATCAAATCACAAACAACTTCAAAGTCTAAACGCGACAGCTCGCAAACGACTTAATTGTCTACACGCGCAACTCGCTAATGACAGCTCGCAAACGACTTAATTGTCTACACGCGCAGCTCGCAAACGACATAATCATCTAAACGCATAGCTTGCTGTCAACTCATCGCCATTACTGACCATAATGGCAATCTCTAACACTTCATCGCAAAGTTACTTATACATCCAAAGTGGATAAAGCGCTATATAAATTTAGAGTTCATCACTATAGCGGATGTATTCAGTGGAATACGACTGTAAACCAGGGTGTTCGTCTCGCGAAACCCTGTTAAACTTAACACTGGTCAAACTTGGCAAAAGCAATTTGGTCAGAAATTATAATCGGTTAAGAGATTCTGTGGAATTTATCTATAATCCGAAATTTGCACAAGTAACGAACTATAACAGGCCTAGCTGACGAGCTCTTACAGGCCTCGCCAAAAACGGCGAATCTAAAACCGACAAAAGTCGTAATCAAAACCAAACTTAATAAGCATTTCATTAAAACTTGGGTTCGACCAACTCGGCATGAAAAATGGTCACAAGTAGGATAAAGCCATCCAGGCACCAAAACACAAGTCTTAAAACCTTTGCCAAACAAAATAAAAATTACGAAATCTAAAAATCTATTACAACGTCGATTAAGCGACAGGTTCGCCATCATCGACACCCTTTTCTTCGGCGACCAGCTCGCCCTCATCAACTCCTTGCTCTTTAGCTCGAGCAACGACAACAGCCGAGCTTTCCGCCTCGCCAATCTTCGGATCTTGCGCTGGAGGAGTCGGCTCGTGCTGAGTTTCGGTAACTGCAGCATGGTCAGGGTCGATGCTCTTATCGGTCTCGCCTGAATCGTTTTCTCTTAACTCGTCACTCGCGCCTCGCAGCCACATACCCAAAGAGCCGTCGTTAGAACCAGAAGCTACATGAATACCAATAGACTTAGCACTGATCTCGACTCGTGTAGAAACAACTATATCCGCTACGTTAATGGGGACGACATAATTCATACCTAACACTCCCCTCAACTCGGCGGCTACCTCATCGAAGGCCTTGTGTGCTGAGCCCAGCTTCGCCATGTTCTCGACGATGAGAGCGCGTTCGGCTTTAGGATTAAAGGGCTCCTCGACAGTGGCACTCTCCAGATCATCGAGAAGCTGGAGGTTGGATTCCGCTTGCGAAAGATAGAACATACGTCTGATCGCCTTCTTCATCATTCGGCGAAACAGCTCATGTGCGCGAGTTAGTTGAGACTGAACCTCGGCAGCCGCGGTTTGCCTCGCAGAAGAAGCCGCCTTTTCAATTTCTCTTTCGCGGCTCGCTTCCCAAGACAATAGCCTTGCCTCGTGCTCGACACTCTTATCATCAGCCTTTTTCTTCTCAAGAGTAACTCTTTGAAGATGCTTGGACAAGTCTTCAGAGCCCTTCTTGTAGCCATCACGCTCGGCAGCGAGTGCGGTCATCTTATCAGCGAGCTGCTTCTTTTCGGCCTCCTCTCTCTCCTTGGCCTCGTCGATAAAGGCCTTCCTCGACCTCGCCTCATGATCATATGCTACGACCATCCTGTTAAAATGAGCGATGGCCTGCAAAGGAGTTGAAAATATGAGAAGGAGGTTAGACAGGACAGGAAAGGAAAATGGGAATTTACCTTAGCCTGGCGAGACGCGAACTCTTTGTAGAGCTGGCTCTTTATCAGCAGTTCCAGGATCGGCATGTTGTCACCCAGATATGTGACCTTAGCCATCAGAGCAGCCGCAGCTAGCGGATGATCGTAAAGCTTAGCAGATTTCCCAGACAGTGAACCTGGAGGTAGAGTCGGCAACTCGTGGCGAGATTTCTTTGAATCCTTAAACTTGCTTTTGCCCTTTTCAGAAGAAGAGTGTTTCCTCTTTCGATGCAGCTGGCTCTCTGGCTCGTCGAGCTCGTCCGTAATGGTAATCGGCTGTAAAGGAATAACAGCCAAAGTACCACTCTCCTCTGCGAGAGCCGCCTCGTCATTCTTGGCCACAGGAGTTTTTTCCTTGGTTGAACTCCGCTCTGACGACTCGGCGGCAGGATCGACAGGTCTAGGCTCGACCTGTTTCTTTGCCTTCACAGCTTTCTTCTTAGCGAGGTCACGGAAAGTTGGTCTGCTCGACATTAGTTCAAAGTCGTCGGACTCGCTTTGATCGGGATAGTCTTCTTCGTCGATTAAAGAGAACTCGCGAGCTCGAATGATTCTCCGCAAATGGAAATAACGCTCCCAAAGACACTTCCTAGCCTTCGATTTAGTGCACAGATCGTCGATTCCGGGAACAGGAGTGAGTAGTACCCTGGGAGCTGTCAAAACAATTGAGCAGAAAGTTAAGATAAAGTATAAAGAGAAAGTTCGCGCGTTAATCGCTAAGAAAATCTACCAAGGGTTCCCCACTTCGCCACCACCGGACACTCTTCTTCAACGGACACGCTTGAGATCGACACGAAGAAAAAGTATTTTCGCCAACTGTGATCTTTGTTCGGAAAGTCGTCCAAAATCTTGTACAGAGGATGACTCGCGAGGTTGTACAACCTCTTGCCACTCGGGTCGCTATGCTTGCGGAACTCTAAAAAATTATGAAGATGGCGAACCCCGAGGGGCTCGCCACATTTGGCAGCTCGAGTCAGAAGCCCGACCAGTTGACGAACTCCTCTGGTGTTGATTTGCACAAGCGCGATTCTATGAACCCACATGTATCGCAGAATCAACGAAGGAATCGGAAAAGTGAAGTAACAACTCCTGAACCAGCATTCATACGCAGTAAATGTGCCGGCAGGCGGATCGTCTTCTCGCTGCTTGGTAGTTGGCGCAATAATCTCGACCGCGTCGGAAATACCGCATTCTGAGCGAAGAATATCCAACGACTCCTCGTTGCACCATCAAGAATCTGGAGGAGGTCGCCTCTTTCGCCTCGACATTTTCTTCTTCTTCGGAACTTCAGCCCGTCCGGATGCTTTCCAGGCCTCCAATCTTCACGCCTCTTCGAGAGGGTTGTAATACCAGTTTCGTTCCTCTATCTTCACTCGAGAAAATGGCTCGGCAGGACTGAGGGACTCGTCACGAAGTTGTGGAACTTCAATGACAAGCCGTTGATCATTGGCAGCAGAAGTCTCGGCGTTCTGCGAAGGACGCGAGGTCCCAACTCCCTCCTGGATATCAGCTCGTCGAGCTCGCCTCGATGAGATAGTCTCCCCCGTCTCGTGGCTTTGCCTTAAAGTGGGAGTGGGGTTGGAGAACAAGTCATCAAGAGGAGAGTTACCTCTACACCGACACTCTTGCACGAAAAAATTAGTCTCCTCGCGCCCAGATGAGCTCGCCTCCTCGCGGCTGGAAGAACTCGAGTCCTCGTATCCGCAAACCCTTCCACAACTCGAGCTCGCATCAAAGATCGACTCGCTATGAGCGGAGTACATCCAGTTCAATTTTTCCCTCTCGGCGAACTCGGCAGATCTTGCGGACTCGGTCGAATTTGTTGACGACATTGTTTTTGGATCAAAAAGTGGAAATTTCTCAGAATTCTCAAGAACACTGCGGCGGCGATGAAGAACATGGCGGCGGCAAAGTGGCGGAACGGTAAAAAACCCTATCAAACACTCGAAGGAAAAACGAGAGAAAAGGGAGAGAGAGCAAACCTGTTTTTCGGAGAAATGAAAGATATGAGAGATATTTGAGGAGTTTCCTTCCTTTTATAGGCGTGGCTCAAATTTCGAGATGGGCCTCGTTTCATTTTGGGCCGACAAAATGGGTTTAGAAGGGATTATATTTTCAAAAGGAGCAAAATCGACTTGCGATCCCTTGACTTCATGCTAGCTCGAAATGCGATTTCGCGAGTTCAACCCTGATTTAATATGCGACTTCGGGACTTCACTTTCTCGAAGCTTTCTCTCCTTAAC
The DNA here is from genome assembly GCA_963576765.1 of Draba incana. Classification (NCBI taxonomy): domain Eukaryota; kingdom Viridiplantae; phylum Streptophyta; class Magnoliopsida; order Brassicales; family Brassicaceae; genus Draba; species Draba incana. The sequence continues at coordinate 39,353,327 of OY755207.1, forward strand.
GAGATCAATTCGTGACTTAGCGATCTCGCGACCCCATCTCTGTTGAAGTATAAATTGCAACCCCGCACTTTCACATCGCCTCGCTTGTAGCGAGCGACTCGCAGATTTGTTTCAATCGCCTCGCGCATAGCGAGCGACTCGCATATTTGTTTCAATCGCCTCACGCATAGCGAGCGACTCGCAGATTTGTTTCAATCGCCTCGCGCATAGCGAGCGACTCGCAGATTTGTTTCGCATCGCCTCGCGCATAGCGAGCGACTCGCAGATTTGTTTCAATCGCCTCGCGCATAGCGAGCGACGCGCAGATTTGTTTCAATCGCCTCGCGCATAACGAGCGACTCGCAGATTTGTTTCAATCGCCTCGCGCATAGCGAGCGACTCGCAGATTTGTTTCGCATCGCCTCGCGCATAGCGAGCGACTCGCAGATTTGTTTCAATCGCCTCGCGCATAGCGAGCGACTCGCATATTTGTTTCGCATCGCCTCGCGCATAGCTAGCGACTCGCAGATTTGTTTCACATCGCCTCGCGCATAGTGAGCGACTCGCGGATTTGTTGGGGACTCGGCGACAATAGTAATTTGAACGAGTGTGTGGCTTGCGCTCTTTTCTCCTTGGTCCGTTTTTTTCCCATCGGGTTTTCTGGACAAGGTTTTTACTGAGGCTTGTTCACGCACTTATGCATCTTCATCTCGTCACCTCGCATCTTCGAGCAATCCGCAGATATGGAACGTTTCCATCTCATGAAGCAGCTCGCCACTTCACGAGACCAAGGTCGACTCGCCAATAACATCACATTCGACAGCTCGCCGAAACTGGGCACAAACATGTCATTTGGGATCGGCACCATCATCAACACCTAAACCGTCTAAACAGAAATCGATTCTTAACTTGGACACCCTTACTTGAATATTTTTACTTGTAAAACTGTTGAACTGGGGGGCTAACTGTAGGGGTCAGATCTCCCCAAGAAGAACCGATAAGCTTAAACGACGTCATATTCGCCGAAACAGCCCAACGGTCGAAGCCCATAACATAGAAGCCCGTTAACGGCCCAACACTGTTCATCCAAACCGACCTACTTTCCTATAAATAAGTATGTACCCCCCTCATCGGAGGAGGATCCGAAAATCTTGTAAGAATAAAAACTGCTCTGATCTTGATGAATAAGAACCCTAATTCTTTTTTTTTCTAAGTGTTTGAAACCCTAAGGAAGATCTATTACAAAGAATCTTACACAAATTCTATTGTGTAAAAATCCAACACACACAACAATACCTTCCCGTTTTAATTAATTTTTAATGTTGATGAATTCTATTTGACAAGCAATTTGAAATCGTAAGCGTTGAAAATCTTAGATATAATAAAGTGTAGATTCAAGAAAGCTCTAAAATACGTTGAACAATTTTCTTTCAACTCGATTATTTCATACATTGTTTTTGCTTAGAATATCAACAAATGTATATGATATTCTGAAAATGGGAAAAATAAGAGATTGTTTTTTGTTTTCTGTTCCCAAGAGATTGGTCTTATACAACATCTATTATTGTTTTGGGTCAACAAGCAATCTTATTGCAAAAGTAGTAAACGTCGCAACAAATTGTAGGGCTAGTTTGTTTTTTTTTTTTTTTAACCACGTAACATATTTGAACTTACGAGATAGATGAGAAAAAAAATGATAGAGGAAACATTTTTGTGTATGATTCTTTGATATCACAAAGATTAAGATGCTATTAACCGAGTTGCCTGAGTTGATCATAAGAATGAAAGATCCCACCAAAAGAGAGTCATGACTTTCCCATTCATGTCTCTGGCTACCAAAGATGATGCAATAAAATGGGCTTTTTGGGTCAACTGAGTTTTTCTTCACAACCCCAACTCCAGTTCTTTTTACTTGTGCATGTAGAGATCTGCCAAAGCCATATTATGTTGGTAAACGTTACAAACAATACGCAAAGTTTGTATTTTAGAAAACGCGTAAGAAAGACACACACACGATTTACGAGAGTTCGGGTTCTTCCATCTAACATTTTGAATGATTTATTTTAAAACTCTGAAAGAAAATTGGTTAATGGCCCAAGTTAGTTAAGGTGGGTGATTTGATGAACGTATACGTTTCCACTCATTCAATCTTCCTTGTATTGTAGTATGGCATAATGTAAGCTGAAAAATGGCCCGCAATTAGTGCCAAACTTTGTAATTTTCACTTTAGATGTAATAAAATGACTGAAACACCGTTATTACCGTTCAGAAAAAAAAAAAAAAAAAAACACCGTTATTACCATATCTTCTTGGAGAGCAAATGAGGAGTTTTTGCTAATTAAAGAACACAAATCAAGTCATTAATAATTACGGGAACCAATATTAGAATGCTGATTACAAACTTTACAACTTTAAAAACTTTGAATCCTTTCTTCAGGAAAGCCGATTTAATTAAATAAATCGGAACGTACAATGATTTCTTTCTTTAATCATGGGAAAACACTAGTCACCGACAGTGTTTTTCTTTATCTTTTTCCTATTGCTTATTACGTCTTGATTCGATAGTAATAAGAATAAGAAAAGTATTATTATATGTGGTGATATCACATGGTTGAATCAACGTTTTATCAAATCTATAAAATAAACTTGACAAAAAAAAAAAAAAAACACATGACTTCTGAGACTCTCTAATGATACAACATGTGTTCTATTTTACTAGAGATCATTGTGTTTCAACAAATTTGAGACAAAGATTTGTTTTGGTTTAAAAATCCGAGCGAACTTTTTCAACAGCACATAAGCTATTCTTAGTTCCAGTATATTATACTTTGTTAATTTGCTATCAATGTATATACAATTATAAATGAAAATCAGCATTGATATTATGAACTTTAAAGAGATTCCGTAACTCATTTAATTGAGTGGAGCCTGCTGAGAGGACAGGGTTAATAACTTATCAAAAAGATTCACTAATGAAATGGTTAAAAAAGATACTACTAATTCAGTGGTTTTTGGTTAATAATTAGAAGAAAAAAAAAGGAGAAATTTAAGTCGATTGTGTGGTTGTGTGTTTGTGCATTAACACAAGTCAGATCTGGTGGTAGAAAGGTTAATGAATGATACAAACATTTTACCGCAAAAGCCCTTCCAAATTTTGACGCTACATTGTCCACACACACATCAAAAGTCCGTGAAATCTCTCATTCTTACTTGCTACCTTTTCTTCTTCTTCTCTTTGAATTCTCATTACATACATACACACACCTTTCTCTCTTCTTTTTCTTTGTCGGCACATAGTGATAGAGACAGAGGAGGGCATTCATCAAATTCCTTTTTTTTTCTTTTGTTGTCTTTAAAGCGTAAAAGTGGAGTTCTTTTTAATTCTGAACGCATTCTTGGTTTAGTATAGGAAAAATTGAATCTTTGATCTGAGTTTCATTAATAGCTGAGATTTTCTTCTCACATTGTCCGAAACGTGGACACATTTATCTTTCTACGTGTTCATCAAAGTGTGAATTTTTCCTAGCATCTCAAAGAGGGCAATTTTTTATTTCGATAAATTGATCAGGATTTCGAAGAAAACTGGCGAGATTAAAAGCGATTCTGAAATATCTGAAGCTAATTGCAGGAAGAAGAAGCATGGCGCCGACAGGGAACGGGCCATTGATACCAATTCTAGGTTTCCTTACATGTGTAGCTTTCATATATCTCTCATTTGGAGACTTATGGTTCGATTTCAAAGGGGAAGCCGAGTTAGGGTTCGTGAAACGGAACGGGACACAGTTCGTGGTTGATGGTAAGGCTCTGTATGTGAATGGATGGAACTCGTATTGGTTCATGGATCATGCCGTGAATGATCATAGCAGACACCGTGTCGGTGCTATGCTTGAAGCTGGAGCTAAAATGGGTCTCACTGTTTGTAGAACTTGGGCTTTTAATGATGGAGGTTACAATGCTCTCCAGATCTCTCCTGGTAGATTCGATGAACGCGTCTTCAAGGTATTCCTTGCTTTCAATCTACACTTTGCAAGATTACTCACTTTAAAACAAAAAAGTTTTAGTCTTTTTGTGGACATTATTAGTATTTGTTGGGCTTATTCTAATAAGAATGCTAGTGAAGATGATAAGAAATAAATAAAAGGGCAATGCAAGAATCCATTTATATCTCTCTGCGTTTGTGTTTGCTTTTGCTTTTGAGGATCAATTTCAATGTTTATATTTGGAACAGTCTGCAATTACTTACTTGTGTCTGCATTTGATGAAGTTGATATAATGTGGTTAGGCATTGGATCATGTAATCGCAGAGGCAAAAACACATGGTGTTAGGTTGCTTCTTAGCTTAGTTAACAACTTACAAGCGTATGGAGGGAAGACTCAGTACGTTAATTGGGCATGGCAAGAAGGAGTTGGTCTCAGTTCCTCCAATGATTCCTTCTTCTTCGACCCATCTATCCGCAAATACTTCAAGAATTATCTCACGGTACTGTTTTCAGTCCTTGTCTCTTCTTCATGTGTACCTGGATGTGTTTGCCTAGATCATCAATTGTCGAAAAGGATCCTAAAATTTAGAAATCATAAGAGAGCAAGTAAAAAAATAGTGAGAAACCTTGGTTCTTGACTCATACACTTGGAACTAAGTTCTCCGTGTAATCTTGCATTGTTACATATTTTTAGTGAAGTTCAACTTTAGGAATGACTCTCATTTCCCATTTGCCAGGTGCTGCTCACCCGCAAAAACTCTATAACTGGGATTGAGTACAGAAAAGACCCTACGATTTTTGCATGGGAGTTGATAAACGAGCCTCGCTCCTTGTCTGATATCTCTGGGGATATCCTCCAAGTGAGTTCTCCTTCACTTTGATGGTTTCTTGTAGGTCCACTATTGAATCATTAGTAATCTTTGTTTTTCTGGTTTGTGGAATCAAAGGACTGGATTAACGAAATGACAGCATTCGTTAAATCGATTGACAATAAGCATCTTCTAACCGTAGGCTTGGAAGGTTTCTACGGTCCAAAGAGCCCAAAACGGCTGACGGTTAACCCAGAACGGTGGGCCTCTGAGCTTGGATCAGATTTTGTTCGAAACTCCGAGTCGCCAAACATCGATTTTGCATCGGTTCATATCTACCCTGATCACTGGTAAGCCATACAAAATTTGATTGCTGCGTGTAAATCTTCGTCTTTTTAAAGACAAATCTTGCAACATTGGCAGGTTTCATGATCAGGGGTTTGAAGAGAAACTAAAGTTTGTGGTGAAATGGATGCTATCTCACATCGAAGACGGGGACAAGGAACTGAAGAAGCCAGTTCTGTTCACCGAATTCGGGCTATCGAATCTGAACAAAGACTACGAGCCGTCTCAGCGGGATCAGTTCTACAGAACAATCTTCGATGTTGTATACAAATCAGCAAAGAGGAGGAGGTCAGGTGCAGGAACACTGGTGTGGCAGTTTTTGATACAAGGCATGGAAGGTTTCAACGACGACTTTGGGATTGTGCCGTGGGAACAAGATTCGATTCAGAGATTGATGACGGAGCAATCTTGCAGATTGGTTCGGGTCACAGGACGACATCATCTCCTGGATAAGAAGTCGAGAGAAATGTGTTCACACAAACCATGAGAATACATACAAGTTTTGTTTTGGTTTTTTTGGTTCTTGCCACTCTTGTTGTGGCATATATGCAAAACTCAAATCACACATGAGAAGAAGTAAATCTAACCTTGTATTTGTTGTGGTGAAATTCAATACAAGATACATAAGCAAACGAACATAAAAATCATCAACAACCAAAAACCGCTTTTCTTGGCTTCTCTTCTTCTTCTCTCTAGAAACTTTACCTACCGTCTAAAACTTTTCTAACCAGATCTGAGTGTGTTGGCCGGTGGTCGGTGTTCTACCGGCGCCGTGCCTCTGTTAATAGTTCGGAATCCTCTTTCCCGGTTAGGGATTGAGTTTTGTGTAATATATTTCCGGCTTGGCCGGTAGTTTTTCCGACTAGTTCGGATTTATCTTCCGTTTATCGGATTTATCTTTCCGTTTATCGGATCTTTCTTTCCGTTTATCGGATCTAGTTTAGTTTCAAGTTTGTTATTTAGCTTTCCTCTCCCAAACTTTATTTAAAAGATCATGGATAAATGGTTTATGAAGATCCTCTTAGCATAGGTAATATTAGGTTATATTACCTGAACTCTGCTTTACCCTGTTAGAAGCTAAGGTATTGGCACTGCTAACGGCGGCACAGAGATTAGCTAGAGCATCTTCTGCGAAATCTAATCTAAATTCATGGTCTAATCTACCGAAGAGGAAGGTAATACAAGTGGGTTTGAAGATTCAGATCTCTGATGCTGGTTCGATTCCAAATTATTTTCTTCACCACCGGAACTCATCTTCACCGGCGATTGCATTTGGAGATTGCATGAGTCGGCAAGGTGTCAATCATTCAGCTCAATATTGAGGACACGTAGGCAAAAAGTCTGGGTTGATTTACGTTTAGTAGCATTAGTACATGGTGAAAGGGACATTAGTACATGGTGAAAGGGACAGCCAACCCTTCAATCTAATATGATGTTTCCATATGGTCTGGATTTGGGCTTTAATTTCATTGTATTGGGCTATGGTTTGCACTAAACCCCTTGTAACAAATGCCATTTTGGCTTCTTAATATTATAAAAGTGGACGGCAAAAAAAGCAAACGAACATTTTCTCTAAGGTTTCAAATTTGTGTATTTATCCTCCAACTTCTTCTTTATTCCAACTTTGGCCCCAAACATTTGAGGTAAGTAATTAACAACCTTACAGAGACGGATTTAACAACCTTACGCATCGCCGACGAATTCCTCAGGCTAACGTTGATGACGATGATGATGATGTCCACTCGCTCTCTCAATCTGCATCCCAAACCACAATTCAGAATCTTTACTTCATTCAAGACAAATCTCAGATTTGATTCCTCTTCGAAGCTGTCATTTGGAAGATCCAGAACCCTCCGGAGCCAAAATCTCACCATCCGATCCGTGTTCACCGGAATCGTCGAAGAAATGGGCGAAGTCAATAGTCTCGGAATGGCCGACCACGGCGGATTCGACCTCAAAATCGGCGCCAGAGTTGTTCTGGAGGACGTCAAGCTCGGAGACAGCATCGCCGTGAACGGGACTTGCCTAACGGTGACGGAATTCGACGCCGATGAGTTTACCGTCGGGTTATCACCGGAGACGCTGCGAAAAACGTCGCTGGAGGAGCTGGAGAGAGGATCTCCGGTGAATCTGGAGCGTGCGTTGCAGCCAGTGAGCCGTATGGGCGGGCACGTGGTGCAGGGACACGTGGACGGTACGGGAGTGATCGTTTCGAAGGAGGTGGAAGGAGATTCGTTGTGGGTGAAGGTGAAAGCAGACAAGAGTTTGCTGAAATACATTGTGCCTAAAGGATTTGTGGCTGTGGATGGGACGAGCTTGACGGTGGTAGATGTGTTTGATGATGAGAGCTGCTTCAATTTCATGATGGTCGCTTATACGCAGCAGAAAGTTGTGATTCCGACTAAGAATGTTGGTCAGAAAGTGAACCTTGAGGTTGATATCATGGGGAAATACGTTGAGAGACTTCTCGCCAGTGGCGGCTTCTCCATGAACACGGCTGAGGTAACTAGAAAGCTCAAAGCTTAAGTCTTTTCTGGTTGGAGGTTTGATTAGGAAGAGAGTGGAGAATGGTCTCTGTACATTGACTGTGTTATTCTTTTGATGATCCTTGGGATATGTCTAGTACCTTGGCTCCACTGCTTTTGTAAGAGAAACTTAGTGGTTTTGTTCTTGTTGTGGGGAATATGTGTGTTCACTGATCCCTAATCACTAAGCTGAATGCTCTACTAAATTGTTGGAGAAGCTTGTTTCTTGTGTTTATGCAATCCGATATGAGCATTTTCTACGCTTTGCGTTTGGTGTTGTTTGGGGATATCTAGTAGCTATATATCGATTGATGAACATCTTATTGTTAAGTCTTGAGCTAAGAAGGGTTTGTTGTATGGGTTACAGGAAAAGAAGGAATGATGATTAGATGATGAGCCAAGCTTATTTGGGACATGTTGGCCTCTAGTTCTATGTAAGATGGATCTTAACCTTTGTTTCTTTGTAATGATGGTAGCGAACAATCACTTAGCTACACACAGTTAGGTGTTGTGAGAAATGTAGATGAACCTCAGTGAGTTATATATGATGATCTATGCATGAGTGTAATAAAAAGACCCAATAATCAATTGGAGGATAAGCTTATGGCATTGTCTTTTTGAAACTTAGATTCTTTTCTTGCTTCTTGAGTGTGTCATAATAAAATGGAAGAACAAAAGTTGAGTACATAACACCAAGAGGCATGCATATATAACATGTTCTGAGATGTGTTACCGAGATTTCACGACGACAAGAGCAAAATACAGAGAAGAAGGAAAAAGGCAGAAAGAAGGGCGAGAGATACGTTTGCGGAGGCTCGGGGGATAGAATCAGAAGTTGCGGATGCGGACTCGGTGACATTGGTGCAGTCAAGACCATCTTTGCCCTCTTTGCACATGTTGGCAAAGATGCCAGGAGGATAACGACCGTAGAGGTTGATGTAGCTGAACATAGTGGAGGCACAATCGTTCTTGTCGTCGTTAAGAGCTTCTGCGAAAGGGCAAGCAAAGTCCTTGAAGGCGGAACAACACACCTTTGCAGGATAATTTGGCCCTTTGCATTTGCTTGTTATGATTGTGTAGTTCTTGCTAGCAAAATCTTCTTTGCAAGCTGTTTCAACAAAACACAAATAAAAAAACAAAAGATCCACATTTGGATTTTAATGTGTGGGGATATATTTTTTGAATTAAGATTTGGTAATGATGAATTAGGAGGGATGATCTTACTTCCTTTTGCTTGAAGAAGAGATCGGCTTGTGGCTGCGTGAGGATTCAATTCATCATCTGCACATTTAAAGCAAAATTTAAGGGTTGTTTCTTCTTCAACAATTGAAAATGGAAATGGAAAAAAAAATGAAACCAAATAATTTCTACAACTCTAAAAACAATGTAAGAAATTGAGGAGAATTACATGAGAGGGAGAAACCAGAGAGGAGGAAAATGGGAAACGGTAAGGAGAAATCTCCATTGTTTCTCTGTTTCCCTCCTTCTCTCTCTTTTTTTCGTTTTGGTTTTTTCTCCCATAAGTTTTTGGTGAATCAAAGTTACAGGAGGAGAGAAATTTTCGGAAATTTAAAAGATCATTAACCTTCTCATTAAATATTGGTTGGTTTTTGGAATCGAAACAGCATATAAAAGCCAAAACGACGTCGTCTCGTTAGAATAAAAATTCAGTCCTCTGCTCAAAGCCCTTGGCCTTGAAGCTGATTGATTGATTTGGTTACAAAATATTCAATCAATGATGAAGCATCTTCTTCTTCCTCTGGTTCGTCCAAAGCCAAATCAAATTCTGAGGAGCTTCCTTTATCACTCGTTCAGGACCGTACCCTCGGCTTTGGATCCCTACGACACTCTGCAGCGTCGGATAGCGAGATCAGGCAATCCCTCTGCTTCGATAATCAGAGTGTTGGAAGGATGGCTCGACCAGGGGAATCTCGTTAAGACTTCTGAGCTTCACTCCATCCTCAAAATGCTCCGCAATTTCAGTCGCTTCTCTCACGCTCTCCAGGTCTTCCTCTTTTCTCTTCTCTCGAATTGTGGTTTCATCAACTTACGAATCCAAATCTTCTTCTTCATTTTGGTAGATATCAGATTGGATGAGTGAGCATAGAGTTAATGAGATTTCTGAGGGAGATGTTGCGATTCGTCTTGATTTGATTGCTAAAGTTGGTGGTTTAGCAGAAGCTGACAAGTTTTTCGAATCGGTTCATGTGGATAGTAGGAGCTACCATCTCTACGGTGCTCTATTGAACTGCTACGCGAGCAAGAAAGTGTTGCACAAAGCCGAGCAAGTGTTTCAGAAGATGAAAGAGCTCGGTTTCCTCAGAGGTTGTCTTCCTTACAATGTCATGCTCAATCTCTACATCAGGACTGGGAAATACACAATGGTCGAGAAGCTTCTGCGTGAGATAGAGGATGGTAATGTGAAACCCGATATCTTCACTGTGAACACGCGGCTTCATGCTTATTCGGTTATATCTGATGTTGAGGGAATGGAGAAGTTTCTGGTGACTTGTGAGGCTGACCCGCAACTTAAGCTGGACTGGCGCACTTACGCCGATTCAGCCAACGCATACATAAAAGCTGGATTAACTGAAAAAGCGGTAGAGATGCTGCGTAAATCAGAGCAGCTTGTCAATCCTCAGAGAAGAAAGCGAGCCTACGAGGTTCTCATTTCATTCTACGGCGCTGCAGGTAAGAAAGAAGAGGTGTACCGTCTCTGGAGCTTGTACAAGGGGCTAGACGGGTTTTACAACACTGGTTACATAAGCATGATCAGTGCGCTCTTTAAGATTGATGACATCGAGGGGGCTGAGAAGATTATGGGGGAGTGGGAAGCTGGACACTCTCTATTCGATTGCCGGATCCCGCTCTTGTTAATAACGGGTTATTGCAAGAAGGGGATGATGGAGAAGGCGGAGGAAGTAGCAAAGATGGTGGTCCAGGAGACGAGCACATGGGAGAGGTTAGCTCTCGGGTACAAGATGACGGGTGAGATGGAGAAGGCGGTAGAGAGATGGAAGAGGGCAATAGAAGTGAGCCAGCCAGGGTGGAGACCACACCAGGTTGTGCTTATGAGCTGTGTGGATTATCTAGAGGGTCAAAGAGACATGGAGAGCTTGAGAAAGATTTTGAGACTGCTAAGCGACCGAGGACACGTTTCCTACGATCAACTACTATACGATATGAACGGAGCTGGACTAGGTTGGAAGATCGTCGATGCAATGTCCGGAAGAAATAAGTACACTGAGGAAAGACAAGTAAAAATGTAGCCAAACAATGAGAATAATCATCTTGATAAACCATTTAGATGATATCAAATCCAGTTTTGTTTCACATATAATAAAGGGAAATGAGTTAACAAAAGGGAACCACCTAATAGATAGATTAATGCTAAGTAGTAGTATATAATAACAAACAAGAGTTACAAATAGTAATTTGATTCATGTGTTAGTCTTGTCTCCACCATCTTCAGGCCCAATCGGTTCTTGTCCATCGCATGTGACACTTGCTCTCGCTTGCTCAGCTGTCTGAGAATGTCGGCTGCGCTCTCTAAATCTCTTTGACCCTCGACATACTGGACGCAGGTGTAAGCAGAGAGAGCCAGGCAGCCCTTTGGATTCCAGTGGTCTTGCAGCCTCCCCTCCATGGCCTCGGTCACTCTCTTCCTCCTCTCCTCTTCTCTATCCTCTTCATCCTCCACCAAACTCTTTTCTAAACTTTGAGTCAAACTCTCCCACTTGCTCTCCTTCTTTCCAAGCATGTTCACAACCTTCTCAGCCTCTTCCTTGACGAATCTCTTTCTCAAACCGAAATCTGCCAGATCAAGATCTCCACCACCGGAATCCCACTCTTCCAAAACTTGGTAAGCCCCATCGAGATCGCCTTTCATAGTAAATGTCTTGATAATATCAGAACATCCAAAGCTGTCAAACGACAAGAAGCCCTTACACAAGTTCCAGAGACGGTAAACATCCTCTTTTAAACCCTCTTGACAATAGATTGTCATGAGACATCCATACATTTTTTCGTCTTTTTCAGCAAGCAATGGCTCAGTCCTACGCAGCAAGGCTAAACCTTTTTCCATAAACCCTGAGGCACAGTAGACAATTCCCGGGAAATAGAACACCGCCCATGGGAGCTCCACCTTCTTCTCCCACTTGCTCAGAAACTTCTCCATTTACCGTAATAATTTAGGGCCTAACTTGATAAATAGTTAAGTTGGGATTATGACACATGTGAAATCTTAATTTAATTTTAACCACATAAGCATACATATTAAATTCTAAAGTTGTTTATGACAAAAAAAAAAAAAAAAATTCTAAAGTTGTTTAAAACAATTATCTATTCTACATAAAAGTTATAATTACATTATAATGAAGTATAACTAATTTACATTATCATTATCGGACAGGGGCATAATGATCATTGCACGAGATCATGGGATCTAAGTGGAAGTAGTTGTTGATCATCGCATCGTTCTAGAGACCGTTGACAATGAAACGCCAAAGCTGACTTCTTCCACAAGGAAAAATGGCAACTGAGGAATTGAATTGGGTGAAGAGAGGACTAACCTGGAGGGCGTGAGAGACGCGTTTGGCTCCGTGAAGAAGGGTGATGATACGCCTGAGCTCTGAGAGAGACGCTTGATTCCCGAATTCACGGAGCAAAGGGATGATGGAGGCGGTCGAATCAGGGAATCGCTCGATCCGACGCTTGAGAGAGAGATCAGGAGAAGGAACGGTCTTGGGGAAATGGAAGAAGGAACACCTGCAAGGAAGGATCCTCTTCCTCAAGAAGAAGCTAGTCACGAATTGTCGTCGGACAAGATGATTCATGCTCCTCCTCCTCCTCCTAGGTTTTTTTTGCTTTCATCATTTTTTTTTTTTATATTTTGCATCAAATAAATACGGTTTGCCTTAACCGGAAAACTGGCCATAGGGCACATCAATACCAAAATGTAAAAACAAAAATGATAGAAGAAGAAAAAAAACCACTAAAGGCCTCAGAATTCATTTTGTTCTTGTCATATGTTTTATCAAACGATGTTGGCAACTTTGAATCATCATCATTGGCCACAGGAAAACAAGATAAATGAACCTCATAGCGATTTATTCAAGTTTCCGTTTCTGTCGTAATATTCAAATAACCTACACTACTAAGCCTTTCTAAGCCACACATATTAGTAACGAATAAGAACAAGGCATCTTCAAATCAACATCAATCAGCACCTAATTTTTTATTCAATCAATCACAAAAAAAAAAAAAGACATGATGCGATGAAAACACACAAAGTAAAATGCGAGCAAGTGAGTGATCGGAAATGGATAAATAGGGAACGAAGACCGTCAAGGTGGACTTTCCCATCAAGACGAAGATCAATGCAAGGAACAAGAAAAACACACATGAATCAGTCGCAAATCGAAGATTGAAGATAATCAAGTTATGCAATAACAAGAGACAGAAAAAGAGAGGAATACCAAGAGATTAATGTTTACGACTTCATATCAATTGATTGATCCTACATGTTGGCCTAAACAAATCCAGCAATTCACTATCTCGAGAGTTCCACAAACAGGGGGATGTTCACTATCAAGATTACAACCTAAAAGTACGGCTTTTATAGGCCTTAATTCTGTTTTTTACTACTAGTAACAAACAATGACCAGTTGTTTGGTTACTTCATCGGTTTAATAACCTTAATCAGTGCATAGACCGGTGATTCTGATTCACAGTCAACAATGGCGGCTAGTTTTGATAAGCACTAAATAATCATATACTCTTATTTTTCTTTTTCACTAAATAATTTTTTAAATTAGCTAGAAGTTTATGCTGAATTATTTGTTGTTCCTCAAGGATATACGTATATGCTAGGTTCATCAAGGGTTAAACTCGGTTTACGAAAAATATGAACAGTTAAAGTGTCATTTACCTAAATATTTTTGTTTCTCCCTGCTGCAAATATTCTTATTAAATTGAAGTCATATATATCTTAGAGAATTGAATAAATCATTTTAAAGAAAATAATTACTAAAGAAATCAATAGTATATTCCATTTACCGTAATAATTTAGGGCCTAACTTGATAAATAGTTAAGTTGGGATTATGACACATGTGAAATCTTAATTTAATTTTAACCACATAAGCATACATATTAAATTCTAAAGTTGTTTATGACAAAAAAAAAAAAAAAAAATTCTAAAGTTGTTTAAAACAATTATCTATTCTACATAAAAGTTATAATTACATTATAATAAAGTATAACTAATTTACATTATCATGGGATCTAAGTGGAAGTAGTTGTTGATCATCGCATCGTTCTAGAGACCGTTGACAATGAAACGCCAAAGCTGACTTCTTCCACAAGGAAAAATGGCAACTGAGGAATTGAATTGGGTGAAGAGAGGACTAACCTGGAGGGCGTGAGAGACGCGTTTGGCTATTAATTATTGAACATTTTCTCATAAAATGAACCAATGTATTCTGTAATATAAAAATCAACAAAAGATAAAACAATCCAATGAACCACTAACGAGTAATCGCTTCCCTTGTTCACTTTTTTACTATCTTTGCGAATATGTTAAAAGAAAGGTAAAGAAAAGTAAGACAACTTTTGCGTGGCCTCCAAGGGCGAGCCTACAATTGACAAATCAACAATTATGCCTTGGCGTACAAGGGGAATCCTTATACACAAGGACAAATCGCCACTTGGTCCCCTCACCAATTAGGAGGTTCTTTTTCTTCACGTTTTGCTATAAACTCATTAGATTGGGCCTTATTGTTAAAGCTATTGAGCTTAGAGAAATCCGGATAGCCATCACCATGTTTATGTTGTTTTTGCCCGAGCACACATTTGAGTCATCATAATGTTATGGAACTTAAATTTGAACAATACAGTAGGAGGGAATGGACGACACACTAACTTTACTAGTGTATGATGAAAAATACAGCACCATTTCAGTACACAACAACACTAGCTTCTTCCTAGGAATTAATAATCATAATGCAAGTGAATAAATGGAGGCTTAGGAACAGTATCATTCACTCATTTGCTCAAAGCCAAATAAATTAGCTTTGATCAGGCAATGTAGGCAAAGATATTAAACATCATCACCAGCCTCCTCCTCCTCAAATTCAAAAACAAAAACAAAAAGGATCCTAAGCCAAGAAGAAGAAAAAACATATTTAAGGCCTCAGAATAAATTTATCATTGGTTTCTCAGACAATGTAGGCAAAATTTGAATCATCATAGGCCTTAATTAAGAAAGAAAGAAGATCCCTTCCTACTTGTGATAAACACTAAATCTAAAGACAAACAAAGGAGCAAAGAGTGAGAGCCTCAGAGTGATTATAAATCAAAGTATCCATATCACTGGTATATCAAACAATGTAGGCAATCTTTTTCAATCATCACTGGCTCATCATCATCTAACCCCCAAATTCACAAATTGGGAAAACATAAAGAGAAGAAGATGACATATTCATAGCAAGATCAATTTCTTCAATCAACAAAAACATAAATCCGAGGAATCATAAGAAAACACAAGTAAAAGAATCTTTGATCGTAATAATGAAAACGGGAAGAAAAACGCTACTTAGTTTTTCCTCTCCGCCTCCAGGTTGTGTGTTCTCTATAATCTCATCTGAGAAAGCCCTAGAAGAATCGTTATATGTAGGGCCACAATTGCGTTGGACCAAATCGGGTATTAGCCCATTTCAAGGCCCACTAAAGCTAAATATTATCCAGCCGACGTCAGACAAAAATATCTTCTTCTTTCTTTGTTCCCTTGCTGGAGAAGCCTGAAGCGTTTAATTAATTAAAAGCATTAATAAATCTGGTGGGTTCATGTTTATCTTTCAATTTTAAAGCTGAAATTTGCAGAAGAGGTTTATCTATCATTTTCAAAATCTGGTCCTTTCTATATTACTAAAAAATGATTAATTCTTGCGTATAGGTAATTCTGATATCAAAAAGAGGTAATAGATCGAAGGATTTGTTCATATCGAAATCGAAAACAAAAGAGAAAGTGTAATTAAGATTGAGCAAAGAATGAAGAAAACACACAATCAATAAAGAAGAAGAAGACGACTTAATATAACAAAAGCCCAAAAAGTAAGGGGACAAAACTTAGTACTATGAGGAGAAGAAAGAACCAAGACAAATTGGAGAGAAAAAAAAAATCGAATCAGCGACGCATGTTCTTGACTTTGAACCATCCTTTCTTGCAAGATCTCTCGACCACTTTGATGCTTTTCTTGAAGATATGCTTCAGCTCCAAAGCCCTCATCTTCACCTTCTCCTCGAATGCTCCCATCTTCTTCTTCTTTCTTTATCTGTTTCTCTCTGTTCCTCGGAGGTCAGAGATGCTTTGTTTTGTCCCTCTCCTCTCTTTTTATATACAAGAGATATTAGTTTAGAGGACAGCTATCTATGGGAGAATCAAAATGTTATTAATAGACTAATCGCAATATTACAACTAAGCTAAGCTATCCCTGCTGTATTATTTAGCTTCCTAAAATTCTGTTTTCTAATTTTGCGATTTCCCTAATTAAATTTGAATTTAATTTTTGGGTCTGTTTAATTTAACAAAATAAGGAAGCCGAAAATCTAAGTATAGTAACACCAAATTAAAATTAAATTGGTGCGTTTACCCAAACCGTATGTACACGTGGCAGAAACAAGACCATTTGGGGTGTGTTTAAATGTTAAACGGTGATTCCGGGAAAATCGCCAGCAGTGCAATCCTCATCACGCTGGGCCCCACGAATGGACTAGTTTGTTGGGTCCTCCTCACGTTTCCTTTCACACTTGCTTCTTTCCTTTGTTCCTTTTGCGTCAAACAATTAAAAATGCTTTTGATGCTACAAAACTCTCATTGTTCTGTATTATTATTACATGTCACAGTTTAGGACAGGTACGTATATCATTATCATCTTTGTGTATCAACAATTTAATTCGAATTTTAAGCCGAATGACCAACAATTTATTGTTAATAAAGCTGGCCTTTACTTGTTGCTGTAGTCAATACACTTTCTATTGATTAAAAAGCAAAATCATATTCTATCTTTAAAAGCTAGTAGTATAAACTAGTACTATAAAGGAACAGATCAGCCGCATAACACACACACACGGTTTATACGCTGTCTTCTTAACAGATAGAGATTATTTGTAGGGCCCTGAACCTTGTCTCCAACACATGGTAGGTAATCTGGTTGGCTTTAAGAGAGTAAGGTAAGGAGGAGTGTCAAGGCATTGTATAAAGAGTGGACGACTACCGACGAGGCTAAGTTACCTGACCAGCTGTAACATGCTCCTAGAACGCACCCTATCCCAAACAGTTGCACGAAACCCTCCCCTGAGAAGTGAGATGCCGCAAATACGAATGAGCTTATCACTAGCGCCTTCCTCCATTCCATTTTCGACGCTAAGGATGTCAGTAGGAAGCGTCTGTACACAGTCTCCTCGAGTATGGGAGCTACAACGCAGTAGAGAGCAAAACACCCGCTTCTCGATACATTTCCGCTTGCGATTATCATCTCCAATTCCGAGTTGTGCGCAGCCTGAGAAAGCGAGAGAGATCAAACACATTGCTTATTTGCTTAAACAGAGAATGGTAAGGGGAGACCTTAGAATCAAAGAGTTGATGAGCAACAAGTGATGTGATGAAGATAAAGCCAACAAGACATGCCAAACCCAACGCAGAGCCAACCACCCAGTTTCTTCCTTTTCTCGAGTCATTATTAGCCTCTAGAAAGTTGATTGATTTGCAATGAGGCTTGGTAGTGTTCCTCAGCAAGAAGAGAGTCCCTGAAAGTTCCACCATTTGGAGAAGCACAAGTGATAGCACCTATACTTTGTCAACCAACTTGAGAGTTAAAAAGCATATATATACCTTGAAGAATGACACCAGTCCTACAAGTAGACCAAACGCATCTAATGGAAGTATAACAGACAGAGACTAATTTTGGCTACTCTTAAGATGTAACCAATTGCATCTCACGGATAAAATAACTTGCTAAAAGGGCGGTATTATCTATCTTGGAACACTAGGCAGCAGCCAATCCATTCTTGTGGAACCAATTTGTAGAAGAAATGTAAAAGCTTTAAGAGAAAGCAAAAAAAGAAAGGAGGCTCACTTGGGTCTGAGGATGAAGAAGCTTTTGGTGGAGAATGTTGGCAACAATGGATAAACCTCCGAAGCTGAGAGGAATGTGGAGACAGAACATGTAAAGAGCAAATGTGCTCCATATCATCTTCTCTTCCCACGGAATGTCTGATCCCAAAACCGACAACCCTTCTTCTTCTTCTTCATTGTCCAACTGTTCAAACTCCGTAGCATCTAATCAAAAGACAAAACGAAACGAACAAGTCACATTTGGAGACGCACCTGGGTAGTTTTGGTTTTGAGGCAAGAGCATCCGACAGAAGAGCGGGATCTCAATCCAGAGGAGAGACCGCGTAACCCCAAATGTGGTCGGAAATGGTCGTTAGGCACCGGCGTGAAGGAAACCCAAGGGGCGAGAATCATCAAAAGCCGATTTCAAGTGGGCGTGGTGGATCAATTCAATTCTGTGGTTGACATTTTCTTTTTTTCTTCCCAATACAGTAGTTATCTCTTTCTTTAGCTCCTCCTCTATCATAAATAAAATAAATATCATATCTTTTTGCCATCATTTTTGTCTAATCTACAAAAAAAAAAAAAAAAAATTCCAACTTTTCCTCCAGGAGAAAATTTGGGGATTTCGATTCCGACGAGGGAATTTGTTGTCGTCCGTCTCTTTGGTCTAGGGATTTGGGTGAATAAAAAAGGATGGTAAGGTTCGTGAGAAGTTGTTTTCAGTCTTTGTTGAAGCTGGTGAATTCCGTACTCGGGATGGTTGGTATCGCCATGATCCTCTACGCTGTTTGGTTGATTAGGCAATGGCAAGAACAAATGGGAACTCTCCCTTTCGCTGACTCGGATCACCCCGTTCCTTGGTATCTTCTCTTTCCCTCTCAAACTTGAAAGCTGTTGTTATGTTAGGACTCTTGCAAGATGTTTTACTGGAAATGGGGACACAATTTCTTGTCTTCTTCTGATGAGGGACAAGTTTTCATTCTTGTCAATTGTTACGAAATCTGATGCAGGTTCATTTATGCTTTTCTTGGTCTCGGGGCTATTCTCTGTGTTGTCACTTGTGCCGGCCACATAGCTGCTGAAACCGTCAATGGATGTTGCCTTTACTTGGTAATCTTCTTTTCTTCTATACAAATCTTTTCCTGCTACTCTATTGACGATTAGTAGCATCTGCTTTAGCCTTACTAGTTTCTGCATATATATGTATTCCTGAATCCACTGTTTTTTTTTTTGTGTGTGAATAATGCATCTGTTTGTTGGTTTATCTAATGTGTTCAGTATATGGGATTCATTGTCTTGCTAATTATGATCGAAGGCGGTGTGGTTGCCGATATCTTTCTAAACCGTGATTGGAAGAAGGTATATATGTTCTTATCTCTTCTCTTTTGACAAATCTCAATTGTAACGTGATCCTAATATTCTACAAGCTTTCATCAGGACTTTCCAGAGGATCCAAGTGGTGCTTTCCACCGGTTCTCTAAGTTCATCGAGTCAAACTTCAAGATTTGCAAGTGGATAGGTCTCGCTATTGTCTGTGTTCAGGTATCTCTTGATACCTACAAGTTTCTACCCTATTCTAGTTCTAAATTGCTTCTTGGCTACAAGCTTTACTCTTTTTGTCTATTGGCAGGGTCTTTCAGTTTTACTGGCCATGTTGCTCAAAGCTCTTGGACCTCACCGTCATTATGACAGTGACGATGATTACGATGTAAGCAGGGTCGCACTCCTGCGTCAGCCGTTGTCTCCATACGGTGTCGGAGAACCCCTCTATGGAGCCAAGCCGGGAGGAGCTTGGACGGTAAGGATTAACGAAAGGGCAAATCGTTGAGAATAAAATGGTAAACAAGTCTCTGTGCACTTACTTTGGCTTCCTACTTGTTGCATGTCTCTCTGTTTCTTTCGTTCTCACTTTAAAATCCAAAACATCTTCTCTTGTAAAGTCTTGATTGAATATACATTTACTGATATACATATGGGGTTGAGCCCAAATTTTCTTACACACATGTATAATATAATGTAAGTTTGCCTAAATCAAAATTAGTAATTTACTATTAATTTTGTGATTATATGTAAAATTACTTGCATCAAAAACTTCAATCTAGTTACATTAGTTTTTCACTTGCAAACCCCCAACATCTATCCTCTATATATATACCAAAAAGAAAAAGAAACAAAAGAGAATAAATTACGGTTTAAATAATAATCCTATTAGTTGTGGAAAAACATGGATGAATCTCGTGAATTCGCGCCACCTAACAAGAGGAGGAGGAAGACGAAGGAGTCTGGGTTATGGTTGTTGCCAGACGCGGTGGCTCTGAGCTGCCTAGCTAAGGTCTCGAGATTGGACCACACGGCCTTATCTCTCGTCTCTAAGAGCTACCGCTCTCTCGTAGCTTCCCCTGAGCTCGGCTTCACGCGATGGCTGATTGGTTGCACTGAGGCTTCTTTCTACGTCTGCTTACGCAGCAATCCAGGTCCAACCCCACGCTGGTTCATTCTCACCCCTAATCGTCGACTCAGTCCCATACCGTCGAACCCCTACCAGGCTCCGGATTCATCGTCTTTCGTGGTGGTGGATTCGGGGATCTATGTAATCGGTGGGATCATAAATGGCAATCTCACTTCGGATGTCTCGTTCCTTGATTGTTTCTCTCACACTTGGCGCCGCGTCCCGCCCATGAAATTGGCTCGTGGTTCGGCATCGGCAAGCCTGGTAGACGATAAGAAATACGTGTTTGGAGGGCTCGATTCAAAGACCCAAACTTGGGAGTCAGTAATTTGGGATATTTCAAATAAAAAAGTAATCCTGCAAAGTGTAGTTATAGAGGGAGAGAAGATTTACGCAGTGGATGAGGAGTATCAAAGCTTCACCATCTTGCCAAGTGAATGTACATTCTCCACAAGTGTGGGGAAAGTGGAGAGTAAGCGAGGATACAGAACTGATTGGTGTGTCATTGGGAAACTTTTATTCTCTCGTGCTACTTGAAGGGCAATTATTTGGTGTGACCCAGATGAGTTGAATTGGAAGAGTGTGAAGGGTTTGGAAGAGCTGGAGTCTCTCCTCTCTAGATTGAGACATGTCGTCTTCGATGCTAGTGATAAGGGGGAACCGATGTGTACACTAGCCAAAATCAGGTTCAGATTT
Organism: Draba incana; assembly: GCA_963576765.1. Taxonomy (NCBI): domain Eukaryota; kingdom Viridiplantae; phylum Streptophyta; class Magnoliopsida; order Brassicales; family Brassicaceae; genus Draba; species Draba incana. The sequence goes on from OY755207.1 coordinate 39,374,225, forward strand.
GATATCAACAAGCTCTGCACCAACTCTGTAGGGAATATTGTCATCTTCTGGATCATGCAGCTTGAAGATCCTGACAGTTTGGAGCTTTGGTCTGCCGACATTTATGTGGAGAGACGACGCGAGGGACGCCAGGTTTGGGGGAAGATTGAGTGGTCTGGTCATGTCTTCAAACTTGATCCTCTCTCACATTCATATGGGTGTAAGGTCTTATTTTCTGCTTCTGTCTTTGTTTAAACTAGTTATTTTATGTCTTCTCTGACTCATTGTATCACATTACGGGAGGTATAAGTTGTTTTATATGTTTTGAGTATCTTTGTGTGTATGTGTATTCGTTTTTAGTGACAGTATGATTTATATAATTTGCTATTCAGCTTCACTCTTGTGCTGTCTCATTTGTCGATTCTTTATCACTTTCAGTTAATTTTAGAAGCTTTGTATATTGACACATGGATTCCTCAAAATATCCAACTTTCTTACAAGTCTACCAAACTTACAAATACTCCCTCCGTTTCATAATATAAGATGTTTTAGCGAAAATCGCGAATATTAAGAAAGTAGTTTTACTCTAAAAATTAGTATTTAAAATATATATTAAAAACAGTTTAACCAATTATAAAAAAAGACTGCAAAATACTATTGGTTACACAGTATTCAATAAAGTTAAAAATACCTAGTATTGTCAAAACAGCTTACATTATGAAACAAAACAAAAACTCCAAAACAGTCTACATTATGAAACGGAGGGAGTATCTCCTAAAAAAATTCTACTCTCTCACAATCTTCTCAAGACCATACAAGTTTTGAAAACTTCTCTTCTGATTCCTTTACAAGGAACCCCTAAAACCTTTTTTCTCTTAGAATCTTTGAGCACTACAATCCACAAGTTGCTAAATAAGTTCCTATAGGTGTTCACATTTTCAATAGAAGAATGGTTAAATAAGTCCAACACCAATGGTATTTGATGAGTAAACTTGTTGCTTTGTAGGCACATGGGGAAAAAGTATAATTTTGCGTTAAAATGTGAAGAATAAAATTAATTGAGAATGTGTTGTGAACTGTAAGATTCGTTACATGAACTGTTTCTATTGATACTCATTCATCATCTCATGTGACTTCAAAATTTCATGAAGGAAATACGAAAACATCTTTTTCTTTGTTGTCATTCACAATAATACAATTTGACTTTTCCACTTTAACCAAAGCATTCTCATTGTTTATTAATTGTCAATAGTATATTTCACTGGTCTTTTGATAAATGCACACATGCATTAGCATACATATATAGTTAATATGCACTATATTTATAAATTATAATTGTGAGATAACCTTCTGTAAATACATTTGAATTACATGTATACCATACAAATCATCATATTGTGTGATCATTTTGGGACAACGCTTTAACCACCATTATGTCATCAAACTTTATATAAGTTAGAGTGTAACTGACACTAAATATCTTTCCTTATTACGATTTTGTATCGCAAAAACAATCATTTTCTTGTAACCTTTTAGAAAGATAATAGTATAGAAGGGTCGAATAATCAAAAGCAAGGATTGTGGCAGAGTCATGTGTTGCGGTCTGCCAACATATATAGATAAAATTAGCATTGCGAATTCACGATTGCAATATTAGGTATTTTGTTTTTAATTTCTTAATTCACGATTAAAATAAGAAAAAGAATATCAAATGGCGTGAACTATAGTTGGTTGTTCGTTGTTTAAAACTCGAAAACAGTTATGATTTCTGATACGATATATAAGGTGGTGGCAAGGGATTGGCCATAAAGATTCTATTTCTCCAATCTTATCGTATCAGCAAAATATTAGTTGGTGAGGTGGGAGGGGGTTATAAACTTTATTTTTATTTTCTGAAAGCCTTTACAACTTTTTTTTTTTCAATCATTCATTAACATTTTGAGAGCTTTTAAACTTTTCTTAAACTGGAATTCACAATCCAAAAGTTCTAAATAAAATTTAATTTTTGTAAGGTTTAGGTTTACCGTGATAACCCATCACCTCCATATTTTTTGTTTCTTTTGTAACAAAATATATTATGTTTGTAACATCCACCATTGGTTCATTTTGATAAATACCCCGACCAGCTATGGTGCACTCGATCACTCACAGTCTGCCTTTGACGCTTGTCACATGTATTATATAAGAGTTATGTAACGGCTATAAAAAAGCTTTGGAGTGGAGTGAAAGATACCTGTTGGTGTATCACATGACAAAGATTACAATTCATCTTGAAACACATAAATATAAGTGGTAAAACACAAGGGGTTCCACAAAAAGACACAACGCATCATGGTCAATGAGACATGATCATAAGCCAAGTAAAAAAGTAAGAGTAAACGGATTCCACAAGAATCTCTCTCCTAAAGACTATTGAAAAGGGTTGGAATCTTTTAATACTCTCTCAGTTTCATAATATAAGAGGTTTTAGCAAAAATCGCGAATATTAAGAAACTACTTTTACTCTAAAAAATAGTATTTAAAATATATATTAAAAACAGTTTAACCAATTATAAAAATGATTACAAAATAATATTGGTCACATAGTATTCAATAAAGTTAAAAGTAGCTAGTATTATGAAAACAACTTACATTTTGAAACAAAACAAAAAACCCAAAACAGCTTATATATTGAAACGGAAGGAGTAACATATAAATTAGTTAATGACATCTACCCTACGGGTGATCATCGTGCTAGATGGAGGCCCCTAACTGTCAATGGGTCCCATCAAATGGCAAAATTTGGTAAATAAAAGAATGGCACAGGGACATAACCGTCAACAGAGTAAGCATTTGGTTTGATGTGATGGAAATTAGAAGCCTTTTTCTCCCTTTTGCAGGCCAAACCATCCCATTCCTTTTTCCCTATTTAACTAACCAACCACTCGAACCCTTTTCTCTCACTCTCTCACTTGTAGTCTCTGCTTTTCCTTAATTTGACTTTGCTCCGGTCAAAATGCAGCTCCTTCCGCTCTTCCTACCGACACTCTGCGCCCTCTTCCTTATAAGAGGCGGCTCTGCCTCCAGTCGCAACGCGGCAGTCCCTCGTTGGCTTCCCGCGACCGCCACCTGGTACGGAAGTCCCGAGGGCGACGGAAGCAGCGGTATGTACCAAACAAATTACCACAAAACTCATTTTCTTCATTTTTACATAGTAATTCCAAAATTTGATAGTGAAATTGAAATGAATCGCAGGAGGAGCGTGTGGATACGGGTCGTTGGTGGATGTTAAGCCGTTTAGGGCTCGTGTCGGAGCGGTGAGTCCTGTGCTGTTCAAGGGCGGAGAAGGGTGCGGGGCATGCTACAAGGTGAGGTGCCTAGACAAGAGCATATGCGCAAAGAGAGCAGTCACAATCATTGTGACCGACCAGTCACCGAGTCTATCAGCTCAAGCTAACCACGCTCACTTCGACCTCAGTGGCGCCGCCTTTGGACATTTGGCTATCCCAGGCCATAACACCATCATCCGCAACCGTGGCCGACTCTCCCTCCTCTACCTCCGGTACCCATTTTGCCGCGCTCTAAATAACTAACTTTATTAACTTAATTCATTTTTTTTTTATCGGAAGCTTTAACTTATTATGATGAGGACTAGTGCTAAATGCTAAGCAACAAAAATACTCTGTTTTCTTACATTGGGAGGAGTAAAACAGATAAGAAACTCTTTAATGGTTTGACCATTGACTAAGCACACACACACACACAAAAATGTCTCTGATGAGCTAATTGGTAAAAAACAGGACGGCATGCAAATACAAAGGAAAGAACATAGCGTTTCATGTGAACGCAGGATCAACTGAATACTGGATCTCTCTTCTCATTGAGTACGAAGACGGAGAAGGAGACATTGGCTCTATGCACATTCGTGAGGCCGGGTCTAAGGAGTGGTTAGCCATGAAGCACATTTGGGGAGCAAACTGGGTCATCGTCGGAGGACCACTCAAGGGACCATTCTCCATCAAGCTCACCACTTTGTCCAACAACCGAACGCTCTCCGCAAGAGACGTCGTGCCCCAAAAATGGGTTCCCAAAGCAACTTACACCTCCCGCCTCAACTTCTCCCCTGTCCTCTAAGGCTCTAATTTCTCTCTTTCTTTTTGTTGGGAGATAGAAACAGAGAGGACAATGCATGATTGGGAGGGAATGGATTGATAAACCAAATCAAACCTCTTCTTTTTTTGTTTTTTTTTTTGTTTGGAGTTGTGTGTTTGTGCAAAGGGATGCAGGTGTAGCCATCTCCAAAGAAAGGGGGGAGAGAGCTTGATTGTGTCACTAATAATTTACTAGTGTTGGATCTACTCTCTATGTAAAACCCTTTTCTTTTTCTTTTTTTCTTTCCCTTGTCTATAGGAGTAAGTAGAAATGTGTATATCTATAATCATGTCGTTTGTTTGTGACACATTATATCTCGTAAGAGAATCTACTTATGTAATAATATGAAATCTCATTCCTCTCTTTTGTCTGCCCCACTCTCTCTAACGAGAACAAACAATTTGGCCAATTCATTCAGATTGTGTCTCTCTTATGAGAAGAAAGCATTCATTCAGATTCTTTTACATGTTCGTACACACCTTAGATTGTCTGGAAAGAGACGAAACAACTGGACCTAACCACAACGTGCATCCACGTGTCTCATTCTTCCTCAACCTCAATAATGTAAAGTTGGTTCACATGCCACAATCTTTTCCCTCCTCTACACTCTAACCACCAAACAAAACTATTGATTAAATAAACATCATACAATCACATAATTCACCCAACAACCTGTAGTTCTCAAGTCTTTGTAGTAACTGTAATAACGTGGAACCAAAATGATTAAAGTGAACATCATCCAAGACAATAATATCAAATTTTGCAGAACAAAAAAATAATCTTAGTATAAAAAAATAAAAACCCAAAACAAAGGACTAAAATTCTCTCTCCAGAAGAGGAAATGGTGTGCCATAGACGTTCAATACCTCTTCTTATTTTCCCCGCAGCTATTGTGACTTCAATACCAATGTTTCCCAAAACAGTACTACTAAACACACTCTTCTCTTCCTTCACTCTGCCTTGGCTCCTTCAGCCTCAGCCACAGCCACAGGTTTCTCTCCTTCTCCCGTGGCAGCAGCCTCAGGTTTCCCTGTTTCAGCACTAGCGTCTTTGGCTGGTGAAGCAGGTTTTTCCTCTGCTGCCTTAGGCTCTGCAGGCTTCCCATCTTTTAAGTCCTTGGTGTCTTTCCCATCTTTTGCATCTTTGGCATCTTTGGCACCTTTGGCATCTTTTCCATCTTTACCGTCTTTGGCTGGTGGAGGAGGAGGCATCATGTGGGGTGGTGGATTTGTCTTGAGCTTCAAGAATATCTGCCTCATTCTCCCTAGATCAGTCGGCTTCCCGGGTTTAGGACCCTGGATAACATTCACAGATGGTTTCTTGTCGGGATCCTTCTTCCCTCTCTTCTTCTCGATGTTGGGAACCTCACGTGGGATGAGCTCTGCAATTGCTTTCCAGTAATGCTTGTCAACTTCTTTGTGGAACTTCTCTTGGTTAGCCCAGTATAGCTGCAAGAGAGGCAAGAAATCTCAAATTGGGTGCAATTTGAAGTCATAGTGAATTTTGATGAGTGTGCTTACCTTCTCACTTTCGCGGTTATCAGCCTTGTTGGTCTCGATAGTCTTCTCTCTTTTCTCATAGAAGGCCTTCTTGTATTCCTCAGCTTCAGCGATGATCTGATTCCGCATCTCCTTCTCTTTCTTTTCCTTCTCTTCAAGGTGAATGGCGTTTTGACTGGACCAAATATCAGTGAGAGTTACTTCCATTTCATCGTATGTTGAACAAGAAAAGCATGGAGGTTCTAGGCCTATGTATGTGATTCACAGCTGACACATGACAAAAGATGATAGCTACAACACATAGGCTACTACTCGGGCTTATTCCAAATCAGATGAAAGAGGCATGCAATTGAATTCCGTTCCAATTCAAGTAATACGTTAATTTCAGTAACTCTCTCCCAAATTAAGAAGGAAGATAATAACTATACAACCACATTCTAATCGATGGCATAATCAAATCGAAGCTAAAACGAATCGAAAAGGCATAAATTTAGAAGAGACTAGGATCCAGTTGTCTACGATCCAAAAAAAGAAAGAAAAGGAATAGAACACTAACCGGCGCCACTCACGGCGTTGGAAACCCTCCTCCCGCATCTCGCTTGGATCTGGAAGCATCGGCCCGTCGCCGTTTGTGGCATCGTTCACGGTAGAAGGCTCGAAAGGCGAGGAGAAATCATGGTTTGGGGAGGTAGGATTCTCAGATCCATAGCCTCCATCGCCGTTGAAAGAGGAGAAGCCGCCGGATGGAGCTTGAGCCGGAGCTGGCGGTGCATCGGAGAAATTCTCGTAGCTCATGAAGGAATCGTCGTGCTGGGACGGAGAATGGGTTTGAGCGGGAAAATCTCCGTCGTCGAAAGTAGCCATGGTTAAAGGAGCTTTGAGATCGATCACAGATTCTCTCTCTCTCTCGTCTTCGTCTTCGTCTTGAGTTATGCTTATGATTGAATTGATCGCTGCCAAGAGAAGAGCCTAAAACGTCATCGTTTGGCGTAGATCTGATATTTCCTTTTCTGATTAAAAAAGGACACGTTGACCAGAACGTGTAACCAACGAACTCACCGAACGGATCGTACTAAAACGATGCCGTTTCCTTCGTCTTCTCAGTTATTCTAGAAAACTCGTAAAACATTTCTATTTTTTCCAAAGGAAGGAGACGACAATGGCGGATCGGTTCTTCGATAACTTGATGCCTCATTTCGTGGGGGAGACGGAAAGTGGACCTGGTGGAGATTCTCTTATGAATCTTCTTGCTATGCCCTATCCGTCTCTCTCGCCGCTGCTCAAACGCTCCGCTTTGGATCTTAAAGAAACCGTAAGCGCTTCATCTCCGAGTCGCACACAAGATGTTTCTTTTTTGAGTTATTTAGATTCATTTGGATATGCCTTTTGTCTCTCTTACTCTCAGGTAGTGATGGAAACTTGGGGTTTCAGTGGGCACATTGTTGAGGACTTCACTCTTTACTCTGGAACTCTCGGAGTTGCTTTTTTACTCTTTAGAGCTTATCAAGTGACTCAAAACACCAACCACCTTTCCCTCTGCTTGCAAATCGTCAAAGCTTGTGATGCTGCTTCTCTTTCCTCAAGGTACCCTCTTCTTCTCCCTTGCCCAATAGCTTATAGTGACTTGGATTCTTGTTGAGACTATTAGAGACTTGCTTGATAGGGATGTTACTTTCATCTGTGGCCGAGCCGGCGTTTGTGCTCTCGGCGCCGCTGCAGCCAAGCTTTCGGGTGAGGAAGACTTGCTCTATTACTATTTGGCACAGTTCCGTCAGGTTTGCTGCTTTGTTCTTGCTCCATTTTTTGTTTTTTGTTTATCTTGGTTGTGTGATCGAATCGACCATTTTAACAGATTAGACTAGCTACTGATCTTCCTAACGAGTTGTTGTATGGAAGAGTTGGTTATCTATGGGCTTGTCTGTTCATCAACAAACATGTTGCTGCAGAAACTTTGTCTTCAACTACCATTGTAAGTCAGATTAACTATTAGGTTGATAGAGCTATTGATAATGGCCTTTGGTCGTATTATTAGTTAATGACTAAGACTCAGTGTGCAGCGCCAAGTTGCTCAGGAGATTATCAAGGAAGGAAGATCAATGGCTAAGAATGGAAGCTCACCGCTTATGTTTGAATGGCATGGCAAGAGGTACTGGGGTGCAGCACATGGGCTTGCGGGTATTATGCACGTTTTGATGGATGTTCAGCTGAAGCCGGACGAGGCAGAGGATGTGAAGGGAACACTTAAGTATATGATCAAGAATCGGTTTCCAAGCGGAAATTACCTTGCTAGTGAAGAGGAAAGGAGAAGAGATGTTCTTGTGCATTGGTGTCATGGAGCTCCTGGGATTGCTCTCACACTTGTGAAGGCGGCTAAGGTGATGATGCCTCTCTTTTTAGTGAGCATGTATGTGTTTTTTTGTCTTTATTTTTACATTGTTGAGAGAATTAATTGTGGGAAATGGAAACAAAACACAGGTTTTTGGGGAGAGGGAGTTTCTGGAAGCGGGTGTAGCTGCAGCAGAGGTGGTTTGGAACCGTGGATTGCTCAAGCAGGTGGGGATCTGTCATGGTATAAGTGGGAATGCATATGTTTTTCTCGCTCTTTACAGAGCTACGGGAAGGAGTGAGTATCTGTACCGTGCAAAAGCCTTTGCCAGCTTCCTGCTTGATAGAGGCCACAAGCTACTCTCGAAAGGAGAAATGCACGGAGGTGATAGTCCGTATTCCTTGTTTAAATGTTCGACCTTTCTGTATTATCTCTGTGTATTACATGGTTTCTTCTTAAAACAAGTGGAAAAAAAAGCAGAGCTGTTGTCTTCTTTGGAATATGCATGGGTCTATACACCAACAAACTCACTTGCAATATATGTCCTATTGGATCTAAAACAAGAACAGAACACAGAAATAGAGAATCTTTTCTCTCCTGCCTCTTCCGCTTTAACATGTCTAATAATTCTGCCCTGAAAAGTCAAAATTCTTGATTCTTACCCACAAGACGCTCGGCATCTCCAAGCTCTACTTCGCTGCCTTTGATTTCCAGTCCGCCCTGAAACATCAACTCTATTTGCTCCAGCGACTTCCCGCTTGTCTCCGGGACTAGCATGTACACAAAGATAACCGAGAGCGCAGACACGAGGGAGAAGACAAAGAAGGTTCCTCCTACTGTGATGGCACGTGACACGGAGAGGAAGGACATGGCCACCAGACCGCTGGACACCCTGTTTCCAACAGCCCCAAGCGCTGACGCCTGCGCTCTTAGCCGTAATGGGAAGATCTCTGATGTCAAGACCCAGCAAACAGGTCCCATCCCTATAGAGAAGAAGGCAACATTCCCACAAACAAAGATGAGCGCAAATGTTATTCCGAGTGTTCCTTGGCCGAGAAATGTGAGGGTGAAGCTTAGACAAAACAAACACAAAGTCATTCCGATTGTGCTCACATAAAGCAGCGGTTTACGGCCAACGCTATCGATCAGGAAAGTAGCAAAGAGAATGAACACCGTTTTGGTGATCCCAACAGCGACAGTCGCAGCAAGCAGCTTGGTCTCGTCTTGTATCCCGGCGTCTTTCAAGATCTCCGGACTATAGTAGACGGTGGCATCGATTCCAGTAATCTGCTGGAAACATTGGATCCCAAATCCAACGATCAGCATTTTCCGTACAACCGGAGATGGGCTTAGAAGCTCACGCCACACCGGTCTCTCCTCGCTACCTTGTGTCTTTGCAGCGGCCAGTTGTATCTCAGCGAGCCGCTCTTCCACTTCGTCATCTCGCTCATTCGTTTTAATGAGCACCTCTCGTGCTTTATCCACTTGGCCTTTCATCACAAGCCACCTGGGTGATTCGGGGATCACGCACAGCGCAAATCCTATGAAGACGGAAGGAAGAATCCCGATTGCAAGCATGATCCTCCAGCTGATATGAACTGAAAGCCCCGAGAAGGCGTAGTTGGAGACATAGCCTAGCAAGATCCCAAGGTTTATGAAGATCTCAGGAAACGACGTGAGAAAGCCTCTGGCTACGGTGGGGGATATCTCAGCAATGTAGACCGGAGCAATCATGATGCCGAGTCCAATCCCGATTCCAGCAAAAGTTCTTCCAGTCATCAGAACCTCGAAAGAAGAAGCAACAGCCATCACGGCCGCACCAGTCTGGAAGACAAGAGCAGCCAAGGCCATGGTCCATTTCCTGCCGATGGAGTCAGAGATTCTTCCGCCGGCTAAGCTGCCAAAGAGAGAAATGATGCTGAGGCTACCGATGAGAACTTCCGTCTGCACCTCCGTGATGTTGAGATCCTGCTGTATGAACAAGACCGCACCGCTCATTACCCCAACATCTGGAAATGAATCACAATACCAAAACAGAGGACAACATTCTCTAAGCCAACAAGTAAAATGAAGAAGAATCCAATAGTTATAAGTATGGAAAGCAATTTACCGTAGCCGAGAAGAACATTGTTCAAGGATGCAAAAAAGGCGCAGGCCATAACGTATTTTCTGGTTCTGTTGCTTCTGCTCTCTCCGTCGCCCTGAGGATTTCCCTCCGCGTCCGAGTCCATTCTCTGATACTTATTCCTCTTGTTTCCGACAGAGACCGCCGGTAAACCGCCATTTCCAACCTCCGGCATATTCATGCCGGAGAAATAGAGCAGGCCGAAGTGGTGTCGGAGAGAGATTCAGACAAGGACTTGAGAAGAAGAAAGGCTAGATCTAGACAGATCTGAGCGAAAGAGAGACTAGAGAATCATCTTGTTTGTTTTGATTTGACCAAATTGGAGAATTTTCTATTGAGGTAAGCTATTTTTCAATACATTTCTGCACATTTGGAGGAATCGTCTGATTTGTCCCTCAAACGAAGACTAAAATCTTATAAATACTTGTTATAACACTCATTTTGTTTTAAGTTTATTTTTAATAGGAAAAATAACAAAATTACCCTAAAACCAACCCATATTTGTGATATTACAACTTTACCTGGGTATAACCCACCCGAGAATCCACCCACCCAATAAAACGGGTCAAACCCGAAAATTGTAAAAAAAAAAAAACCGAATTACAGAGATTTTTTTACTCTCTCAATTCAAACCGACGATTCCTCTTCGTTCGACAACTCTCCCTCTCTCCCTTCTCCTCTGTCTCCTCCTGCGCTCTCCGCTTAAATCTGGTGAAGATTTTAGTTCTCCTAAGGTAGGCGACAGTCAATTTCTCCTTTTATCTCCTCTTGCAGATTCGCTTCTAGGGTTTAGGTTTTACTTCTCGTGTTGTGAGCGATTGCAATCGATTTTGTGTGTGATATAAATTCTCCAATTTGGCAGGAAAGAGAATTCTGAATCCTTTCTCCTCTGTCTCCTCTTACACTCTCTACTCCATCAAATTGAAGTCCCAAATAGTTATTACATTTGTTTGTGATGCCGCCAAAGATGATTTTTCCTAAGGGGATGAATCCTAAAGGGAGGAAGAAGAGTCATAAGTCGCCAGATAGAGTAGTGGCACCGGTAGCGGAGGAAGAGGCGCAAACGGAAGCGAGTCAACAAGAAAGTGTAGTGGCACCGGTAGCGGAGGAAGAGGCGCAAACGGAAGCGAGTGAAGAAGAAAGTGAAGACGACGAGAGAATAGAGACTGAAGAAGAAGAGGAAGAACATGACAGCTCCGATGCGAATTTAGTAAGTATTCCTCTCCATTTAGTTAGGTAAAACAAGAGAAAACTTGGGAAAAATAGTTCGTTTTAGTAAGGGAATTTGTTTGTTTTGTGCAATTTGATCTTTATTTCAAGGAAATTGACACATTTAATCAATAAAGCATGTCAATTTAGAGGTTGGGTTTGAAGAGAAACTGGAAAACTTGGTAAAACAAGAGTGCTGTAAAACTGGATAACTTGGTAAATAGAGTGATGTAAAACTGGTCAAACCTGGTATAACTATTTTGAGGTAAAACTGGATAACTTTGTAAAAATATACAGATATATAAATGGAATAACTTGGTAAAAAGGATTGATGCAGGGATCTGGTGATGAAGCAGAGGTTATGAGACCTTTGAGTATGTACTTCCAACCAACGAAGTACAAGAAAAAGATAAGGATCTCGACGAGATGCTACGTCAAAGAGTTTGCTAAAACTCTGGAGAATTTGGAGCCTCCACTTACGCGTGCTGAGAAGAATTGGTTTGCAAGCCATCCCCAGTTCAAACACATCTTCCACTTGCCAAAGGGAGGTTTGGACCACAGTCACAAGCTCCAAGGCATGTGGATGCTTTTACTCCGAATCGCACGCATTGAGAAGAAAAAGGAGGCGTGGTTCGTGGTTAATGGCGTTCCTATCCGGTACGGTCTGAGAGAGCACGCCTTGATATCCGGATTAAACTGTAGAAATTATGAGGTGAATTATGAGTTGGGTGACATGCAGTATGTGAGGAGGCAGTTTGGTAGAAAAAAAGTCAGATGTGAAGATGTCAAAAAGAAGCTAGAAGATGGGATGCCAGCTGATAGAGATAGGTTGAGGATGCTTGTGTTATATTTTCTTTGCAGCATCATCATAGCTCAGGAAAAATGTGGAAAGCATGCAACTCCGATCCCCGATTTCTTCCTGAAAGTTGTTGACGATCTTGAGTTGTGCAAGAGTTATCCATTTGGGAGGTTGTCTTTTGATTACATGCTGAAACAGATGTATCACAAGCTGGATAAATTTAACGGAGTCGTCGAGGAAGACACTTTAAGGCCAATTCCCGGTTTCTGTATCCCTCTGGAGGTATGTACAATTAGGAAGTAATTGTTGCAACTTTTGAATAATTGAAACTATTTCAACTATTAGTGTGTTGTGCAGCTGCTAGCGTTTGAAGCAATTCTAGATTTGGCGAGTTCTTTCCTCGAGCCAATTCTAGAGGCAGACGGTGGTTGTCCAAGGATGTGCAGGTTTAAGTTCAAGAAGAGTGGGATGAGAGGGTTTCCTCTTTCAATGATCAACGAAAAACTTGGTACAACTAAGGTCAGTTATTTTACGCATTTAAATTATTTATTGTTGTTTTTTGTTTTAATTTTTAACATAACTGTTGACATTTGCAGGATATTCATAACATCCTCTTGAATCGTGAAGAAGTAGATCTTGCTCAAATCTTCCAAGAAGACGATGTCGAGGATTGTGACGATCCGGTTGTTCGCGAATGGATAACCCGTTGCAATCAAGGAAATACTATCTTCTTTCCAGAAATGTACAACGATGACGTGGCTGCACGAGTGGAAGAGGAAAAAGAAGCTGACAAAGAAGAAGTTGAGGAAGAAGTAGGTGGAACATCCGGAGAAGCGAATGCTTTGAAAGATTTGGCACAGGTTGTGGAAGGGATGAAGGCAAAAATGGACTTAGGGTTCAAGTCAGTTTATGAAAAGTTGGATGGGTTTGATGAGAGAATGAAGAAGGTTGAAGTTTTTTATGAGAACAATTGGAGGAAAGGATTTGTGAGAGGAATACTTGAAGGTCGAAGAGTTAGGGTTTTTATATATGACTTGAAGGAGGAGCATGATTTTGGAGTGAGCGAAATTCGGTTTGATAAACAAGCTTAAACAATGTTGTTTTTTATCTGAATTCGAACAAGCTTAAACTATGTTAAAACTATGATGTGTTGAATTCGTAAAACTTTGTAAAACTTTGTAAAACTATGTTGTTTTCGAAGTCCATGCTTAGATAAATATTACAAACACACGAACAACACAAACAATAGATATTAGAAGATAAGTCTTACATCACAAACACAAGAGATAAGTCATAAAACACAAGAAATAAGTCGAGTCTTAAAACAGAAGAGATAAGTCATAAAACACAAAGATATGTCTTAAAACACAAGAGACTGTTTTGCAGCGAGCCTTAACCCAGATTTCCAGTTTTACCACACGATAGTTTAACCAAGATTTCCAGTTTTACCACACGATAGTTTAACCCAGATTTCCAATTTTACCACACGATAGTTTAACCAAGATTTCCAGTTTTACCACACGATAGTTTAACCCAGATTTCCAGAAGAAAAAAAATTCGCGCACCTCAAACTCACTGCAAATAAGGTACCTCCTTCCCACATCAGATCCAGAGAGGTGTGATGGCTCCACAACGATTCGAGCACCGCATGGACACTTTGTTGGTATGCCATCACAACCATCGGCGAGCAACAACCTTCTCTGCTCTTCCTTCTTAAACCTCTTCATGTCAGTGTACCACGGATCAGTTTCACAAATCTTGTCCATGAGATTAGCAAATGAAGGACAAGGAAAAGGATAGAGATTTTGTCAGAGAACTAGAGAGAGAGAGAAGTAGAGAGAGAGAACTAAAGAGAAAATTAGAGAACTAGAGAGAGAGAAGTAGAGAGAGAGAATTAAAGAGAAAATGAGAGAACTAGAGAGAGAACTAAAGGAAAAGGAAATAAATGGTCAAAATTGTCAGAGGGAATCTAGAAATGGTCGGATGGATTTTGTCTCCAAAAGGAAAAGGAAATAAATGGTCAAAATTGGTGAAATTGACGTTTTGGCGCTAAAAAATTTTACTGAAATTTTCGTTTTGGCGCCCAAATTTTACACATAGTTTTACCAAACATTTTAGTTTTACGAAAGTCCCAAATAGTTTTACTTTGACTGTTTTCAATTTATTCAGTTTTACCCACTCTTAAACTTTAAATTTTTAGTTTTACAGTTGAGTTTTCTCCTTTAATCTATCATTCTAATTGTTGTGTGCAGTAATATGTGTCAGTTTTACATTCTTGTAATTTCACCCTACTAACTTGTCTATTGTTCCTATAGTGATCTTAAAAGTATAAGTCATTTGTTGGTGTGGTTCTTTCATATGGACCCAAAAATTCTAAATATATAGTTTTCATGTTAGTACAAGAAAAAATAACTATTTATAACGTTTATATCATGTAATTATATTTTGTATTTTGTTGTTTGTTTTTTTCAAATCGATATCAAAAATATATAGTTTTACATAACAAAAAACCAGTTTTCCATATCAAAAATATATAGTTTTACATCAAAAATCGATCATCATTTATTTTTTTATTTTTTTTCATATGGACCCAAAAATTCTAAATATATAGTTTTCATGTTAGTACAAGAAAAAAATTATGTATAACGTTTATATCATGTAATTATATTTTGTTTTGTTGTTTGTTTTTTTTCAAATCGATACATAATTTGAAAAATACAATCAAACAGGTCCCATACATAATTTTACATCACAAGCGTTTAAGATACAATCAAACAGGGCTACCAAATCCAAATAGCAACCATTGGAGTCCTTGCCTTCGCCGCCTTTTGTTTTTCGTCCTTGGTCGCTTCTCCCCAACCGATGGAAACCTCTTTGTTTTCCTTCTTCCCTTCTTCTTCACGCGATCCGGAGGTATGATCTGCAACTCATTGATGTGGTCTGGGATAATCCATTCCGACATATGAGGCACTAAATAAATTGTCCTAGAATACGCCAACGCCCACAACTCGGTCCAATAATACTTCGAGCATAGTTCATGTAATTCTAATTCGATGTCATGTCCTCCGATTTCACGATTTTGAGGAGCATTCTTTTTAAACGCAATGAATGCTCTTATCCCGTGCTCACAAGGATACTTCTGAACATCGAAGAACCTGCAACTGCAACTTCTCGACCTCAAGTTCACCAAATAAGATTTGTCGTCACTACCGGTGACGTCGTATTCAAGTGTGAAACTGTTTAGCTCCGAAACAATTAATTTCTCAGCAATAGGCCATGTATCGTGCACCCAGTTCTCCACTAAAGGCACCAGTTTATTATTTAAAGTACCACCCGCGGCCTCCTTCCGGTGTAAATCACGAACAGCTAGACTTTTACCTCTCAGAGCTGTGGAGTATGGTATCTGCACACCTAAATCTCTCTGAACCATACCCATGATAATTTTCGGCTTCGGAGTATCCATTTGTCCTGGATACTTTTCATTCAAATATGATGCAACCAATTGGGCCGAGCCTTTCCTCTTCGTGTTGCTTGTACTCTGACTAGCCCGAGAGCATGTATGCATCTTCGTGTACGTTCTAATCGAGAAAATCTCTGTGTTTGTAACCACTGCAGCTCTTAAAGCCCATTTACAGTTTTATATGGACATTTTAGCACTAATCGCACATTATCCGACTTTATTATCCTATAACCAAAACTGTTGGCAAATGCACCTCTATCCACCACCTCTTGTACTGCCTTCCTATTTTTAAATTCTTGACCCACACTCAGACCCAAACCGTCTTCCCATTCTTCTATAAACTGACAAGGTTCTACAACAGGCTGAGGCTCAATATATGTCTCACGCATATCTGATATCTCCATACCGTTGTCCATACATTCATCACGTGATCTATCATCATCATCCTCCATCGCCTGATGTTGTTCTTTTGCTTGTTCTTTGCCTACATACGGAACAATGGCATTACCTCCGATTTCCTCGTCATTTGATTCCAATACATCAAAGTTCATACCAATAGAACTTTTCTCTACTCTCGACAGTTGCTCGGGCTGTTCCGATGAAGCGATGACCTCCACGTACAAAAGACATCTTCGGTTCTCTTTACCAGAACACCTTAGGTAAACAGACATATCCTCCTCATCCTCAATAACTAATTTTTCCTCATCTCTTCCCATCAACACTGGAAAATAACTCAATTCCAATTTAACCCTTCTTTCATCTAACGAAATCTTCTTCAATATCCTAGCTTCCACCATCGAAAAAGTTATCTCCCTCACTGATGCATTGAACATTATACTATAATTGCGACCTTGGTATTTAAAGAATATGGCCACTTCGTTGCTCATCGTATCCTGTCAAAAACAATACAAAAAAGTCACTCATAATTCTCATGTTTTACCAGTTTTACAATATTTATAATTTTACTTGTTTTACCTACTTTTACCATATCGCAAGAACACAAATGGGGATCTAATCTACTTCCAATTCAGTAGGATTCAACTACTAAAATACATTTGTTACCTCTTAATAGCCCTAATCGACCCATAATTCATACTAAAACACCCAATGTTGTGCATCAAAAATGACCCAAATCCAGTCAATCCCTAATTTGTTAAACCTAATCTACATTGAGCAATACCAACCGAGACCAACCTAAGAGCAACGAATCGGTGGCGGCGGAGGTCCGGCGGCGGTCCGGCGGCGATGACGAGGGTGGAAAGGTTTGATTGACGAGGAATCGGAGGAATCGTTTTCCCGATGTCGATTATATTTTTTTTCAAATTGGGCAATATACATGTGGAGTGTGTGACGTTTTTAGTGTAGAAAAACTACATGGTGTTACTCTTTTCTCACAAAAACCGCAGAGCGTTCTTTGGTTTCATTAAGGGTATAAACGGAATTACACATTCTCTCAACAAATAGAGGGACATGAAGATTAGTGAGGGATATAAGAGATTTTGTTTGGAAAAAAAGGGACAAAAGAGGCGTTGGCTCGCACATTTGTTTACAATACATTAACATTACTTTTCTTTCTTTTTTATTTTTTACTTATTTTTTTCGTAGAGGGAACAAAAAAATGTGGAAACGAATTAAGAAGCTATTAAGTTAAAAGATCGAATGGAGTTTTCAAGGTAACAACAGCTCATCTTCTTGCTTAGCATTATGTTAAAGGGATGATGATAATATTTTTATTTTTTTATGACCTTTTCAGTTTATGTTACTTAATAAAAGTTGAGTAAAAAGAATAGGGAAGGATCTAATATTGGATCTTTTGGAGAGTGTGTTTAAAAGTAAAAGAGAGTGTTTAAATATAAAATTAATAAAAGTTGAGTAAAAAGATGAAAGAGAAAATATAAAGTTGAGTAAAAGGAAGAGAGAGTGTGTGTTTTAATAATTTTATAAACACTTTAGACCTTTTAGGGTCTCCAATAAGGATGCCCTTAATACTAACTTACAAACGCACCTACCTATAAGTGAGATCTGTCGGTGGTTCTTCCAAGCTCATTGGAACTACAGAGACAAAGTCAAGACGGTGTCACCAGCTAAAACTATCTTCATAATATGCCCAATAGTTGATGTTAACATTCATATCTTTCTTCTAATTTTGTAATTAATTTCAAGTATGTATTGACATTTAGCTTGCATACCCTTGGATTATACATACTATACCACACATGAAGCATTTTCCTTCTTGGACTTGTATACAACTCAAAATAGTGGCAACTGCATGAACATAAGTACATAACCACCTTATTGGTTTATTGTCATACATTTTCCATGCCATGAACACAAAACATTCATCTTCTTTTTCTCATGTAACCACAATAATATACAGATTCACTCCCGCATCAAAAAATGGGACCATCATCATCAATACTCATACATTCAACGGTTTCAAACTCGAGAAAACACAAATCACGCACTCCCTCTGGTTTGGCACATACCAGTGAGCTCTAGACTTGGAGAATTACACAGCAGCTGCTGATGGAGCTTTCCCCAATGTGTTCCATAATATATAATCCCCAGAAGTCACCTGTTAAGCGCACATCCATCAAATCAATTTCAACCATTTCCTTGGAACCCATATATCTTAATATTTCTGTGATTCATGCATTCTTTATTATATTGACAGTGTCTTACCTGAGCAGAAAACTCGACCGGCGACTTTGTGGTAGGGTAGATATTGACCTAACAAAACAAAGGGAGGAGTTAATCAGACAAACCCTCGTAAAAGCTGTGGCTAACACTGTAAACTAATACCCTACCGATTTTGTGTCAATTGACATTCGAGATAAAGTTGCCCCAACAATCTTGAATGAGACCTGTAAACCAGAAGATAGATTTGAACAACAATCATGTCCATAATCTTTTTCAAAAGGCAGCAAAAGACATACCTTAGCGTAGTCATAGGCTTGCCAACAGAACGGTTCCTCCAAGTCAACTGCTGGGAGATCCTTGTTCATTTTCTGCACCAAGAACTCCTCCACATTCACCACGTTCAGGCTCTCACCCTCACTCTCTTCATCATCACCATCCCCTCTTCTCCTGCTCTGCAATGGGCTAAACTTGATAGTCCCAGGGAAAGTTGCCTCAAGGCTTTTTCCAGAAAGACTACGTCCGCTGCCAAGAATCCTCCACTCAACTGAGTGTTCTGTGGCCAAAACAGTCCCAGCTGACGGAGTTCCATCAAATGCCACGATCCGTCTCCTTGGAAAGGGCATAGTAATAGTGCAAAACTCCATAGACAGGGGAGCCTTGTAACCTTCCATTAGGCGCACCTTGAAGAGGAATGCACCTTCGTCTTCTGAGACCATCGAAAGCTGATAGAAACCTTTCACTGGTGGTCCAAGCCCACAACCCGCCTGGTATCGCATGAGAACAAAGTTACCCAAGGGAGGCTGGAAAACAATGTTCTGCTTGTCAATCCCATGTGCTGGAACTTGGGCGCATGGATGGAAAGATATAGCCTCGATATGGGCTGTACTCAGCCCTGCAAGAGGAAAGGACACGTCAGGCAGTCCTTCTAGCTCTGCCCGACAGTTTATCTGTCCCGCAACAGATACACTATCAGGAATCTCATCGCGGTCGTACATTGCAGCGTTAACAGTCTCATGGATTGTGAACAATAGCCTTTGCTTTCCTTTGTACAGGTATGGCTTCCATGCTGGTTGCTTAAGTTCTTGGAGGGGAGGCTCAGCAGATGAAAAGCCATTCGCCTTGATAGCAGAAATGTTAGATATGCTGAGGTCTAAAGGGGTACCTGCAAGATTGATTAAGAGATGTCAGGGTTTCATGTTACATGAATCAGAAAACAAATGGTCTAGTAGAAGGCAGAAGAAACAGTTTATGAGAGAGGGAAAATACAAACCAAATGGCATAGCACTAGCGATGAAATTTCGAAGCAAATCTTTATCGAGCCTGGAGGCTGCTTTGGGAGCATCTGATGGTGCAGCTCCAGTAGTAGCAGCTCCAGACGGGGAAGAAGATGCAAGAGGTGCAGCTAGGGGTTTTGGCCTTGATGAGATACCAATGCTTCCAGTTAGTGAGTCAAACAATCCCCCAACTGATGGTGATGAACTTACAATAACCTCAGGTTCCGCTGTATCACCAGAAACGATGTCACCAAAAGCATGAGCCACCATGAAAGCCCTACAAAACGGGTGAGAAATGCAATCATAGAAGATTTCCAAAGTCGAGCATTTGCATTGTCTGTACAAGTGATTCCAAAGTTACCCAGTGATGGATGAAATGTTAAGCAGGAGTGATGACAAGCTCAAATGTTCACCCACAGCTGGTCCGCAATCAGATCTCCGAGATAGCTTGACGTAGTCCTTGAGGTCCCTTGGGTGAACCAAAGGCAAGACGAGGATGGAATAGAGGCCTTTGGTGTGCAGGACAATGGGCCAAAGAAGATTATACTTTTCATCATCATCATCATCATCTTCATCCGCCTCTTCTTGGCTGCTTAAGGAGAGGCTGATGACATGACGAGTGATGGGATCATCGACCCAGGAATCGGATCCTTTAGTCGATTGAGCAACACGTATGCCATACCCACGAGTAGAGCCTTCCCTAATTCGATTTACCCAGAACAACATTTACTAACAACATTTCCACACAAAGCATTGGCGAGAGAGAATTGACTAAAGGATCCGATTCGAAAAGTGTACCGTCTCTTTCGTTGGGCAAACGCATTGGCGAGTTGTTGATCAGTGGGAAGTCGATGCAAGGCACTGTCTCCGTTTTCCGTCTTGAAAGCGGAGCACCACTGCTTCTCCACCACCGGAAATCTCCTGATTGGGGCATTGCAATTATGATTAACAACAGAGAAATGATGAAATTGGGGAGGATCTTTCTTCAAACCTGGAGAAAACAGCAGTTTCCTGATTGTTGATAATCCAGAGAGCCCTGATACTGCATCCAGAGGGCATAGTTGTTGAGGATAAAAATCCCCAGCGATGGATTAAGTTAGGATCGTAAGGGAACAAGGCACATAGTCTCGCTGTGGAAGAAATACTGGCGGTTCCGATCTCCGACGGAGGAGGATGATGAACAAGACTCGAATTTTGTGGGCCTTTTGAAATGTCTGTTTCGACTAAAGGGCCATAAAATTCCCAAATAAGCTGTTATCCAACGGTCAAATCATTCCCAAACCCTCTGAGAATGTCTTAAGGCGTTGCGGAATCGGGCACAAGATTACAGTGGCTAATTCTGATAGTGGGTGTGTTTGATTATTGATTTTAAGTAAGAATTATGCTTGTTCAAATTAGAATAGAGAGCATTATAGATCAAAATTTTCGCCATCGTAGTGTGTTTGCCTTGGTAAAAAAGACAAGACGAATTAAGTTGAGTCTAATCATAGGCTCCGAGAAAAAACAACAACCAGCAAGGAAGACAAGTAAAATAGGCCCAAAAAAAAAACCGTACAACAAAAATGGGGAGGACAGAAGAAGAAGAACAAGGCAAGGAGGCTTAGATGCTGCTTGAGTCACGGCCAAAGACAAAGCGGCGACCCCAGTCAGAGATGACGAGCATCCTCGTGCGCCAGCTCACCAGCTTGCTAGCGTACACAGAGTACCAGAGCCACTGTGTGCTGTGTCCGATTGAGACCCAATCCCCTGGCAGTTCCGCTGCTGTCTGCTCCCCTCCCAGAGGTGCAAACGAACCAAAATGTCTGTACCTGAACGGCTGGAACCTGTGTCTCCCCTCTCCTCTGAACCTCAGTGGTCCCTCTGGCTTCTTCTCACATTTTTCCATTTTGTTCAAGCACTTTGCTAGGTACTTCCCTTGTTGCGATGCTACCTGTTGTTTTCATTATTCAAGAATCAGAAAACAAATAGATTTGGAGTATTTGATTTGGAGGCATTGGTGTACAAGCAAGAAAGAAAGAAACTCTCACCTGTGCAGTTGCTGGAAGGTTCTTCATTTGGGAATCGACCTCAGCAAGTGCTTGCTTGAAATGTTCGATGTTGATTTCTGTGTCCTCCCCATTCGCACTCTTGAGCAAGTGTGCAATGTTCTTCAGTTTCTTCTTCTTCAGGTATAGCTCCACCTGAGGATACCTCTGGCAGATGTCTTTCACCACAGCACTGAACTCTTTCTTGTTCAGAGTTCCTGTATTATCCTTGTCTGCTTTGCTGAATATTGCAGCTATATCCTCCTACATGGTTCAACAAACAAGATCAATACAACATCATGAGTCACTCTCTAGGTGAAAGGTGTTTGAGATGATACCATGACTTTGCGTTGGTTGATGGTTGCAGTGTCACCTAAAGCATACACACCGTCGCATCCTTCCACTCTAAGCCATTCGTCAGTTGCCAACACACGCCTCTGCTCCTGTAATCATACTCACAAGACACACAACAATCTACTTTAGTCTACTGTGGACAAGAAGAGCAAATGATTCTTGAATGAGAACAAAGTAATCTAACCTGTCCGATCTGCTGCATGAAATCTCTGATGAAAGGACGTAACCCAATCCCCGTCGACCATACAACCAAGCCATAAGGTTCAGAGACAATTTTGCCGCTTCCTCTTTCCTTTGTGGATATCTCATCAGCAGTAACCCCCACAACCATGGAACCTGTCTTCAAATCAATACCGTCTCTCTGGAACTTTTCCTCAGCAAAGGCAGTGATCCTCTTGTCAAACCTGAAGGTATGTATATTCAACATTAATTAATGAAAAGCAGCAGATTCATTTTGAAGCCAGAGTAAGTAAAGAAGAATCTTACATGTTGAGAATGTGGTCGCCTGCTTCAAGAAGAGTGATCTTTGTGAACTCCTGGACCTTTGGGTATATCTTAGCCACATCATCCACTAAGAAATCATGAAGCTCTGCTGAGAACTCGACCCCGGTTGGTCCTCCACCAACCACAACGAAATGCAGAATCTTCTTCCTCTCCTCTTCGGTGAGATTGGGAAGAGAGGCTCTCTCAAAGCAGTTGATGACGGACTTGCGGATTTTGAGGGCATCCTCTGTTTCCTTGAGGAAATGGGCATGTTCCTCAACTCCAGGGGTGTTGAATGTGTTAGGCTTGGCCCCGACAGCTACGACTAGAATGTCGTAATCCATGTCAAACTCGGTTGTGCCCTCCTTGGACCGGCAATGGATCTTCTTGTTTGATGCATCAATCTTGACACACTCTGCCTCTTTGTACTCAAACCCTTTCTGAGATAGTTTAATGATGTGGATCAGAGAAGCCTACTAAAAACATGAAAAGGTAATGAATAAGAGAGAGCAAAAAGCATGGGGCTTACCTTGCGCATAAGGCCACGGATGGGTTCAACAATGCTACGGGCTTCGACAGTGCCATTGGTAACACTTGGCAAGAGAGGAGTGAAGAGGAAAAAGTTACGAGGAGAGACAACCTGAACATCGTAGTGAGGGTTGTTCAAGTAACTCAAGAAGCTGTAGCCGCTCCAGCCATTCCCAAGAACAACCACTTTCTTCTTCCTGATTGGTTGGCCATCTGAGAGAGTAGCACCTGAATCTAATACAGACCTCAATGGATTTGAGTCTGAATACACCAGTAGACCTCCACCGCTGCAAGCAAGGACAAAGATTAGAGACATACAGACATAAATGTAAGATTTATTTGAAACCGGATCTAATGAACTACGTTACCAAAAAAAAAAAACTGGATCTAAACAGATAAAAGTATGAATCTTTGTGTGTTTAGAGATGGTATGCATCAATCAATGCATGTTTGTTTATGTAGCACATGACGAAAAGGCCAACAAACAAACAAAAAAGCGATAAACTCGGAATTGTGCACTGAATATATATCATAAGACTTGTATTATTATTTTCATGAACAAACAAAAAAAAGAAAACAAAAAAGACGACGGTTGAAAATTACAAGACGAGACAAAGCAGGTTCATGAATGGTGAAGCAGATCTGAAAAAAGAAAGAAGAAGAAGAAGAAGAAGAAAGAGACCTCAAGGAGCTGACAAGAAGAAGCTTGGAAGCAGCAGGGTAAGCCTTGAAGAAGCTGGAAGCTCTCTGGTAGAATGTATTATGGAAACTCATGTTGGTTGATGCTTCTTCTCTCAGATCCAAATTACAAAGGCGAGAGAGCTTTATTCGAAGAGAGAGGCAGGCTGCGAATTGCGAATATGAAAAGATGGAAACTTTGAAGCTACACTTTTTTTTAGGGTACGTGCTGAGAGGACGGCGACGCAAAAACCAAAAATAAAAGAAAAATAAAAAAGACAGTGAGGTATTTAGGAAATTGGAGTAACGCCCAAGTAAAATTTAGGAATATAGTATCAACCATTAATATTCTCATCGAGGGACCCACTAAATATTAGAGGCATATTTGTTTAGTGTTTGACTTGTCTTACGGAAACTCGAGACTTTTTTTGTTAAAAGACGAAATTATGTTCCGCCTTCCAGTTTTTT
The DNA here is from genome assembly GCA_963576765.1 of Draba incana. Classification (NCBI taxonomy): domain Eukaryota; kingdom Viridiplantae; phylum Streptophyta; class Magnoliopsida; order Brassicales; family Brassicaceae; genus Draba; species Draba incana. The sequence goes on from OY755207.1 coordinate 39,398,202, forward strand.
TTTTTTAGTACTATTAAAAGCATGTACTATTATAAGACAATGTGAGTGTGTCTTATAATATAAAATTATTAAAATTTAAGTAAAAGGAAGAAAGAGAGTATTTTTTGTTGAAATAGTGTGGTGTATTGAAATATAATATTAATAAAAGTTGAGTAAAGAGAGAAGATAGTGAGTTTAGTTGGAGAGATTGTGTCTTGGGGAAGACATAAGAGAGATAATTGGGGTGTGTTTAAATATAAAATTAATAAAAGTTGAGTAAAAGGATGAAAAAGAAGGTATAAAGTTGAGTAAAAAAATGAAAATGAAAGTATAAAGTTGAGTAAAAAGAAGAGAGAATGTGTTTTTAATATTTTTATATTGTGAAACATTGGTAAAATGTCTCCAATGGTGATGACCTTATATGACAACCCGAATGAAATAAATATAGAATATTCAAAAAAAAAATTAATGATTCAAACAAGAGTAGGAATTGAAATTGCATATTTTTTTTATTTGAAAACAAAAATAAATATTTGAAAATAATCAAATATGTGGTTGGAAGAAAACATATAATGGAATTTGAAGTTTCTACTCGCTCATTTACACCAGTTCATGCCATCAATAACAAACTAGTTTTCCAAATGCTTGTATGTTCCTTTCCCATCATTCGAATTCCATTTACCATTTAGATCACTAGAAAAACAAAATGTGCGGTAAAATAATTTTTATTAGAAGAAATAGTTATAAAATACAATCTTACTATTATTTAGCTTATGATACAATCTTTTTTTCTTTTGTCTCCAAGTTACTATTGAGAGCTGACCTACCCAATTCATCTTGTTGTATTGGGCCATTGAGAACATCAATAGTGTTGAATACCTAGTTAACCTTACATCTCTACATTTTGCTTGATTGATTGGACTCCTTCAATCCTCGCTTAAGTCTTATATTCGTAGAGTTGAGCAACAAGAAACTAATGGTATAGAGAAAAGAAGAGAGCGAAACTGTTAAGACTTGAGGCATGCAACAAGTACATTAGATGAGAGTGATTGTTGCATCCAGTGCCACATGCAACAAGTATACAGAGGATTGTAAAGGGTCGGTAAATACATTTTTGAATCTTTAAAACAAAGATAAATCAGAAGCAGAGGAAGGGTTGAACTACAGTTTTCATGTCTTTCCAACCCTTGATATACATGAGTGCTCAGTTGGTGGTGTGACATATGATGCGTAATCTCCAAAACAGCAGTCATCATTTTACTTGTTTACCATACAGACAGACCAGGCAAGAAGAGGCAAGTGTTGTTCATATCGGTTGACACTGGTTTTGATACAATAAATGACAATGCTAGAATGAAATCCATGACAGTCTCTACAAGCTATCGGGGCAGAGCAGAATTCCAAGTAGTCATACAGTATACTCATACATGGTATTTGTGCTTAGAAGAGAAATGTAGGGTAAGGGCATGTACATTGCATATCCTAAGGGGTCTAAAAATAATATAAAATTATTAAAACACACACTCTTTTTTTTTTTACTCAACTTTATACCTTATCTTTCATTCTTTTACTCAACTTTTATTAATTTTATATTTAAACACACTCTTTTACTTTTAAACACACTCTCCAAAAGATCCAATTTAACACACTCTCTCTTCCTTTTAAACACTCTCTACTCTCTTTATTCAAATTTTATTAATTTTATATTTCAATATACCCCACAAAAACACTCTCTTAACGCTCTGTTTCTTCCTTTTATTCCTTTTACAACCATTTTAATAATTTAATATTATAAAAACATCTACTTTAGACCCTTTGGGGTTGCCAACCACAAAATGTTTCATGTTTATAAACAATCATGTTTAAAAAAATGGTCAATTTGCCAAATAAAAAAAATGATATATAAAAAATAACATAAAAACCTAGATATAATGGATAGGATTTGGCCACATAAAAGAGTTTTGATAGTATAAATTTTTATTTTTTTATTATTTTTGGCTAAACAAAATCATTTTGGTTTATTTATTGATTTTGGTAATTCTTAAAAGAAGGTGATTCGAGGTTAGTTCCAGCGAAGATGGTCGCTTGAGCTATTTTTCTCCCACACTCAAAATTCCTTCCCAGATCCGATTTCTCGAAGACGAACCATCAATCAGATCTATCTCTCCCGGGAAAATGAGAAGGAGAGGGTCGGATTTCCGGAGGTCCAGTCGGCGGAAGATGTCGAATGTGGTGTGGTGGGTGCTCTGTGGGATTGTGGTGATGCTCTTCATTCTCATTCTCAGTAAGGCTGGTCAGATTGAGCCCAGACCCTCCATTCCCAAGGTTACTCTCTAATCTTTTTTTTTGTCGGTGATCTCTCTTTGTCTTTACTTTACTAGTTAAGCTGCTAAAAATGGGAATTGTGCCGATCAATCATCCTTTTCCTCTTTTGTCGATGCTCTCTTTCTCTCAGTTAGCTAGGGGGTCTTTGATTATGCTAAAATTACAACCTTTTCATTTTGTGCAGCGCCGTTACCGTCATGACAAATTTGTAGAGGGCATGAACATGACTGAAGAAATGTTGAGCCCAACCTCCGTTGCTCGCCAAGTTAACGACCAGATTGCCCTTGCCAAAGCCTTTGTTGTCATTGCCAAAGAAAGTAAAAACCTTCAGTTTGCTTGGGACCTTAGTGCCCAGATCCGTAACTCTCAGCTGCTTCTCTCCACTGCTGCCACTCGCAGGAATCCTTTGACCGTGCTCGAGTCAGAGCCTACTATCCGCGACATGGCTGTTTTGCTTTACCAAGCCCAGCAGCTTCACTACGACAGTGCCACCATGATCATGAGGTTCAAGGCCACTGTTCAGTCCCTCCAAGAGCAGATGAGCTCCCTCACCGAAAAGAGCTCCAAGTACGGACAGATTGCTGCCGAGGAAGTCCCCAAGAGTCTTTACTGTCTTGGTGTTCGTCTCACTACCCAATGGTTTCAGAACTCTGACTTACAGAGAAAGCTCGAGGAGAGAAGCCATGTGGGATCAAAACTCACTGATAACAGTCTCTACCATTTCTGTGTCTTCTCGGACAACATCATTGCTACTTCGGTTGTGGTCAATTCCACTGCTCTCAACTCCAAGGCCCCTGAGAAAGTCGTCTTTCATCTTGTGACTAACGAGATCAACTATGCTGCAATGAAGGCTTGGTTCGCCATGAACATGGACAACCTCAGAGGAGTCACTGTCGAGGTTCAGAAGTTTGAGGATTTCAAATGGCTCAATGCTTCCTATGTACCAGTCCTCAAGCAGCTGCAAGACTCTGATACGCAAACCTACTATTTCTCTGGACACAACGACGATGGGAAAACACCAATCAAATTCAGAAACCCCAAGTATCTCTCGATGCTCAACCATCTCAGGTTTTACATCCCGGAAGTGTTTCCTGCGCTGAAGAAGATGGTCTTTCTTGATGATGACGTTGTAGTTCAGAGGGACCTTTCTGCTCTCTTTTCAATCGATTTAAACAGAAATGTGAACGGGGCTGTTGAGACATGCATGGAGACGTTCCACCGCTACCACAAGTACTTGAACTATTCACATCCTCTGATTCGCTCCCACTTTGATCCAGATGCGTGCGGGTGGGCGTTTGGGATGAATGTCTTTGATTTAGTAGAATGGAGGAAGAGAAATGTGACTGGCATATACCACTACTGGCAAGAAAAGAACGTGGACCGGACCCTATGGAAACTTGGGACACTGCCTCCAGGACTTCTGACATTTTACGGGTTAACAGAGGCACTAGAGGCATCATGGCATATCCTGGGATTGGGATACACGAATGTGGATGCTCGTGTGATAGAAAAAGGAGCTGTTCTTCACTTCAATGGGAACTTAAAGCCGTGGTTGAAGATCGGAATAGAAAAGTACAAACCTTTGTGGGAGAAATACGTTGATTACAGTCACCCTTTAATGCAACAGTGCAATTTTCATTGATATCTTAGGGATCATAGTTTTTACTTAGTCTTCCACATTTGGTTACAGAGACACTTGCAAGAGTTTTGTATGCTCAAGCACCGATCACTTACTGTATGTTGTGAATGTGATATTCAAATTCAATGAAGGATCAGCTATTCTCTGGTTGTATACAGAAAAAAGATATTTGCTTCAAAGGGTATCAGATTAAGTTTAACCATAGACCCTATAATGTTGGCGACTTTCAAAAGTTTGTTACTTTTTTTAAAAGTTAAAAAGATTCTGTGTATCCTCTTATAAGATTTACAAGCTTCCTTCTCTCTCTCTCTCTTTTTTTTTTTTCAGGAAGCTGAGTAACAATGAAGAGCTGTGAGCATGAACAGGCTTCCCTTGAGCAACTCAAAATAAGAAGAGGAAAGTCCCGCGAGGTTAGCTCACGTTTTCTCTCTCCGTCTTCTTCATCTTCTTCCCCTAACCGCAGAAACTCCACTTCTAATTCATCTACCAAGAGAGATGATCACAACAACAATGGTATAAAAGCTCTGAAAAAGCATGATCGGATGTCTAATAGCACACGGGGTTGTTTCGGGTTCCCAAATGAAAGTAGGTCTTGTGAATCCAGTGGCCTGGAAGTTGACACGAAAGAAAATCGTAGGCCTTCTTCACCATGGATCAATGATGAAGATAATGTCATACTTCCTGGTAGATTTTCTGTCGATGAAAGTGCATTGTACAGAGCAACAGTATCCAGGAGAAACTCATGCTCTCTACTATATGGGTCCTATAATGATGAATCAGATTCTGAGCTGAGTGATGTGTCCTTTGCTTCAACTCTTAGCACAAGTTGTTCATCCCGGAGTCACAAACCTGGTATCAAGGTCTCTTCTAAGTATCTGCATGATTTAAGAGCGAGACCGAGCAGAGGAGGGTCGTTACAAGGCAACAACAATACGACCAAACTAAGGTCACAAGAAGATTCCAAGAAAGCTAACAGCTTTAGGGGCATTGAGAATATGATGAAGAGGACTAATTCAGTGGCCAGGTATGGTAGTTCGATGTCTCAGTGGGCTCTGTCACCAGGAAGATCATTGGAAACACAGGCCGTGACAGTTTCAAGTTCAAACCTGAAACCTCCAAGAGGCAAAGGCGTTGGTAAACTGTTCGACCTTGGTTTCGATTTCTTTATGAGCAAGAAGAAGCCTTCTCCCTTTTGCTCACCACTGAAACCAAAGACATGTGACGCAGAGGCTGCTCATCAGCTGAAGCTTATGAACAATCGGTTGGTTCAATGGAAGTTTGTCAATGCTAGAGCCTTGGTTGCAAACAACAATGTAGCCTCCCGAGAAAAGGTATGATTTTCTACTTTCTGCAGTTGCAGTCATCACCCAAGAAAGAGATCTTGATTATGAATGCTTGATGAAACCTTTGCAGAAACAAGTACTCTGTGCCTGGGATACTCTTACCAAATTAAAACATTTGGTTCTGCAAGAGAGAATTAAACTGCAGAAGAAAAACTTGGAGATGAAGCTGGATCATGTGCTTCTTTCTCAAGTACGTATGGGATCCAAACCCCTTTTATTAATTCGGTAATTTCAAGCAATAGAGTATGTCTTGCTTTTTTTTCTTTGAAGCAAGTCCAAATAGGATTGATACGAAACATATATCTGAAATAGATTAAGCAACTTGAAGCTTGGGAGGACATGGAAACACAACAGTGTTCATCTGTGTCCATGACCAGACAAGCCCTGCATTCTGCTCTTTCCAGGCTTCCCCTAAGGGAAGGTGCGAAGGTAAATCAGAGCATGCTCATCTTTTAAGTTTTTGTGTCTCTTTTGCTTTCCAATAACTAGTGAGGTTTTCAGGTGGACATAGAATCGGCTGTCACTTCATTTCGGAGTGCAGAAGCAGTCACTGATGCTATCATTTCAACTGTGAAAAGTTTTACTCCCATAGTAAGTTATTTCGACTCGGAGGAAAAAAATGACACGATAATTGTATCTAAGTGGTTTCATAATGTAAGATCTTCTATTAAGCAGATGGAGGATATTGTTCCACTTGCCTCTCAACTTGCGGAAGTGGCGGCACAAGAGAAGCTGATGCTGGAGCAGTGCCATGATCTTCTGAGAATGATTTCTGAGTTAGAGGTACAAAGCTTGAACATCTCAGACCTGATGTTTTATGTTGTCTGATGATAATTTTGGATGGAAACAGATGCAGGAGAGGAGCTTGAAGTGCTGCTTCCTGATTCAACACAAGCAGAATTTGGATAGAGAACTTGTTCAAGACTATAGGACTTTGGTTTCTCCTGTAACCGCCGAGTCAAAGCTTTACATCTAGGTTTTTAGACTCTTTTAATTTGTAGTAAAAGTTAGTTATTTGAGGGCATAATAAAGGTCCAAACATATTTGCAGAAAGAAAATGGATTTTATAAGAGCAAGAGATTTGCTTGGTCCAGATGAATGTTGTTTGATGCATTTTTACATTTGTGTGTAATGAGTTTTAGAAGACTAAACCAAAACAAATAAAAGGGGAAGAAACGTTAGGTTGAAGCCTCTGACGCAAAAGGAGGTTTTAAGTGTCACCTGAGCAGACGCCAAACGGCACCGTTTTGATACCGAAATGAGAAAATCTTAAAATGGATCCGTCGTGTCACTTGATCTCTCTCTTTCTCTTCTTCACCAATCTCCTGAAACTCTCTCAAACCCTAAATCACAAGTCTAGATCGATGGCGTCCTTCGCTCGCCGAGCCATGAGCCTAGCTCAGATTCCATCTGTTCGTGCATCCGCCTCTGTCACTCAGCGCCGTGGTCTCGCCGGCGCCGCTGGTACTCCATTTCCCCCCTTTCCTTCTCTTTTGGCATTTTGCTTGGATCAATGATTTGATTGTTTTTTGGTTTGCATATTGAAATCATGAATTCCTGTTGAACAATCGATTTGAGAGCAAATGTTACAACTCTAGGAATAATTTGAAATCCATTTTTTGTTTGTTGGATTTTCCTGGTTGGTTGTAAGTTGAATCAGTGTATCATAAATAAGAATTTGTGGTTTTGCCTGCACTGTGCAGATCACCATGGATCTTCCAAGGTTGACTTCTGGAAACAGCCCACGAACCCAGGAAACTGGAAGGAAGAGCATGTACGTTTTCATCCCTATATTCTTTCGTTTGATTACTTGGTGCTTTGTTGATTCCTTCTTCCCTGACCAATCTGCAGTTTGTGCTTATTTCGCTGTCCGGGTGGGGCTTGCTCTTCTACAGTGGATACAAGCTCGCCACCGGCGGGAAAAAAGAGGTAATTGCTCTTCTTCCTTATCAAAGCGGCTATGTGTTCCTCCCCCTTACATAGGTCTTTTAATCTTTGCAGAAGCCTGTGGAGGGTACTCAGTGATTTTCATATGGAGACACCTCTCATTCTCGTGCATTTTCTTTCCGTTTTCGCACATTGTGACTGGTCTTGTATCAAAGCCAGCATTTAGTTCTCACAACCTTTGCGTTTCATTTGAAAATAATATGCATCACTTTTGAGATATCATGTCTGCAATGGATGATTCTTGATAGTTTTTTCTTTCATAATTTCCTGCGATTGGAACATAGAAGATTTAAGTGTCATTCATGTTCCTTGGCTTACTTTCTTGTGGTAAATCTTCAGAGGATAAAGCATACTACTCACGTGGCTTGCTCGCATCTTTCTGCTTGCTAATATTGTTGTTGATCTCTAGCTTTGTGTGTACTTGGAATCACCATTTGACTTCTATTCGCAGTTCCAACTGCCATTCTGAAGTCTGACCTTTATCACATTTGACTTATTGGGTGTAGTTTAATGAAGTGAAACTAGATTAAGAGGCATGTTCTTGTAGAGATGCACTTTTGTGTTTGTGAAATCAAGGCAAGACCTTTCATACGTTGCCTAATTCCACTATGTTCAGTTGTTTGTTTCCTACTCTGTCTCTCCAGTCACATAGCAGGTGTAACAATCTATTTATTATGGAAAAAGGGGCAACATCCACCCATACAATACAGGTTTTGTAGATGGTTATGCAGAAGAATTAAGTAAGTTAGACAAATGAAGTCAAATGGCTTGGGCGTTGGTGGTGAAGTCGAGACAAGTCTGGCAGTTACAATCAGAGAAACGGCAGATTTTGCAGCCGAAGCAGACGCAGGAAGTGCAGCCTTTGCAAGACGCAGAACGAGCGCATCCTCTGTAAACTTTCCTGCTCCCTCTCTCTTCATCCTCCTCACATGTTATCCTGCAGCCATCACTCCACATTCATTCTCTCTATACATCATCATATCAAGTAGGAACAAGAAAGAAACTGGCTCATGACTCACTTGTCATATGGATAATCGCAACACTTCCAACTGGGATCAGTCGTTGCATCATGGTGCGTTCGGCATTCCCCTCTGCTTCTCAGCCTGAACCTCCTTTTTTTACCGCAACTGCTGCACCCAACAAACTCATCCCGGTGGGTAACACCTTTGGATCCGTTGGAGGAATTCTTCAAAGCTTGGTTGTAGTATCTGAGCAGCACTGTCTTTGAAAGTGGAACCTTGTCTCCCCCAATGAACACCCACACGTTGTTCCTCCAGTTTCTCGAGGTTTCCCTGTCAGAATGCTTCTCAAAGGCAGCAGGCGATAACTTGTCTACGATCATAGAACCAAAGCTGTCAAGATCACTTTGAAAGAAAGTTGGATATGTGAATTAAACAGAAACTAATGGCAATGTGAGATTATATATCCTAGACTGCATGAAGCATTATTTGCATCTTGATCAAGTAGCAAATAAAGGCAGCCATCCAAGAAAAAGAAAAACAAAGTTTGCAACGCATTCTGCCACATCATTACATTATATGTACGTGATGTAGAGAAATTTAAATGCATTGATGCATATATTTATGAGAACCCATTTAGGTAAAAGCATCATCAAGATTCAAGAGAGACCTTCATGGCAAGCGGGAGTACATTGGCAGGCGATTTGGAGATCTCCATCGGAGAAAACCCTAAGCCTAGCAATGGCGTCTCCGTAACGGTGGCTGGTGCAGCCACACATGACCTCCACGTGATCATCTCCCACAATGACACCACTTATATCTTGCAGCTCCTCCTCGCTGAACAACTCCTTGGACGTCTCCATCTCCGATCTTGACAATTGTACGTACTAAGGCAAGAGCAAGACCTCTCCTCCTAAACAAGTAATGTGGATTTATATAGATTTATCAATCGTAAAGGACAAGAAGGTAATTCGATATGACTAGAAGAGAAAAAGCCCTAAAGGAAGGTACTAGCTTAGCAGGGATCTGAAAATGATGTCCAAATCTCAAAGGTTACATACAGCTTTTGGAGTAAAACAAAAAGAGAGAGAGACTTTTAGCTTCTTAGGAAAGAGATGATGGGATTGTGTTGGCCGATGCGAATTAGGTGGCCAATGTATAAAACAAGAGAGTCGTGGGGCATGAAAATTGTGAATTTTTTTTTCAATTATCATGTTTTTTTCTTGATAATAACACATGTAAATACATGCGTAAGGCACCCTTTTTTTTTTTTTTTTGTCACAATGTGCTTCATTTTTGTCACAATACATGACTAGAAAAAACGTAACGTACACATACATATGATAATGTAAGCTTTGTAATTGTGTGATTGTCCACATATGGCTGGTTGATACTTTAAATAAGAGGTATAGGCTAGTTTCTAAACCCACATATATTTTATTATTAAGACCTTTCTAATCTTCTTCACCCATAGAAATGAAGATTACCTCTTTCTCTATTGTTTCTATTCTTTCTGACTTTAGAGCTCTCTATGGTTATCATGGTTTTACCATTTATGTAACATGTTAATTAAAAATGCTTTTCTTCTTTTTGAATTAGGTGTATGACAGTCACATCCCTATTCTCCAATGTGCCCATCTTTCTATATGCACAATACGAGGAACAAGCAGGGCCGGTCCTGAGGGGAGGCCAGAGAGGCGGTCGCCTTGGGCCTCCGTTTTTAAATGGCAATTTTAGGCTTGAAATTTTTTTTTTTTTTTTTTTTTAAGTAAATTGGCTTCTGGTTTCGGTTTTGGCCTAGGGCCGGCCCTGGGAACAAGTGGGCATATGCATATATACACCTAATAGGGAATCTCATTTACTTCAATTCAATTAATTTGGTACTAATTCCAAATTAAGAAACAGAGTTTTTGGACTAAACGTATTATCATCCAATGCTCTTCTTTGATGAACTTGGGTTTGACTACCCCCGGTCTAGAATTGGCAATAATGGTTGTGCATTGTTGAATTTTACAGCTGCCCCAACTTTACTTGTCTTTGTCAATGTATGTAGTATAGGCATGTTGTATGATTGTTATGCTACAACATAAGGTCCATTCCGTTTATAACTTTACCTCCATCTTAAGGTGACTTATTGCAAAGCTAAACCAAGAAGAATTCAAGTCAATAATGAGCCGCACCAAACTCCACCTCATCCACGTATTTTTTATAGACTTTTGGCCCTCCAGTTTCAATATCCTTACTATATTAAAAAAATTAGTCATTTCAACAAATCATATGGATCACAATTTATTTATACATGGTTTAAGGACAGAGATGCTAACAACTACATGGTCACGACACTAAACATCTAAATCTAACAGTCCATTAGTTGATGACTTTACCAATTTGCCATACCCATAAGTGTAAATATATCTGCAAGTGGAAACAAATAAAAGTCTAAATGCAAGGGATAAGCTTTAAGAACAAAGGCGAATACACAATACACAAATCTCTTGCGCCTGTCGTCAGGACAAAACACCCATGATGAGATTTGATGTTTTGGTCTCTCAATGAACGTATCATATAAATTTGTGATCATTTCACCTTCTTTTTTTTTAATTTATTTACTCTTTGGTTATTTCAATTTTATACTCGAGACTAAAAACACAACAGGAAAGCAAACAAAATGAAGATATATGATGGTATATCATGTCGGTAATAACACGTTCTGAGAAAGACAACATCATATTGTTTTTTGACTTTTAAATCTCTAGATTTTGAATCAAGTTAAAGAATGAAAATGTTACTAATAGTAGTAACTAAAGACGACACATAAAGATATGTATTACAAATTGATGAGCAAGTCCTTGTATCTTTGAACGATCTGGTCCGGTGTATAGTCCGTGTAATACCCTTTTCCGACAAGCAGGCCTTCCTCTCTGCCAAGCCTCTCGACCAGTCCCTGAACATCATCTCCTCCCACTTGGTTTGGATCTAACAAGTTACATGCAACCTCTATGACTCCTTCCCCGTGCACCAGCGCCATTGTCTGCACTGAAGCCAAGCCACCTCCTCTCTCGCTCGCCTTCCTCGCCACTCTCTTCACTGCCTTGAGATCGCTCGACATGACTGGCACGTTGTAGTTACTCACCCATCTGCACGCCCCAATCGCCACAACCCCTTTGGCTTTGCTCACCTCTTGTGGCCCTGCGTCTGGCTTCTCCGGCACCACCTCAATATCCAACCCACCCGCCCATTCATGTCCCTCCCTGTTCGCCTTGAAGTACCCCAACTTCCTTCTGATCGAATCCAGCGTGCACTGCTCCTCCTGTGCTGCTCCATATAGATATGTAGGAACTGCACCAGAGTGACTCATTTCTATTAATTCCACATATCAACAACGATTGAAGACTTACATGGGCTATACGAGGGATGAGACAGTAAAGACAAAACAGTCACGTTTCTATTTTAGTACTGACCTCGAAGAATGGAGCCGATGTCCATTGCTAAAGAATTGGCAACGGCGGAAACTTGTTGAATAGAGGTTTGAGACAAGGGGTGAAAGCAAATGTGGTCGACCACTCCAAGGCGGGGATGGGATCCACGGTGCGACTCGAGGTTGATAGTGTCGAGAGCAGTCTTAACCATTGCAAAAACCGCATTCTTGAGGGGAGAAGAAGATGAGCCGTGAGGTAGAGTGGAGACAAGAGTGTAACCAACCCTGCCATAAGCAGAGTCTTCAAACTTGTTGACGATCGCAGCTGGTGGAAAAGCCTTTGCAGCTCTCTCAACGGCTTCAAGGGCAGACTTATTCCGCGCTTCAGATATGTAAGCCTTGCAGCAACCAAGCATTTCTCGCAACATCTCTTCCTCCTCCGACCGCAACCACCTATACATATAGATGAGATACAGGTGTGAGTTCGTTTGTAATATGTCAATAGAGGCTAAAAGAAGAAGCTCTGCCATTATCCACCACATTTTAGATTTGTGGCCAGCATTCACCAACCAATAAAGCTTCTTTTGCATATACACCTTGCATATACACCTCTAAAAAGAGATTAATGTAAGGAAAAGAGAAACTAGGGGAGGAAAATACAGAAATTGAATACAAATACAAATACATACAAGGAGAGAGTTTTATCTATCTTCTTGATTAGAAGTCGAGATTGGAGGATGGCTTGGGGAAGCCCTTGTACTCGAATTGTTTCTTGGATATGCCGAGAGATGCGCAGATGATGTTGAATTTGATTCTGAGCTCATCCTTGATCTCGTCTTTGGTTTCGTCCTCGGGATCCAAGAGCGGGAACTTAGCGAGCAAGATTTGGAAATCATTGAGATGCTTGTGGAGCTGAGGAGAGAATCGGGTTGGATCGAGACGGAGAGCAGAGTTCCAGAGAGAAGAGCAGCCATTGTAGAATCCGACAAGCTCTCCTGTCTCGAAACCAAGTTTCAGACCAAGATGACGAGCGTCGTCCCGACCAGACACAAGACCCGCTTCGTAACCCTCCTCGAAGCCTTCTTGTAGAAGGGTCTCCTCAAGATTCACAATACAATCCAAAAAGTCTTCCTTGTTGTTGTTGTAGAGACCATCAGGTTGAGCGGAATCCATCTTCTGAAGATAGGAATTTTATTCTCTTCCTAATTTGATTGCTCTATGTTGACAACGATTGAACAAGGAAAATCGGATTGATCAAAAAGAGAGAAAAAAAAAAAGACATCGATCTGAATTGATCTGGCATGGAAACTCACCAGTTGATAGACGCAGCAGCAGCAGCAGCAGAAACAGGGGAGGTGAGAGGTGTAAATTTGTCTCTACTTTTCAGATTTAATTTAGGGTAAAGAAGGTTAATGAACTCATCAAGGCCTTCTTGGTTGTTACTTTGGGCCAGGGCCCAATATAATTGCGTTGGTGTCCAATTTTTTTTTGTCAGAATTGGGTTGGTGTTTGACTGTTTTCAACATGAGACATTACGCCTTTTGGTATCATTAAGGAGCATGGAATGGTGAAAGCTGTAAAAAGCAAGTGGCGGTTGAGTCTTTGATTATTCCTTCCTCCCGAGGGGGCAGGCAAGTCAAGTTCATGTGGCTTTCTGCTTTTATTACTATTAACTCTTCTTACCAAACTTAACTACTTGTGTTTCAAAAGAGTTGCCATGTGTTTTCAATCAACTTGCATTAGTCAGAAAACATAACACTAGCTAAGGGTACTCTAAGGTAGGCAATGATTCAAGCTACATACAATGGCAAGTAGCTTGATTCATCAAAACAAATGAATTAACAACAACAACAACAAAAACTGGATGAGAAAGACGTTTGGTTGGCTGGTTCATCATCAGTGGTAGGATTTGAGGATAGCGCCGCAGAAATGACAGACGATAGCCTTCCAAGCTTTGCGATAAAAGGGGACCCCACAGAATCTAGTGGAGGTTCTCATGTCCGCAACCACAGCTCCTCCTCCGCACCTCGAGCATAACCCGGCCGCTGGCTTCCTCTCCCGGACTTGCTTTCTCTGGTCGACAAGGAAACAAAAGATGGCCATTCTCCCTAAGTAGATAGATGATGGACAGATTGGCTTGAAGAAATGTTGTGTTAGTTAGGCTTGGATAGTGGGCAGTGTCTTAAATAGCAGTCTTGGAGTTATTCAGCCATTCGGATTGCTGCCGCGTGTCACACACAGATACAGTTGGCTCTTTCTCTCTCCCATTTGACTTTCTTCTATTTCAGTATTCAAATACCATTGACATTGAATTATTATCACCACTTGTGCAACATCTTCTTATTTATCACTCTCAACTGCTTGACTATTCAATACCAGAGAAGCCCATTTCCCCATTAACGTAGCCATTGACTTTACTCCTTCTCCTCTACTCCCTCCGTTCCAATATGTAAGTAGTTTTAGCTAAAAACACGGTGTTTAAGAAACTACATTTTCTTATAAAAAATATCATTTAATATACATAATAAATATAATTTAATCAAACCTAAAAAAGACTACAGAATATTATTGGTCACACAATATTCAATAAAGGTGAAAAGTACTTAGGATTCTCAAAACAACTTATATTTTGAAACAAAAGAAACACCTAAAACAACTTATATTTTGAAACGGAGAGAGTATTATTTTATAACAAAATCATACTATCACTGCCTTCTTGCCCCATACTCTGTAGGATACGCGTCGAAGCATATGGCCATGTCTCTGTGAGTGCACATATCGTTTACGTTTCGGACTGCTTACGTTACGTACTTCCAGTTTCAGATTTTTGGGAGATAATAATAGTCTTTGAAGATGATATACTAACAAAAATAACTAGTGTTTCACTGTAATCTTTAGTTAAATAAATGAAATCAGAAAGAAAGGAGGAAACTCTAGGTGGAAAAGAAAAGAAACAAAGGTGAGTCGCGGAGTAAGTACAGTAATCTCCTCCCGATCTGTTTGTATGTTGGTTAACTGAAGGAAAAAAATATCAAAATCAAAAAACAAAAATGGTGGATGGTGTGGTCAGAGAGCCGCCATCATTGCCCGTCTTGTTGCCTCCTGCTTCATCTCTGCTGCTTTCCCGCTCCCTCTAAAGTACATGTACACTTGCTGTTTCACAAACACACAACTTGTTAACCATTTTGAAAACCAATTATTACCATTGTTGCAGCGACACGAGAGGGAACCTGAATAACCCAGATGCTCACGAGCGACTCCAGACAGAAGAACGCAAACCCAATGAAGTAGAATATCTGTCACATTTTCTTTAGTTAGCCCCACAGCAACTGAAGATAGTGACTGACCACGACTAAGCATTCAACTTACCCCGACCAAGATATTCCCACTCAACACGTCAATTGCCGGCAATATTCCTCTGCAATACACTAACATATCATCATTCCACTTCAACTTAACCATCTTTTCTTTCGTGCTTTTCAAAAAACTAATTACTAGTTACTTACGTGAGCGATTTTCCCTTGAAGATAATTGGAGGAGCCACCGCCGCAAACACACAAAACCCTATGTGAAACTGCATTTATATCTCAAGCTTTTACTCTCTCGTCTTCCTTCTTTGGATGCCAACAAACTGTTCACTAAACCAAATGGAAAACTTACCAGATACGTGAAGAAAAACCACCCAAACTTCAGAGCACTATCAGTCCTTCACACAACCAAAATCAACCCACACTCATTCTCATCTCATGTAACTTTCACCTCTCAAATGAAGGAACACAGCATATAGAATACACTATTTAACTTAAGTGGCACGGATACGCTATTATACCTCATGGCACGGTAAAGAGGGCGATACCACAAGACATAGGCTCCAGGAACCCCCGATATGAAATAAATAATAGCTAGAAACCATATTGTTGGACCTACACAAAGGTACTAGAGTCAGCATATTAGCACCATACAGGCTCAGTCATCTTGGATGCTTTTTCACTGTTTCAAGACCAACCTTCTCCCTTGATCCAAGCGGTTGTAACTGCCACAATGTTCCATAACAGGCACACCACAAGACCTGCCAAACAGGGATAAAGATTGTTTACTAATAATAATTTATCAAATCCACCACTTTTGCAATTGCAGATGGTTTGTTTATTTAAGAAAGCGAAAACACATTTTGTGTACCCAGCAATGATGTGAAGGCAACATATTGGATCCTCTGCAGATGGATGGGTATCTCGTTTGAAATGTCATGATGGATGAGGGGAAAGAACGGTGGCCAGCTTTTCTCTTCTATCACAATCCCGGCTACCAAAAAGAATATGACAGCATGAGCAATTCACATGGAATGAAATCTAAAAAAGAGAAAATTAACAAAGATACCCTGTGCGATAGCATCTTCTTTGCGCTTGAGTTCCTGGACAATAGATGAAAACTAATTATTGTTGGTTCAAGCAAAAGGAAAGACCAAGAGCTAGCTAAGCAGTTAAAGAAGTGACATTGGGTGGTTTGAAATGAATACCTGCTCACGGCTCTTTAATTCAGCCTCTTTTGCCTGGAGTTCCTTTTCCTTAGCTTTGAGGCCCTAAGAATTGGCAAAGGTCAATTCGTAATCAAAGATAAACTAGGCATCTCTGGGTTGGTGTAGAGAATACCTTTCCGGAGTCTAGAGGAATATCAATTGAGTCATACGGTGAAAGCTTTGACGTTGCAGCTGGAACAGTTGCAGGATTCTGAAAGTTGAAATAAGAGAAAAGAGAGTTGAAGAAGATACTAGAAACAGATAGCAAGAGCAGTTATGGAGCAAGAGGGATGTTTCATAAGAAAACACAAGGGTGGAGTTGAATGAAACGCAATTGTACTAGATTATCCAAATTGTAGACTGGAAATCCAAAAAGATTATCCAAAGTACATGTTCGTTTGGAAAGATAAAACTCAATGAGAAGAAGGCACCACCGCAATAATTTTACCACTGCGATTAATTAATAAGCACTAGAAGGTATGGTTGGGTACATTGATCATCATTTCCCTTAAATTATGCAACCCTAGAATGAGCGAAAACTTAAGACACAAATTGTTATCTATCATCTCGAAGCCGATAACCATACAAACTCAAGAAAGAAAAGAGGAAAATCACGCATAAATCTCGATTCCACTCCGAATCTGAGAAATCAAGAGCAGATCTAACATGATGATGATGATTATGAATTAGAATGAAATGCGTACCGCAAACGGATTAACCTCGCCGTCATCAGGCGACTGGTAACGAGACATTGCACCACTCTACTCCCCAGATCCAACCGACGGATCCGCAGAGAGGTGAAATTTTGGAAATTGGATTCGACTAAGTCAAATCTTTAAAATATATAATATGGTGGTGTGAAAGAAAAATAGTCGAAAATAGTGGGCGAAAATAATAATTATTATTTGGCAAATGAGACCTTCTCTTAGATGTGGAGGGTTCACCATCACCTTAAACTCGCTGCGTCACCGGTGAAAGACCGGATCCTCCATCGAGACTTTGAGCCCCTCCTCCTAAATCGGAATCGATGCAGTCCCGCTCCGGCCTTGTCTCCCGATTCCTTCGTCCGGCGTCGAGATTCTTCTCCTCTTCCACTCCGGTTAATCCCGTCACGGTTACTCAATCCCCCAGGAGCCTCGAGGCTCTTCGAGCGCGTCTGGCGAATGAGTCGCCTTCCCTCACCGATTTCATCCACGGCGACACCTATTCCGTGGAGGTCGGCACCAAGAAGAAGCCCCTCCCCAAGCCCAAATGGATGAAGGAGTCTATTCCCGGCGGCGAGAGGTATGTCCACATCAAGAAGAAATTGCGAGACCTTAAGCTTCACACCGTCTGCGAGGAGGCCAAGTGTCCCAACCTCGGCGAGTGCTGGTCCGGTGGCGAAACTGGAACCGCCACCGCCACCATTATGATCCTCGGGGACACTTGTACACGCGGCTGCAGGTGTGAATTCATCATATTTCTCCTCCTCTTCTTAAATTCATCATCATTTCTCTCTCAAAGGAGGGCTTCTTCTTCTATTCTAGGTTTTGTAATGTCAAGACATCGCGTACGCCTCCACCGCCTGACCCAAATGAACCCAACAATGTGGCTCAAGCGATCGCATCCTGGGGGGTTGATTATGTGGTCATCACCAGTGTCGATCGTGATGATTTACCTGATCAGGGGAGTGGCCATTTTGCTCAAACTGTTGAGAGATTGAAATTTTTGAAGCCGGAGATGTTGATAGAAGCTCTAGGTAATTTGCTTCCGTCTTCTATCTATCTATCTATCTATCAATCATGGCATTGAATTTGAATCTGAATCTGAATTTGAATTTGAATCTTCTAGTTCCTGATTTCCGTGGAGACGGTGGATGTGTTGAGAAGGTGGCCAAGTCGGGGCTTAACGTCCTTGCCCACAACATTGAGACTGTTGAAGAGCTTCAGAGTTTTGTGCGGGATCATCGTGCTAACTTTAAGCAGTCACTGGATGTGCTTAGGATGGCTAAGCAGCATGCTCCTGCAGGCACCCTAACAAAGACCTCGGTTATGCTTGGATGCGGAGAGACCCCTGATCAGGTCTTGAACACGATGGAGAAAGTGAGGGCAGCAGGGGTTGACGTTATCACTTTTGGGCAATATATGCGACCGTCTAAGCGGCACATGCCAGTTGCCGAGTACGTGACACCCGAGGCCTTTGAGAGGTATCGGCTTCTTGGCATGGAAATGGTAATGGTCCTATCCTTGAGTTTTTAAGCTGAAAAACATACAATGGCAAACAAGGCTAAACGGAATGTGTGTGTTGTAAACAGGGGTTCAGGTATGTAGCATCCGGGCCAATGGTGAGGTCATCGTACAAAGCGGGAGAGTACTACATAAAGTCGATGATAGAAGCTGATCGAGTTGCTCCTCCTTCGTCCTCCCCATAGATTACTCATTCAAGATTACGCTATCGTCTGTGAATTCTTTCACTTTATTGCTTTGTTTATTCTGCGGGTAAGCCTTTCACAACACTTGCGCAACACTCTGAATAATTATGAGAAAATAATGTAATACTATCATTGTCCAATCTCCTATCTGTGCCTAGTCTCTCTCGCTCTCTTTCTCATACTATCATTGTCGTTCTGGAATGCTTCATCTTTCTCTGATATTAATTTCCTTTGGATTACTTTATATATCAACAACCGAAACACATGAGAGGGAAGCTCAAACAATTAAGAGCATAAAACAAAGTAAATAACATTCTAATAATTACACCCGCATGCCACTTATGGTCCGAACTTAACTGCCGCTTGCGATTCAGACCAGTTTTGTCCGGTTAGGTTACTCACGAAATTGAGTTGTTCATTGTCAACTTAACTAAACCGGTCTGCACGTTTTCACGGCCACTACTAAGATGACTCATGATGAGAAATCCATCATTTGATCAACGTACAGACTACAGAGCAAATTTGGTTATGGTTGGTTTACATTTTGGTCATTCATTGTCTATGGAATCAGCAATTTGGTTATCTTGTAGTGTATGCATCACATACTTGGAGGAGTCTTTATATGTGTCTGCAATATATTTCCATTTTTTTTATATAATGGTAGGTAAACAAATGCCCTAGATTTCATCTGACGACATAAACGGAAGAACATGACACCAGATTATCTTTCTTTCAGCAGATATAGAGAGATACAAAGAGATGGCAAACATATGACTCTAACGTAGCGGCTAGTAAACCAGAAGGTTACATATCAATTCAAGACTCAAGACACTAAAAAAAAGACCCTTTTGCATCTAAGAAATGCTTATTTGTTGAAAGATTGGAAAAAAACACACTCAGGGTTGTGGCACTGGTGGAACTTGACCGGTGGTTCCTGAGCCAGCTCCAATGGTCGGGGTTGGAGTTTCAAATCCGGGGTTTGGGACAAGCGTATCATCACCACCAGGGAGTTGGGTGCGAGGAGTTCCAGTGCCTTGTCCACCACCATAGGATGGGATAGACCCACCAGTAAGGGGAGCTCCGGTTACAGGATTGTAAGGGAAGAAAGGTTTCTTACATTTGGGAGGAAGCAAGAACCTTCCAACACCGGGGATGAGAATCGTTGGTTTGGGCTCAATGGTGACAAGAAAGTCCGGGTGTTTGACATCAGTGGTCTTATGGGACTTGGGAATGTGACGTGCTCCGCTCACTTGCTCTACAGATGCAAGCAGTAGGCTAAGTAGCACGACAACGAGTGCGGGTGTGTGCAGGGACGAAGCCATTTGGATTTTAAGTAATGTAGAGAGAAAATTCTTGGGAAGGTAAAGATGAATGAAGCTCGATCGTATTTGTTTGTTTGATCTTGTGGAGGGAAGGCATGTGTGTGTATATAGTAAAATATTGAGCTAACTGTGGGAACATTTAACGAAGGTGAGATGATATGGTCGAAAATAGATGGTGTGTAACAAGTGGGTAGATTATAATTAGAGAACCTCCAAAGTTTGGTGGTATTTGGCAACAACTTACGAGACCATTAATTTTAATTCGTTCCTACAACTTTGGTTGTTGCAGTCTAAAATGCGGCCTCATGGCCCCTAATAAAGTGGAAGAGCCCAAATAGTTGAGTGTCTTCTCTCGGCTTCAAAGTTTTGTTTCATAAACTGTGTTTAATATAGATTTCGACCCTACTTAACTAAACTAATAAGTGGAGGAATTGGAGCACCAAATGATGAAAAAAAAAGGAACGTAAAAGATGCATTTTATACGCACACAAAAGGAAAAGAAAACGGTTGAAATGAATGCATAGAACAAGTATAGGGTGATCATGGGACGGGGTATGATTTATTGTTGCACATGCACTTATACGCCATGGGACAAGTCTCAGCCTCTTCAAGCGATGCACACACAAAGCTAACCATCACAAGACGGCATGGAGAGCATGAGCCACATGCGTGTGAGCAGTCCGGCAACCTAGATCCAGCCACTTGAACCGTGTCTGGCCTCCTCTGCCGATGCTTTAATGTCCCGGTTGCAATTCCCGCATGATGATGACCTGCGCATGAACACAAGTTAGAAAGCTTTAAAGACATGTGAAAGACGAAAGAATGAGAGTGAGAGAGAAATAGCATACGTACTTGGATAGTGGGGAGTTGGGAGATGCCTAGTTGCGAAGAGAGAGCCGAAGAAGAAAGAGAGGAAAAGAACAAGGAGAAGAAGAGACTTCATGATATATATATTGTGATGAAGTAGTAAGTATGTGGTACGTACGGCGAGAAAGAAGGTATATATATGATATCCAGATTGTCAACATAGCTTAAAGAAAATTGAAGAGACTCACGGTAGAGAAGAGGAAAGTCACATGCATGAAAATAAGATCGAACGTATGAAATGATATAAATTTGGGGAGAATCACAAGAAGGGAAGCCTAATTAAAAACTTGAACTTCATTCGTGCTGCTTTGGTGAGTGTCATGAGCTTCCTCTGTGCAAAACTGAAAGACGTACTTTTGTATGCAATCACCTTCAATTTAGCTTCTTTGCCCCTTCTTTTGTGTGATCTCCATTAATACCCCTAATTAATGTTTCTCTTCCAAAAAAAAAGAGTTGAGCATTGACGTTGCCTTTTGTTATAGCTAGTGCCTAGTAGTAGTAGGTGGGTGAGTCTTCACTCGAAATTTTATCTTGTCGTTTACTTATGTAAATCAGACAATAGAAAAACTTGTAATCGTTTACTTATGTAAATCAGACTATAGAAAAACTTGTAATAAATAGTTTTGTCGCGAAGTATTACATAAGTTAGACAGTAAATGAAAGTGGAAAAATCAGTCATTTTTTGATGATTTGATGTATTTGGTAAAGTTCTATATATTCTAAAATAAATTATATAACATACATTTGGAAAAAAAAAAAATTAGAGCATGTTTAACGGCAGTATGTTAATGAGTCTCTTCCACTAAAATAATAATAAAACTTGATTAAAGTAAGAGAGAGAACAAGAGATGGGAAGAGAGACGTATGCATATCTCTTGGTGAAGAAACGTTTTTCACCCATTCAAGAGCATCACCATTGGAGACAATGTGGGTGTGTCTCACAATATAAAATTATTAAAATTTGAGTAAAAAGAAGAAAGAGAATGTTTTTTGTTGAAATAGTGTGGTGTATTGAAATATAAAATTAATAAAAGTTGAGTAAAGAGAGGAAATAGTGGGTTTAATTGGAGAGATTGTGTCTGGGGGAAGACATAAGAGAGATAATTGAGGTGTGTTTAAATATAAAATTAATAAAAGTTGAGTAAAAGGATGAAAGAGAAAGTATAAAGTTGAGTAAAAGGATGAGAGAGTGTGTTTTTAATATTTTTTTATTTGTGAGACATCACATTTTATGTGCGATGGTGATGCTCTAAGAGATTCCCATGACACGTGGTGTTCCACAATTGGTTTTTTTTTCTGAAATAATTAATATTTTTGAAAATAATTAAAGAGACCCATTAATAGACAACCGTTAATCATGGTCTTAGGTCTACAAAAACATAGTTTAAAATTTTCGATTAGATTCGTAAATATATCTCGATATTTAGGGTGAACTAGAGTTTCAAATATCCACACTCATCAACCCAATTTTGGATTAGTTGCTTCGTTGATGTTGACCAGTGTAATTAGTTAGCCTTGGATTTGGCAAATGAAAATATATATACCATTATGATGAAATGAAAATAAACGAGGGAAGGCAGAAATGGGAGGGTAAAATGTAATAACCGTCGAGGTGGGGCCACTTCCTCTGCCCCATAATCCCCACTTTCTCCTAAAAACTCTCGAGTCCTCTGTTTTACTCATGATGATCAATTCCAATTCATCTTTCAAGTTTGATAGAACAGAATTAGACAATGTTTGGTTTTCTGTTGGGATGGCAAAAGGCCTCCAAGTGTAAGAGAGTGGTGAAGCAGCTTCAGTGTCGTCTAAAGCTGCTCAAGAACAAGAAATACGCCATTTGTTCACACTTGCGCCACGACGTAAGCCAGTTGCTCCGCATTGAAGAGCAAAACCGTGCTCTTTGTAGGGGTCGGATCCCCCCTCGAAGAATCGATAAGCCTAAACGACGTCGTATTCGCCGAAACGGCCCAATAGTCAAGTCCAGAAGAAAGCGGCCCATTGACGGCCCATTATTGTTCAAACCGCCCCGACCGGCACTATTCAAGTCGCCTCGACCGGCACTGTTCATACCGCCTCATTTAGCTATAAATAAACATGTACCCCCTCACTTGTGAGGGATCCGAAATTTCTTATAAAAATACTGTTTACAGCTCTGATCTTGAAAAAGAAGAACAAACTAAGAAACCTAATTCGTAATCTAATTCTAAATTTTTCTAAGTGTTTGAAACCCTAAAGAAGCTCAATTTCGAAGAATTTTCACAATTTCTATTGTGTGTAAATTCCAGCACGCACAATTTGGCGCTAGAAGGAGGGGATAGATGCACTCGCAACACTAGCTTCATACACAAAACAAACGCTTAGACGAACCCGCTACTCGCAACATGTCAATAACGAACCCGCAGTCTCCAGCGACCGAAGATTCAGGTCCAAGCGAGCCCATTGTGGCTGGGCTAATCAACCAGTCCGCATTTGGGGCGGAAGCAGGCAGACCTGTCCCGACAGAGAACCAGGCAACCGCCAATACAAACTCGGCCGACTCGTCCACACCAGGAGATTTTGGTCAACTCAAAGCAATGCTCGAACAGTTGCTCGAGCAGTCGCAAAACCAGGAAGCGATCAACAGCAACCTGACTGCTGAAATCAGGGCCTTGTCGACAACTCGCCAGTCTCAAGGGCTACCTCAAGGTAACGCGCTTCGCGTCACCCCGCTCGCTCTTAACTTCTCCCAGGCGGCATCGCCTTCGGCTCGTGGCACTCGCGAAGATCATACGCCAACACCTCTCAGAGATGGAACCGTCCTCGTCGCAGGTGCTCCCGACGGCATAGCTGCAATCGCAGACAATTCAGAAGGACGTGAATTCGGAGCAGCTCGGCCCAGTCGACCGACTAGTCTTATCCAGAGTCGGGACGAGGGCGAAATCAAAGAAAATACGCGATGGGTGGAACAAGCCGAAGCCCCAACCGCTCGTAGAACTGTCGCTTCACAGCGAACGGAAATGGACGAGCTCAAAACCGTCTTGCAGCAGACCACTCGCGATCTCAAGGATATGAGATCACAGGTCCATCGCGCAACCAACAAGGCGCCCGAGCTCGACCGAGTTCTTGAAGAAGCTCGCACTACTCCCTTTACCGAGTGGATAACAAAGGTGCGTTTATCCAACCCAGGGAAGCTCAAGATTCCTATTTACGAGGGAAAGGGCGACCCCACGGAGCATATCAGAGCATTCTCAATCGCGATGGGGCGAGCAAATTTCCGGCTAGACGAAATCAATGTTGGTTGCTGCCTCCTCTTCGTGGAGCATCTCCAAGGGGCAGCCCTCTATTGGTTTACGAGAATGAAAAGGAACTCTATCGACAGCTTCACCCAGCTCTCCGAAGCTTTCCTAAAGCAGTACTCCGTCCTAATCAAACGCAGGTCGTCGGAGGCAGACCTTTATACTATAACGCAAGCGGCCGGCGAACCCTTGGGAGTCTTCATCGAACGCTTCAAAGCGATGCTTATTCAAGTAAAAGGGATTGACGACCAATCCGCCCTAAGTGCCCTGCAAAAAGATCTGTGGTATAACTCGGATTTCCGGAAGGAGATGATAATCAACGAGCCCTCTTCCATTCAGGACGCGCTCCATCGCGCGAATGGCTTTGCAAGGAGCGAAGAGGAAACGCGTGTTTTGGACCAAAAGTATGGAAAGATCAAAAGTCCTAAACCGCAAGAAGCCCCGCCTGCGAAAAAGAAGAGGCAAAATGACTTCGTACGACACGAAGGAGGTTTTAGAGGTGCTCATAACTACCAGGTGGACTCGCCCGGCTACGGCCGAGGAAGAGGGCGAGGCCGCGGAAATAGTGTTCCTGTCCGCGGAAGCGGCACTCCATGCCGCAGTAGTGGCAACACTTGGACAAGGAACCTGTAGTATGACGAATCCGCATATTACGACTTGCATAAGATGGACGGACATTCGACAGCTAATTGCAGAGTGCTCGGAATGCGACTCGCAGCAAAGCTAGCCGCCGGCGAACTCAGAGGAAACATAAGTGTTAATGATTTTCAGCTCGAGCAGTTCGACGACGCAAGAGAAGGAGACAGTCCGTCCGGAGGCAATAACAAGAACAACAAGCGAGACAGACGGGATGACGACCGGGTCAACCTCGGCAATCAAAACAATAACGAAGGCCGGGGCGGCTCGAAGCAGAAAATCTGCAACATGATTATGGGCAGCTCGCGCTATTGTTCAAACACCGTCTCGTCGATCAAAGCTTATTAGAGGCGAGCCGAGGTAGGAGCAAACAAACCCAGTCCATCCAAGTTTCCAAACGAAGTCATCCGATTCGAAGAAAATGAGATTGAGGACATTGACAAACCGCACGACGACCCACTCGTCATCCGACTCTCCGTCGTAGGTTGGGACACGGGTTGTGTTTTAATCGATACAGGTACCACAGTCGACATTATTTTCATAGACGCTCTTAAGCGTATGGAAATCGATCTCGCCCAAGTCGAATCCTATCCTAAACCTTTGACCGGATTTAATGGCGAGACGACAATGACTCTTGGAACGATCAAACTCCCTGTGTGCGCAGAAGGAATAACGAAAATAGTGGAGTTCGCGGTATCGGACAACCCGACAATTTACAACGTGATAATGGGAACCCCTTGGCTCAATTCGATGCGTGCAGTCGCCTCGACATACCATCTCTGCCTTAAGTTTCCTACGAAAAACGGGGTCAGAACGATCAGAGGGAGTCAGGCAGCGTCGCGATCTTGCTTCATGGTCGCGCATAAACTACGAAGTCACTCGACAGTGCCGATTCCGAGCGAGCCGCGAAAAAAGATTAAGACAGACATGGAGCCCGTTAAAGAAATCTCAGACCTGTTATAGCAACTACATGTCGCGGAATCCGTATATGAGGAAGGTGCGGGTCCAGCATGCGAACCCGTCTTGTCGGTCTGCATAAGCGACGAGTCGCCAGAAAAATGTGTCGAGATCGGCGCGATACTCGATAAAGCCGTGAGGCTCGACCTTGTCGAATTTCTCAAGAAAAATGTCGGTACATTCGCATGGTCCGCAGCAGATATGCCCGGGATCGATATCGGCATCATCAGTCACGAGTTAAACGTGGACTCGACCTACAAACCTATAAAACAAAAGCGAAGGCGACTAGGTCCTGATAGGGCTCAAGCGGTAAATGACGAAGTAGACAAACTCTTACAGGCCGGCTCAATTTCTGAGGTCAGATATCCGGAATGGCTTGCGAACCCAGTCGTCGTGAAGAAGAAAAGCGGCAAGTGGCGAGTCTGTGTAGACTTCACGGATTTGAATAAGGCATGCCCAAAAGACAGTTTCCCTCTTCCCCACATCGACCGCCTCGTCGAGGCGACATCTGGGAACAAGTTGTTGTCATTTATGGACGCCTTCTCTGGCTATAATCAGATCTTCATGCATACCGGCGATCGCGACAAAACATCTTACATCACAGACCGCAGAATCTATTGCTACAAAGTCATGCCCTTTGGACTT
Organism: Draba incana; assembly: GCA_963576765.1. Classification (NCBI taxonomy): domain Eukaryota; kingdom Viridiplantae; phylum Streptophyta; class Magnoliopsida; order Brassicales; family Brassicaceae; genus Draba; species Draba incana. Next base: position 39,424,440 of record OY755207.1, read on the forward strand.
AAGAACGCTGGGGCTACTTATCAACGATTGGTGAATAAAATGTTCGCGGGCTTACTCGGCAAAACGATGGAGGTTTACATTGACGACATGCTCGTCAAATCACTCGAGGAAAAGGCCCACATCGGCCACCTCGCAGAGTGCTCTGTGCTATTAAACAAGTATAGCATGAAGCTAAATCCGGCTAAGTGTCGCTTCGGTGTAACGTCCGGCGAGTTCCTCGGCTACATGGTTACTTGTCGCGGGATCGAGGCAAATCCAAAGCAAATCGACGCACTTGTCCAGATGCCTTCGCCTAAAACGAAAAGAGAGGTCCAACGACTAAACGGCAGAGTCCCGACCTTGAACCGATTCATCTCGCGCTCTACTGATAAGTGCTTACCTTTTTATGAAACGCTCAAGGATAAGAAGGGGGCAGCTCGACAAGCTTTCGAGTGGACTGAAAAATTTGAAGAAGCCTTCCAGAAGTTGAAGCAGTATCTCGCGACTCCACCTGTTATGACAAAACGGATAGCTGGCGAACCGCTCTATCTATACATCACGGTCTCGACCTCGGCAGTTAGTGGGGTTCTGATTCGTGAAGACGGCACCGAGCAAAAGCCCGTTTTCTATATTAGTAAGTCGCTAACCGATGCAGAAACAAGATATCATTTGACGGAGAAACTTGCACTCGCAGTTATTACGTCGGCTCGAAAGCTTCGACAGTATGTTCAATCACATTCGATCGTGGTTCTAAGTACTTTTCCACTGCGAGCTGTTCTCCACAGTCCGACTCAGTCCGGGTGACTCGCCAAATGGGCGATTGAACTAAGCGAGTTTGATATCGAGTATCGCAGTAGGACGACGATCAAGGCACAAGTATTGGCCGACTTTTTAATCGAACTACAGGAGTCGGCAGCCTCGTCCGAAATCGAAGACACACTCGCGGACAGTTCTGCATCCCAAATCTGGCAACTGCACGTCGACGGCTCGTCATCTAAACACGGATCGAGAGTAGGCATTCGACTATCGTCAGATGGAAAATCTCTAGAGCAATCGTTCCGCCTTGGTTTCAAAGCATCGAACAACGAGGACAAGGATAAAGCGTTGAAAATAACAAGGATAGAAGCTTTTTGCGACTCTCAGCTAGTCGTGAATCAATTCAACGGCGAATACGCGACAAAGGACGAGCGCATGGAAGCATACCTTGCTCTTGTCAAAACTTTAACAGCTGAATTCGATCTGTTCACCTTGACAAGAATTCCAAGGTCGGAAAACTCCCAAGCGGATGCCCTCGCATCACTCGGCTCGACCGCGAAGCCAGATAAAGATCTTCAAAGAATTGTCAAGGTCGAATTCATTGAAGAACCGAGTATCGCAATCGCAAAAGCAGTCAACGTCCTAACAAGATCTCAGGCAGCGAAGCGAAAAGGAGGTCTAAGCAATGGCTCGCCCGCTCGCTCCGCTGCAGACCCGATGGACCTCGACCACACCAAAGATAACGTCGAACCGGATCCAATGGATCCCAATCAGTCTGACACAGTCGGCACAGACAAAACGACGGATGTGATGGCAACAGATAACGAGCTCGACCCGAATAACACAGCTTTTGACCGTGACCTTCTCCCAGAACAACTTGAGGAATCCCCAGAGGATGCTTACCCATGTAGCGAGGAGCCTCCACCTGAGCATGAAGTCATCGACATTCCCATTGACGACGAGACCACAGTTTATGGATGCGACACCAAGTGGATGGCCAACATTCGCGTTTATCTCGCAGACGGCAAGACGCAACCCGACAAATGGGCGGCTCGCAAGTTACAGTCGCATCGCCTATAAAGAGCTCCTTAGACCTCGAGTCTTGATCATACGACATGATCAGCCTGTTGAAATGGGCGATGGCCTGCGAAGGAGTTGACAGTGTGAGAAATAAAGCGAAATGAAAAAGAAAGAATAAAGTGTGAAATTACCTTAGCCTGACGAGACGCGAACTCCTTATAGAGCTCGCTCTTTACCAGCCTTTCCGGGATCGGCATATGATCACCCGAATATGTAACCCTAGCCATCATGGCAGCTGTGGCTAAGGGATCAGTGTAGAGCCCATCGGAACTTCCAGGAATAGACTGTCCTGGGGACAGAGTCGGCAACTCGCGACGAGATTTCTTCTTCTCGCCAACTTTGCCTTTGCCTTTCTCAGAGGCATAGCATTTTCTTTTCCGGTGCAATTGGTCCTCAGGCTCGGCGGGCTCGTCAGAAATGGTAGTTGGCTGTGAAGTAATAACAGCCAACGCACCACTCGCGGCTACAGCAGCCACTTCGTCGCCCTCAGCAACAGGAGTATTCTCTTTGTCGACGCTCCGCTCGGACGTCTCCACAATGGAAGCAGTGGCCTTCGGGTCGGCCTTTCTCTTAGCCTTCTCGGCTTTTTTCTTGGCGAGATCGCGGAAAGTGAGCTTGGGAGGCATTATTTCTAGATCATCGGACTCGCTCTGTTTGATCTCTTCTTCTTCGTCGTATGAAATGAACTCGCGAGCTAGAATAACCCTTCGAAGATTGAAGTGACGATTCCAAAGGCACTTCCAAGCCTTCAACTTATTGACCAAATCGTCGATGTTGGCAACAGGAGTGAATAGCAGTCTGCTAGCTGTAAAAAAAAATTGGCAGAAAAGTTAGTATAAAACATAAGGGGACAGTTCGCGCGATAAACATTCGAGAAAATCTACCAAGTGTCCCATACTTCGCCACCGCTAAGTGTTCATCCTCGGCCGACGAGGCCGATATCGGCACGAAGAAAAAATATTTTCTCCAGCTATGATCTATGTTCGGGAAGTCGTCCAGTATTTTATAAAGAGAACGACTCGCCAGATTGTAGTACTTCATGTCACCTGGGTTGGATTGCTTGCGCCATTCCAGAAGGTTGTGTAGATGGTGAACTCCGATGGGCTCGCGACATTCGGATGCTCGCGTCGTAATTCCCACTAATTGGCGAATTCCTCTCGAGTTAATCTGCGCAAGCGCGATTTTGTGAACCCGCGCGAACCGGAGAATCAGCGCAGGGATGGGAAACGTGAGGTAATAATCCTTAAACCAACACGCATAGGCGGTAAACGTGCCGGCAGAGGGATCGTCTTCTCGCTGCTCGATAGAAGGCGCGATCATTTCGACCGAGTCCGGAATTCGGCACTCTGAGCGATAGTCTTCCAGAAATTCCTCATCGCACCATAATGAACCTGGAGGCGGGCGTTGCTTTCGCCTCGATTTCTTTTTCTTCTGGACCACTTCGGCGAATCCGCATCCAACCCAGGCTTCCAGTCTCTCTTTTTCTGCGAGAGAGTTATATGACCAGTTACCTTCCTCAATCTTCACTTGGGGAATTGACAGCTCGGCAGGACTGAGGGACTCATCGCGGAGTTGTGCAATCTCCACAACTAGCCTTCGCTCGTTAGTGGTCGAGGCCTTGCCAACTTGCGAAGGATGCGAAGTCCCAACTCCCTCTTCAAAGCTCGTTCGTCCAGCTCGCATGGACGAAGTAGACTCCCCTGTCTCGCGACTTTGTCTTAAGACGGGAGTAGGATAAGAGAATAGGTCGGCAAGAGGAGAATGGCCTCCAGCTCGATCTTCTCGACTAATAGGGCTCGCCTCCTCGCGGCCCGAAGGACTCGCCTCCTCTTGTCCACGGAGCCCACTGCAACTCGAACTTGCATCTACAATCGACTCGCTATTGGGAGAATACTCCCAGGCCGATTTTCCCTTCTCGGGGAGCTCGGCAGACTTCACGGATGCAAAAGAACTCGTCGATGACATTGTTATTTGGATCAAAACTAAGTTTTTTCAGTTTCTCTAAAGAACACTGCGGCGGCAATGATAAACACGGCGGCGGCGAAGTGATGGGACGGCAAATTTCCTGTCTATTACTCGAAACAAAAACGAGAGAAAAGGGAAAGAGAGCGAACCTGTTTTTTCGGAGGAATGAGAATAATGAGAAGTATCAAGAGAGTGTTGCCTCTTATAAAGATATTTTTGGCGGTTCGACTTTCGAGGTGGGCCTCATTTCTAAATGGGCCCAAAAGTCTGGGCTCAGGAGATCAATTTCAAGGAATTTTAACCCAAGTTCATAATTCCTCGGTTTTCATCTGGCTCGAGACGCAACTCCGCGAGCTCCTCCTTGATTTGTTTGGGGCTTCATAGTTTCGATATTCTCAGGATTTTGATCTTCAAAGAATGGCGCGACCTCGCGACTCCATCTCAATGGATCAGCTCGCGACTTTCTCTCCGTGGAAATCAACTCGCGAGTCCATCTCAATGGATCAGCTCGCGACTTTCTCTCCATGAAAATCAACTCGCGACTCCATCGCAATGGATCAGCTCGCGACTTTCTCTTCATGGAAATCAACTCGCGACTCCATCTCATTGGGTCGGTTCGCGACTTTCTCCCCATGAAAATCAACTCGCGAGTCCATCTTAATGGATCAGCTCGCGACTTTCTCTCCATGAAAATCAACTCGCGACTCCATCGCAATGGATCAGCTCGCGACTTTCTCTCCATGGAAATCAACTCGCGACTCCATCTCAATGGATCGGCTCGCGACTTTCTCCCCATGAAAATCAACTCGCGAGTCCATCTCAATGGATCAGCTCGTGACTTTCTCCCTCGTGTCGCCTCGCGCATAGCGAGCGACTCGCAGATTTTTTATATATCCCTCTCATCGCCTCGCGCTAAGCGAGCGACTCGCGGATTTGTGACATTCTTAAACGTCGCACTCGATCATCTCGCGAAGATCAATATGTGACTTTGCTTCGCCATCTTCGCCACCAACCGTTCGAAGTCATCTCACATATTCGTGTATCTACTCGCCTCGCAGCAGCAATGGTTTTCTTTACAGAGGATTCAATGGATACACCAGCGAAACCAAGTTTAGAATTCGGCGACAAAGACGACCTAAGCAAGTGTGTGAATCGCGCTCTTTTTCCCTTAGTCTGGTTTTTTCCCATCGGGTTTTCCAGACGAGGTTTTTACTGAGGCTTGTTCGCATACTTGTATCGTCATCCCGTCGCCCCGCATTTCAAGCTCGATCAGCTCGCGACTTCGCAAGATCGAAATCGACTCGCCTGAAACGTTTCACTCGATCAGCTCGCGACTTCGCAAGATCGTCATCTCATCGCACTCGATCAGCTCGCGACTTTGCAAGATCGTCATCTCATCGCACTCGATCAGCTCGCGACTTCCTTTCACCAGCGACTCGCGGGTTTTGGATCAGCTCATCCCGTCATCTCGCGACTTCAAAAACCGACTCGCTGGATTCGATGCAATCAAGTCATCTGGGCTCGACATCATCATCAACACGTAAACCGTCTAAGCGGAAATCGGTTCTTCACTCAGACACCCTTACTTCAACACTTTTATTTATAAAACTGTTGAAATGGGGGGCTAACTGTAGGGGTCGGATCCCCCCTCGAAGAATCGATAAGCCTAAACGACGTCGTATTCGCCGAAACGGCCCAATAGTCAAGTCCAGAAGAAAGCGGCCCATTGACGGCCCATTATTGTTCAAACCGCCCCGACCGGCACTGTTTAAGTCGCCTCGACCGGCACTGTTCATACCGCCTCATTTAGCTATAAATAAACATGTACCCCCTCACTTGTGAGGGATCCGAAATTTCTTATAAAAACACTGTTTACAACTCTGATCTTGAAAAAGAAGAACAAACTAAGAAACCTAATTCGTAATCTAATTCTAAATTTGTCTAAGTGTTTGAAACCCTAAAGAAGCTCAATTTCGAAGAATCTTCACAATTTCTACTGTGTGTAAATTCCAGCACGCACACTCTTCATCGGGCTCAACAGCTCTTCCTTGATGGGAATCTCATGTCACTCTACCACTCGCTGCTTCAATTCTCCAATTTCATCCTCCTCCACCTCTCCTACATCAGGAGGCACAAAGATCTTCCCGATGGCATCAACGAAGCGGTTTCAACACTTGTCTTTTGCCTCTGCCAGGTGTGGAGACCTGCCTGAGCTACGCACCTTGAGGCTTCTTTTTGTGGAGCGTTACGGCCAACCCTTTGTCTCAACGGCTCTCCATCTCCTGCCTGGCAATCGTGTTAACCCTCAGGTTCCTCATCACATTCTTCTTGTCGATCTCTTTACTGCAAGTAATATATATAAATATACATTACTCGAATGCAGATTAAAGAGAAACTCTCCATATTCTCAGTATCATATGATGCTAAGTCCACATTGTTGGCTGAGATAGCAGCGGAGCACGGCCTCCGTCTACCAGTTTTGGCAGTCGAATACTCTCCCGAATTTAACAAACAGGTGAATCTTTGTATACATTTTAAATCAATTTTTAAAATCTTCTCTACATCTTAATTTTGTGGAGTTGCGAGTATATATATAAATAATCTAGTACTTGTTTGGTGAGTGCGTTTAGGGAAGAGACAGCACGGAGGCGGAAGAAGAGAAGGAAGCAGAAGTGGCTAAGTTGACTCTCACGGAAAAACAAGAAGAGAGTAGTAGTAAAGCATCAAGGGAACAAAGAAGAATATGTGACGAGGATGATTGCATAGACGAGGAAAAAGTTTGCATAGAGGAGGGAGTGTTGGAAAAAGACCAGAGAGTATTTAGATTCAGAGAGACTGAAGAAAAGAGAAATAGGTCAAGATCATCATCAAGTAGTCCGATCGCTAAAGACGTGGAATGTTGGAGGTACTACTACAAGGGAAGGAGAAGGCGTCAAAAGAAAGAGTGTGGTCAATGTTATCATATAGTGTACAACGTGTTTACAATGTGGCCCGATGATCAACAGGGAAAAGGACAGGGAGAGAGGGGTTTAAAGGAAGCTAAGCATGTTCATCCTAAGCTTCCCCACTACGATCAGATTGCTGCTCACTTTACTACCCTTAGGAGACAACAACAGATGCCTTGACCTTAATTCCTCGCTCTCATTCTTTCATACGTACACAAAAAGTAGGATCCATTTATTGTTATGTGATTCATTTCAGTCTCACACCAAAAAAGAAAATAAATATTTGTGCTTTTTTGTGTCCAAGTGAAGCCCACCAATCACATTAAACTATAATATTGCTTTTCTGCACCTTTATTTGGGAAAATATCAACACAAACCTTCATTAGGGGGTTCTGTCTGTTTGTTAAATGGACAGAATCAAAGGTCAATTACTTAAGTAGTTACCAAAGTCAACGACTTGACATCATAAAATCATGCTCTAGGAATCGATGCTCCTTGGAGTAGTGTTAATTATAGTTAAGCCTTTCAAATTTTGGAAGTTGATATGTATATATGAAGCACTTGCAATAAAGAAAAAGGTAGGATCAATTTATTGCTATGTGATTTAGTCTCACAAATACCAAAAAAACAGGGAAACACATGACTTTTCTATACCATTATTTGGGAAAATATCAATGGAAGCCTTCTTCTTAGAGCATGTACATTGTAGACCTCTTAGGGTCTAATGTGGTGTTTTTATAATATAAAATTATTAAAATGGTTGTAAAAGGAAGAAAAAGAGTGTTTTTGTGGGATATATTGAAATATAAAATTAATAAAATTTGAGTAAAAAGAGTTGAGAGTGTCTAAAAAGAAGAAAAAGTGTCTAAAATTGAATATTTTTTAGAGTGTTTTTAAAAGAAAGAGAGAGTGTTTAAATATAAAATTAATAAAAATTGAATAAAAGGATGAAAGAGAAGGTATAAAGTTGAGTAAACGGAAGAAAGAGTGTGTGTTTTAATAATTTTATATGGCCTTAAGACACGATGGTGTCTACAATGTACATGCTCTTAGAGATTCTCAGTGGACAAAACTATCGAAGGTCAAATAGTTTAGTTATTAAAGTCAAGGGCTTGACATCCCCGTCATAAGAATCAATGCTCCTTCGAGTAGAGTTTATAATAGTTTAACCGTTAAAGCTTAGGAAGTCGATATATGAAGCACTCACAATATAAAAAGGTGGATAAAATAGTTTGGGATTGACATCGTTTGCATTCTTAATCAATCAAACAACTATCAATTAACTTAAAATAAGAAAAACAAATTGTAATAGAACGATGGACCACGTTTGAATATCTTAATGGATAACAAAAGTGTAAAACAAGTTTTTGGTTTGAATGAAACGGACTAAAGTTTTATGATTGGATAGAGAAAAAGAGAGAAAGAGAAGTGGAGAGAGCTGACCCCATTCATTCACCGACTTTTAAGCTTTAAGCTGTTGACTTTTTCTGATGACACGAACCATTTTTGTTTTTATCTTTGTTTTGTTAATTATTTTTATCTTTCTTCTGCCGAAAGTTTTGGACTTGAGCCTCCCTCATCCTTGCGTCCCCGGTCATCTTAAAATGCCAAACATAAAAAAAAAAAAGGGTGGTGGTTTATTCAACCATAGACAGTCCATAAATTGAAAATAACATAATTACTAAGATCATTTGATCAATATTTATAATTTTAGGTTAAATATTGATCCATTATCACAATTTCCTTGTTAGTCCCTGATTTGAAATTCCATATATCCATCCATAACGGGTAGGGTACAATAGATATTTTATTGAGTTGTTGAAACATGGTGAGACAAAAATGATGACGAATGAGATGTATATAAGGTTTTATTTTATTTGTGTGTTTTGGTCGGATTATAAAATAAGAAAAGTCAAAGCTGACTTTGACCACCACAATAGCTAACCCCTTGAGCAATGATGATGGTTTTTAAAACCTAATTAAATACAGATAACGTCGGTAATCAATTGCTCCAACTTCATCTCATGTCATCATCATAAGCCGCGGTTAGCCGACCATACTATCATCAATGAGTGTGTAGGCACAAAATGTTTAAATAACTAACAAGAATTAAGGAAAAATGTCACCGTCCAAAAAAACAGAGGAAGCTATGGATTGGGTTGGATATTTTGGTTAGTGATATATGTCAACGTCTCAGTATAGACCCACAAAACTCTGATATATAAAGGGGAAAATAATTTCATAACCACACAACACACACATCTATCTCTGCCTCTTCCTCTGTTTTCCCAAAGACAAAGAGGAGGCCATTGGTTCTTCTTCTCTTTTAACATAATTCTCACTGGATCATCTTCTGACACATTCTTCGAGAAGGAGCGAGAGAGAGGCCTATGGCTAGTAGTGCTGCTAAGAACAGGGGAAAATCCATCGAAGCAAAGAAAATGGACCATGAGATGGAGTTGGAGGAGCAGTTTAGTAGCAGCAAGGGTAAAGATTCAAGTTCTTTTTCCGACATGTGGAAGCCGTATTTTGGAGAAACATCTTCAACGTCTCAGAGAAGCCTTAGAAAGACAAGGACCCTTGACCGACATAACCCTTATCTCTCATCTCCCCCCTATGCTCAACAGCCAACAAGTAGTACTACTTCAACTGTGGCTTCTTCGGGGGTAGTTTTTCCCTTTTCCCTCGCTCCAGCTATTCAGAATCAGCAACATTTGAATGACCATCCGGCAAGGCAACAACAAATGATCTCGTTTGGTCCTCAACTAAGTTGGAGCACATGGTCTTTACCACAACAGCAACATCAAGAGCATCTGATGCAGTACTGGAGAGACATTCTGAAGCTGAGCCCGAGCGGGAGAACGGTGATGATGAACATGCTAAGACAAGAAGTTGATATTAGACCGCCGGTACAACCCTTGAGCGCCACCAAGCTGTACAGAGGTGTAAGACAACGCCACTGGGGGAAATGGGTCGCAGAGATCCGTATGCCAAGAAACAGGACACGTCTCTGGCTCGGCACTTTCGATACTGCGGAGGAAGCCGCCATGGCATACGATCGCGAGGCCTTCAAGCTGAGAGGCGAGACCGCCAGGCTTAATTTCCCGGAGCTTTATCTGAATAAGCAAGAGCCAACAAACACGGGGCATCAGAAACAACCGGGTGCAAGTGAGGAGGCAAGCGAGAGAGGAGAGAATGATTTGAGTGTGGGAGTGGCAGTTAGTGAAGAGGAGACGGGGTGGGCGGAGGAGTGGTTCAATGCCATACCAGAGGAATGGGGACCTGGAAGCCCTCTCTGGGATGATTACCATTTTCCCATTTCCAAGGAGGATCCACAAAACTCTTGTTCCTCTCCCTTGTTCAGATAATTTGCAACTTGTCATTGTTTATTAAGTATAGACTGTATAGTAAGTCGTTATTAGTCTTAGTACTTAAATATGTTACGTTTAGTTGCTTAGTTGTGTGGTTTCTGATCTAGACGGAGACACTTTTTGTCATCTCCCTCCCCACATTCCGATCCATGGTTTTTCCTTGATCGGCGATGACAGCTAAAGTAATAATAATAATAATACATATGGACTGTTGTTTGTACTTGATCTTATTCTTTCCCCAATCCCTCAAACTCAAAACTCAAAACTCAAAACTCAAACTCCAACTCAAACTCAAACTCAAACTCAAAAACCTCAAAACTCAAAACTCAAAACGCAAACTCGATGGACTTAGTTACGTGGGTGTGGGCTTCAGGATAATACAAGTAGATGGGCCTTGGAAAGAAGAGACACGTGTCAGAGTACTGACAACTCGTGGAGTTGGATAAGCCCTCCAAGTCCGAACTCAGAAGATCCAACCATGGCTGCTTAAAGGGACCTTCCTCTCCCAACATCAATCCTTTCTCGATTTCCAATGGCTGCAATCTCTTCTCTGTCCTTTCCAGCATTGGGACAATCGCAAAAGATCTCCAATTTCGCGCCTTCTCGTCCTCTCGGCTCCGTCGTCTCCGCTGCAATTCGGAGCCACTCTTTGACTTGGTCTAGGCCTTCCACTTCCACTACGAGATCTATTATTCACTGCATGTCCACTGTTACCGGTCAGTTTATCATTTGTTCTTAGAAATGAGTTGTTATTTTTCAATTGGTCCTGAAAATTTCCTGTGTTGTTTATTTATCTGTCAGATGTGCCTCCTGTATCAGAGACAAAGTCGAATTTCCTAAAAGCTTACAAGCGACCCATCCCCAGTATCTACAACACGGTTTTGCAGGAGCTCATTGTGCAGCAGCATTTGATGAGGTACAAGAAGACTTACCGTTACGATCCTGTCTTTGCCCTTGGCTTTGTCACTGTTTATGATCAGCTCATGGAAGGTTATCCGAGCGATCAGGATCGAGATGCCATTTTTCAAGCTTACGTCCAAGCTTTGAATGAGGACCCTAAGCAATACCGGTTAGCTCTGCTTTCTTTTTCCTTAACGTCTTCTTCTTCTTCTTTTCAAAAAAAAAAAAAAAAAGAGGATATCATTACAAGTTTCTTCTCCACAGAGTTGATGCTCAGAAGATGGAGGAATGGGCCCGAAGTCAAACTTCTGCTTCCCTCCTTGAGTTTTCCTCTAGGGACGGAGAAATCGAATCAATTCTTAAGGACATTGCAGCAAGAGCTGGGAGTAATGAGGGCTTCAGTTACAGCAGGTTCTTCGCTGTTGGCCTCTTTCGTTTGCTTGAGCTTGCAACTGCAACTGATCCAACTGTCCTCGACAAGGTGATACTATCCTCTACCATTTGCTATCTAAATTCACGCCTTATATCTTGTCATTTGTGTAGCTAGTTTTCCATTTTATGTTCCTCCCCAAAGTGCAAGGGTGTAATTTTGACCTCTTTGTCTCATGGAGCAGCTCTGTGCATCCCTAAATATCAACAAGAAAAGCGTAGATCGGGACCTCGATGTATATCGTAACCTGCTGTCAAAGCTTGTCCAAGCCAAGGAATTGCTCAAGGAGTATGTCGAGAGGTATTGTTGATGCTAAATCCTCCTATTTACTTACATCAACCATTGGTCTATTTGAGCAAATATGCATCATGACACTTTTATTAGAGCCTTAATTGGATATTTTTACTTGTGGTTACTCAGGGAGAAGAAGAAGCAAGGGGAAAGAGCCCAGTCCCAGAAGAGCAACGAAACAATTTCCAAGTGTCTCGGAGATGCTCTATATAACCCATCTTTCTTGCCTGAATGGAAATCGTAAACAATCAATTGTGCCTTTTATTTTTTCTTCTTAGCAGCAGCCAAGATATATGTTTGCTCATTTCCAAGAACATTTCAGGCACGTCTATATGTTTGCTTTTCCTTTCGATTCCATGAGTTTTTACAGAAATGTGTGGTATGATTACATTGATGAGGCAAGTGTTGTGCTGTTACTAGTATACAACAAGTTTGTTTAATATGTAGGTGCTGCCTTCAGAGGAAATGTGACCTACCATGAACATTTGAGTTCCTCCTCCTTAAAGCCCTCCTGCCTTTTTCATAAGTGTTCTCTCCCTAAAAAAAACGAATCTCCAAAGGTCAGGTTCCATGTAGCGGTGTTACAATAGAGTAGACTTCTCGGTTCAAATATCTAAAAGTTTTTCATTCGGCGTCTTTGCACTCCCGTGATTGTAAGCAATCAAACACATGTACATTAGTTCATATGACAAATCAAACACATGTACATTAGTTCATATGACAAATTTTGCTGAGTTACTTTGATAGAGTAACCAATGTTCTATAAATTTAGTATGTTTTGATGTTATCATCAATTTATACAATTTGAAATGGCAAGGGGTTCTCCAAGGAAACCTCAAAAAACAATCAGTAAAATTTTCCAAAATCAAAAGTGTTGGCCTACAAATTATAAAAAAAAAGCTAGTGCGTATGGACATTATTATATAGACAAGAATAAAGTAGGTATGGAGTGGACAATAAGATATCTTGACTATATTCTATCGTATAGATGATTCTACATGTTTACATGCTTAATTACAATTCGTCAAATATTTATAAACCTCAAAGGTGTTAACCTCAAGAGATACGTTCCAATTATCATATTTGCTTTGTTTTGACGGGAAAGATTGATAGTACTTTGTGCTAGCCGCCCTTTGTGTTGTATATTATTTAGTCGTCATTACGATGGCTAAACGAGGCAAATACTTAACGAGGCAATACCAAAAAAGACAAGGACCGAAGCCAAATACATCAATCGTTTTAAGCCGTATTAAGACTTCATTTTAAACTTAGATATACATCGTATTCAAATAAGGGCTCTTTATGTGAACCAAAATATATGATAAATGAGAAATAGAGCTATATTACTAATACTACGGGAGAGGTCCATGGACAAAGAAACCACTACACTATAACACTTTTCTAAGTTTGCCTTTTAATTTCTTAATTTACTATGATGTCTAATGCTTGTACTTCAACCTACGACCGACCATGTCAAAGACCATCATAGAAAACAAAAAATCATAGAAACAAAACCATTAAATAGGTTTTCTTGCATTTCCAGATTCTTCTTCTCCACTTAGCAACAATTCTAGGTTTTCTTGCATTTCCAGATTCTTCTCCTCTAAACAAATAAGATTAGTTAATGGTTTTGTTTCTATTATTTACACTTAGCAACCGAGATAACCCCAGACTTTCCAGCATTTCCAGATTCGTCTTCTCCTCAAAACATTCCTCTTGCATTTGCCGATTTTTCTTTTTCTCTGAACGTTTTTTCATTTGCCGATTCTTCTTCCTCTCGGAATGTATTTTCTTTAGCAGATTCTTCCCCACCTCTAAATTTTTCTGTGACTTGATCTTTCGTCTGTATATGATCCATCTCCACTTTCCCATGTCCCTTGTCAAGATCTAGACTACCATTATGTTGATAAGCTTGAAGTAAACTTGGTGACCAAGTAATGGGACTAATATTGGGTTTAGGAAAAGTGAGTTTTCCTTATTATGTTGTGTTGTGGGCTTTAGGGTTTTTGAGATAGTTTTCCCTATATAAGGAGATACCAATTGTGTGGTATAACTTAAGAATTGAGATTGTGTGTTTTAAGGGTTTTGAGGAGTTTCCCTTTGAGTTAATAAGAAGTGAGTTCTTGTTCTTGTGTTTTTCAATTCTATACGTGGTATCAGAGCCTTATAAAATTCGTAAGGACTCATGGTGAAGAACGACGATGAAAAAAGCGAGTCATCCGGGAAGGATGATGAATCGCCGATGGTGAGAGTCAAAGAAGGGGGAGGATCCTCTTCTATTAAGTGTCCTATGCTTGATTCAAGCAACTACACTGTATGGTCAATAAAGATGAAGATTGTGTTGAAGGTTCATAAGGCATGGGAAGTGGTTGAGAAGGGGCTAGTTGACGAAAACAAAAACGACTTAGCAATAGCCCTCCTTTTCCAATCTATTCCCGAATCCCTTATTCTCCAGGTGGGAGACCTGGAAACCGCAAAAGAAGTGTGGTCAGCAATTCAAACAAGGCACGTCGGAGCAGATAGGGTAAAAGAGGCGAGACTACAAACCCTTATGGCCGAGTTTGATCACTTAAAGATGAGGGAGACCGAGAAGATTGATGATTTTGTTGGGAGAATCTCTACGATCACATCAAAATCAGCAGCTCTCGGATCAGAGATTGAGGAGCCTAAGATAGTCAAGAAGTTTATGTCTAGCCTCCCTCGAAAGAAGTACATTCACATTGTTGCTTCTCTTGAGCAAGTGTTAGACTTGAATAGAACCAGCTTCGAAGACATTATTGGGCGGATTAAAGCATATGAAGAAAGAATTAATAAGGAGATAAGAGAAGAAGAAGAACCGGTTGATGAAAGGGAGAAGCTGATGTATGCAAATACCGACTCGCAACGAGATAGTAACAGAGGTGGCTTTAGAAGAGGACGAGGAGGCCGCTTCTCTAGTGGAGGTCGATCCTTCAGAGGAAGGGGAAGAAGACGGTTTGGATACCAATCAAAAGAGGATGAGCAAGACACGTCTCATATCACGTGTTATCGTTGTGATAAGCAATGGCACTATGCTTACGAATGTCCTGAGAGATTACTCAAACTACAAGAGGCAGTGGAAAAGAAAGAGGATGATACTCAAGAGGCCGATACTTTGATGATGCATGAGGTAGTTTATCTTAATGAGAAAAACGTGAAGCCTAGTGTTTTTGAGACCGATAGAGATGCAAGGAATGTTTGGTATCTTGACAATGGTGCAAGTAACCACATGTGTGGGAATCTAGAGTTTTTTGTTGAGATTAATAGAACAATCTCAGGACTAGTAAGATTTGGAGATGACTCACGTGTGGATATAAAAGGCAAGGGATCTATTCGATTTCTAATGAAGAATGGAGAGAAGAAAATCCTACACGATGTCTACTATATCCCGAATCTCAAAAGTAACATCGTGAGCTTAGGACAAGCCACTGAGGTAGGATGTGAAGTAAGGATGAAAGGAGAATTGCTGAGATTGTATGATCGGTTTGGTGGTTTAATGGTAGAAACTCGAAGATCGAAAAATCGTCTGTACAAAGTGATTTTGGAGGTTGATTCACTCAAACTTTTGAAGATATCATCATCTGAATCGGTTAAGTGGCATGCAAGATTAGGACATGTCAATTTCGAGACAATGAAGATGATGATCAATAAAGAACTCGTTGTTGGCATGCCGGATATCAGTATTGAGAAGGAGATTTGTTCGTCATGTTTACTCGGCAAGCAAGCAAGACACTCTTTTCCGCAGGCAACGTCGTTTCGAGCTACGCAACCGCTTGAGTTAATTCATGGAGATCTCTGCGGACCAATCTCACCATGTACACCGGCTAAGAAACGGTATGTGTTTGTGCTAATCGATGATTTCTCACGTTACATGTGGACGGTTTTGTTGAAAGATAAGGGGGAAGCATTTGAAAAATTCAAAAGTTTTAAAGAAAGTGTCGAGAAAGAAGCAAAGGGTACGATTAAAATCTTGAGAACAGACAGAGGCGGTGAGTTCGTATCTCATGAATTCCAAACGTTCTGTGAAAAATTTGGAATACAAAGGCACTTGACTGCACCATATTCCCCACAACAAAACGGGGTTGTCGAAAGAAGAAATAGGATACTTATGGAGATGACACGAAGCATATTAAAACACACGAGTCTACCAAATTATCTATGGGGTGAAGCTGTGAGACACGCCACATATTTGATAAATAGAGTTGGTACGAGGACGTTGGTTGGGAAAACTCCATACGAGTTGTTCAAAGGTAGAAAACCAAACGTGATGCATCTCAGGGTATTTGGTTGTTTGGGTTATGCAAAAACTGATAGCATGGGAAGAAAGAAGCTTGATGATAGATCCAGAGTGTTAATACATCTCGGCACGGAGCCTGGGTCCAAGGCGTATCGTCTTCTTGATCCGGTGACAAAGAGAATAGTGGTATCTCGAGATGTTGTCTTCGACGAGACCAAAAGCTGGAGCTGGAATGACAAAAGACAAGAAGATAATTTCAATAGTGGAATTGAAATCATGTATCAGGATGAGACTGAAACTCATGAAACAGAGGAAGACGATAGAGATGTGGTTGCAGAAAATGAGAATAGCGAGGATGAGGGAGATGGAGGAGAAGACGAAGGTAATATTGATGGAGAAGATGGATTGAGACGATCCACTCGATCTCGACACACTCCGACTTACTTGGAAGATTATGTGACTCGTGAAGAGGATTTTGATCAACTTCTTCTAGCTGAAGAGGATGAGCCCGGAACATTTGGGGAAGCAAAAGAATTAGAGGTATGGATTGAGGCTTGCGAAGATGAATTGTCATCGATTGAACGCAACAAAACATGGGATTTAACTGATCTTCCTCGTGGTGCTAAAGCAATTGGGTTGAAGTGGGTGTTTAAAATAAAAAGAAATTCGGATGATAGCATCAATAAGTACAAAGCGCGCTTAGTTGCAAAAGGTTATGTTCAAAGACAAGGTATAGATTATGACGAGGTGTTTGCACCAGTGGCTCGTATGGAAACCATTAGATTTATTATTAGTCTTTCGGCTACACATGGATGGCAAATTCACCACTTGGATGTCAAAACTGCGTTTCTACACGGAGAACTTAAGGAAGAGGTATATGTCTCCCAACCCGAAGGATTTGTGAGAAAAGGGAGCGAAAGAAAAGTCTATAAGTTGAAGAAAGCTCTCTATGGACTCAAGCAAGCACCTAGAGCGTGGAATGCTAAACTAAACTCGACTCTTAAGGAGATGAAATTTACGAGATGTTCCAAAGAACCATCGTTATATCGAAAGCAAGAAAGGAATGAGCTCTTAATTGTGGTTGTGTACGTGGATGATCTTTTGGTAACTGGTTCTTCAGACAAATATATACTTGAGTTTAAAGGAATGATGGCAGCAAGGTTTGAGATGAGCGATCTTGGTTTGCTAACGTATTATCTCGGGATTGAAGTTCACCAAACAGCAAGTGGGATTGTTTTGAGTCAAGAGAGGTATGCACTTAGGATTCTAAAGGAGACACAAATGGACGAATGCAATCCGACTCAGACACCTATGGAGATGAACGTGAAGTTATCTAAGGCAAAAGAAGAAAAGAGTATAGATGGGGGTGATTATCGACGCAGCATCGGGTGTCTACGCTATTTGCTACATACTCGTCCTGATATGTCGTTCAGTGTTGGGATACTCAGTAAATACATGCAAGAGCCGAAAGAGTCACACGGAGCAGCACTAAAACAAGTGCTTCGATACTTGCGAGGAACGAACAGGTTCGGTTTATTTTATAAACGAACAAATGATGTTCGATTAATTGGTTACAGTGATAGCTCCTATAGTGTTGATGTTGATGATGGGAAAAGTACTACGGGGCATGTGTTTTACTTGGGAGACAGTCCTATCACATGGTGTTCTCAGAAGCAGGAAACGGTGGCTTTGTCGTCTTGTGAAGCTGAGTTTATGGCTGCTACGGAAGCTGCTAAACAAGCAATTTGGTTGCATGAACTTCTTGGGGAAGCTACGGGAAAATCAGTTGAGAAGATGACAATACGTATTGACAACAAATCTGCTATTGCACTTACGAAGAATCCTGTGTTTCATGGCCGTAGCAAGCATATTCACACAAGGTATCATTTTATCCGAGAATGTGTTGAGAAA
Source organism: Draba incana (assembly GCA_963576765.1). NCBI lineage: Eukaryota > Viridiplantae > Streptophyta > Magnoliopsida > Brassicales > Brassicaceae > Draba > Draba incana. Next base: position 39,442,323 of record OY755207.1, read on the forward strand.
GATTTGGTGAGTGTCGAGCATGTTCCAGGAACAGAGCAAAAGACGGATATCCTGACTAAAGCTCTTGGAAGAATCAAGTTCAAGGAGATGAGAAGTCTACTTGGAGTTCATGACGTGAGTGAAGACAAGTTCAAGCTTAAGGGGAAGAATGTTGATAAGCTTGAAGTAAACTTGGTGACCAAGTAATGGGACTAATATTGGGTTTAGGAAAAGTGAGTTTTCCTTATTATGTTGTGTTGTGGGCTTTAGGGTTTTTGAGATAGTTTTCCCTATATAAGGAGATACCAATTGTGTGGTATAACTTAAGAATTGAGATTGTGTGTTTTAAGGGTTTTGAGGAGTTTCCCTTTGAGTTAATAAGAAGTGAGTTCTTGTTCTTGTGTTTTTCAATTCTATACATTATCAACTTCCTTTTCAACGTCTAGACTAGTACGCTCATCAATACTCATCATACACTCTGACAGTTTCTGGAGCGGCTATCTTTGCGCTATCTACCGTCTTACCATACCCACAAGCTATAAATTTACCATCAAAATATCTTTGCGACAATCCTTGTTTCGTCCTCATTGCCATACGACGAAGCATTCTCCATTTAGAGCAGCCAAGGCTCTTTTAGCTAGAGTATCAGCTTTCGCATTCTCCAAACGTGGAATATAAAAGAAAGAAATCAAACTAAACTCAATGGCCTAACTACGGAAAGTCATCTTAGTTAATGATTCACACTTGTAGAAAATAGGGGTGGGCACACTTAGTTAATGAAATATATATAAATATTAAATTATATTTTATATATATTTATTTTAGGATCATACAATATGTTATGTCATATATTACCAAAATAATTAACTTTGTTATCCTCTAAATTAGCTACTTATTTTTAGAAAATTTTATATTACTGAATTTATATTTTGATTTGATATATTTATGTGGTTTACCTTTAAGTTTGATTTATTTGGATTTGAAATTTTTATTGTATATTTAAAAATTTTAACTTTTTCGGAATACAATTTAGTGTTTCTTTTTTTTCCCCCTTAAATTTGAACATGCTTTTGATGAATTGAAGAATCATGTTAAATGCATGTTTATAATTTACAACATCGCTTTAATCAAATAATTTAAAACGAAATATTTAATGGAATTTTCCGTCCCATTCTGTTTTACCCCGTTTTCGTCCCGAATTTTAAATGGGACATAATTGGACGTATTTTTCTAATCCCATAAATCCCATTCCCGTCCCGTTCATGTGAGATCCCGTCCCATATTCTCGTTTGCCCACCCCTAGTAGAAAATAATAATTCATTGAAAAATAACTCAAAAGAAAAAATATTTAACATTTGACAATAATTATTATTTTGATTATATTTGAAATGTCCCTCTTCTTTTGGAAAAAAACAATATTTTTTTTCAAAAATTTTCGAAACCAAAAAGGGTTAGCCTACGAATTTCAATCAATTTGTGTGTTGTTACGTTAATACTTAAAAGTTGAATGAAATGAGTTTTAAATAGAAAATAAACTTGAGAGGCTATTAACCATGATAAGTGGATCTTTCATGAAGCAAAAAACCCAAATAATATTTTTTTTTTCCAAAAGTTCTTAAAATTCAAAGGATTAAGACTACAAATTTTGATCAATTTGTGTGTTTTTACGTTAACAACTAAAAGTTGAATGAATGTATTTTAAATAGAAAATAAAATTTTCAGGCTATTAACCCTGATAATGGATCACTCATGAACCATAAAACCCAAGTAAATATTTTTTCCAAAAAGTCTAGAAACCCAGAGGGGTTAACCTACGAATTTCAATCAATTTGTGTGTTTTTGCGTTAAAACCAAAATATCGAACGAAATGTGTTTTAAATATAAAATAAACTTTTGAAGCTATTAACCATGATAAATGGATCTCTCAAGAAAAATTAAAACCTAAATAATATTTTTTCCAAAAATTCTCGAAACCCAAAGGGAGCCTATGAATTTCGTTCAATTTGTGTGTTTTAACGTTAAGACCTAAAAGTTGAATGAAATGTGTTTTAAAGAGAAAATAAACTAATTAGGTTATTAACCATGATAAATAGATCTCTCATGAAGCATAAAAACCTAAGTAATATTTTTTCCCAAACTTCCCAAAACCCAAAGGGGTTACATTCGATCATTTTGTGTGTTTATACGTTAAGACTTAAAAGTTGAATGTTTTAAATAGAAAATAAACTTGTGAGGCTATTAATCATGATGAATGGATTTCTCATGAAGCATAAAACCCAAATTATATTTTTTTTCAAAAGTTCTCCAAACTCAAAGGGATTAAGCCTACGAATATCTACCAATATGTGTGTTTTTACGTTAAGACCAAAAAGACGAATGTAATGTGTTTTAAATAGATAATAAACTTGTGAAGCTATTAACCATGATAAATGGATCTCTCATGAAACATAAAAACCTAAATAAATTTTTATCCAAAAATTCTCGAAACCCAAAGAGGTTAGCTTACGAATTTTGATCAATTTGTGTGTTTTTACTTTAAGGCAAAAATGTCGAATGAAATGTGTTTTAAATAAAAAATAAACTTTTGAAGCTATTAACCACGATAAATGGATCTCTCATGAAACATAAAAACCTAAATAATATTTTTTCCAAAAATTCTCGAAATCCAAAGGGGTTAGCCTACGAATTTCGATCAATTTGTGTGTTTTTACGTTAAAACCAAAATGTCGAATGAAATGTGTTTTAAATAGAAAATAAACTTTTAAAGCTATTAACCATGATAAATAGATCTCTCATGAAACACTAAAACCTAAATAATATTTTTTCCAAAAATTCTCGAAACCCAAAGGGGTTAGCCTACGAATTTCGATCAATTTGTGTGTTTTTATGTTAAAACCAAAATGTCGAATGAAATGTGTTTAAAATAGAAAATAAACTTTTGAAGCTATTAACCATGATAAATGGATCTCTCAATAAACATTAAAACCTAAATAATATTTTTTCCAAAAATTCTAGAAACCCAAAGGGGTTAGCATACGAATTTCGATCAATTTGTGTGTTTTTACATTAAAACCAAAATGTCAAATGAAAAGTGTTTTAAATAGAAAATAAACTAATGAGGTTATTAACCATGATAAATGGATCTCTCATGAAGCATAAAAACCTAAGTAATATTTTTTCCCAAAATTCCCAAAACCCATAGGGGTTACCTACGAATTTCGATCATTTTGTGTGTTTATACGCTAAGACTTAAAATTTGAATGAAATGTGTTTTAAATAGAAAATAAACTTCTGAGGCTATTCATCATGATGAATGGATTTCTCATGAAGCATAAAACCCAAATTATATTTTTTTCCAAGAGTTCTCTAAACTCAAAGGGATTAGCTTACGGATATCTAACCATGATAAATGGATCTCTCATGAAACATAAAAATCTAAATATTTTTTTTGCCGAAAATTCTGGACACCCAAAAAGGTTAGCCTATGAATTTCGATCTATTTGTGTGTTTTAAATAGAAAATTAACTTTTGAAGCTAGTAACCATGATAAATGGATCTCGCAATAAATATTCAAACCTAAATAATATTTTTTCCAAAAATTCTCGAAACCCAAAGGGGTTAGCCTACAAATTTTGATCAATTTGTGTGTTTTAACGTTAAGACTTAAAAGTTGAATGAAATGTGTTTTAAAGAGAAAATAAACTAATGAGGTTATTAACCATGATAAATAGATCTCTCATGAAGCATAAAAACCTAATTAATATTTTTTCCCAAAATTCCCAAAACCCAAAGGGGTTATCCTATGAATCTCGATCATTTTGTGTGTTTATACGTTAAAACTTAAAAGTTGAATGAAATGTGGTTTAAATAGAAAATAAACTTGTGAGGGTATTAATCATGATGAATGGATTTTTTATGAAGCATAAAACCCAAATTATATTTTTTTCCAAGAGTTTTCTAAACTCAAAGGGATTAGCTTATGGATATCTATCAATATGTGTGTTTTTACGTTAAGACCAAAAAGTCGAAGGAATTGTATTTTAAATAGATAATAAACTTGTGAAGCTACTAACCATGATGAATGGATCTCTCATGAAACATAAAAACCTAAAGAATTTTTTATCCAAAAATTATGGACACCCAAAGAGGTTAGCCTACGAATTTCGATCAATTTGTGTGTTTTTATGTTAAGACCAAAATCTCGAATGAAATGTGTTTTAAATAGAAAATTAACTTTTGAAGCTATTAACCATGATAAATAGATCTTTCATGAAACATTAAAACCTAAATAATATTTTTTCCAAAAATTCTCGAAACCCAAAGGGGTTAGCCTATGAATTTCGATCAATTTGTGTGTTTTTACGTCAAAACCAAAATGTCGAATGGAATGTGTTTTAAATAGAAAATAAACTTTTGAAGCTATTAACCACGATAAGTAGATCTCCCATGAAACATTAAAACCTAAATAATATTTTTTCCAAAAATTCTCGAAACCCAAAGGGGTTAGCCTACCAATTTCGATCAATTTGTGTGTTTTTACGTTAAAACCAAAATGTCGAATGAAATGTGTTTTAAATAGAAAATAAACCATGATAAATGGATCTCTCAAGAAACATTAAAACCTAAATAATTTGTTTTCCAAAATTTCTCGAAACCCAAAGGGGTTAGGTTAACCTACGAATTTCGATCAATTTGTGTGTTTTAACGTTAAGACCTAAACGTTGAATGAAATGTGTTTTAAAGAGAAAATAAACTAATGAGGTTATTAACCATGATAAATGGATCTCTCATGAAGCATAAAAACCTAAGTAATATTTTTTTGCCAAAATTCCCAAAACTAGGGGTGGGCGTTCGGCTAACCGTTCGGGTTTCGGTTCGGTTAATTCGGTTATCGGGTTTTCGGTTTTAGAAATATAATATCCATTTGGGTATTTATAAATTTCGGTTCGGTGTCGGTTCGGTTAGTGTCGGTTAATTTCGGTTTCGGTTTCGGGTTCGGTTACCCAAAATACTTATAATTCTGTAATGTTTTTCTAAATTTTGTTCGGTTTATTTATTTTTAACACAAAATATCCAAAAAATAAATAATAAAACTGATAATTTCAAATAATACACCTCACTAAATTGATTATTGTAGCCAAATATACTTATAATTTTATACATTGACCAAAAAAACATTTGAAAAAACTATTAAAATTGCTTAAATTATATGAACATATATAATTTTATATATAAATATATGTAAATAATTATATATTTCATGTAATTCGGTTAACCGTTCGGTTTTCGGTTCGGTTCGGGTTCGGTTTCGGTTTTTCGGTTTTAGAAATATAAAAACCATTCGGGTATATTACAAAATCGGATTCGGTTCGGTTCGGATAATTTCGGATCGGGTTCAGTTTGGTTTTTCGGTTTCGGATATTTTGCCCACCCCTACCCAAAACCCAAAGGGTTACCCTACAAATTTCGATCATTTTGTGTGTTTATACGTTAAGACTTAAAAGTTGAATGAAATGTGTTTTAAATAGAAAATAAACTTGTGAGGCTATTAAACATGATGAATGGATTTCTCATGAAGCATAAAATCCAAATTATATTTTTTTCCTAGAGTTCTCTAAACTCAAAGGGATTACCCTACGAATATCTATCAATATGTGTGTTTTTATGTTTAGACCAAAAAGTCGAATGAAATGTGTTTTAAATAAAAAATAAACTTTTGAAGCTATTAACCACGATAAATGGATCTCTCATGAAACATAAAAACCTAAATAATATTTTTTCCAAAAATTCTCGAAATCCAAAGGGGGTTAGCCTACGAATTTCGATCAATTTGTGTGTTTTTACGTTAAAACCAAAATGTCGAATGAAATGTGTTTTAAATAGAAAATAAACTTTTAAAGCTATTAACCATGATAAATAGATCTCTCATGAAACACTAAAACCTAAATAATATTTTTCCCAAAATTCTCGAAACCCAAAGGGGTTAGCCTACGAATTTTGATCAATTTGTGTGTTTTTACGTTAAAACCAAAATGTCGAATGAAATGTGTTTAAAATAGAAAATAAACTTTTGAAGCTATTAACCATGATAAATGGATCTCTCAATAAACATTAAACCTAAATAATATTTTTTCCAAAAATTCTAGAAACCCAAAGGGGTTACGTTAATTTGTGTGTTTTTACGTTAAAACCAAAATGTCAAATGAAAAGTGTTTTAAATAGAAAATAAACTAATGAGGTTATTAACCATGATAAATGGATCTCTCATGAAGCATAAAAACCTAAGTAATATTTTTTCCCAAAATTCCCAAAACCCATAGGGGTTACCTACGAATTTCGATCATTTTGTGTGTTTATACGCTAAGACTTAAAATTTGAATGAAATTTGTTTTAAATAGAAAATAAACTTATGAGGCTATTAATCATGATGAATGGATTTCTCATGAAGCATAAAACCCAAATTATATGTTTTTCCAAGAGTTCTCTAAACTCAAAGGGATTAGCTTACGGATATCTAACCATGATAAATGGATCTCTCATGAAACATAAAAACCTAAATATTTTTTTTGCCAAAAATTCTGGACACCCAAAAAGGTTAGCCTATGAATTTCGATCAATTTGTGTGTTTTAAATAGAAAATTAACTTTTGAAGCTAGTAACCATGATAAATGGATCTCTCAATAAATATTAAAACCTAAATAATATTTTTTCCAAAAATTCTCGAAACCCAAAGGGGTTAGCCTACAAATTTTGATCAATTTGTGTGTTTTAACGTTAAGACCTAAACGTTGAATGAAATGTGTTTTAAAGAGAAAATAAACTAATGAGGTTATTAACCATGATAAATGGATCTCTCATGAAGCATAAAAACCTAAGTAATATTTTTTTGCCAAAATTCCCAAAACCCAAAGGGTTACCCTACAAATTTCGATCATTTTGTGTGTTTATACGTTAAGACTTAAAAGTTGAATGAAATGTGTTTTAAATAGAAAATAAACTTGTGAGGCTATTAAACATGATGAATGGATTTCTCATGAAGCATAAAACCCAAATTATATTTTTTTCCTAGAGTTCTCTAAACTCAAAGGGATTACCCTACGAATATCTATCAATATGTGTGTTTTTATGTTAAGACCAAAAAGTCGAATGAAATATGTTTTAAATAGAAAATAAACTTTTGAAACTATGTGTGACACCCCGGTTTCAGGGCATATATGGTATATGCGGTATATGTGGAGAGGCTTAAAAGAATTGATTTGACTACCTATATCACCAAAGTGCACTTATCTTTTCGGTCACAGGTCTTGAGAGAACTCCAGAGTTAAGCGTGCTTGAGCTGGAGTAGTTTCAGGATGGGTGACCTACTGGAAAGTCATTTCCAGTATCGTGTGAGTGAGGTCAAAACACGAGGAAAGATCGCGTGGTGATTTGCAGGGTAAGTAAACATGACTTCCGAGTCTCTCGGACTAACGCACCGACCGTCGGATATGGGTGGGCCCGTGGGCCAAGAGTGGACGTGGGGCCCATTGGGAGATGAGGATCTCTCTCAAGGGGATGAGGATTTCCCCTATGACGGCGGTCGGGGCGTTACACTATGAACCATGATAAATGGATCTCTCAATAAACATTAAAACCTAAATAATATTTTTTCCAAAAATTCTCGAAACCCAAAGGGGTTAGCCTACGAATTTCGATCAATTTGTGTGTTTTTACGTTACAACCAAAATGTCGAATGAAATGTGTTTTAAATAGAAAATAAAATTTTGAAGCTATTAACCATGATAAATGGATATCTCAATAAACATTAAAACCTAAATAATATTTTTTTTCCAAAAATAATCGAAAACCAAAGGGGTTAGCCTACGAATTTCGATCAATTTGTGTGTTTTTACGTTAAAACCAAAATGTCGAATGAAATGTGTTTTAAATGGAAAATAAACTTTTGAAGCTATTAACCATGATAAATGGATCTCTCAATAAACATTAAAACCTAAATAATATTTTTTCCTAAAATTCTCGAAACTCAAAAGGGTTAGCCTACGAATTTCAATCAATTTGTGTGTTTTAACGTTATGACATAAATGTTGAATGAAATGTGTTTTAAAGAGAAAATAAACTAATGAGGTTATTAAAAATGATAAATGGATCTCTCATGAAGCATAAAAACCTAAGTAATATTTTTTTCCCAAAATTCCCTAAACCCATAGGGGTTACCCTACAAATTTCGATCATTTTGTGTGTTTATACGTTAAGACTTAAAAGTTGAATGAAATGTGTTTTAAATAGAAAATAAACTTGTGAGGCTATTAAACATGATGAATGGATTTCTCATGAAGCATAAAATCCAAATTATATTTTTTTCCTAGAGTTCTCTAAACTCAAAGGGATTACCCTACGAATATCTATCAATATGTGTGTTTTTATGTTTAGACCAAAAAGTCGAATGAAATGTGTTTTAAATAAAAAATAAACTTTTGAAGCTATTAACCACGATAAATGGATCTCTCATGAAACATAAAAACCTAAATAATATTTTTTCCAAAAATTCTCGAAATCCAAAGGGGTTAGCCTACGAATTTCGATCAATTTGTGTGTTTTTACGTTAAAACCAAAATGTCGAATGAAATGTGTTTTAAATAGAAAATAAACTTTTGAAGTTATGAACCATGATAAATGGATCTTTCAATAAACATTAAAACCTAAATAATATTTTTTCCAAAAATTCTTTAAACCCAAAGGGGTAGCCTACGAATTTCGATCAATTTGTGTGTTTTTACGTTAAGACTTAAAAGTTGAATGAAATATGTTTTAAATAGAAAATAAACTTGTGAGGATATTAATCATTATGAAAGGATTCCTCATGAAGCATAAAACCCAAATTATATTTTTTTCCAAAAGTTCTCTAAACTGAAAGGGATTAGCCTACAAATATCTATCAATATGTGTGTTTTTACGTTAAGACTTAAAAGTTGAATGAAATATGTTTTAAATAGAAAATAAACTTGTGAGGATATTAATCATTATGAAAGGATTCCTCATGAAGCATAAAACCCAAATTATATTTTTTTCCAAAAGTTCTCTAAACTGAAAGGGATTAGCCTACAAATATCTATCAATATGTGTGTTTTTACGTTAAGACCAAAAAGTCGATTGAAATGTGTTTTAAATAGATAATAAACTTGTGAAGCTATTAACCATGATAAATGGATCTCTCATGAAACATAAAAACTTAAATAATATTTTTTCCAAAAATTCTCGAAACCCAAAGGGGGTTAAAGCCTACGAATTTAGATCAATTTGCGTGTATTTACGTTAGGACCTAAAAATTGTATGAAGTATAATTTAAATAGAAAAATAAACTTATGAGGCTATTAACCATGATAAAGTGATCTCTCATGAACCATAAAACAAATTTAATATTTTTTCCAAAAATTCTCGAAACCCAAAGGGGTTAAGCCTATGAATTTTGTTCAATTTGAGTGTTTTAACGTTAAGACCTTAAATTTGAATGAAATATGTTTGAAAAATAAAATAAACTAATGAGGTTATTAACCATGATAAATGGATCTATCTTGAAGCAAAAAAACCTAAGTAATATTTTTTCCCAAAATTGTCGAAACTCAAAGGGGTTAGCCTACGAATTTTGATCATTTTGTATGTTTATATGTTATGACTTAAAAGTTGAATGAAATGAGTTTTAAATAGAAAATAAACTTGTGACGCTATTAATCATGATGAATGGATTTCTCATGAAGCATAAAACCTAAATTATATTTTTTCTAAAAGTTCTCTAAATTCATTAGAGACCCCTATACCCCTTTGAGTTTTGACCGTTTTCACAAATTTTTAAGTTTGTGTTTCTAAAAGTTCATTAGAGACCCCTATAATACAAGATATAGTAGAAATAATTTATTCTCAAATTAAGATACACTTCATTTGGTTTTTTTTAAATTAAGCGAAAACGTTCAAAAATTCGTAGATGTACCCCTTTGAGTTTTGATTGTTTTCCCAAAATTTTAAGTTTATCTCTCTAAACTTCATAAGAGACCTCTATAACACATGATATAGTAGAAATAATTTATTTTCAAATTTAGATACACTTCCTTCGGTGTTTTAAAAATTAAGCAAAAACGTTCAAAAATTCGTAGGTGTACCCATTTGAGTTTTGACCGTTTTAAAATTTTTAAGTTTATGTTTCTAGAGTTGATAAGAGACCTCTATAATACATATGATATAGTAGAAATAATTTATTTTCAAATTTAGATATAATTCTTTTGGTTTATTAAAAATTAAGCGAAAACGTTTAAAAATTCGTAGGTGTACCCCTTTGAGTTTCGACCGTTTTCACAAAATTTTAAGTTTATGTCTCTAAACATCATAAGAGACCTCTATAACACATGATATAGTAGAAATAATTTATTTTCAAATTTAGATACACTTCTTTTGGTTCATTAAAAATGAAGAGAAAACGTTCAAAAATTCATAGGTGTACACCCCTTTGAGTTTTGACCGTTTTTACAATTTTTTAAGTTTATGTCTCTAAACATCATAAGAGACCTCGATAACACATGATATAGTAGAAATAATTTATTTTCAAATTTAGATACACTTCGTTTGGTTCATTAAAAATGAAGCGAAAACGTTCAAAAATTCGTAGGTGTACCCCTTTGAGTTTTGACCGTTTTCACAAATTTTTAAGTTTATGTTTCTAAACTTCATAAGAGACCTCTATAACACATGATATAGTAGAAATAATTTATTTTCAAATTTAGATACACTTTATTTAGTTTTTAAAAATTAGGCGAAAACGTTCAAAAATTAAAAGGTGTATCCCTTTGAGTTTTGACCGTTTTCACAAATTTTTAAGTTAATGTTTCTAAACTTCATATGAGACCTTTATAACACATGATATAGTAGAAATAATTTATTTTCAAATTTAGATACACTTCATTTGGTTCTTAAAACTTTGGCGAAAACGTTCAAAAATTCGTAGGTGTGCCCCTTTGAGTTTTGACCATTTTCACAAATTTTTAAGTTTATGTCTCTAAACATCATAAGAGACCTCTATAACACATGATATAGTATAAATAATTTATTTTCAAATTAAGATACACTTCATTTAGATTTTTTAAAATTAAGCGAAAACGTTCAAAAATTCGTAGGTGTACCCCTTTGAGTTTTGACCGTTTTCACAAATTTTTAAGTTTATGTTTCTAAAAGTTCATTAGAGACCACTATAATACAAGATATAGTAAAAATAATTTATTTCAAATTTAGAAACACTTCATTTGTTTTTTTTTAAAATTAAGCGAAAACGTTCAAAAATTCGTAGGTGTACCCCTTTGAGTTTTGATTATTTTCCCAAAATTTTAAGTTTATCTCTCTAAACTTCATAAGAGACCTCTATAACACATGATATAGTAGAAATAATTTATTTTCAAATTTAGATACACTTCATTCGGTGTTTTAAAAATTAAGTAAAAACGTTCAAAAATTCGTAGGTGTACCCCTTTGAGTTTTGACCGTTTTCACAAATTTTTAAGTTTTTGTCTCTATATTTCATAAGAGACCTCTATAACACAAGATATAATATAAATAATTATTTTCAAACTTAGATACACTTCATTTGGTTTTTTTAAGAATTAAGCGAAAACGTTCAAAAATTCGTAGCTGTACCCTTTTGAGTTGTGACCGTTTTCACAAAATTTTTAAGTTTATGTCTCTAAACTTCATAAGAGACCTCTATAACACATGATATAGTAGAAATAATTTATTTACAAATTTAGATACACTTCATTTGGTTTTTTTAAGAATTAATCGAAAACGTTTAAAAATTTGTAGGTGTACCCTTTAGAGTTTTAACCGTTTTCACAAAATTTTCAAGTTTATGTCTCTAAAGTTCATAAGAGACCTCTATAACACATGATATAGTAGAAATAATTTATTTTCAAATTTAAATATACTTCATTTGGTTTTTAAAACTTTGGCGAAAACGTTCAAAAATTCGTAGGTGTACCCCTTTGAGTTTTGACCGTTTTCACATATTTTTAAGTTTATGTCTCTAAAAATCATAAGAGACCAAAATGAAACACCCAACTCTTTTTTTTTTTAAAACAGTTGCGGAAATTCTCATAAAATAAATAATCCAATAAAAATAATATTCGATTCCAAAATTCCAGAGTAATAAAAGAAATCTAGCAACCTAAACACTAGGTTCTACTAGACTAAATAGAAGCAAATAGCAAATCCTATCATCCCCTTCGCCGGCCTTGATTCCGCGATCACGCATTTCTGTTACCTGCAACTCAAAGGGAAAAACAGAGTTGCGTAAGTATTTCATAAATACATAGTGGAGCAGTCATCCCGTCTACTAGATACATAATCGGAATTAAACTATCAATTCTACGTGATCAATTAACAGTTCACGATATTTAAACAATTAAACACTCATACACATTAAACATTTGAACCACTTTAAACATTTAACAGGTGTGTCGATCGACACCACCACTTGGTGTCGATCGACGCTCAACTCGAGCAACCGATCCTCGTGATCAGAAACTCCCATGTCGATCGACACTACCACTTGGTGTCGATCGACACGGCTCGCGCAGAACCTGAACCAAGCCAAATCCTCTCACGGCTCGAGTTCCGTTCCATCTCGCGAGATCAAACGATTCCAAGCACAATAATCCACACGGAATTCACACAAAAAACAATCCAAATCATCAAAACCAATCAATCAAATCTCCTAATAGCCTAATTCTGTATCACGATCACGCACTCACCTCGATTACGCGAAGGAAGAGAATGAACGCGAAGAACAAACGGAACAGCGACGAATCAGACACCAAACAGCCACGAATCACACTGAATCCTCGCTGGAATTCACCGGAAAACACCACAAACTTCTTCACACGCTCACACGGACTTCTCCAACGAAGAACATTGCTAACAGATCACCAATTCTCTAAGAAACACCGAATCTCCACCAAAAACCCTTTAAAACTGTTTTTTTCTTTTCTGAAACACGGCCACACTCGGCACAAGGGTTTAAATACACGAGCCCTAGGGTTCTCAAACCGGCCCATTAATCGAATCGAACCAAAAATCAAAACCCTAAGTCTAATTTTTGCCGCGTGTCGATCGACACTACCAAACCCCGTCGATCGACACGGACCTCTCTGTCCGATCCCCCGAGAGAACAACGACCCCGTGTCGATCGACACACACACACAGTGTCGATCGACACTCTCCAAAAATCGCATTTTTGGTCTGCGGGTGTTACAACCTCTATCACACATGATATATTAGAAATAAGTTATTTTAAAATTTAGATACACTTCATTTAGTTTTTTATAAATTAAGCGAAAACGTTCAAAAATTCGTAGATGTACCCCTTTGAGATTTGACCGTTTTCACAAATTTTTAAGTTTATGTTTCTAAACTTCATAAGAGACCTCTATAACACATGATATAGTAGAAATAATTTATTTTCAAATTTAGATACACTTCATTTGATTTCTAAAAATTAGGCGAAAACGTTCAAAAATTCGTAGGTGTACCCCTTTGAGTTTTGACCGTTTTCACAAATTTTTAAGTTTATGTCTCTAAACATCATAAGAGACCTCTATAACACATGATATAGTAGAAATAATTTATTTTCAAATTAAGATACACTACATTTAGTTTTTTAAAAATTAAGCGAAAACGTTCAAAAATTCGTAGGTGTACCCCTTTGAGTTTTGACCGTTTTCACAAATTTTTAAGTTTATGTTTCTAAACTTCATATGAGACCTCTATAACACACACATGATATAGTAAAAATAATTTATTTTCAAATTTAGATACACATCTTTTGGTTTTTTAAAAATTAAGCGAAAATGTTCAAAAATTCGTAGGTGTACCCCTTTGAGTTTTGACCGTTTTTACAAATTTTTAAATTTATGTTTCTAAACTTCATAAGAGACCTCTATAACACATGATATAGTAGAAAAAATTTATTTTCAAATTTAGTTACACTTCATTTGGTTTTTTAATAATTAAGCGAAGACGTTCAAAAATTCGTAGGTGTACCCCTTTGAGTTTTGACCGTTTTCACAAATTTTTAAATTTATGTTTCTAAACTTCATAAGAGACCTCTATAACACATGATATAGTAGAAACAATTTATTTTCAAATTTAGTTACACTTCATTTGGTTTTGTAATAATTAAGCGAAGACGTTCAAAAATTCGTAGGTGTACCCCTTTGAGTTTTGACCGTTTTCACAAAATTTTAAGTTTATGTCTCTAAACTTCATAAGAGACCTCTATAACACATGATATAGTAGAAATAATTTATTTTCAAATTAAGATACACTTCATTTAGTTTTTTAAAAATTAAGCGAAAACATTCAAAAATTCGTAGTTTTGACCGTTTTCACAAATTTTTAAGTTTATGTTTCTAAACTTCATATGAGACCTCTATAACACATGATATAGTAGAAATAATTTATTTTCAAATTTAGATACACTTCTTTTTGTTTTTTAAAAATTAAGCGAAAACGTTCAAAATTCGTAGGTGTACCCCTTTGAGTTTTGACTGTTTTCACAAATTTTTAAGTTTATGTCTCTAAACATCATAATAGACCTCTATAATACATGGTATAGTATAAATAATTTATTTTCAAATTTAGATACACTTCTTTTGGTTTTTTAAAAAATAAGCGAAAACGTTTAAAAATTCGTAGATTCACTAGACCTCCCTTTGAGTTTTGACTTCAAAATAGACCTCAATTATATATGATATAGTAGATTCACTAGTAGTTCCCATGATTCTGTCTTCTCATCTTGTAACAAGACAGTAGTTCTCTTCGTGAACCATATGTAGACAAAAAAAACTTTGTTTACAACTCTTAAACATTTCGGCACAGCTTATACACAAAATAAGAAATCTTGTATGCAACGAAATTTTTCTTACATTACCTCTCCAAAATCAAAAGAACAAAAGAAATGTCAGCGCACTTTCAACCGAGACAAAAAAATGCCGTTTCAGTATAGGGTTTCGAAAGAAGGTTTTAATAATGCGTTTGAGAACGGCGTTTCAAACTAGTGGTTCAAAATCGCGTTTTAGATCGCGTTTCAGTTTCGCGATTGCAAATCGCGTTTGGAAATCGTGTTTCAGAATAGGGTTTAGGGTTTAGGGTTTAGGGTTTAGGGTTTAGGGTTAAGGGTTAAGGGTTAAGGGTTTAGGGTTTAGGGTTTAGGGTTTAGGGTTTAGGGTTTAGGGTTTAGGGTTTAGGGTTTAGGGTTTAGGGTTTAGGGTTTAGGGTTTAGGGTTTAGGGTTTAGGGTTTAGGGTTTAGGGTTTAGGGTTTAGGGTTTAGGGTTTAGGGTTTAGGGTTTAGGGTTTAGGGTTTAGGGTTTAGGGTTTAGGGTTTAGGGTTTAGGGTTTAGGGTTTAGGGTTTAGGGTTTAGGGTTTAGGGTTTAGGGTTTAGGGTTTAGGGTTTAGGGTTTAGGGTTTAGGGTTTAGGGTTTAGGGTTTAGGGTTTAGGGTTTAGGGTTTAGGGTTTAGGGTTTAGGGTTTAGGGTTTAGGGTTTAGGGTTTAGGGTTTAGGGTTTAGGGTTTAGGGTTTAGGGTTTAGGGTTTAGGGTTTAGGGTTTAGGGTTTAGGGTTTAGGGTTTAGGGTTTAGGGTTTAGGGTTTAGGGTTTAGGGTTTAGGGTTTAGGGTTTAGGGTTTAGGGTTTAGGGTTTAGGGTTTAGGGTTTAGGGTTTAGGGTTTAGGGTTTAGGGTTTAGGGTTTAGGGTTTAGGGTTTAGGGTTTAGGGTTTAGGGTTTAGGGTTTAGGGTTTAGGGTTTAGGGTTTAGGGTTTAGGGTTTAGGGTTTAGGGTTTAGGGTTTAGGGTTTAGGGTTTAGGGTTTAGGGTTTAGGGTTTAGGGTTTAGGGTTTAGGGTTTAGGGTTTAGGGTTTAGGGTTTAGGGTTTAGGGTTTAGGGTTTAGGGTTTAGGGTTTAGGGTTTAGGGTTTAGGGTTTAGGGTTTAGGGTTTAGGGTTTAGGGTTTAGGGTTTAGGGTTTAGGGTTTAGGGTTTAGGGTTTAGGGTTTAGGGTTTAGGGTTTAGGGTTTAGGGTTTAGGGT